>CM046354.1:18729374-19929374 GCA_025403435.1 Artocarpus heterophyllus | reverse complement strand
CCCTGTAATCCGATTGCCATATCTTTTTTTACAAAATTTCTTTTGCTTTGAGTTTTTTATGTGTTACTCATGTATGTGTTATGTACTAACCCTCAAAATTTCACCTCAATTGGATTTTTCTACACCGAGATATGAATTTTCTTCTCTATGCCATTCACTGCAAATTAATGCTGATCGGTAAAGTTGTTTTGTCTCTATGTTCCGACCCCCATAACTTTATCTAGGAATTTTATTTTGCTTTGAAATTTTAATATGATTATCACATATGTGTTAAGTGATTTTCCTCCAAGTTTCATGTTATTTTGATTTTTCTACATTAAGATACGAATTTTCTACTCTCTGCCACTCACAGTAAAACGTTGCTGTTTGACTATGTTGCATAAAAATGTGGTTTTAGTTCAAGGGGCAAATGTAGTTTGATATGTACGAAATTTGGCAAATATGTTCATGTATATGTTAAGTTATGAACTGGAAAATTTTGGTGATAATTTGATGAAAATTTTATGTGTTATTGAGTTTTCATTAAGACTAGGTTTTGAAACTGCTCAATCAGTGAATTATTGAATTCTAGTTGTGTGATGTTTTTGTATGATTAAATGATTTTATTTGGCATTAGGATATTTTTGTGGCACTGTAATGTATCTTAATAAGATGTTAGTATGAATTTTAAAATTAAAATATATGTGTTTTAATTGTTAGAAAATATTTTCAAAAGATTACTCACTGCCTTTCAAACTTAAGTTAGTTTTATTACTGATTTTCAAATGTGTTTTGACCTACTCCGATTTTTTTTGAAGCCAATTTTTGGATATGTTAGGGTTCTATATGTCTACTGTATATGTTAATTTTTGTGGATTTTTCTATGGTGCTAAAATGCCTTAAATGGACCTGAGTTTAAGATTGTTCGCTGCCTATCTATTGCTGGCAGATTTCATGTTTGAAATGTATGGTTTGTTTTTAGATACTTTAAGTAATTTTTATGACTAAAGAAAAATCATGGTAATATGTTTATGTATCAATTTTACCCCTGTCAAGTATGGTGCTAAAATTATATGAGAATGTTGAGTTATTAAATTTTTAATTCATGGAGGTCAGAAGTATATTTTTGATGATTAAGGTTATGGATGCATGTTTTGAATTATGTATATGTGATGTTATATGAATGGATGTTTTACTCTATGAAAATAAGTATTAATTTTATTTTGTAATTTTAAATGAATAAATGGCATGAACACTTTAAGGATTGAGCACATCGAGACCGCGGCGTCGTCACCAATACATATAAGGTTAAGTAAGCTAGCTTCTAAGGTAAGTACATTCTCACCTGCAACATGATATGTTTTATAAAAGGTTTGAAATTATGTGCATAATGATAATTATTCTATGATGGATTTTATGATGGTTTCATTTAAAGTTCTCTCATGAAATATTTTGATGTTCATAAAGTTATGCATGTATGATGATGACGTATTTCAAAGCATGAAAATTTTATATATGTATATATATGTATCACCTAAATAAGTGTTGCACACCAATGTTATGATATGTTATGATGTCATGTTTGGTTTAGGATTAGCTACCCTTTTCCTCTCATGACGGCGCGCCTACGATGATGATTATGGTGCAACACTTGGGCCCTTAAGATAAAATATAATAAGTTTTAAATTGGTCAATGTTATGAAAGATATGTTCCTATGAAAATGTGCCTAGTGCACTATTATGATGATGTTCATAAAATGTTTTAAGTTGTGAGATAATAATGTACTTACTAAGCTTTAGCTTAATCAGTTTATATCATGTTGCAGATAAGGGTAAGAAAGTCATCGATTAGGTGGAGGGCAAGGAAAGGCGTGTGAGCGAAGGACGATGAATTGCAAACGGAAGAACGCCAAAGAATGAAGTTTCAACGATATAAACTATGTTTTATAATTTGAACACGTTTATTATTAAGTTTTAAAGAATTCACGAATTATGTTTTAATTATTTTATCTTATCATTTTAAGTATATGGACTTCCGCATATTGAAGTATTGATTTTTGTTTTAAAAAAAAAAAATTAATTTTTCTAATTTCTTTTCAGTCGGGCAGCCTGCCGGTAGACGTTCTCCGGCCTGCCGATCAAGTTCAACCTGCCGATCAAGTTCGGTCTGCCGAACAGTGAGAGCTGATTGTTTTAAAATGTTGTGATGTTTCTTTTTAAATTATGATTTTATTATTTGGAATCTTTAATTAATTAAAGAATGTTTATGATCAAGTAAATTTTTATTGATATTATTATGGATTAATTTATTGATTGTTATAAAAAAAAAATGCATGTATGGATCCTGGGTTATGTTTTCAAACAATCTTTTTGATCAAATAGTTTTAAAATAAAGGTTAAATGAATGAATGTAACGACATCTGTAACGTCCGTAAGGGGGGCATTACAGTTATATAGTAAGTTTCCAACATTGGACTTGTTTTTCTCTGTTGCCTTCTTTTTGGTAAGGTTAATTCTATTTCTAGTCCCCAAACTATAGCAAAATTAGATTTCGAAAATCTCATTTTTGTCTCTAACTTTTAAAACGTCTTATAACAAGTCTTCGAACTTCTAAGTTGTCCCAAATTAGTCCTTTTGTCTGTCCAACAAGTAAAATCTTGACTTAAAAAGGGCATGGTGTCCTTCTTGATAGTTGTACCTTTACATGTAAACTACAACATTAACCTCCACTTAACAGTGCATGGTCCTTGCATATCTTTTTGTTAGTGAAGATTTTAAGAGTCACACGAGCAAAAGGACTAATTTGGGACAATTTATGGATTGAGGACTGGTTCTGAGACATTTTAAAAACCAGGTACCAAAATGAGTTTTCGCTTATAGTTTGAAGATTTTAAATGGGATATTTGATATGGACAAGAAATGAATCTTTTTCCAGTACCATGAAGCTATACGGGCAGCATGGCTGGCTAGAAAATCTGGACAGAACTATCGGCATTCTTTCAACATTAGTGGTTACAGAAATATTACCTTGGTATATATCTCTCTCTCTCTCTCCATCCATACTTTTGTTTAAATGTCTGTTAAGTCTTCATGCTACTCCATGTATTGACTCATCATTGCATCTTAAATCGGCCCTTATAATTGATCAGGTCTTTGGTCCAAACATGCTGAAATGGCTCTGTCCAACTTCACTGAGCCATCTGAAAGACGGCCTCACATTCCCTATTTCACGTGATAGTTCATAGGCAATTACTTTTAGATTTCGGAGTCAGTGTATCAGCGACCCATGAAATGCTGCTAGACAGCCATGGCCAAGTTTTCAGGATATATTATCAAGAAGTTGAGTTGGTTAAACTTTCACGCTGATGTCAGATATGATGGTGAGCAGCCAGGTAGAACTTTATTCTCTTTTACCAACATTGGAGAATTTTGTTACAATACTTGACTGGCACAGGAATTATACACTCTACTTAGATCACTCTAAACCACCTTTGTTGTACTATATGCAGAAAAAGAAGAAACTTTGTTTTTCGTGTCAAGAATACCATTCCTTTATGCATTTGTTAATAAAGATATTCAGATATGTTGCATTCATTAAGATTACTTGTAGTGCCGAAAATTAGCACATTCCAAGAGCTCAATATTGGTGGTCACTTTCAGGAGGCAAAATATACTTGAAGACGTTAGATCTACGGTCAAAATAAACGACAGGTAAATTAGCAATTGGGTTGATAACAGATTAATTAGGGCCCTTAATCACCATTTATGGACCTTTGCTGAGTTGATTAAAGCACAACGAAACATTGAAATACGATATATATAATAAGGATAAGTTTCACGAATTCCCCTTGATGTTACTTGTGTCAATATGCCCCTTGAACTTTAAAACGTATATATTATGCCCTCTTAGGTATAATATTTCTCAAAATTCACTCCTCGAACTCTGAAACATTGTTTTTTTTTTTTTTTAAAATGGAATTGCTCAATTTTCGTTTGATTTAAGAATAAATATGATACTTAAGGGTTAATATGAATGCCCTATTCACTTTGAATGAACTAGTTAGTGTCAAACTTTTGTATGTTTTGTCTTTAAAGTACCTACTTAAAAGTGAGAAGAAGATAGAGGAAAAGTGGATAACTATCATAATTCAAGTTGGTTCTTTGAGTGTTTGAATAATTTGATGAATTTATCCTTTTAATAAGGGTAACAAGTATTATTTTGTCTTCAAAAAACACATTTCAAAGTTCAAGGTGTGAGTATAGAGGTTTTATAATCCAAGGGATACAAAAGTTACGCTTTAAAGTTTTGGAAGCATTTTGACACAAGTGATATATAGTTCAGAGAGAATTCGTAAAATTTGTCCATATAATAATTACAAGTAATTAATATGCGAAAATATTGTTATGCGTGTCAAACATTTATAGTGATTCACCTTGTGAATAAAGCTATATATATGAAAGTAAAAATAAGCATATCAAAGATTTATAGTGATTCATTTTATGAATTGAGTTATGTCCATTGTTGGAGTCAAATTTCACAATGGAAAAATGAGTAGAGTCAAGACTACAAGAGTGCTTGTAAATAGAAAATATGAATGCTATTGTTGCTATGGTCTATGTGCGTCTGCATGTAACACCTTTTTTTAGAGCAGTCCATCTATCCTTATTTATAGCGCCAAAGGCTAATAAGGTGTTTGGTAAATTAGTTCGAACTGAAAAAAAAAAGAGTCTAAACACTATAGCATGTGAAAGCATTTTAGGCCATGTCTTCATTGTGTCTTCGTGTACGAGCACATTGTCCTCACCTTGGTAAAAAATAGATATGAACGTGCATATTTCGAAAGGTAATCTAGTTGTTTCTTGCTATGACAAAAAAAAATGGTGATTTGGTTATCAATTTCAATGGGGTAGTTATAAGCAAGAGAAATTATGTTACACTTTTAAAAGTTAGAAGTTAGTGTTTATTTATGTTATATTTAAAATAGTTTATATTATACTATTATTTATATGATATGTTAAATTATATCATAAATAAACACATGTAGCCTTTATAAAAAATAAATCTGAAAAGATGCATATGAAAATTTCCCAGTTTGTTAATGAGTCCAGCAGAGTTTGGTCGATGCTTATCTTTTTCAATAGTCAATTATTTGAGCCCAAGAGCTTCAGAGGTTGTTTTCTGGTACGTCCAAGAGTTTCCAGTTGGGCTCAAATCGAGCCCTTGTTCTCACTATTCATCGTACAATTTGAGGTGTCCAATTGAATCCCAAAAATGCCATATCAGCATGAACTCCTTTCACTGTGAAATGATATAATTTTGTACCAAAATTTTCAATCAAAACATCGAAACTGACAACATATTTTGTATATGTTTAGAGATACAAGAACGGGCCGGCCCGACATAGCTTGGCTTGTTCTCATTAGGCCACGTGGGTCGGCCCGGCCAAGCCTACAAATTTTATGGGCCGGGTTGGGCCGGCCTAAATAAAAATTTCCTCGGCTTAGCCCACACAACGGGCTAATTTTAGGTGCGTCAAGTTGAGCCGGGCCGTTGGCCTTGAATGGGCGGATCATTCGAGTCCATTTATGAGTTAAGATGGGTAAGTCTATCTTGGTCCATCATAGGTTTAGAAGGGCTAACTTATCTAAGCATATAATTTTATTTTTGAATTTTTAAACAAGCTAACAAATATAAAAGTTTGAATAGTCAATGGAGAAACAAAAAGTGATATTTTATTTATGATTGTCTCATTAAAAACCTTGCAAAAGAAGATCCAATGGGACAAAACCTTCGCAAAGAAAAAAAGAGTACAATCAAAATAATTATGCATAAGATGTTTACAAAATTACTAAAAAAACATAGGAAAAAAAAGGCTTGTCATGATGCAATGTGTGAGGCCTTCTGCTAAAAAAAAGCTATATTCAGACATGTTTATCGGTGAATGAATATAAGTATATAAATATATTATATATATATATATATAAGTGGGACACAATAGGCCTTCGGTGGGCTGGCCTGTTGTGGGCCTATATGGGCCTTACACAGGTTGGGATGGGCAAGCCTATTATAGGTTTAGATGTGCCAGCGCAATCTCAGCTTGACTCATGATTTTTCATGGGCTGTGTTAGGCTGGCCCATAGGCCAATAAATGTTGGCCCAGCTCAGCCTATCAATATTTATGAGCTGGACCATGCCTTGAATAGTGACGTGTCGTGTTTGTCAAGCAAATCACTGTATTAGGATGGACCTAAGCCGATCAAGGGCCTGCCCATTATTACATCTCAATATAGGTTCTAAATTTGGTCTCAAAAAGTGCTGAATAATTGATGTGACATCTTCTTAGCCACAGTAGTATTTGAACAAAGATTACTTTGATAACAGCAATGAGCTTCTTCTTTCTTTCTTTCTTTCTTTTTTTTTTTTTTTTTTTTCCTGATAGAAAAAGCCATGCACGGTTTCAATGTATAATCAGTTTCAAAGGCTTGAGGACTCGTTTGAACTTTGAACTTGAGATGTGATACAAAAAACTCAACTGGTCACTACAACTGATGGAATTCCAGTATCTAGTAAAAATCTTCCTACGTCCGAATGATAAACTAACTGATTTTAAGTGGGGATTAGGTAGATCGCAGGCCGCGTTTTGTCACATGTTATTGAGTGTATATTTGTAAGCTTGCTTTTAATAGAGACTAGAATAATTTTTTTTTGTTTTAACTCCTCCGGGTGGGAGGCCCTTATGGCCCCAGCAGTGGGATGCTTACGACGAAGGGTGGGATCCAGTGGGAAACCCCTCTATAAGAGGGTGAAGCTCTTATCTTACGTGAACAAATAGTATTGCTTTAGCAGATTTACAAGTTGTTATGTTTTTATTAGTAGGTACTTAGAAAATTGTCATATTAATAGATTGCATTTACCTATAAATTAATGATAATTTATGAATTGGGATAAAAGTTGAGATTTGAGTCGGTATTTCTAACATTACCCTTTTAACAAATTCAATCAGATTATGAAACACGTGTATAAATCTTAATAAAATCTGACGGTTTAGAGACAATTATGGATTACCATTAATAGCAGGGCAAGCTTAAGCAAATTTGGGACATTAAGCGAGAATATCAAAACAGGCCTTTTAACAAACATATTTGAATATGAGTTTATAAGTAATCAAAGCTTTTTTATCACACAAAAAAGGTCGGTTATAAATAAAAAGTTATCGATATAGTCTTGAAAAACAATTGATGAAAAAGAAAAACTGTTCATGTCCCTTATGCCGTAAAATGTGATTCTTTTTTTAGATAATAAAAGCAATACCCCTTATATTATTAAAAAAAAATACAGTACCCATATTTCTTTAAAAAAAAAGGCTATTGATTTGTTTTCTAAAAAAGGCCATTGATGTGCCTTTGAAAATTGAAACAACATGAGTAAAAATTTTTCTTATTATTATTTTAAAGGGACATGAGTAAAGTCTTGAATTAACTAAAATGCTTTTACTGTTTGTGTTAACCATTTGAAACAAAAGGTAAGTTTCCATACGTATTATGAAAAATCTTGACATGGATATCTCCTATAAAAAAGGTTAGTAATGTGCACAAAATTTTTGAATTCTAGATACACAATCTCTCTCAACAACAGCGTTTACTTGTATTTTTCAGTTTTAACTTTTAATGTCAAACAAATGTAGTAAATAGATAGAAACAATTAATTGAAGGCCTTAATTTAAGGTGTGGCCTTAAGCAATTGCTTAATTTGCTAAAGGGTTGAGCCGAATTCTGACTCATGGATTTGGATAAGTCCGATGTTGAGTTTGTTTGGCTTTTGGACGATTTTAAAGCTGAAATCTGGAGTCATGAGGTTTTCTCTTTGTTTTTTTTTTTTTTTTTTTTTTTGGGTGAAAGCAGCGTGACAATTTGGGGTTTTAAGCAATTTTTGTGATTTGGTAGCTATCTTAGGCCTCACCACATGACAATTTATGGAATTTTCCTAAATGTTATTTTTTGAGATTTATTTTTTATAATTGTTATACATGTTTATTCGTGGTACAACTTAATATATAATATGAATGATAGTGTGACATAAATAAACACAACTTCTAAAAATGTAGCATAACATGTAATTTTCTCGACAATATAAGCTAGTTGGTTGGTCGGGCCTTGCCATTGTGACAGTTAGTGACCTCTTGCTAATCTGATGTGAGACCCACCCATGAGTGGGACTCAAGGTAGGGCCTTGGGCCTCCCCACCATGAGATGGTTGCCACAATGACCCAAGCCAATATGACGGTTGTGTGAGACTCAAAGGGCCTTACCACCATGGTGTTGCCACAATGACCCTCGCTGACAGATGATACTTATCTGTAGTTAATTTAAAATTGAAAAATTAAGTAAGAGACGACAAAGCGAATTAGTGATTGATTGATAAATCATTGATTAAACATGTATTAATATCAATCAATCCATGATTGACCACCAATTGATTTGTTCAAAGAAAACGGACATTTTTCTAATTTGACAATATTTAAGGCATTTATTACTCTAAAAGGGTCATTTTTCTGCATATTTGTTCTAAATTTCACATATTTAGGCAGTTGGGTTAGGTTTAAACTCAACAAGTTCTCTCTTGCACAAAACAAGCTTGTTGTATAAGTTATTTTGGTTAGGTTTGCCCCTCCTTTCGATTGGTGATGTGTCACCAAGAATTGCGGCAAGAATTTTTGAAAAAAATATTAGAAAGCACTGATGATACTGAGCATCACGTATTAATAAAATATACATCCAATAATATGGGATTCACCTTCTATTAATTTATATGGTGCTTAACACCGATGCTGATAGTATTTTTTAAATTTTTTGTGTTGAATCTACCAAATACGCTAACAAATGCAACTAGATAATAATTATTTAAAAAAAGTTCTACAAGGTGATTGTTATGATACTGGAGGCATGAAAAACACAAGAAAAAGTATTTTCAGTCCAAGCGGGCTATAGCCTGGGCCCTCTCATAGGCACGGGCCCCACAATAGAGCCCATCCATTGTAGGACCCACGTGGTGGGGCTTGAGCTTGTGAGAGGACCCGGGCTATGGCCCGCTCGGGCCAGATAATGCTGCTCAAAACACAAACAGCCGGTGAAAAGGCCAAGTGTTACAGAAGTGACACATAGCGTTGAAACATTTTGCAGACACAAGATATTACAAGTCAAAGCCAAGAATGATTAAAATCGTTACTCATGCTGTGCTGGAATGATATGGGTTTTGAAATGAGAAATATTATAAATACACACACATCCATACATACATATATATATATATATATATATATATATATATATTCCAATCCTTCAGGAAGATCAAAGCTCAAATTATGTGCAAAATGTTGACGTATTTCACTTGGATAATGATTTCCTTGGTGGGTTATGATATGCGACTGTTTGGTATGCTTTATCATGCATTTGATTTGAGGCAAACTAATCACATGTGTATTGACATTGGAGAACAACAAACTGTAAAAATAATGCATTTTCATTGTTTACAGGCATTTTTTAAAGCGGTTATGGAGATTTGCTTCTCCATTACATATTCTCTCTACATAGGACCACAAATTTGTAGTGCACATTTCTGATCACTAGATCAAATTAAAATCACATCAAAATTAATTTAACGGTTAAAAGCAAAACCTTATCAATATTTTTTTTTTTTCTTGAGGTCTTAGTATAGAAATCTCCTAAAAAGTAAACAAGATTCTTAGTAGAAAAGTTTGGCGACTCAATCTAGAGCTTGAGAATTGAAGCATCCCCAAAAAAGTGAGCAAATTCCTATGATTGGGAAACAATTTTGGTTTTCCTCCCTTTTTTTGATAGAGAGATTGTTGGGGGTATACTCGGCTCTTCTTCGAGGATCCTACCTCGGACTCACCTGACCATCCCTATTCGGATGGAAACACTCCATAGTTCCAAAAAGATTCCCAGTTGATCGGAAAGCATTCCCAACGTGGTCCTCATGCCACCTTCGATCGTTGGATGAAGCGCTGGTCACCTTGAGACGTGTATGTCTGCTTTGCTTGGCATTGGGGAGATTTGAAGTTGGGTGATGAACCACTCATAAGGCCACCACATGGCTCCACTAAGTTCCTCCTTCACAGGGATCATGACACATGTCACCTATCGACCTGACACCACTACACAGTGCACCTGGGTCTAGGGTAGACCTGCCTTACACCCAGTCCATATGAGGCACTATAAATAGGAGCATGAACACCATCTCTCATACCTACCCTTGCCTCTCTATCAAACGAACAGGTACCCATCCCCTTGACTTGGAGGCATTCCCTCTTCTTGCAGGTTCGATTGAGAAAGTAGGGAAGGTGGCTCAACCATCATGCATAGTTGCATGTGGTATTGATCAAGAGCAAGGCATCAGTATTTGGCACTAGAAGGAGGGCCCCTCGCCCTGGCCCTTGTAGCATTCTTACACACATGGTAACTAGAGGATGGACTCAGGATTATGCTCATCGACAAAAGGGATCGGGGATGGCCAAAACTAAATTCTGGCCTGGCCTCGTGATAGGCCTCATGTGCTATATCCCGCTTGGGCAGATCGGCCATTGTAGGAGGAGAAGCTCTAGCCGCCAAGGACCCTATTCAAGAACTTATCGTGGCAGTGCATCTTTTGACGAAGTAGATGGCAGCACAGAGCGTGCAACAGCAACCCCCCCAATATTCCTTTCGTAGGGCTGGGAAGATCAAGCAAATAGTCAAGCAGGGCCAAGAGGTGGCTCTCGAAATAAAGGAGATTCTGAGCACATCGGAACCCAAACATTGGAGCATACATCTTGAAGCGACCCCGTCATCCATAGTGATTGTTTTGGTGCTCGAGGTGAACGGGATCCATCCTCACAAGGCACCCAATCCTTAGTTTTTGATAGGTTTAAGCATCAAGGCATCCAACTCGCTAAAGATCGACCAGCCGCCCAAGACAACGATTGAGCCAAAGGCAAAGTTTGACATGGGTAGAGCTACCTGAGGACACCAATAGCCGACAATTTTGTGGCTTGCAGCGATAGATTAACCAGATTAAGAACAATCAGTGTTAGAAAAATGGTACGCAGTAGAATTTTAAAAACTTTTTATATTAGAGTATTTTTCAAAATACAAGTTTCACACATTATATGCATACATTAACCAGATCTTACTAACCTTGTTTGCCAAAAAGCTCTGCAATCCATGAAGAGAAGTAATGTTCCAGAAGAGCCTCAACCAATTAGCCTTCTTTGCTATTCTTTATCTATGACCGGTGTGTGTATGGGTACACTCGTACAACTCTTCCACCAAGCAACTCTCCTTCCAACCAGTTGAGAAATACCCAAAGCTGTAGTTCATGATGTGTGAACAATAGCTCTCCAGGGAGTTTCAGAGTCTCACTGGCAGAGTTTCACTCTTGATTTCTTAACTGATTTAAATAATAATGAGTCTCATTCCCCTTTTTAAGGAGGTTGGGCCCAGGAGTCAGTCCTTATCAAATAAAGCCTTGAAAATTTGAATCAGAATCAAATCCGGATTAATATCTAATAAAATCCGCATGAAAACAGGTGATCTATTTATCGCTTGGTTGGTAGGCCGAACTAGCAGATCAGCCTGCCGAACTTACTCCATCAGTAGGTCGAACTGGAAGATCGGCATGTTGAACCAACGATAAATGATCCCTGTGAATGTTTTATTTCCCACCCGAGATTCTTGGGATAGAGCCTTATTTTTAATTCAATAACCTAATAGAGAAGTTATCTAATCAAAACAGTCATATCTATATAATTTCTAGGAAAATAAATATTCTTGATAATTCAACAGATTTATCTTGAATTAATTTATTCAAAATTAATCCAACCGATAAACAGACATGAATAATTTGATCTCGATAATTTATCAAGTTTATCTTGAATTAATTTTTACAAAATTAATTTAACCGATAAACACACATGAATTATCAGATCCTATCGAATTTCAGCCAATTTGATAATTTGACACAAGTCACCAATTATTAGAAAAGCACGTCGTATCATTACAGGATTTATTATAAGCTAGCAAAGGGGACCTGATGGACCTATATAGTTCAAGCTTGTGATAATTATGAAACCCAATATCCTAGATATACAATTTATAATTATCAACTCTAACGCTACTTCACTAAAAGCTCAAAGCTGCACTCTCGAACTATATAGAATTATGAAGCCTGTATAGCTAATTCTCGATGACATATCATAATGCATCGTATCTCCATAGGATTATCCATAATCGGCTTAAGGACAAGTTCTATCTTGCCTTTCTGATTATTTTTCTCTTACATTCCATTATCTCACTATCTGAAAACTTACCATCTAAAGACGGTATATCATTCGGTTACACCTATGAATCCAAATGGTTAAACGCTCTAGTTTTTCAATTACAAGATAACGTATATAAGAGGATATCAACTACTCCTAAAGGGGAGCTATGGATTCCATATCTATGAATAACGGGTCTACGCTATCAAGAGTCATGACTCCAACATTTGGGCTGCATACCACTATAAAATGTAGATGTCACCTTTTGATACATCAAAAGACACAAGTTAAGACAATAGGCCCATTATTCATCTTAGGATTAAGATACAACATAAATGATTGTTTAAAGTGAATCGATTTACTGAGACAGAATTATTAATCCAAATCAACTCACTTTATATCCCGATCCAACACATCGTCACTTATGACAATGTGCCAATGTTTCTATTCGCGGAGTCCACCTTCGATGGCCAAGGCAAACCATCTCCCGATAGGGATATAGACAATATAACAATCTTTGTGTGAATAAAGAGCCCAACTTTATTTCCTCGATTGTGGATCTTATGATTTAGACCGTGACCTTAACAATCGTATCTTTCACATAATCTGTCCATCATATGCCTAATTCTTAAAGGTTTAGACAGACAGTTTCAGACTTTTGTTTGCTTAACATACATTCAACAAATATGAATATGAAGAGGACAATAATTTTGTATATGAATAATAAATAAATCCTTTATTGATAAAAATGTCTCCAAAAAATATTACATTTTTACTCCTTAGGGCATACACGTCTAACAATCTTCCACTTGCACTAAGTGAGTAAATATGACAAATCTCTCATCCCCATAGCTTCTACATGCCTCTTGAAAACTCTCGTAGTAAATGTCTTCATGACTGGATCAGCTAAATTGTCCTTAGATACGATTTTGCAAATAGCGACATACCCGCCTCTATGAAGTCCTTTATCACATGATACTTCCAATCAATATGCTTACTTTTCTTGTGAAATCTTGGTTCCTTAGGATTAGCTACCGCTGCACTGTTATCACATTACAGTGATACCGCCTTATCTATGCCAGGAACTACCTTAAGATCCCCAAGGAACTTGCGAAGCCACATTGCTTTTTTCAAAGCATCACTAGCTGCCACATACTCAGCCTCCATCGTTGAATCTGAAGTGCAATCTTACTTCACACTTCTCCAACTGATGGCACTGTTGCCTAGAGTAAACACAAAACCATAAATCGATCTCCTCGAATCCAGATGAGATTGAAAATCTGAGTTATTGTATCCTAGAGGAGTCAAATCCTCACCCGAATACATAAGCATATACCATCGAGTCCTTCTCAGGTACTTGAAAATATGCTTGACCGTAACCCAATGGTTCGGTCCTAGATCCGCCTGAAATCGACTTACAATCCCAACCGCATAACAAATATCCGGTTGTGTGCAAAGCATGGCCTACATGAGACTACCCACTGCCGAAGCATAAGGCACATTCTTGATGTATTCTCTTTCTTCATCAGACTTTGAAGAGTCTTTTTTTAAAAGAGTAATTTCAAATCTGGATGGTTGCCCACCTTTCTTAGAATCCTACATTGCAAGCCTCCTGACAATTTTATCTATGTAGCCTGCCTGGGACAAAGCTATCATTCTGTTCTTTCTATCTCAAAAAATTTAGATATTGAGAACAAAATTAGCCTCACCCAAGTCCTTCATGTCAAACTGCTTGGTCAACCATAATTTAACCAATGATAATGCCCTAATGTCATTGTCAATTAGCAGAATGTCATCTACATAGAGCAGTAAAAAAACCACCTTTCCATCCTTTATGTGTTTGTAAACACATGTTCGTTCACATTTTGTGCGAACCTATAAGTCTTGATCACTTGATCAAATCTTATGTTCCAATAACAAGAAGCCTACTTAAGTCCATAAATTGACTTTAGCAGCTTACAAACCTTACCCTCCTGACCCTTGACATTGAACTCATCTGGTTGTTCCATATAAATGGACTCATCAAGATAGCCATTTAGAAAAGTTGTCTTAGCATCCATTTGTCATATCTCGTAGTCGAGTGCGGCAGCTATGGACAAGAGGATTTGGATGAGCTTAAGCATGGCCACAGGCGAAAAGGTTTCCTTGTAATCGATTCCTTTCTTTTGCATGTGTCCCTTAGCTACCAATTTAGCCTTAAAGGTTTTAACCTTTCCATCCACTCCTCTTTTCCTCTTATAGATCCACTTACACCCTATAGGTTTCACCCCTTTGGGAAGATCCACAAGCTCCTAGACCCGATTAGTCTCCATATACTTCATCTTTGTGTTCATGGCCTCTTCCTAGAGTTTTGAATCAACATCCTCCATAGCCTCTACATAAGTGTAAGGATCCCTATCATGTTTATCCAATTCAGCCAAGTAGGCTTCACCATTGAACATATACTTCTCGGGTTGATGCCCGATCCTCCCACTATACTGAAGCCCTTTAGGTTGTTGCTTTGGTTCATTTGGTTTTTCTACACCGATTGGAGTGGTTTCTACTAGAACCCTTGGGGTGATCGAATCACTCCTCAACTCTTCGAGCACCACTTTGCTTCGAGGCTTAAAGTTGTCCATGTAACTCTCTTCACGAAAAGTTTTATTAGTTGAAACCACGACTTTATTTTCCTTTGGGTTATAGAAATAACCCCTTTTAGTCCTTTTTAGATATCCTACAAACACACAAACTTCTGAACGTGTTTCCAACTTATTCGCATCCCTAAAAAGACATGAGCTGGACATTCCCATATGCGAATATGGTTTAAAGATGTCTTTTTTCCCGTCCACAACTCGTGAGGAGGTTTAGGAACCGATTTTGAAGGCACATTGTTCAAAAGATAACATGCGGTTTGTAGTGCATATCCCTAAAAAGACAAAGGCAATAATGAATAACTCATCATGGACCTAACCATGTCAAACAAAGCCCTATTCTTTCTCTCTGTTATGCCATTCTGCTGCGAAGTGCCTGGTGCAGTCAAATGGGATAAAATCTTATTCTCTAATAAGTGTCCTAAGAACTCATCAGAAAGGTATTCACCACCTCGATCGGATCGAAGTGCCTTTATGGGTCTACCTAATTGCTTTTCCACTTCAGCCTGAAACTCCCTGAACTTGTCACAAGTTTTGCTTTTGTGGTGCATTACATACACTACCCATACCTTGAGTAATCGTCAATAAAAGTGACAAAGTACTCATACCCTCTTTGTGTGCGGATGTTCATCGGTCCGCAAACATCACTATGCACAAGTTCCAAAACCCCTTCAACCCTATTACCCGTAGACTCAAATGGTCTTTTAGTCATTTTACCCTCCAAACAAGATTCGCATTGTGGTATAGATTCCACCTTTAAGTGACTTAAAGGTCCATCCCTTACCAACTTTTGAATCCTATTCAGGTTAATATGACCAAGTCGCAAATGCCAAAAATAAGTCTTATTAGAATGAGAAGTTTTAAGTCTTTTAGAGTTATTATCATTCATCTCAACATTAAGTAATAAGTCCATCTTAGGTTTGATAAAATATAGATTGTTTTGCATCCATCCAGAACAGATAAAAGATTTATTTTTACGAATCACCACTTTATTATTAAAAGAAACCAAATAAGAGTCTTTAAATAAATAAGCTATGGAAATTAAATTCCTTTTAAATTTAGGAACATAAAAACAATGTCATAAAATTAAATTCCTATAATTATCAAAATAAAGATGGACGTCTCTCACTACTTCAGCTAAGACCAAAGATCCATCACCCATCTAAAGCGTGAAGTCTTTATGTAGCAGACTTCTCGTTTCTTTGAACCCCTATAGAGAAACACATACATGATTAGTTGCTCAGGAATCTATGACCCAAATGTTACTAGATTCCTCAACCAAACAAGTTTCTAAATACTTAAGATCACACCTACCTCCTCGGGAAAGAAAGTCCTTACAATTCTTCTTAATGTGCCTGACCTTTCCACAGAAAAAGCACTTGAGCTTCTTAGGGTTCTTCTTCTTCTTATTCTCATTCTTGCCATTTATGGAATAGAAGACTTCCCGTTCTTGGCCTGTTGTTTCTTTCCATTCCTGGGGTTAGGATTGGAACTAGAAGCAGCCGTCAAATTGGCCTCATCACCAGCAAGAGACTCTCTAATTAGCAGTTTGAACTCCTATAACTGTTTCATCAACTCCGTCAAGGTCATATCATGTCTATTTCCCAAATTAAATGTAGCTCTAAAAGGACTGAATTCCTTAGACAGAGTCTCAAAGACCATAGTCATCTGAGTTTCAACATTGATGTCAACTCTATTAGTATAAGCCTCAGCGAGGTAACCCATAACTAACATCAAATGCTCCTTTACAGATGTCCCTAGTCTCTGCTTACAGTTCAAGAGTTTTTGAAGCGTCCCTTGCCACTTTGTTAAGGCTTGGCCTTCAAACATGTCTTTCAGATTATCCAAGATCTACTTAGCAGTCTCATGATCCTTATGTTGAGCCTGCAGCACGTTACTCATGCTGGCCATAACATAGCAGTAGGCCTGATCATTAGCATCTTTCAAACGATCATATGCTTGGATTTGATCATTGGTGGAATTTCCCATAGGCTCGGGAGGACAAGGTGTCATTAGCACAAATTTGAGTTTCTCAAAGGAAAGGACGATGTTTAGGTTCCATTTCAATAATTATAATTCTTTCCAGTTAATTGGTTTTTGTCAAGTATCAATGATAAAGGGTTTTTAGACATTTTTAATCTATAATAAAGAATCATATACCAATCATAAGCAAACATAGAACAATAATTTAGTAAGATAACACAATCATGTAAAACATACAAATGTATATATGTGTCAAAACCTTGAAAATATCACAACCTTACAACGATAATTCCTAACTCAGAATTCAACAAGCTCCTAGGGGACTCTTGCCAAATTCAATCAGGATCCCCTCCTGATTAATATATGCCATCTTGGACCTGTATGATCAAGCATATATTAATAATTGTTTCTTTGGCCATTTATTTTATTAATCGAGCTCTTAGGGGAGGTTAATAATAAAATTAACATGAGTGTATAACCATCGTTTCAATATTTTATCCATGATTTATAATCACCACCTAGGGGTGTGTAAGGATAAATCATGCTAAAATATCTTATCCTTTCGAAGATCCAACCTAGTACATGATGAAGTCCCTTCCTAGGAGTCAGAACCATCATGTGCTACCTATGGACCAACGATGGAGGCTGTAGGTCTTCTCTTCGAAAACCTTCTCTCACTCATTCTTTTGAAATCATGGTTTATTTTAAGAACATGCATGAACAATTTTAATTGAGCGGCACTCCCTATTCTATATGGCATGTTATCAATATACATGAAAAATCATATTATAGTTTAGACAAGCAAAGCAATCATGTAAAGCTATAAGCAAAATAATAATAAATAACCGTAATATTATGGTTCCACCCTAGAGCATAGAAAATAAAGATTACAAGAGACAAATCGAAACGTATTATCGATTCTTCATCCTTGAATCTTCAAGTTGTATCCTTCTTCATGTAATGTCCATCTTCAAGTCTTCAATCCCACATAGATCGAATACTCCATGTTTCTGGTCATATCCAAATTTAATGTTTCTCAAAATTGTCCCAAAAATAAAATCAAGACTACATCGGAAAACATCACCTTTTCTGAAAAAAATTACAGCTCTCTACCGGCATGCCGGTCATAACCCTTCGGCCTGCTGAACTTTACATATTAGCCTGCCGGTCATGACAGATCGGCCTACCAAACCCAAAAGTTCGGCCTACCATTAGAGCCACCAGATTTCTGCCTCACTGACGGCCTGTCGAACTTGAAGTCCGGCTTGCCGGTCTACGACCATTAGCTTGCCGGACCTGAAGGTTCGACATGCCGACCGAGTAGAAACCACGCTTTTTAGAAAATACAGTTTTTAATGTAATTTATCAATATTATTTTCAACAATTCAAAAACATAAAATTAGAGACTCAGGAGATACCTGTGGAAGCTATCATCCATCTTCTCTAAATGATTATTTAATTACAAAATTCTTATAAATTTAAAATTAAATAATACTACCTAGACGGAGATAATAGTCTGCCATTTAATTACATGAAAACCTAGATACACATTCTAACCTCTAAGGAACCATAACCGGTATAAATTAATTAATTAATAAATAATTTAATAATAATTTAATCAACCATAATTAATTAATAAACATTCACCATATAATCCATGACAACTTATATAAATGTATAGAAACCTAGAGTGCCAACTCTCTATAAAATTAAATTCAAGCATAAGAGAGATTAGGATCACATAATTTGTACATATAACATGATCACAAACTCGTAAATTTATGTAAAAACCATGGCTTTGGTGCCAATTGTTGAAAAAATAGTATGCAGCAGAATTTTAAAAATTTTTATATCAGTGTATTTTCTGAAACACAAGTTTGACACACTATTTACATAAATTAATCAGATCTTACTAGCCTTGTTTGTCAAAAAGCTCTGCAATTTGTGAAGAGAAGTAATGTTCTAAAAAAGCCTCAACCAATTGGCCTTCTTTGCTATTCTCTATCCACGACTGGTGTGTGTGTGGGCATACTCGTATAGCTCTTCCACCAAGCAACTCTCTTCACAATCAATTGAGAAATACCCAAAGCTATAGTTCGTGATGTGTGAACAATAGCTCTTCGGGGAGTTTCAGAGTCTCACTCTTGATTTCTCAACTGATCTAAATAACAATAAGTCTCACTCCCCTTTTTATAGAGGTTGGGCATAGGAGTCAGTCTTTATCAGATGAGGCCTCAAAAATTCGAATCAGAATCAAATCCGGATCAATATCTAATAAAATCTGCGTGAAAACACGTGATCTATTTATCGCTCGGTCGGTAGGCCGAACTAACAGATCAGCTCGCCAAACTTACTCCATCAGCAGGCCAAACTTCTAGTTCGGACTGCCGAACCAACGATAAATGATCCTTGCAAAGCTTTTATTTCCTACCTGAGATTCTTGGGATAGAGCCTCAGTTTTAATTCAAATAACCCAATAGAGAAGTTATCTAATTAAAACAATCATATCTAGATAATCTTTAGGAAAATAAATATTCTAAATAATTCAACAAGTTTATCTTGAATTAATTTATTCAAAATTAATCCAACCAATAAACAAACATGAATTATCTGATCCTGATAATTCAACAAGTTTATCTTGAACTAATTTTCACAAAATTAATTCAAGCAATAAGCACACATGAATTATCTATCCTATCAAATTTCAGCCAATCTAATAATTTGATACAAGTCACTAATTATTGGAAAAGCATGCCGTATCATTACAGGATTTATTATGAGCTAACAAAGGGGACCTGATGGACTTATATAGTTCAAGCTCCCGATAATTATGAAACCTAATATCCTAGATATACATTTCACAATTATCAACTCTAACGTTACTCCACTAAAAGCTCAGAGCTGTACTCTCGAACTATATAGAATTACGGAGCCTGTATAGCTAAGTTTCCATGACATATCATAATGCATCGTATCCCTATAGGATTATCCATAATTGGCTTAAGGAAAAGTTCTGTCTTACCTTCTCGATTATTTTTCTCTTACAGTCCATTTTCTCACCATCAGAAAACTTACAATCCAAAGACGGTATACCATTCAGTTATACCTATGTATCCAAATGGTTGAGCGCTCTAGTTTTCCAATTACAAGATAACGCATATAAGAGGATATCAACTACTCCTAAAGAGGAGCCATGGATTCCATATTCATGAATAACAAGTATGCGCTATCAAGAGTCATGCCTCCAACATACCAGCATGTGTACCACTATAAAATGTGGATGTCACCCTTTGGTACATCAAAAGAGACAAGTCAAGACAACGGGCCCATTATTCATTTCTGGATTAAGATACAACATAAATGATTGTCTAAAGTGAATCGATTTGCCGAGATAGAATTATTGATCCAAATCAATTCACTTTATGTCTCGATCCAACACATCGTCACCTATGACAATGTGCCAATGTTTCTATTCCTAGAGTCCACCTCCAATGGCCAAGACAAACCATTTCTCGATAGGGATATATATAACATAACAATCTTTGCATGAATAAAGTGCCCAACTTTATTTCCTTGATTACAGATCTTATGATTTAGACTGTCACCTTAAGAATCATGTCTTCCGCATAATATGTCCATCATATGTCCAATTCTTAAAGGTTTAGACCGACAGTCTCAGACTTCTGTTTGCTTAATGTACATTCAACAAATACGAACGTAAAGAGGACAAGAATTTTGGTCTATGAACAATAACTAAATCCTTTATTGATAAAAATATCTCCAAAAATAGATTACATTTTTATTCCTTAGGGCATACACGTCTAACAATTAGTATAGGGTCAACGAGGTTGGTATGACTGACTTGCCTTTGACTGAGGCGATCATGAAGGCTCATGCTAAACAAGTTCAGGGTGGCCAAAATAAAGGCCTATTATAGGACGATGGATATAGCCGAGCACCTAAAACTTTACAAAGGGCATATAATGCTCTAGAATGCCAATGAAACAACAATGTGTAAGGCATTTGCGTTAACACTGATTGGTCTTGCTCGGTAGTGGTTTAGGTGCATTAAGCCTGGTACAATGAACTCTTCCTGACAACTCTTTGGAGCATTTTTAGTACCCTTTGCCCCACTGAGGTCAATAAAGAAGGAAGTCATACACCTTCACACGATAAAACAGAGGGAAGGAGAGATTAGAATTTACATAAATCAGTCCACCCTAGCTGCCCTAGAGGTAAAGCACGTGGAAGATGAAACCCTTAAGCATGCATTACAGGAAAGATTTTAAGATAAGGGTCTACTCTGGGTGCTTGCTCAAGAGTAGGTGAATAACTTCTCCCAGATACTCACTTATGCCCAGAAGCATGCAGATGCCTCTGACTGCATGAAGAGCCACTAGGAAGGAGAAGGAAGCAAGAAAAAAAAGAAGAACAAAAAGGATTCGTTTGATCAGGACAAATCCAAGCAGAGTAAGAAGCAGGAAACCAATAAGCCAAAGGTGCCCATGAGGAAGTTCCAAAATTACATGCCTCTAGTCACCACCATTGATAAGATGCTAAACCAGGTGAACAACCAAAACTTGTTGGTCGACCCACCACCGTTGAAAGGAAGCCGAGCAAAGAAGGATCAGAGTAAATACTGTAACTTTCACAAGGATGTAGGGCACACCACCTAAGACTACATCCAGCTGAAAGATCAAGTTGAGAGACTCATCTAAGAAGGCACTTTAGGGAGTTCGTAGAGCGAGTTTTGGCCCCCGGTAGGCCCAGGAAGACTAGCTGAGGAGATAAAACCTAAAGGTATGAACTCCCAAGATCTGCTGAGCATCGTGCATACGATTTTTGATGGGCCAATCAATAAGGATATCGCTAGTGGTCGACAGGCATATCCTTGGGAAGCCCGGTTGTCAAGAGAGGAGACCTCATGAATTTGTCCAAGCATATGAACAGATATGCAGATAGGAAGACTTCATTAACACCTTCACCAAAGAGAAAGTGAACAAGTTTGTCTGCCTATACAATGATGCCCTTGTTTGCGAGCTCTAAATCATGAACAACATGGATCTGGTGCACGTTGATTGACAACTGGAGCTCAGCAAACATCTTGTTCAAGCAGGCCTTTGATAAGTTGAAGATTAGCAATGCAATGTTGGCCTCAGTGCAATCCCTGTTTATTGATTCTTGGGAGAGTGTGTCCTAGCAATAGGAAAGATCGGCTTCCCAGTCCCTTTAGGGAGTACCATGCTTGGACCACTCGTTTGGTCGAGTTTTTGGTTGTGGATAAACTGTCACAACATGTCATTATTACCAGAGACCAACCCTTAAGGCTTTGAAGGCTATGGTATCTACCTATCATTTGGCCATGAAGTTCCCTACCGAGAATGGAGTTGACGTGGTAAGATCAAAGCTAAAGGACTCTAGAGAGTGTTACGTTAAGGCGGTGAAGGCAACAGTAGCTCGACAAATGAACATCTTGGCATCTACAAGGTGGATGAGATAGAATTCCCTACCGAGGAAGGAAAACAAATGTTATCTAACCTAGACCCACGACTCCCCGAGGAAGAGTTCCAAGCATCATTAGTGAAAGATCTCCTTAACTTGGACCCCGAACATCCTAACTGAACGGTTATGATCGGGTCTTAGTTAAAGCTTGAGATCATAGCAAACCTGGAGAAATTCCTAATAAAATATCAAAATATATTCGATTGGTCGCATGACGACATGCTCAAGATCGACCCAAGCATCATCTGCCACCATTTGAATGTTGATCCCAAACATAAGCTTGTTATCCTAAAGAGGAGAGCTTTTAACCTAGAAACATATGGAGCTATAAATGAGGAAGTCCAAAAGTTGCTCAAGGCTAGATTGATCCGTGAGGTCATTTATCCTAAGTGGCTAGCAAATATGATCCTGGTTAAGAAGGCCAATGAGAACTGGTGAGTCTGTATTGACTTTACGGCTTAAACAAAGCCTGCTCGAAGGACTACTTATTTCTGCCATAAATAGACTAACTGGTGGATGCAACCGCTAGCCACGAGTTGTTGAGTTTCATGGCTACATACTTCTGGTACAACCAAATCCGAATGGTCGAGGAGGACTGCAATACCCAAAAATTTTTAAATGCAAATTATTGTCAAAAAGTACATAAATGAATAATTTTTTAAATTCTTACGATGAGTTTCTATTATTGTCATTATTATTATTGTTATTATCATTAATGTTATTGACTAATAAATTATACAAAGTGATTTTAATTACAGCGTGAAGGTACAAGCCTCAATTACAAACATGGTGTGCTAGTGTGTAATTATTGTGATTTGCTTGTAAATTTCTTATTTTTGGATTTTTTGAATTTTTTATTTACTTGAAGGTGATATTTTAATTTTTATAATTTTTTTGTAAGTCATTTTTTTAAACTTTTGAAATTTTTAGAAATTATCCTTTTGAATTTTTTTTAAAAATTATTCTAAAATCTTCATATTCTTTCTAAAAATATATATATAATAGTGACCATAAATTTTTATTGTCATCATAGACATCCTCAATTACATAAAAGAAAAGTAATTTTAGAATTTTCTAAAAAGTTTTAAAAGTTTTCATTTTAACCCCTCAACTTTTAGAAAATTTTATTTTTGCCACAAATTTTGAAAATTTTTGTAAAGAAGCCCCCTAATAATTGTTCTAGCAACAAACCCACTTCCCTACATGCTTTCAATCTCTATTTTTAGCTGGTGTCTCCTACTTATGTCCCAAATGATTAACTTATCCTAATTATTCTCCTAAAAATGAATTAAAATATCTCGCACTATCCAAGACCACTTACCCTCTCTTTTCTTCCATGTCCAAGACCACAAAAATGTGTAGAGAACTTCAGAAAAACTCCGGCTACCTTCCCTTGAGAGAAACCATAGAGAAACCAAGAGAAGACCACAAGAACTCTTAGAGAAAATCCATCCAAAAATTAATTCTAGCACTAGGATTCAAGAGCTAGCATCTTCAAGCTTTTCTCGTCAAAGAGGAATTGTAGCACACCATCACTTCACGAAGAGGCCGACCTTTCTATGGTTGCTATTGTTCGGGATAATTGTAAGTAAAGTGCTCACATGTAATACATAATGGTATTGCATATATTTTGGTATTTTGGATATTTGAAAGCATGACTTATCCTTTGTATATTTCTAATGATTTTGGATATTTGAAATATAGTTTTATTTATATGATTATCTTGAAAACATATGAGATTATTATTATAAAAGTTATATTTGAATCTATGATGTTTTCACATGGCTTAGTGTTGTAGTCTATAAGACTTCGGGCACGGGGTGGTTAGTACCCCTTATATTATAATTTCGGGAGATTAGTTTCCGCATAGTGATTAGTTCCCTTATTTTATTATTTCGGGAGATTACTTCCCATAGGATGATGAATGCCCTTAAATAATTCTGCCCATAAAAAATGATTATAAAGCCCACACTAAAGCACAGGTCTGCATTATATTGTATTATTAAAAATACTCTCATGCACTAATAAAAGTTTAATTAATTATTTTGTGAGCTCAAAGCTTTACTTATTGAGATCATCACTCATATAATTAAGTTATGTGTAACAAGAACTTCAAATGGAGTCTCTGGCTCATACGCTAAGTGAGGATGTGATCCTGGCTGCTTCGGGATCGTGTGTGCATATAGCCTGACCTATGTGTCTATTTGTTTTAAGTTATCATCGTGTGTTTACAAATTTAATAATTTCCAAACTTGAGACCTGAAAAGAAAAATTGTTTTGTTTGGATTGTTATCGAAACTTGAGAGTTGTAATGCATTTAATATTCCAAGATAATTTCCACATAATTGATAATGTTGAATTATTTTCATATGAAGAATTTAAATCATATTTGCTTTAAAATTTTAAATTGTTTTTTTCTTATTTAAGAATATTACATTTAAAAAATCCACAAATTTCGTTATATATTTTAGTATTTTAATATATTTAGAAGTCACGATCGGGGTTGTGACAAAGAATGGTGTTAGAGCTATTGGTTTTAAAAACATTTCCATAGACAAAACCATATGCACACTGTTCCAAATAGCACAGTCTCCGCTTCACCAGTAAGTTTCTTCAATTATGTTATTTGTTAAGGTATATTATAGAATATTTTATAATCAAATTCATTTATAGTAGTAGTTGTGACAATAAGTTGTAGGCCATACGAAAGAGACTATTTGGAACAATCTTCTCAGAATAATAATGTCCCCAAATAACTCATGAACCTTCGCCCCTACATTAGGAAGAGTTTCAAATTTCTCCTTAATAAGAATTTAACAAAAAACCAAGAAAACGATCTTTTAGGAACATCGTGAACTAGACCCTGTGGCTGACCCGCCCAACAAAGTAGCTGAATTACACGAATCCGTTTGCTAACAAGGTAAAACGATAAAGAAACTGATGCAGGACAAACAACCTGCAATTGAACAATAAAGGCTAGAACCACCAGCACTTGTACAACTGAAACAAGTGAACGAGCCGCAGAAACAAGACTCACCTACACATGTACAGCCCATATTGGAACCATTGTATGAACGGTTCCACAAATAAGGATCTCCAGAATTTGAAAGATCTACATACTCTAGTAGAGTAGAACTCTGGCTACAAAAGATGACATGCCTTTTAAAGTTTATGCAGTTGAGTGATAGTGAAAAAGTGGCATGTGCCATGTATATACTATTGGGTGATAGTTACTTTTGGTAGGAAGGGATAGTCGCCAATCATGCAAGTACCATAACTTGGGACGAATTTTCAAGATGTTCAATGATAAATACTTTAGTCTTAAAGTCAGAGCAATAAAGTTTATGGAATTTGTTAGTCTACATTAACGAAATATGTCTGTATCCAACTCCAACGCTAAATTTGGTCGCCTTGCTAGATCTGTCCAAGGAAGGATTAACGATGAGCTCTTTGGGATTAGGGAATACTTCGACAAGTTACGACCAAAATTAGGTTGAGATGTATCCATGGGAATAAGCTCAAACAGCATAATGTCTAAAGTGATTGAGAAGGCTTTGCAAGCAGAAATATGTGATGCCAAAATAACACACAATTTACCTACTTCACATAGTAGTTTTCCACCTAGAAATCCCAACTTTGGAAGCAATCATGGCAACCAGCGACCACCATGGAATCATGGATTCAAAAAACGACAAAATGTTGCAAATTTTAGAGTTAAGCCAGGTTTAGTGAAGAAGTTCAAGAGTGGGAATCATCTCCAACATCATCAATAATGACCACAACACCAACAACTATAACTTTCCTCTCTTATTTCTACACAAATTCCAACATGTAACCAATGTGGGAAAAGATGTTTTGGAGAATATTGAGCCACCCGTATAGTTTGTTATGAATGTGGAAGCAACCGACATCTCTTACCAAACTGTCCTCAAAGACAAGGTCAACCGGAAGTCAATTAACCGCAAAAATCTCAGCAACAAAAAAGTCAAAAGCAAACCAGTACTCGTGTCTTTGCCTTGACCAAGGCCTGTGCCGATGCCAACCCATATGTGGCTACAGCTCAGATTTCTATTACTGGTACTAATGCTTATGTTTTGATTGATTCTAGTGTAATACATTCTTTTACATCTCCAAAATTTGTAACTCGATTGGATAGAAGTTCTGATGTTATGTCTAAGTCTCTTAATGTTTCATTACCATCTGGAGAGGTCCTATTGTCCCAATCACATCTAAGAAATACCCCCATTCTATATTAACAATAGGGAATTGTATTTTGATTTGATTGTATTAAAAATTTATGACTATGATGTAATTTTGGGCATGGATTTTCTATCTAAATACAACGCCACCATCAACTATCAAAGGAAAAAAGTTGTGTTCCAACTTCAAAGAATGATTATTTCTAGTTCGTTGGAAATTCCAACAAGACTCGTATTCCCATAATATTTGCCTTGAAAGCAAGAAGGTTGCTACATCAAGGATGTATGGGTTATTTGGCAAGCATATAACACACCTCCATGGAACGAGCGTCAAGACCTAAAAATGTGCCACTCATGCAAGGAGTCATCAAAGTTTTCCTAGAAGATGTTTCTAGACTTCTACCAAATAGAGAGATTGAATTTGAAATTTAAGCTTGTCCTTAGAACTGCACCAATCTCTAAAGCTCCATATAGAATGGTGCTAGCTGAACTTAAGGAATTAAGGACACAACTACATGAATTGTTGAACAAGAAGTTCATACAACTGAGCTACTTACCTTGGGGATTCCCAGTCCTGTTTGTTAAGAAGAATGATGGTACTATACGGATGTGTATCAACTACCGTGAGCTCAACAAAGAGGCAATAAAGAATTGATACCCTTTACCATATATCAACGATTTATTTGATCAATTTCATGGAGCTACAGTGTTCTCAAAGATTAATCTACATTTAGGCTATCATTAATTACAGATTCAAGAAAGTGATGTACCCAAGACTGCTTTTAGACTCGTTATTGCCACTTTGAGTTTATGATTATGCCATTTGGTTTAACCAATGCTCCAGTAGCCTTCATAGATTTGATGGATAGAGTTTTCAATGAATGCTTGGATAAGCTCATGATAGTGTTCATCGACGACATCCTCATCTACTCCAAAACCAAAGAAGAACATGAGGTGTATTTATTTCAAGCTTTGTAGACTTTGAATGTGAATAAAGTCAATGCTAAATTCAGTAAATATGAATTTTGGCAAGACAAAGTTTCTTTCCTTGGCCATGTAGTGTCAAGTGAAAGTGTTTCAGTTGACCCTACGAAAGTGAAAGTAGACAGTAATTGGTTCCAACATACTAATGCTTCAAAAGTTCAAAGTTTTTTGGGATTAGTTGGCTATTATCAGTAATTTGTTGAAGATTTCTTGAAGATTGCAATGCCACTAACTTAGTTGACCAAGAAGAATCATCGATTTGAATGGACTGAAGTTTGCAGGTAGAGCTTCCAAGAAATCAAAAAGAGGTTAAAATCTACACCAATCCTCACTATTCTAGACATGAGAGAGTTATGTCATCTAGAGTGATGCTTTGAAAGCAAGCCTTGGAACAGTATTAATGCAGAATGGGAAAGTGATTACCCATGCTTCTAGACACTTGAAGGATTATGAGAAGAATTACTCTACCAATGACTTGGAACTTGCTTTAGTAGTCTTTGCATTAAAGACATGGAGACACTCTTTATATGGTGTTCGATGTGAAATCTACATCCACCATAAAAGTCTTGAGTATCTCTTCACTAAAAAGGAAGTAAACATGAGACAAAGAAGATAGTTGGAACTGGTAAAAGACTGATTGTGAAATCTTATACCATCCTAGAAAGACAAACATTGTAGCAGATGCTTCAATCAGGAAATCCTTAGCAGGTGTGTCAACAGTGAAAGTTCTTCCAAGCCCCCTTAGAGAGAAATATGCTCAGCAAGAATCAAATTGATTATTAGGAAATTGAATGCTCTTAGTATTCAATCTAACTTATTTGACGACGACAAAGTGAAACAACACAAGGACCTTCATGTTGGAAGATTAAAAGAGAAAATCTAGGAAGGAAAACGTCTAGACTTTGGAGTAAATGGTGACCGTGTCTTAGGTACAAAGACAGATTATATGTTCCATCTACTTTAAATCTCTAGGCAATAATCTTGTTTGAAACTCACTCAACACTGTACTCAATTCACCCAAGGCGTACACAGATGTTCAAAGACTTGAAACGTCATTACTATGGCCGAATATGAAAAGGGCTATAGTTGAATTTGTATCTCCATGTCTGACGTGCCAATAAGTCAAGCTAAAGCATCAACGACCAGTAGGATTACTCAAGCCACAACTTATACCAGAATGGAAATGGGAGAATATTGGTATAGACTTTGTTTCTGGTTTACCCTGAACACAAAATGGAGATGGCAAGATTTAAGTAATAGTGGATAAATTAACCAAGTTTGCATATTTCCTCCCTATCAAAGAGAAATCTTCTTGCGACCAGTTAGCCCAACTCTACATCAAGTGGATTGCATATTGCATGGGATACCAGTATCCATTGTCTGTGACTGTGATCCTCGCTTGACCTTTCACATTTGGAAGAGTCTAAGGCCATGGGAACTAACTTGACATTCTCCACAGCTTATCATCCCCAAATAGACGGACAATCTGAACTAAAAATCCAGATCTTGGAAGACATGTTATGGGCTTACATCCTTAATTACTAAGTAAAGTGGGACAAGTACCTTCCATTGGCAGAATTATGTTATGATAACAGCTTTCAGTTGACAATTGGCATGGCACCATATAAAGCATTATACATAAGAAAACGTTGATCCCTAGTTCATTGGGACGAAGTTGGTTAGAGACAACTTCTTGATCCTAAAATCGTCAAGGAAACTGTAGATATTGTTGTTAAATTCGAGAACGTATACAAATAGCACATGACCATTAGAAGAGATATAAATATAAGAAACAAAGATATTTGAACTCCAAGTTAAAGACATGGTATTTTTACGTGTTTCTCCGATAAAATGATTGATGAGATTTGGGAAGAAAGACAAATTAAGCCTAAGATATGTTAGACCATTTGAAATCACTGAATGTATTGGAGATGTTGCTTATCGTCCTGCCTTACCATCATTAATGTCAGGAATCCATAATGTATTCCATGTCTCTTTACTTTGGAAGTATGTGTCGGATCCATCTCATGTGTTACAATATGAAGGCATTGATATGAGTCCTAATTTGGCATATGAGGAGAAACCTGTTCAGATATTGGATAATGAAGAGAAGAAACTATGAAACAAGACAAATTCTTTAGTGAAAGTTTTGTGGTGAAATCATTCTTTTGAGGCAGTGATTTAGGAATGAGAAGATGAAATTCGAGCGAAATATCCTGAGTTATTTTAGTAAATTACGAGGATGCAATTTCTATAAGTTGTAGGGATTGTCATGCCCGAAAATTTCTAAATGTAAATTATTGTCACAAAGTTCATAAATGAATAATTTTTTTGAATTATTATCATGAGTCTCTATTATTTTCATTATTATCATGGTTTTTATCATTATTGTTATTGACTAATAAATTCTACAAAGTGATTTAATTACAGCGTGAAGGTATGAGGCTCAATTATGAGCAGGGTGAGCTAGTGCATATTTATTGTGATTTGTTTGTAAATTTCTTATTTTTTGGATTTTTTTTAAATGTGATATTTTAATTTTTATAATTTTTTTGTAAATCAATTTTTTTAATCTTTTGAAATTTCCAGAAATTATCTTTTTGAATTTTTTAGAAATTATTTTAAATCTTTATATTCTTTCTAAATATATATATAATAGTAACCATAAATTATTATTATCGTCATAAGCATCCTTACTTGCATAAAGGAAAAGTAATTTTAGAATTTTATGAAAAGTTTTAAAAGTTTTCATTTTGGAAAATTTTACTTTTGCCCTAAATTTTGAAAATTTTTGCAAAAAAGCCCCAAATAATCGTTCTATCCACAAACTCACATGCCTACATGCTTTCCATCCTTTTTTTTAGATGGTGTCTCTCACTAATATCACAAATGGTTAACTTATCCTAATTATTCTCCTAAAAATGCATTCAAATAACTCACCACGACCCATACTTTTTCTCCCACCTACCTCTCTTTTCTTAAAAACCTATAGAGAACTTCAAAAAACTCTAGGCACCTTCTCTTGAGAGAAACTAAGAGAAAACCATAAGAACTCTTAGAGAAAATCCATCTAAAAATCAATTCTAGCACTAGGATTCAAGAGCTAGCATCTGTAAGCTTTTGTCTTCAAAGAGGTATTATAGCACACCATCACTCTGTAAAGAGGCCAACCTTTCTACACTCACTATTGTTTGGGATAATTGTAAGTAAAGTGCTTACCTGTAACACATAATAGTATTGTATATATTTTGTTATTTTGGATATTTGAAAGCATGATTTATCCTTTGCATATTTCTAATGATTTTGGATATTTAAAAAATAGTTTTATTTATATGATTATCTTGAAAACGCATGACATTATTATTGTGGAAGTCACATTTGAATCCATGATATTTTCACATGGCTTAGTCCTGTCGTTTATAAGGCGCCAGGCATGTGGTGATTAGCATCCCTTGTATTATACTTTCAAGAGACTAGTTCCCGTAGGGTGATTAGTACCCTTATTTTATTATTTCAAGAGATTAGTTCCCGTAGGGTAATGAGTGCCCTTATATAACTGTGCCCACAAAAAAATGATAATAAAGCCTATTCTAAAGCCCAGGCCTGAATTATATTGTACTATTTAAAATACTTTCATGCACCCACAAAACTTAAACTAATTATTTTGTGAGCTAAAAGCTTTACTTACTGTGTTTATCACTCACATTATTAAGTTATGTGTTACAGGAACTTCAAATGTAGTCTCGAACTCATACGCTGAGTAAGGACTTGATTATGGCTACTTCAGGACTATGTATGCATATGGCCTGACCTGTGTGCCTATTTGTTTTAAGTTATCATTGTGTGTTTGCAAATTTAATAATTTCCAAGCTTAAGACTTGGAAAAAAAATCTTTTATTTGGATTGTTGTCAAAACTTAAGAATTGTTATGCATTTAATATTCCAAGATAATTTCCACATAATTGATAATGTTGAATTATTTTCATATGAAGAATTTAAATCATATTCGCTTTAAAAATTTAAACCATTTTTTCTTATTTAAGAATATAACTTTTAAAAAAATTCCACGAATTTCATTAATTATATTTTAGTACTTTAATATATTTGGAAGTCACAATCAAGGTCGTCACAAAGACCATATCAAAGCTGCCTTTACTACTGACGAGGGACTGTTCTACTATGTTGTTATGCTGTTCAGACTGAAAAACGCTGGGGGTACATACCAGCGCCTCGTAAACAAAATATTTGCTCGGTAGATTAGAAAGACCATGGAGGTATATGTAGATGACATGCTCGTAAAGTCTGTCTGAGTAGCTTATCACATTGTCGACCTCCGAGACTAGTTCAATGTCCTCCACAAGTATAAAATAAAACTTAACCCAGCCAAGTGCATGTTCGGGGTGAAATCCAGGAAGTTCCTCAGATTCATGGTCAATCATCGCATGTATTTGCCCAAGAAGTAATAGATATGCATTTGCCCTGCATCGTCAAGGAGGTACAAAAGCTCACCAGAATGATCGCCACCTAATGAGACTATGAAAATGCACATTTTTTAAGATTAAATATTATTATTTTGCAATAACATTTCTCGTTAAATCTTGTAATTAGTAGCATTTTTGTATTAATTAGTATTTTTATGTCTTAGTACGTAAATATGTTTAAAAATGTATTTTTAGTGTTTTTTTATGTTTAATAATATTTTAAATAATTTTTAGAGTCATTTTGGTGTGTTAAATATGTGTTTAGTTTGTAAATAATCAAAACTGTAAATATAATCCTTTGTGATTTTATTTTCAGCCTTAAAGTGTTTATAAATAAATTTTAAGTTTGTAAATATGTTTTATTATATTTTTAGTATATTTTTGAGTCTTAAAAAGCATATTTGTGTCAAACCGAAAAAGGTTGGAATTGTATAAGTTCGTAATATTTTGTGTGTTTTAATATAAAATAAATATATTTAAAATCATTTTAAATATTTGATGCATAAAATAATTAATTTTAGTGTGTTTATGAATTTTAAATTTAAAATCTAGAAAGAAAACAGAGCAAAACGATACAAAAAGGGGCAAAAAAGACCTCAAGTGTACATGAAATCAAATGAAATTCAAAATTAAAAAGAAAAACCATGTGGGGCATCCAGCGCTGCCGGATCAAGCTACAAACACAATCCCAATCGTCCATATGTCGCCAGCTGTTTTCCACTATCTAAAATTAGTCTTCGGATTCGATGCTGCTTTTAAACGTATGCACGCTTTAGGTACCATCAGATTAGCATACCTAGACCAATCCAATGGTCACCAACAATCCTAGTGGTCTCGGCATTGCTTGTGTAATCCCTGTCGCAGCTTCAGTCTTCGGTCAATGATCTAATGGTCCATGTTCATCCGTCTGGTATTGGCGTCACCGCAGATCACGAAGTAAAACTCGCATTCTTAGGAATGCTGAAACGCAGAGGAGAAAGAAAGAAAAAAAAATAAATACTAGGTATTTTATGGCCTCTTGAAACACGTTTTGAAGATTTTGAAAAGTGATTTTAATTTTCAAACAAAAAAATAAAGTATAGGGAATCTGACTTTAAAAGACCCAGTTAATAGTATATTGTTGTGTGTCTTGTTAGTTTTTATTTTTATTTGTTAAGTTTGGTATATATCATCTCTACAGCTGTGCTGATTTAGATAATTTTTTGTTCCACTCACTACTTTTTTTATATATTAAGGACAATGTACAATTTAGGTAATTCTGTGCATGATTATGCCAAAAAAAATTTTCTATTTTTGCCCTTTTTTTATTTTTGCTCCAAATGTTGTGTTTTGTAATTTTTTTTTTGTGTCATAAAATTAATAAGAAAATTAAAAAAGTGTTCTGTAAATATTAGTTTCTTAGTAGTTAATGTAATGTCATTTTTCTTTTCTTTGAATTATCTAATTTTATGGACTCTCAAAACTCCAGTTTTATTTAACATTTTTATGTGTTTATTTTTCAAAGTGTTTGTAAGCCATTCTTTTCACATACATATTATAATTCTTAATTGTGATGGTAAATCAAACCTATGAATATTTGAGTTTTGTTATTTTGACAAGATGAACAACTAAAGGCAATAACATTTTCAAAACTAAGTAACTAATTAATTAAAAAGAAATAAAAAGAGATTAAAAGAATTGTAAATAAATAAAGTTTGCAATTATTTAAATTAATGATTAAAGTTGGACAAGTTTCGTTCCGTAGTCTCTTTAACTTGAGTAAGTAAGTTCTAAGGGTGCTTTAATACCTAGTATCTTAGGCCATCTAGTCAGAGAGTTACTGACCTAAAGTTTGCTAAACAAGTTATAGAGAAAGCTTAAAAGAATCAAACACTACACTATCCACAGCTCTTGTAAAGTTTAACTTTTGTTTATATTTCTGTTTTATATTTATGCTCTTTAATTGTTCTAAATAAATCAATTTGAAGTGTTGCTACCTTTAGGAGTGATTTAAAGCATAATATCATAACAATTTTATTCTTACTTTTTGATAAAACTTCAAAATTATGTATTATTCTTTTTTGCATTAAGTCTAGCTTATTTATATTTTGTTACATACCATATAAAGTGTTCAAATAAAATTTTTATTGTATTTGTCTGTTTAGTTAGATCAATCAAATTAGAGTTAAATGTTTCGTATTGTGTGAATATTCTATAAATCCTTTCAAAATTCTATCGCTTTAATTGCTAGGGACAACAATAAGTTGGTTAGGAGGTTTGATGTTGAAAATACACATTTCTTAAGGTTAAATATCATTATTTTGTATTAATATTTCCCGTTAAATCTTCTAATTAATAGCATTTTTGTGTTACTTAGTATTTTTGTATTTTAGTGTGTAAATATGTTTACAAATATGTTTTTAGTGTATTTTTATGTTTAATAATATTTGTAATAATTTTTAGAGTTGTTCGGTGTGTTAAATATGTGTTTAGTTTGTAAATAAACAAAACCGTAAAAATAATGTTGTGTGATTTTATTTTAAGTCTTAAAATGCTTGTAAATAAATTTTAAGTTTATAAATATGTTTTATTATATTTTTAGAAATTTCTAAAAGACATTTCTAAATCTTAAAATTCATATCTATGTCAAACCAAAAGAGGCTGAAATTTAAAAATTTGTAATTATTTTTTTGTGTTTAATAAAAAATAAATATTTTTAAAATTATTGTAAATATTTTTGTGTGTAAAGTAATTAATTTTAGTGCTTTTTTAATTTTAGATTTAAAATATGGAGGACAAATGAAGCAACATGGCACAAAAAGAGAAAAAAGGACCTTAAATGCATAAGAAATCAAAAGAAATTCAAAATTAATAGAAAAGACACGTGGCGCATCTTAGGCCGTCGGATCAAGCTGCTAGCTTAATCTCAGCCGTCTGCATGTCACCAGCTGTCTTCCACTATCTCATATTAGTCTTTGAATTTGGTACGGTTTTCCCATGTACGCGCCCTTCAGGCGCAGCCAGCTCAGCATGCTCAGACCAATCTAATAGTCGCTAATAGTCCCAACAGTCTAGCTTTCCTCGTGCAGTCCATGCTGGGACTTCAGTCTTCGATGAGTGATCTAGCGGCCCATGTTTGTCCGTCCTGTACTAGCACCGCACCAGATCATGAAGTAAAACACTCATTCTCAGAAATGATGAAACATGGAGAAGAAAGAAAAGAAAAAAAACTGCTCCAAATGCTGATTTGTTTGGCTGTGAAAAAGAAAAGAAAAGAAAATAAATAAAAATAAATAAAAAGTTCCTACAATGGGTAAATAGTACCCATTCTTCCCCTATATAAACCCCTCTAACCATCCCACGGCCACTTTTGGCCTTTCTTCGGTTTTCCAACTACTGAGCTTCTAGCTCAACAGTACCTCTTTTTAGTAGGAGATACTATTAGAATACTCATTTGACTCACTTTTAATATTAAAATAACGTTTAAATTAGTGTAGAAAGTCTGGTGAGGTAGAAAGATAATCATGTATACATAGTATTTTGGTATAGATTTTAACTCTATATCTGCTTTGTAATATTTATATTTTTATAGAATAAATTATATTTATATGTTTTTAATAATTATTGCCAATGTTGTTATGCTTTCCAATTCTTGCATGAATTCAGTCATGCTTTCTTTATGTAATTTAATTGTGTTGCATAATTAATATTAATAATTTTGAAATTATGCTTGTCTATTAAGTTAAGTTTTTGATGCATTATAGACATGTACTATTATAGAAAATGTTTAGTAATGCTTGATTTATTGTTGACAGAGAATGACATAGTGTATTCTTAAACCACATAATAAGACAAGGTGCTGTTAAAATTAATGTAAAAATTTATTTTATTTAAATATAATAATTTTGTTTTGCTATTATCTTTTCTATCCTAAAATTATGCTAATTATAATTATAGTGACAACGGTTATAATTTTCATAATTTGTGCACTAAATCATTCGTGAAAGATGATTATCTTGCTACTTTTTATAGGAAAACCCTTATTGTATTATAGCTTGCTATATTGTCGCCTTAAATTGACTTGTAAAATTAAAAAAAGTGCTTGCAATTAACAGGAGAAGATATAACAAATCAAATACTTTAGATGATTATTTATTTAGAGTTAAAGTTCTATATCAGTTACGAAACAAATAATGGATTCTCAAAGCTTTACCATTTTAATTTTATGTTTTAAAATCTTCTTTTAAAATTCTCCAAAAATATTTTTTTCTTTTAAGTTTTGTTTTTGAAAAATTCTGTTCTACTTGTTTTATCTTTGAAAAACCTACCTCCTTGTGGACATGACAATCTTTCTATACTATAAATATCCGTGTTTAGAAAATCATTTTAGGTGGCACATAACCACCAAATCAAGATTTGCCTTCTGGTCCATCGACAAGTGTCATCCTTTTTTCCAGGCACTCAAGGGGTAGTTTGAGCATAGCAGAGGATGTGAGGAAGCATTTCAAAGCCTAAAAAAGTACCTTGCGATACCTTTGTTCTTATCCAAACCTCTATCGGGAGAGTTACTTTATGCCTATTTGGAAGCATATGAGAAGGCAATTAGCTTAGTCTTGGTCTAAAAAGAAGAAAAGATTCAAAAGCTGGTCTACTATACTAGCAAGGCCTTTCAAGAGGCAAATGAGAAGTACTAACCAATAGAGAAGTTAGCCTTAGCCTTTGCCACCTTTGCCTGGAAGCTTTGCCCATATTTTCAAGAACACATTCTCCAAGTCTCGACGAAGTACCCTTTTGCTCAAAGTCCTCCAAAATCCAGAAATTTCTAGTTGAATGGCCAAGTAGTCAGTCAATATTAAAGAATTTGAGGTTGAATTCATGCCCTAAACAACCATCAAGGCGCAAACCCTAGCTAAGTTATAGAGGCCAACCATGCCACTCCCTCAGCCAAAAAAGGCCCCATAGAAGAACTTGACCCTGCTAGCAATAGCACTAGCGGATACAAGCTTGAATGGAAACTGTTTGTGGACAAATCCTCCAATATGAATGGGTCAAGGGACAAGCTCATTCTCGTCAACCCAAACGACTAGAAAATCAGTTACATGCTCCAATTTGACTTTAAGGCCTCTGACAATGAAGCCAAGTATGAGGCACTTATAGCTGGCCTTGAGATTGCACGGGAGCTCGCAGTGGATCACATTCACATCCACAACGATTTGATGCTTGTGGTGCAGTAGGTAATTGGTGGATTCTAAGCCTGAGAAGAGCTCATGGTGCAATATTTGAAGAAAGTGAAAGCATTGCTTGGAAAGCTTTGCTGTTGTGCAAATCCTAAGGGCCAAAAATGTTATGGCTGATATACACTCTCGACTGGCTTTAGGACTTGAAGATGGAAATTTGACATCAATCCCAATCGAGAGGTTGGCTAAGCCAAGCTTATTGAGACTAGAACTTGTAAATGAAGCAGCCGACTAGACTGGAACTTAGATGGATCCGATCATCTAATGCCCAACAATAGCTAAATTACCTGAGGATTGAGAGGAAGTTTGGCGTATTCGCAACAGCTTGGCCCAGTATTCGATGATCGAGGGAAGACTTTACCACGCGGCCATTTAACACCCTCTCAAAGGTGCGTCGAACCAATAGAGGCCAAGTATCTCATGGAAGAAATCCACATCAGTTTGTGTGGTAACCACACTGGTGGTCAGTCCTTGTCCTTCAAGCACCTTCGTTAGGGCTATTATTGGCTGACCATAGACCAAGATTGTAAAGATTTCGCTTACAAATGCCACAAGTGCCATCAATATGCTCTGATGCTCGATCATCACCACGAGCTGCTTAATTCAGTTGTGTGCACTTGAGCTTTTGTTAAATGGGCTATTGATCCCATAGGGCCTCTCCTCGTAGCCTAATCACAGTTCAAGTAATGTATCATAGCCATTGCATTTATATTTCTCATTAAATCCCTAATTAAAAGGATTTTACTTTAAATAGTATTTTAGTGTCTTTGTGTAAAAATATATTAATTATAAGTTTTTAATATGTTTTATGTTTAATAATATTTTTATCATTTTTAGAATCATTTTCATATATAAAATATTAGTTTAGTTTGAAATTACTTAAAACCGTAAAAATAATGAGTAGTAATTTTATTTTGAGTCCTAAAGTGTTTGTAAACAAGTTTTTAGTTTGTAAATATTGTTTATAATATTTTAGTAATTTCTAAAAATATTTTTGAGTCTTAAAAATCATATCTGTGTTGAACCAAAAAAGCTCAAAATTTTAGAAGTTTGTAATAATTTTTGTATGTGTTAATGTAAAATAAATATTTTTAATATTATTGTAAATATTAAGTTTGTAAAACAATTAATTTTGTTTTAATTTTCTATCTTTAGATTTGAAATCTAGCAAAAAAAAAAAAAAAAAGAGCAAAACGGTACCAAAACTAGCGAAATCAAATAACAAATACTTCACAAAATAATACAAATTCGAATCTTATCTTCACCACCACGTGGCAACGCTAAGGCCATTGGATGCATTGCCAATTTGTTTTAGGCCATTGGCTTGTAGGAGGCGTGTTAGCTCCATAGTCGTAGCTGCTAAACAACGCCGTCAATAGGTCCTATGTATTGGAGGAATCTCAAGGTGTGTCAAAACCACAATAGCTCTTGTTGGAAAAATAATACGCAACGAAATTTTAAAATTTTTATTTTAGAGCATTTTTCAAAACACAAGTTTGACACGCTATATGTATAAATTAACTAGATCTTACTAACCTTTGAATACCGAACAACTCCCGTAATTTGTGAAGAAAAGTAGCGTTCCAAAAGAACCTTAACGAATTGGTCTTCTTTGCTATTCTCTATCTACGATTGGAGTGAGTGTGGGCTCACGTCGTTCAGCTTTTCCACTAGGTGATCCTCCTTTCAACCAATTGAGAGAACCCCAAAGCTACAATTCATGATTTGTAAATAATAGCTCTCAGGGAGTTTCTAGAGTCTCATCGGCAGAGTCTCATTCTAATCTCTCAACTGATCTAAATAATAATGAGACTTACTCCTCTTTTATAGAGGCAAGGCCCAGGAGTCAGTCCTTGTCAGATAAGGCCTCGAAAATTTAAATCAAAATCAAATTAGGATCAATATCTGATAAAATCTGCATGTAAACGCATGATCTTTTTATCGCGTGGCCAGCATGGCAATTTGTCTAACCGGCATGCTGAACTTGCCCCATCGGTAGGCCGAACCTGAGGATTGGCATGCCGAACCTATGATAAAAATCCCAGCAAAAATTTTATTCTCCACCTAAGACTTTGTAGGATAAAATCCCAATTTTAATTCAAAAAATCCAATAGAGAGTTATCTAATTAAAACAACTTTATCTAGATAATTACTAGGAAAATAAATAAATTTCTAATAATTTTACAAGTTTATCTTAATTTAATTTATTCAAAATTAAATCAACTAATAAACAGATAATAATTATCCAATCCCAATAATTCAACAAGTTTATCTTGAATTAATTTTGTCATAAAATTAATTCAACCGATAAACAGACATGAATTATTTAATTCTTTCAAATTTCAGCCAATCTAATAAATCTGACATAAGTGACCAATTATTAAAAAAGCACGCCACATCGTTATAGGATTTTTATGAGCTAGCAAAGGGAACCTGATGGACCTATATAGGTCAAGCTCCAAATAATAATGAAAGCCAATATCCCATATATCTATTTCATAATTATCAACTCCAACGCTACTCCACTAAAAGCTTGGAGCTACACTCTTGAACTATATAGAATTATGAAGCCTAATAGCTAAGTCTCCATGACATATCATAATATATCGTATCCCCATAGGATTATCCATAATTGGCTTAAGGACAAGTTCTGTCTTACCTTCCCGATTATTTTTATCTTATGTTCTATTATCTCATCATCAAAAAACTTACCATCCATAAGACAATATACTATTTTGTTACACCTATATATCCAAATGGTTGAGCGCTTAGTTTTCCAATTACAGGATTACGCATATAAGAGGATATCAACTACTCCTAAAGATGAGTTATGGATTTCATTTCTATGAATAATAGGTCTACGCTATCAAGAGTCAAGCCTCCAACGTACCAGCATGCGTACCACTATTAAATGTGGATGTCACCCTTTGACACATTAAAAGACATAAGTCAAGACAACGGGCCCACTATGCATCGAGATAGAATTATCAATCTAAATCGATTAACTTTATGTCTCGATCCAATGCATCATTACCTATGACAATGTGCCAATGTTTCTATTTGTGGAGTCCATCTCCGATGGTCAAGACAAACCATCTCCCGTTAGGGATATAGACAACATAACAATCTTTGCATGAATAAGCGCCCAATTTTATTCCCTCGATTGCAGATCTTATGATTTAGACCGTCACCTTAAGAATTATATCTTCCACATAATCTATCCATCATATGCCCAATTCTTAAAGGTTTAGAATGATAGTCTCAGACTTTTGTTTGCTTAACATACATTTAACAAATAGAAACATAAAGAGGACAAGATTTGGTATATAAATAATAAATAAATTCTTTATTGATAAAAATGTCTTCAAAAACTTGTTACATTTTTACTCCTTAAGGTATACACATCTAACAATCTCCCACTTGCACTAAGTAAGTAAATGTGACAAATCTCGCATCCCCATAGCTTCCAGATGCCTCTCAAAGACTCTCCTAGACAGTGTCATCATGAATGGATCAGCTAAATTGTCTTCTAACGTGATTTTGCACATCATTACATACCTGTCCTCAACAAAGTCCTTTATCATATGATACTTTCGATCAATATGCTTACTCTTCTTGTGAAATTTTGGTTCCTTAGCATTAGCTACCACCGCACTGTTATCACAGTACAGTGATACCACCTTATCCATACCAAGAACAACTTCAAGATCTCCAAGCAATTTATGGAGCCACACTGCTTCTTTCAAAGCATCACTAGCTGCCACATACTCAGCCTCCATTGTTGAATCTGAAGTGTAATCTTGCTTCACACTTTTCCAACTGATGGCACCACCACCTAGAGTAAACACAAAACCCGAAGTCAATCTTCAAAAATCCAGACAAGATTAGAAATCTGAATCAGTATATCCTAGAAGAGTTAAGTCCTCACCTGAATATACAAGCATATACCCTCGAGTCCTTCTCAAGTACTTGAAAATATGCTTTATCGCAACCAAGTGGTTCAGCTCAGGATGAGCCTGAAATCGACTTATAATTCTGACCACATAACAAATATCAGGTCATGTGCAAAGCATGGCATACATGAGACTGCCTACTACTGAAGTATAAGGCACCTTCTTCATGTATTCTCTTTCTTCCTCAGACTTTGGAGAGTCTTTCTTAGAAAGAGAAATTCCATACCTAGATGGTTGCCTACCTTTCTTGGAATTTTACATTGCAAACCTCCTAAGACTTTTATCTATGTAGCGGCTTGTGACAAAGCTATCATTTTATTCTTCCTATCCCAAAAAACTAGATACTGAGAACAAAATTAGCCTCACCTAAGTCCCCTAAGTCCTTCATGTCAAACTGCTTGGTCAACCATAATTTGACCGATGAAAACGCTTCAACGTCATTACCAATTAGCAGAATGTCATCTACATAAGCGGTAGGAAAACCATCTTCCCATCCTTAATGTTTTTGTAAACACATGGCATATTCACCTTTTGTGAGAACCCATAAGTCTTGATCACTTGATCAAATCTTATGTTCCAAGAACGGGAAGCCTACTTAAGTCCATAAATTGACTTTAGCAGCTTCCAAACCTTACCCTTCTGACCCTTGACCTTGAACCCGTCTGGTTGTTCCATATAAATGGACTCATCAAGATAGCCATTTAGAAAAGCCATCTTGACATCCATATGCCAAATCTTGCAGTCGAGAGCAGCAACTATGGACAAGAGAATCCAGATAGACTTAAGCATGGCTACCGGCGAAAAGGTTTTCTCGTAATCGATTCCTTCCTTTTGCATGTAACCCTTAGCTACTAGTCTAGCCTTAAAGGTTTTGACCTTTCCATCCACTCCTCTTTTCCTCTTGAAAATCCACTTATACCCTATGGGTTTTACCCCTTTAGGAAAATCCATAAGCCTTAGACCCGATTAGTCTCCATAGACTTCATCTCTGTGTTCATGGCCTCTATCTAGAGTTTTGAATCAACATCCTCTATAGCCTTTGCATAAGTGTAAGGATCCTTATCATGTTCGTCTGGTTCAGCCAAAAAGGCCTCTCCATTAAACATATACCTCTCAGGTTTACGTCCGATCCTCCCACTACACCAAAGCCCTTAGGTTGTTGTTTGGGTTTGTTTGGATTTTCTACACTAATTGAAGTGGTTTCTATCGGAACCCCCAGAGTGATTGGATCACTCCTTAACTCTTCAAGCACCACTTTGCTTCAAGGCTTAAAGTCGTCCATGTATCTCTCCTCAAGGAAAGTTGCATGAGTTGAAACTATGACTTTATTTTCATTTGGGTTATAAAAATAACCCTCTTTAGTCCCTTTTAGATATCTTACAAACACGTAAACTTCTGAACATGCTTCCCACTTATTCACATCCCTAAACAGGACATGAGCCGGACATCCCTATATATGAATATGGTTTAAGGATGTCTTCTTGCCTGTCCACAATTCGTGAGGAGTTTTAGGAACCAATTTTAAAGGCACATCATTTAGAAGATAACATGCAATTTACAGTGCATATCCCTTAAAGGATAAAGGCAATGATGAATAACTCATCATAGACCTAACCATGTCCAACAAAGTCCCATTCCTTCTCTCTACCATGTCATTCTACTGCAGAGTGTTCGGCGCAGTTAATTAGGATAGAATCCTATTCTTTAATAAGTGTCCTAAGAACTTATCAGAAAGGCATTCTCCACATCCATCAGATCAAAGTGCTTTTATGGGTCTATCCAATTGCTTTTCCACTTCAGCCTAAAACTTCCTAAACTTGTCAAAAGTTTTGCTTTTGTGATGCTTTAGGTACATATAGCCATACCTTGAGTAATCATCAATGAAAGTGACAAAGTACTCATACCCTCGTTGTGCCCAGATGTTCATCGGTCCACAAACATCACTATGCACAAGTTCTAGAACCCCTTTGGCCCTATTGCCCTTAGACCCAATTGGTCTCTTGGTCATTTTACCCTCCAAACAAGATTCACATTGTGGTATAGATTCTACATTTAAGTGACTTAAAGGTCCATCTCTTACCAATCTCTGAATCCTATTTATGCTAATATGACCTAATCGTAAATGCCAAAGATAAGTCTCATTAGAGTGAGAAGTCTTAAGTCTTTTAGAGTTATTATCATTTACTTCAGTATTCAATAGTGAGTCCATCTTAAGTTTGATAAAATATAGATTGTTTTACATAAAAACAATCTCGAAAAACCAAACTCCTATATTTATTAAAATAAAGATGGACATCTCTCACTACTTCAGCCAACACCAATGAACCATAGCCCATCCGAAAGTGAAGTTTTCACGAAGTAAACTTCTCATTTCCTAGAATCCCTCCAAAGAAATACAAACATGATTAGTTGCTCTAGAATCTATAACCCAAGTGTCATTGGATTCCTCAACCAAATAAGTTTCTAAAACTAGAAGATCACACTTACCTCTTTGGGTAAGGAAGTCCTTGCAATTCTTCTTTATATGCCTAACCTTTCTGTCCTTAGCCTTTTGCTTCCTTCCATTCCCTGGATTAGGATTGAAACCGGATGCAACTGCCAAGTCAACCTCTCCATTAGCAGGAGTTTTCCTGATTGGTTTTCCACCAGTAGGAGTTTTCCTGATCAGTTTTTCAAAGTCTTGTAACTGTTTTATCAACTCCGTTAAGTTCACATCTTGTCTATTGCTCAAATAAGCTCCAAACGGGATAAACTCCTTTGAAAGAGTTCAAAAAACCATAGTCATCTGTGACTTAGCATCGATATCAGCTCCATGGGTTTGCGTCTCAATGAGGTAACCCATGACCAACATCATATGCTCCTTTACAGATGTCCCTGGATTTTGCTTGCAGTTTAAAAGTTTCCAAAGTGCCCTTTTCCGATTTGTTATGGCTTGACCTCCAAACATGTTTTCAAGATTATCCAAGATCTGCTTCGCAGTCTCATAATCTTCATGTTGAGCCGACAGTATGTTATTCATACTAGCCATAACATAATACCAAGCCTGATCATTAGCAACTTTCTAGCGATGATACGCTTGGATTTGCTAATAAGTGGATTCCTCAGTCGGTTTGGGAGGACAGGATGTGGCTATCACAAAAATTAGTTTCTCAAAGGATAGAATGATATTCAGGTTCCATTTCCAATCATAAAAATTCTCACCAGTTAATTAGTTTTTATCAAGTACTAAAGATAAAGCGTTTTCAAATATTTTTAATCTACAATAAAGCACCATATACCAAACATAAGCAAACATAGCATAATAATTTAGTAAGATAACACAATCATGTATAACATACAAATGTGTTTATATGTCAAAACCTTAAAAAAAGCACAACCTTACAATGATAATTCCCAACTCAGAATTCAGCAAGTCGTCTTGGGGAGACTTGCCAAATTCAATTAGGAACACGGATTCTCTCCTAATTAATATATGCCATCCAAGACCTGTATGATCCAACATATATTAATAATCATTTCTTTGGCCATTAATTTTATTTATAGAGCTCCTAAGGAAGGTTAATAATAGAATTAACATGAGTGTATAACCATCATTTCAATATTTTATGCATGATTGCAACCATAAATCATGCTAAAATACCTTATCCTCTTGAAGATCTAACACGGTACATGATGAAGAACTTTCCTAGGTCAAAACCACCATGTGCTACTTATGGACCAACGATGGAGGCCCTAGGTCCTCTCTTCGAAAACCTTCTCCCACTCAATCTTTTGAAATCAAGGTTTTATTTTAAAAACGTGCATGAATAATTTTCAATTGAGCAGCACTCCCTATTCTATATGACATGTTATCAATATACATGGCAAATCATATTATAATGTAGACAAGTAAAGCTACAAATAAAATAATAATAAATAACCAAAATATTATGGTTCCACCCTAGAGAATAGAAAATAAACATTACAAGAGACAAATTGAAACATATTATCGATTCTTCATCCTTAAATCCTTAAGCTGTATCCTTTTTCATGTAATGCCCATCTTTAAGTCTTCAATCTCACATAGATCGCATACTCTATATTTCTGGTCATATCCAAATTTTATTGTTTCTCAGAATTGTCCCAAAATAAAATTAAAACTACATTGAAAACTGCACCTTTTTAGAAAAAAATTCAGCTCTCTACCAACAAGCCGATCTATGTAATTGGCCTTCTGGTCATGACCCATCAGCCTATCGATCTTTTTAGGTCGGCCTGGCGATTATGATAGTTTGGCTTGAAGCACTAGAAAGTTCGGCCTGTTGCCAAAGCCACCAGATTTCTACCCCACTGACGACCTGCCTAACTCGAAGTCTGGCCTACCAATTCTGTGACCATCGACCTGTTGAACTAGAGGGTTCGGCATGTCGATCGAGGAAAAACCACCCTTTTTAGAAAATACACTTTTTAATGCAATTTATTAATTTTATTTTCAACAATTTAAAAATATAAAATTAGAGACTCAGGAAATACCTAGAAACACTATCATCCATATTCTAAATCCGCCTTCTAGATCCGTCTTCTTCGAACGATTATTTAATTACAAAATTCTTACAAATTTAAAATTAAATAATAATTCCTAGATGGAGATGATAGTCCGCTATCTGATTACATGAAAAACCTAGATACAAATTCTAACCTCTAAGGAACCATAACTGGTATAAATTAATAAATAAATAAATAATAATTTAATCAACCATAATTAATTAATAAATATTTACCATATAATTCATGACAACATAAACAATATATAGAAACCTAGAGTGCCAACTCTCTAAAAATTAAATTCAAGCATAGGAGAGATAAAGATCACATAATTTACGCGTATAGCATGATCACAAACTTGCAAATTTATGCAAAAACTATGGCTCTGATACCAATTGTTGAAAAAATAGTACGCAGCAAAATTTTAAAATTTTTATATCAGAGTATTTTCTAAAACACAAGTTTGACATGCTATATGCATAAATTAACTAAATCTTACTAACTTTTGAATACCGAACAACTCCTGCAATCCATAAAGAGAAGTAACATTGCAGAAGAGCCTCAACCAATTGGTTTTCTTTGCTATTCTCTATCCACAATAGAAGTGAGTATGGGCTCACATCGTTAAGCTTTTCCACCAGGTGATTCTCCTTCCAACCAATTGAGAGAACCCAAAGCTACAGTTTGTGATTTATGAACAAAAGCTCTTAAGGAGTTTCTAGAGTCTCACTGACAGAGTCTCACTTTTAATCTCTCAACTAATCTAAATAATAATGAGACCCACTCTCCTTTTATAGAGGTTGAGCCCAAGAGTTAGTCCTTGTTAGATAAGGCCTCAAAAATTTGAATCAGAATCAAATCAAGATCAATATCTGATAAAATCCATGTCTAAATGCATGATCTTTTTATCGTGTGGCCGACATGCTGATCTGTCTAAACGGTATGCTGAACTTGCTCCATCGACAGATCAAACCTGAGGATCGGCATGCCAAACCTACAATGAAAATGCCAGTGAATCTTTTATTCTCCACCTGAGATTCCATAGGATAAAGTCTTAATTTTAATTCATATAACCCAATAGAGAGTTATTTAAATTAAAATAACTTTATCTAAATAATCTCTAGGAAAATAAATAAATTCCTAATAATTCTACAAATTTATCTTGATTTAATTTATTCAAATTAAATCAACTAATAAACAGACAAGAATTACATGATCTCAATAATTCAACAAGTTTATCTTGAATTAATTTTGTCACAAGATTAATTCAATCGATAAACAGACATGAATTATTTAATTCTTCTGAATTTCAGCCAATCTGATAAATCTGACATAAGTCACTAATTATTGGAGAAGCACGCCATATCGTTATAGGATTTTTATGAGCTAGCAAAGGGGACCTAATGGACCTATATAGGTCAAGTTCCCAATAATTATGAAACCCAATATTCCATATATGCATTTCATAATTATCAACTCCAACGCTATTCCACTAAAAGCTTGGATCTGTACTCTCGAACTATATAGAATTACGAAGCCCATATAGCTACGTCTCCATGACATTTCATAATGTATCGTATCCCCATAGGATTATCCATAATCAGCTTAAGGACAAGTTCTGTCTTACCTTCCCGATTATTTTTATCTTACGTTCCATTATCTCACCATTGGAAAACTTACCATCCATAAAACAATATATCATTCGGTTACACCTATGTATCCAAATAGTTGAGTTCTCCAGTTTCCCAATTACAGAATAATGCATGTAAGAGGATATCAACTACTCCTAAAGAGGAGCTATGGATTCCATATAACAGGTCTATGCTATCTTGAGCCATGCCTCAAATGTACCAGCATGCGTACCACTATAAAATATGGCTATCACCTTTTGGTACATCAAAAGACATAAGTGAAGACAACGGGCCCGCTATTCATCTTAAGATATCGATTTGCCAAGACAAAATTATTAATCCAAATCGATTCATTTTATGTCCCAATCCAACACATCGTCACCTATGACAATATGCAAATGTTTCTATTCACGGAGTCCATCTCTGATGGTCAAGACAAACCATCTCTTGTTAGGGATATAGACAACATAACAATCTTTGCATGAATAAAATGCCTAACTTTGTTTCCTCGATTGCGGATCTTATAATTTAGACTGTCACCTTAAGAATCGTGTCTTTCGCATAATCTGTCCATTATATGCCCAATTCTTAAAGGTTTATAATGACAGTCTCAGACTTTTATTTGCTTAACATACATTTAACAAATATGAACGTAAAGAGGACAAGATTTGGTATATAAATAATAAATAATTTTTTTATTCATAAAAATGTCTCCAAAAACATGTTACATTTTACTCCTTAGGGTATACATGTCTAACAGCTCTTCCTATGCATGCGCATCCCCTCAGAGCCATTCAATGTGATTATCAAGACTTAACCAACATCAAGATCAGTGGGTTAGGTCCTAGTTTTCCTTCTCGGTTTGCGGCCGTTAGATCAATGCATTTAACGTCCCAAATTGCTCTTATGCATACCTTCCCCCCGCTGCAAAGGAGAGAATCACAGCCAACAACCTGTGTTCTCAAGGACTTGATTTGGAGAAGAAAAAGTGGAAAAAAATTGATAAAAAATGCAAATTGGATGACATAGAAGTCAAAATAAATAGTAAAAAAGTTTAAAAACTATAAATAGTAAATTTGAGTTGCCTATAAAAGGGGGAGCCTCGACTCAATACCCCTCATCAGTGTAGAAAATCACTCTTTTAGTTTTTAAAATAGTTTTTATTTTTAGTTTTTAATGTTTAGTTTTTAGTTTAAATTTTTGTAAAATACTTTCTTGTTTATGCTGTAGAAATTATGCTCAATAATATTTCAAGTGTTTTTATTTTAAAAATGTCTTTTTAATTTCTCTTTTTAGTTGAGGTAAGCGAGGGAGATTCTAGAAAAATTACTTTAATATTTTTAGTTTATCTTATTTTTCTAAGGAGTTATAATGCAAAAATTATTTTCTTAAAAAACTTAGGATTTTAGTGTTTTCTTAGCTAGAATTCTACCAAAATTTTAGTTTTAACTTTTCGACAACATAGACTAGCAAGGATAATGTTTGAGAGGACCTTGATTAGTCGTAGATAGAGTATAGCTGATGAGACTATGAAAATGAAAATTTCCTAAGGCTAGAACTAATTATTTTACATTAACATTTCTCATTAAATCCCTTAATTATAGCATTTTTGTTATAAATATTATTTTAATGTGTTTCTATAAAAATATGTTTAAAAATATATTTTTTAGTGTGTTTTTATATTTAATAATATTTTTAGTAATTTTTAGAATCATTTTTGTGTATTTAATAATTAATTAGTTTGAAAATAATCAAAATTGTAAAAATAATATTACGTGATTTTATTTTGAGTCTTAAAATGTTTGTAAACAAGTTTTAATTTGTAAATATGTTTTATAATATTTTCAATAATTTCTAAAAATACTTTCAAATTTTAAATAATATATCTGTTAAGGTTTATTATTTTAGAATTTTTTTTATTTATTTTTATTGTGTTTTGTGTGTTTTATTGTAAAATAAATATTTTTAAATTATTTTAAAAATTATGTTTATAAAATAATTAATTTTAGTTTATTTATTTTATTTTAGATTTGAAATTTACAAGAAAAACGGAGCAAGACAATGTGAAAACGGGCAAAAACAAACCTTAAATGCATAAAAAGCCAAAGAAAATAAAAAATCAAACAAATGACACGTGGCACCCTGTCAGCCGCTGAATCAAATTGCCCAAGCCATGTGAGGCGTCCACACATCTAGGCCCCCTGCAGATTTCGTGGAATACTTCTCACATGCGTATGTCCTCATTGCCATCAGATGAGCAGACCGTGACTAAATGAACAGTTCAGATCTGGTCCTTCGTATTTCAGCTCAAAGCTAGTAGCCGTTGATCTCTCATCTGATGTTCTAGAAGTGCTCTCCATGCAAGTTCTGTGCTCCACATCGTAGCTGATTACACAGTAAAATCAGCACAAAGAAGAGTTCTTTTAGGCGTAGAAAAAAATAAAAATAATAAAAAAGTAAAAAAATCAAATTTACCAATTCTAAATAAATGTAGGCGGCTAAATTATATTAAAAATCCAAAATCTCTCAATTTGCTATCCTACTCATATTCCACTAAAAATATATAAATAAAATAATAAATAAATAAAAATATGTAAATATTTAATTTTCTCTAGTATAAGAGTGTTAGCTGTGCAAGTTAACAATAACATTAATTAATATGAGTCGCCGGCTCATTCTTCAATAGGCACACGACCAGAGCTGCTTCCATGCATTGTAATTCACCTACATTCTCTATAATTTGGACTTGTTTTTCCTCTTTTCTTCTCTCTTAGGTTAGTTTTTCTCTTAATGTTAGTTTTATGTTTTTGTAAAATATTTCTAGTTTTTATGTTGTAATATAATATTGTTTAGTAATATAAAATATTTCTACTTTTAATATGTCTTTCTAATTTTCTTTTTAGCTGAAGAGAGGGAGAAATTCTGACAAAATTAAGTTAAACATTTTTAGTTTTTAAAATTTTTCTAAGTAGTTATAATGTCAAAATCATATTTAGAAAACTTATGATTTTCATCTTTACTTAGCTAAAATTCTTGAAATTTCAGTTTTGATGTATCATAGACATAGGCTAGCATGGGTAATGCTTAGAAACACTTTGATTATTCTTAGACATAAAATGACACGGTAAATGCTTAATTGTAATTTTGTAAGTAATTTTAGTTAGTTAATTTTGAAATCATGCTTATTTGTTAAAAATGAGTTTTTGATGCATTATAAACATGAATTAACACATTAAATGCTTGGTAACTCTTGATTTATTGTAGACAAAAGATGGCATATTACATACTTAAACCATTTAAGAAATAGTTTTAAAAAAACTAAAAATATTTAAGTTAATTACCAGAATAGAACTTTTAATCCCAGCACTGTTATAATTGTTGTTTCTTTTAAGTTAAATTACACTTATTATTAAAGTTTCATCTTCCATTTAATTAAGTTATATTTCTTATAATTGAAATTCCATTTACTATTCTATTTTAAATCACATTTCTTGTTATTAAAGTTCCAAAAATTACAAAAAAAAAAGTAAAAACGGAAAAAGTAAAAAAAAAAGTGTAAATATTGTAAATAAATTAACTTTAATCCTTAAACTCTTTAACTAATAAATAAGAAATAATGTAAATGATATATTGGACTTTTGTATTACCTTTTCCCTATAGGATCGATCTTGGATTCATCATGTTTTATTATTTGAACAACTTTATACTTGAAGTTTTGTCGGACTTATAATTTTAGACCTGAACAATGGCTGGGTAAATACTTAACTTATTATTTATTCTGTTATTTTAGCTAAGTAATGCTGAAATTATGCTTGTTTATTAAATTGAGTTTTTACTACATTATAGACATAAAATGGCTTAGTAAATGCTTGGTAATGCTTGTTTTATTATCAATATAGGATGGCTTAATGTATTCTTAAACCAACAAATAAATAAGAAATAATGTATTCTTCCATTTAATTAAGTTATATTTCTTATAATTGAAATTCCATTTACTATTCTATTTTAAATCGCATTTCTTGTTGTTAAAGTTCCAAAAATTACAAAAAAAAAAAAAAAAACTAAAAATGGAAAAAGTAAAAAAAAGTAAAAATATTGTAAATAAATTAACTTTAATCCTTAAACTCTTTAACTAATAAATAAGAAATAATGTAACTGATATATTGGACTTTTGTATTACCTTTTCCCTATAGGATCGATCTTGGATTCATCATTTTTTATTACTTGGACAACCTTATACTTGAAGTTTTGTCGGACTTATAATTTTAGACCTGAACAATGGCTGGGTAAATACTTAACTCATTATTTATTCTGTTATTTTAGCTAAGTAATGCTGAAATTATGCTTGTTTATTAAATTGAGTTTTTACTACATTATAGACATAAAATGGCTTAGTAAATGCTTGGTAATGCTTGATTTATTATCAATATAGGATGGCTTAATGTATTCTCAAACCAACAAATAAATAATTAGAAAAACTAAAATTTGTTTAAGTTAATTGCTAAAACAGAACCTTTGAACTTTTAGCACTATTATAATTAATGTTAAATCTCTCTTAATTTGTTGTTATTAGTATTGTTATTATTAAAGTTATTTAAAATTAATCACACTTGTTGTTAAATATCTATTTTAATTTAAGCTATATTCCTCGTTATTAAAGTTCCAAAATAACAAAATTTTGAAAATAAAAATGTTATAAAAAGTGTATATTTTATAAATATTTTGTAAATAATAAGAGTAAATTGCTCGACAAGTCCCTAAACTATTTAAAATGTGACTCGCTAGTCCCCCTTTTTTTTTTTTTTTAGCTCAGCTGATCCTGAACTTAAAAAAAAGATACAAAAGGACTAAGATGCCTGACAAACATTAATTTAGCCATCACGTACATAGCACATAACTTTTTTTCAGGTGTATTTTTATAAAATTATACTTTTTTCTATATTTCCAATAAAAAATCAAACTAAAAAATTAAAACAAAAAGTAAAACAAAAAAAAAGCCGTTCATGAAAAAAAATCTTTCTTCTTCACCATCTTCGACGACCCCTCCCCGGTGACCCCTTCTGCCCTCTCTTTCTCCTCCCTTTTCTTCTTTTTCTTCTTCTCAGACCGCCATCTCTCTCTCCAATCCTAGATCTAGAATATTTAGAGTTAAAGACCAGTTCGTCCTCTTACCCCCACCATTTCTGATCTGCTCCAAGCCATGTCCCTCCAAATTCTTCTTCAAGGCTTTTTCTTCTTGTCTCTAGATTTGAAGCTTTTTTATTTTACAAATTTGTCTGGGTCCTTTTTTATTTGGGTTTGAAATGTTTTTCCCCAAATTTTGCTTAGAGTTTCTTTATTTATTTATTTATTTATTTTATCTAGGTTTGAAAAAGCTGCTTGGGACTTCTTTTTATTTGATGTTTGATTGGGTTTCAAAAAAAAATTATTTGGGTCTTCTTTTCATTTGATCTGGTTTGGTAACTTTTTCATATTTGCTTTTGGAAGAAAGACATGCATGGCGATAGGGTTGACGTTGATCCATGGCCATAGCTATTTCTGTTCAGCGTGCCGTTGTTCGCAGCAGTATTAATATCTTGTTTAGGCACATCATCATCTTCAAATTCAAAAAGGCAGTTAAGCTCTGAAGAATGTGAGAATTTAGGCTTAATAGGGCTTGCTCTATGTTTTGATTGCAACATTTTTGCATCATACCTCAAGGACCAAGGATTTTTCTAATTTGAACTTTGATCATCATCATTGTCATCTTCATTTTTTTTAATGTGTACTTTGATTTGGATATAATGGATTCTCCGCAGGTTTGTGGGATTAAGATTGAATTAAGATTTTATACTTTAATTTGCTCATTATGAATTTGTAGTGATAAGAAATTCTGTTTGGTAGTATTTTTAAAATAGGTGAAAATGGTTTTGTTTTAAAAAATTAGAATTTTTTGGGAATTGTGCTTAGAGTATTTTTGAAATTTTTGCCTCAAAAAACATGCAAAAACATTTCTGAAACTTCTTAAAATGATACCAAACGGGGCCTTAGAATCTTTGGCTTGGGGCTTTTTTCATTTTAGAGAAGAATTTGGGATTTATTTACAAAGAGTGCAAATTTGAAGTGAGTAGTTATAAAGCAAGTGTTGCTATAAAAAAAGAAAAAATTAAAAAAGCTCACCGATTTTTTGAATTTGGAATGGACCAAGTTTATCTTTGTCCTTGTACAATTCGTGGGAGGCTTATTTGATTCAAGCTCCAAGGATGGAGTTGAAAGCAAGACCTTGAGCTAAAGAAAAAGATGAATGAGTTTTTTGCATTTTGTTTTGTTTGTTGTTTCATTTTCAATTTTTGTTAAAGGTTAATTGATTAATCAACAATGTTTTGGTCTTTTTAAAGTAAATAATGAGCACATGATGGGCACGTGATTGTAAATTGGAGAAAATTAACAGGCATCAATTAAGTCAATCCTTTAGCACCTTTTTTCGAGTTTAGGGTTAGTTGAGCTAAAAAAAAGAATGGAGATCAGCGAGTCACATTTTAAATAGTTCAGGGACTTTGTCGAGCAATTTACTCAAATAATAAATATTAATCCTCATATTATTCAGCTTTAAAATAAATAAATAGTTAATATAATAAATATACTGGACCTTAGCAATATTCTTTCCCTGTGGGCTCGACCTCAGATTCATCAAGTTTTTTTACTTGGACAACTTTATATTTAGGGTTATATCGAATTGCACTTTTTAAGACCAAACAAACGGTAAGCAGATGATGGCTGAGCTCGATTTGGTGGAGGAGAAACAAAATGCTATCTACATCCGAACTACTGCTTAGAACCAAGTTGTGGCCCAATATTACAACAAGCGGGTCTAACTGAGAAGCCTTCAAAATGAGAGATTTGGTCCTAAAAAAAGTTCTTGTTTAGCAGTCAAGGCTCAGATCTTTTAGGCCTAAATAGGATAGACCATTTAGAGTGGTCCGCATCATCCAATCAAGGACATACGAAATTGTCTATCCATGGAATACCAAGCACCTAAAGCAATTTTATTACTAACTTAAGAACCAAATCCTTTTTGACCTCTGGTTCCACTACTAATTTTTTGTAAAGCTCTCGTAAAAACCTGCTGAGAAAAGAGGGAGCTCAAAAATATACATCAAACGAGAACATATCATTAATAAGTGGACACATCATTTTAAAGATTCTCTTCTAAAGATGAATGACCGACTAACCAAGAACTAGACATGAGCTAGAAGCTCAAGTCTGGGCTACTCCACAAGTAGAATTAACTGTCAAACTCCCACCAACTGGAGGGCTAGTCGATGCGAAAGCCCGACCAAAGGTAAATTTAGGAGACAAGTTCACTAGTCTAATTAGGTATGGATGACTCAACCAGAGGTGCCTGAGTGTCTAGCCGACCATAACTAGACTTGTCAAACTCCAAAGAAATTTAACTAGTTTGGGGGCTACTAGGGGTAAGATACATACCCCTGAACTCGAGCAAAATAGGCTCGCAAAAAATGTATATTTAAATTTAATTTGAATAACTCAATACTTAGGAAGAAGAAAATTTAAATTTCATTAAAATAGTCCTGGGAGGAATGATAATCTAGCACCTCCCATACTCGAACAACTCAAAATAAAATAAACCAAAAAACAAAAAATAGAGAGAGCAAGAGTAAGATATGTTAAGCCAGGACCCTAGGCATCTGACTGAGGTAATGTCCTTGGTCTCCTTGCCTTTGAGATCCATAATGGCTGGGTCTTATTCCACTTTTCTCCACCACCGTCTCGCTCGGTCAAGGCCAAGACTTCATCCTCTTCTTCCTCCTTGGAATCCCCCCACTCATCCTCAAAGTCACTGATCAATGACCAATCAAAAGCGGCCACCTCAGGATGCTTGGTGATGATGTTTCTGCACAGGTCTTTCATCCCAAGAAAAAAGTTGTCGAAGAGCTCCTTCGTGCCTTTGAAGTTCTCTACTGCTTAGGACACCCTTCAATGAGAATTCTTGGTAAGACCTCCCCAAGGAACCATTCATGCTCGGCCCTCATGGCTTTGGCCATTTCTTGCTCTCTTTAGAGGTCAGCTTAAGCCTTCCTAACCTCTTTCCAAGCTTGGCCAACTTCCTCATTGGCCGCCTCAAGTTCGGCTTTGATTTGGGTCAGCTCCTTATTTTTCTCCTTCAATTTGTCCTCGACCTCATATATCTTTTAAGAGGCTTTTAGGGCCTTCTCTCTATGGACATTGGCCTACTGCTTAGCTTGGAGTTGAACGATCTTCAGTTTGGCACAAGCCTAAAAAATCCGAGGTCAATAGGACTTCAAAAAAGAAAGGAAAAGAGGAAGTAAAATGAAAAGACCCAAACTTGAAGTGATATACACTGGATCAAGTGCTAAAAGGCAGACTCAAATTCTCCTTATAGGATTTATGTTAGACAACACTAAAGAACTCCTCTTGTGGTGTCATGTCATTGAAGCACTCGATGATGGATCGTTGAGGGGATACCGAGTCATCCTCAGCTAGTTGACTGGTGGGTAGTTGACTGGTGGGGCCACTGGGGAGGCAGAGGAGGCAAAGGCACGGTCTGGCTAGTCAACCCCCTATGTTAGGAAGCAAACCCGAGCTGTTGCAAACCTGGGAGGGTAACGACGGAAGTTTACTTGGATCATTCAGATCTCTTCCTCTTGTTGTTTGCCTTCTTCTAGCCTTTGCCTTGGTCTCAAAAGGGCTAACATTCTTCAGAGCCTTTCTTTTTTGGACAATCGGTCAAAAGACATCTCTGCAAATTAAGATAGACAAAGTCAAAAGCAGCTTAGAAAAATTTGGATACAAATAAAGACAAGTTCTAGGGTTAAACCTTAGATCTAGACCAGCCTTGGTAGGTAGATATACCAAATCACATCCCCAAGGTCCTCATCTATGATAGGCGGCCCCAGACCGAGGGTGCCCTTAAGTGAGTCCTTGATTTAAACATAGACTGGTACCCCTATTCGCTGACTGCGGCAGGAGCTTAATCTCGAGACGTCAACAATCCCTCACCATGCAATAGTCATCTGCTCATATGGCCGAGTAAGGGCAACACCATCATTTCAAGGGTTAGATGAGCTGGAACCCATGAACCAACCATAATTTGCTACGTTTGTTTTATTGAGCAAAAACATTTGTTGCTAATTAGAATCAACTTAACCTTAGTCGGCACGACCTAATCAGGAAGAGCCTCTTCTCTTAGCCATGATAACCACCCCCTACCAACGTAAAACCACTCATACTTCCACAACTTGTCTGAGTCAGTGTTGCAAGGATAAACTTCTTATAAAATTCGATGAAGTAATACCACCTAACCTAGCGTGGGAGCTTCTTTATCTTGAACATTTGTTTAAAAGCCTCCCATGGCATCTCAAAAGCATAGCAATACATCTACAGCCTATACTTGCCAATCATTGAATGATAGCAGTTCGGGTTCAGTCGGGCGACATATACGTTTAGGTAGTTAAGGGCTTGACACATGAATAGATGCATTGACAAACAGAATCCTACTCTGAAAAACTCCACATACAATGTGATGCATTCTGCTAAGGGGTCATCAAGAGAGTCTAACCTAGGCTAAGGCTGGACAAGAGTCACGTAGTCGAGAATTTCGTATTCCCGACGGAGAACATCTAGACAGGCCTAGGTTATATTCAAGGTATACTCAGTTGCCAAAGTGTGCCTTGATCGGCGTAAATAAATCATTGTTCCTGGACTTGTGTCTTTAGAGGAGGTGACACCGATGCTTCATCATCGGTTTCATTTCCCTCCTCGGCCCATTGCCTTTCCTCGACATCACAAGCTTCCTTAACATTTACTTCACTGGAAACCTAGACCCCTTCGTTGTTGCCCTAACCTGATGGGCTTGGCCCACTTGCAGTGGGCATGCTCTTGGTCAATCACCCGAGAAGTGCCTACGATGGCCACTCTGATATAAGGATTTTCCCCTCTACATAGTCGGGTTAGTGCTGTCCCTTCCAAAAGATCCAGGAATTCTTGCTCGAGGGTAGTCCCCTGTCCAAGGCTCAAAATTTGAGCCAGTTGCATAGCTCCTTTAGAAGCAGTAGATCGGACCATAGTCATCGGCTAGGATCCACTCATGGGTGCGTAATTGTTATTCTCCTTAGATCTCCCTTCCTCTCTAGGGAATTTGAATGGTCAAATTCTGTATTCTCGTCTGACCAAGAAATATCAACAGACTAGTTCTGGGAATCACTTAAATCACTTATTATATGCCCGAGAATTACCTTCTTCGTTTAAACAAGCAAAAAGGTTCTCGGATGATGACTTGTAGGTTCACAAAGCGAATGTTTCTTGGCAGCTATGCACAAGCGCTTAGAGATTTACAGGTGAAATAAGCAGAGTGGGGCTCCCCCTATTTATAAGCGAGGACGGACGCAGAACACAAAGAGCCGCGATAATTACGTCTGTCAGGGAAGCAACTAATATTAAACTGACAAATGTCAGTCGATGTCGATGTCGACACTCGGAGTGGGGTTAGTAATGGATCACGTCAAAAGACTCTTGGGATTCCATGAACCCCGGAGGACATCACCCGAGGACCACATCGATTGTCTGACCATCTTGCTCGAGCGGAGTGCAACTTGGCCAAGCACCGACCAGATGTATTGGGAGTATGCACGGCGCTTCTCCGAGGATCCTACCTTGGACTCACCAACCATCCCTGCTCCGAGGTAAACACTCCATAGCTCCAAAAAGATTTCCAGTTGATTGGCAGGCATTCCTTAGGTAGTCCTCATGCTACCTTCGACCGTTAGATGAAGCGTTGGTCACCTCGGGACGTATGTGTGCTCTGCTTGGCATTGGTGAGATTTGAAGCTAGATGATGAACTACTCATAAGGTGGTTTGACCTCTGTGCGCAACCACACATGGTTTTGATCAAGAGCAAGGCATCAACAAAGATCAAATTTTTAGCGAATGCACTTTTTTTTTTTATTTCCTCAAAAGTAAAGTCACATAATTACAAAAAGCACATAAAAAGTTTAAGTTTGAACGTCACTTATAGATCTATATAAACTTTCTGTTTTATCGGCTGCCAATGGAGATAATCTTAATTAAGTATTTACAGAATCAATTAGATACAAGAGAATGAGCTAAAACTGCTGTCCAGCCACAGTGAAACATGAGTAACCCAATATACTAATTTTATTATAAATTTATAATTTTTTATTTGCATATTGTCTACGTCCAATTAACCAGTTCAATTCATTTGCAATTGTCATGAGAAAGCATGGTGGGTAAGGTTACAAGTTCATAAATGTTAGAAGTAGAATTTATCCTATATCGTTAAGTTATTGGGTTGTTAATTGTTATGGTATTTATATATGGACTGAACACCATCTCCCTTGGGTAGCTATTTTGATTTCTACTCGAAACGATATATCAATGAAAAAAAGTATATATTTAGTTGTTTTTCATGCTTCCTTTCAAACCAAGCTAATATACATTTTAAAATTATACATATACATATATATATATATATATATATATATATATTATCAAGTGGCTGGAACTGGATGAACCTGTCGTGTTTAATTGCCATTTGATTAGCAAGTGTATATCATGTGTACACTGAAGATATTATTGTTTTAATTAGCTAATTAAGCATATGTATCTATAAATATAGAATTAATGACAAACATTCCTCACAAGAAACGAAATCAATTGGTACATCCTAAATATTTTATTGTAATATTAGACAAGCTATATATTCTTTACTAACCAACCTAAAATCTCATTATTCCAGAATTTTACATTAGCAATAATATTAAATAAAAATTTTCTGGTTAGCAGAATATATGGAAAAAAAAAATTCATAGGGAATCCAAACCAAAGGTACACAATCAAATATGGTTAGTATGGATACAAAAATAAAAATACATAAAAATACATATATATATATATATATTCCTGATAAACTGTTTATTATTACTTTGGTGGGCTTGTTTTATGGATGATATGCAAAATATTTGCATCTCTCACATGATCTATACATCACATGCACATAATATGTATGAATTATATATATATGGAGATCGAGATCAGGATCATGCATTGTTGACGTGGTGATAAGAACATATGGATTTAATATTAAGGAAACAAAATATGAGAAAACATGTAATTATATATATATATATATATATTTATTTTTTTTTTTTTTTTGCTAAAAGACAAAAACATGTAATATTGTTATACAAGATTTTCCACATAGAATAATCACATATAAATAATACACACCAGACACATCTTCGTGGGTGGGACAGGCATGAGTGAAAGGGAGAGATCGATGGCTGGTACAGCTGGTAGGTCTAGATGCATGTCTTCTGTTGATTGCCATCTTATATGACTTGGAGCTATAGTCACTATTGTACAAATAAAAAAATAAATATAAACATAAATATTGACAAAGTTGACAACTCAAGTTATATAAATCTGACTTTTGATCAAAGTACTGCATCTTAAAGGGTAGTAATTATCAAAATGTCATGATTTCGCAACAAACTTAGATGCAACTATATAAATTTCATCATATCAATGTATAGATTAGCCTATATTTACATCTACAGTAGCACTAGTTTGTACAATACCCTAAATACATCAATTTTATGTTAAAGTATTAAGCACATGTTGGACAGAAAAATTATTCTCAAGTGGGCAGCCAAAGTTTCAATGAGTCATTTTTATATTAATAGAATTAGTATACTTCCAAAACTACTCTTGTTGTACATGTAGATTGTATATATCTTGAAAGGTGCTTAGTCAATTATCCTATGAAAGTGCATTTGGAATTATTCATAGTACATTGTCCTAGTTTGTTTTCAAATTTCAATTCATGCACGATGGAATATGAGATGGGGAAAAAAATCTTATCCACAGCTCGGTTATAAGCTGTCAAGAAACACATGAACAACACATGTGCATGAACTTGATGAATACATTAGACGTTAACCTTGTATAACATCAATACGTAACGCATGTGATCATTTAATTGGTTACAGATATTGAAAAAAAAAATGCTAGCCACAGTAGATCAAAGATCCACGTGTATATATATATATATATAATCTTTCATACTATAGGGTTATAACCCGTTATTCACAAAACTGTGAGCCCTAATCTAGTATATAATATATTTTTTAGATTGATTTTTATTGTTTTATTGATAACAGGCTATAATTTTATGGGTTAAATAAGATTGCTGGGTGTATATATATATATATATATATATATGTATCACAGTTAATGTACTTATATGTTTGTGAGTATTTCAAGGAAAAATGCAGTGCCGTACAAATTTTTTTCTCTTTATTTTGTTTTTATTTTGTGACACCCGTTATTCTCCTAACGGGTATTGAGGTAATTAAATTAATTTTTAATGTATAAAAAAAATTGCTTCATTTAAATTTATTTTATAATATTTATTTTTATCTATTTTTAAATTTTCTAAAATTCTCCTATATTTATTTAGTATGATTACTAAAAAGCCTTAGAACTTCTAATAAATCTCAAAAATGTCATATTGGCATTATGTGTGTTAAAGTCTTTAGATGAGACATAAGGATATCTTTTCCAACTACTCTTGACCCTCATTTTCTTTATTTCCTCCGTGACATGCTTCAACATGTCTCCTCTATAATTGTTTCTATCACTTCTTTTCAAAGACTTCATCTTTTCTTCCTTTTTCTTCCACGGTTCCCACACTCTTCTTCTCATTTCTTTGCTGAAGCAAAATACTTAGAGAACTTCTTCAAGGCAGCCATAAAAATCAGCCACCATCACCTCCATTTGAGCAAGAATTTCAGTCATACCGAAGTAAAGGAACCTGTTTTGAAGCCATTTCAAGCTTCCAACTAACCATAATCCGAGGTTAGAATCTTATGAACAAATTTAGTCTTTCATTTATAAATTTTCTTTTATACTAAAGGATTATTCAAATTTTCGTTCTTAAACCTAAGTATATGTTTGTTGCTATTTTGGAGCATATGTATGAAGTCTAAGTGTATATGCCCTAGACAGAAAATTTATATTGTTAAACTTTATAATACCTCTATGGGCAGTGGTTATTTCTTGAAATTCTAAGATTAAATTAAAATAAATTTTATGAATGTAGTTGTATGTTGTGCTTTAGTTTTAATTGTCCTTATGCACGCCTTAGGATCAAGGGAGTATGGAGCTAACGTTAATTGATTCCAGGATTAAGAGACTGTTGATAAGCTTAAAAGGTAGGGATTCTATTACTCATCTTTTGTGAGGTTTTTATAGAATTAAAATTGATTGTTTTGCCGCAATATATATATATCTATGTTGAACTGATATTATATGATTATCACATATGAAACTATGACATGGACTCGTCTTGTATTGTACGGCGAGGAACATAATGAATTGACACATGTTATAAATTGAGAAGCATGGTTAGGAAAACTGACTCTATTAATAATGATTTAATATAGAGAAATGATGAGACATGAAGAGGGCGGCGATTACGTCCTTGGGCATGAATACCCTAAAAGGTAAAATAGGGGGAAGGTGATGACGCTTCCTTGGGTTGAAAGTCCCAGAACACACTGTACAGGAATCGATTTGGTGAGGACTCGGGGCTTGATGTCCCCTCACCGGAACACCCTTGGAATGTTTATAGGGTGATCAAGTGCGCCCATTTGAGTTTCGATGAGTTGAGTGATACTCAATTTAACATGGATACCTAGGAACAATGATGATTGGTAATATTTGTATAAATGTGTAATTATGACACTTGGTAATGATTAACTACGGTATCCATAAGATGTGATCATAATAAACCTCATAATCTGGAATATGATGTGACTTACTAACCATGCAGGTTTTAATGTGGTAATGATAAAAACCTAAAGGTGAGTAATGGCTTTCTCTACTGAGCATAGTGTTGCTCATTCCCTTATGTTTATATCTTTTCAGGACTCACTAAGTGTGAGGTGGCTACGAGAAATATAGTTGAGGAAGTGATGTAGCTATATTACATTGGGACTGCTTCAATCGTTGAGAATGTTCTTCATGATAATGTAAGCATCAATTGTTACTTTCTATAACTGTATTACAATGTGTTGAGGGTTAAAATGATGATGACAACAGTTTATATTATTAAATTTAAGGTGCTACATTAAAACTGTGGTTTATTTATCGTTTATATTTTTATTTTTGAGTTGAGAGTTTTCATTTAAGTCCTGGGCAAATTTTATTTTTAAGGTTTTACTTTTATTATTTATTTTTATTTTATCTCATTAAAAACTGTTAACCCCCATATAGGGGCGTTACATATTTATCGTACCTTTTTGTTTTATTGATTAAGCTCTACTTTTTGCCGTTTTAAATAAAAGGAATAAAATTTTGGAATATGCCATGTTCGATTTTGTCGAATAAATTTTGAAAATTAGTCAGACAGAATGTGATGAGACGTGGAGAACCGAAAAGGAACCGGAACTTATTTCCAAAGTTTGTTATGAGTATGCAATAATTGAAATGAGCAGATTTCAGAACACAAAAGCAAGAACCCCTTATAATTAGCTAATGCTGTTTTGCGGCCTTTCTAGGTGGCCATTTAATTAGATTTAGGATTCAGTTTATAATATTTTAGGTTATAAAATGTTTTATTACGTTACATAAGAATTATTTACTCAATGATTAATGTTTGCATAATCATATATCAAGTACTACGAAGTCCTATGAAATTCCAATTAATATGACTCCTCCAACGAAAAATCCTTGATTTTGGCCACGGGAAGGATTAAGATGGTTACAGGAGGGATAGGGACAAAAATCTTGTCCCGGTCGTCACGCCGTCCCACCCCATTCTGTTGTCATCTCTACTTAAACTACATATGTTATATATATAAAACAAAAATATAACAATTAAGGATCTCTTAAAACAGTTTTAATGTGTGTGCCAATTTGTTTGTTAAAACATGTATATATACATATATACGATACATACGTATCTTATGTGAGTTTGTACAATTGGGGAATCATGTTACCATATGTCACTAATGCACTAATCAGAAGAAGGTGACCTAGTTATAATAATTTATTTCAATACAGTTCATGCAACTTGGTTCTGTTACATTATTTAAAGAAAGAATGGCCACATCTTTTCCGGTGTTACTATTGTCAAGTGTTAAGAGTGATTGGTAAGGTAAAACAAAAAAGTGTTTTACGGTAAAAGATTTTTTAATTATGTAGAGCATGTGCAATAATCACAAGCCATAATCATTATATTTATTAATTTATTTGTTACATTTCATAATTCCATAGGGGCTGCGAAGATAATCATTCTTTATTTGGAAGTTGGAGTACCAAGTACCACCTAAGGCGTCTCAATCATGAAAGTGGTGAGCCCCATAAACGTACCATAAGTTTAAAATAACAGAATAGGTGATTAAGAAATGAAAAAGGACAAAAATAAGGTTAATTAGGACAACTCCTGAGGATTTGGCAAAGTGAAGAAAGAAGAGAACTATAAGAAGAATAGAAATTATTTATTTATATATATTTAATTATTTCATATGGTAAGAACTAAAACTCAGTTTGTCAGGAAATGTTAGAAAATAGTTTTTTTAATCAAATTAAAAAAGATATAAACGTAGAAAGAGTGTAAAAAATATGTTTGATGATTGTAATGATTTTTAATTAAATATGACCTATAATAGAGAGGTGATCATTGTCTTGATTTGATGTGTACCTAAAAATCAACTGAAAGAAATTATTGTAATAGAACGGGCCACTATTGAAATTTCTCTAATTGTCAGTAAGCTGTATTGATGGTTAAAAATTCCAGAGACAAGAATTAGGTGTTTGGTCTCTTTTTTTTTTTAATGCACATATTTATGGGTTTTTCTATTTTTAATTTTAGGTCAATGTTAAATAATTTACTTCCACCAAATCTGTAAAGAGTTTTCCTGAAAAAGAATTATGTGAGCAAAATTTGATAATGTATTTATTGAAGAGTATTTGATAAAAGTTTGTAATCTTTAAGCAAACAACTAAAAAATGTTTAGTTTTTATTTATTACAAAGATAAATGAAGTATATATTTAAAACTAAAGTTTAATTATTTCAATATACTGAAATAAAAATGTTTGTAGAAATTTAAATAAGAAAAGTAGATCAAGTAGCTGTGGAAAATTAACCCTCATAATTTTCTTGTTAAGCGCCCAGTACTTGCCAAACAAAAATTGGATTTATCAAGCATTTCTACTTTGTTGTCAATTGTGGAACAATTTGAAAGCAACTAACAATGTTAAATGACCCTACATACTCTCTATATTGTTATACTCTCTATATTGTTGGGTCTTTCTACAATAAGGTCTTGTACCAGTATTATGTCTTTTTTATGTAGATTTAGTCAAAATCACGAGTAAAATTTTAAAAAACAAAATCATAAAGTTGACAGTTATCGATATAAATTTGATGGTTAAAAAATAGAATTTTATTTGTTGTATTTTGTTTTTTTTTAAAATTTTTATTGTAGAAATCTCGGTATGATAGAAACAGAATGAATTCTCTCTCTTAATGATTTTAGCTAAGAATTAAACTGAGGTTGGTTAAAAATTTTTTCCTCATCTTATTTTTTCTGTTTTCGATGAGGTGTTCACATTCTGGTAAAGCTATGGAGCACATGATATTGTTTGTCCTTAATTTGCAGAATACAAATTGAACATCAGAAGATGCGATGACACAATATTAATATCATGAACTTGGACTGCCATTGTGATTGGATGCGGAATCTACATTATAACTATAAACAACCAAAAAAAAGGAGAAAATTTTTTTTATAATTTTTAAAATTTATTTATTTATTTTCTTTTTTGCAAGTCAATCCATTGCTAACTCACACCAGGATAAAATAAATAACAATTCTAAGTCAAGAAAACTTACAGCAGGAGCACCCATGCATAAGGTCGCCGGAACAATTAGATTTAAATTAGATAATGATTATTAAAACGGGTTTAATAATGTGCTACTTAAGAAATTCTCTCTAAAAATTCTTGCCCTACGTTATTTGCGTCGTTTGATTTAAATTATAGGCTTACGATCAAATAAGGTTAATTTAAGTTTCTATGTATATCTATATATTTATTTATTTATTTAATAAGTACTAGAACTCTGCTACTCAGGATTAGACATAGAAACTAGTTTTTCAAGACCAAAAAAGTAGAAAAGATTTTTTATGATCCTAATACTTTCTAACTAAACATGACCAAAAATCAATAATGTTATTGAAATTATTGGTTAAGTAGAAATATTGGTACCTCGATCTTATAGAAATATCGATACTAACATAAAATTGTTGTAAAATCTCTAAACACAAAGAAATTTATTTTATAAAATGTGGGAACTTTATTATATTTTAAGAAGGTTTAATATAATCAATAACACATAAATGAGATAAATTCTTCAACCTTAGAGAGTAAGAAACCCTCCCCTTAAATTTATTGAAAAGAAAAGGCAAACAAAAATAACTGAAATGTAACGTGAGCTAAGTCAGTTATATTTACATAAGCCTCCTACTCAGAGCACGAAGAGCATAGTGATTTTTTTCCAGTATCAAAGATCATAGCTTTACGCAAATCTGACAGTTTATTGAAGAATCTGAAACCACTCACTCTATTTCTTCCCAAGCATTTGTATGGTTACCAAGTTTCTCCCCTTTAAAATTAATACAAAGCAAAATACAAGGTAAAGTCTCATTATTAACTTCTAGTGGAATTAAATGAAACATGGAACTTTGATTGGAACCTCTAGTCCTATTGGCGCTTTCTTAAAATAACTGGAGTAAAGGCTCGCAATTGATCATCATCATCTTGGTCTCGCCAACAGCAGCAGTTCCAGAATCATTGTCTTGGTGTTCTTAACCCACCCACTTGGAAATAGGGTGGTCTTCTTTGTCCGCCTAATTAGTCCATGAATTTGAAAGATAATATCATCCTCCTTATTAGCAATATCAACAGAGTTAGTTGTCGGTTTTCTAGAACGTTTTTAGAGAAAACATACAAAAACATGGTAAAAACGTGGAACGTATATAACAAAAATTTTTCATAAAAACTTTTGCAAAATATTGTAGAGTATATTAATTTAATGTTTAATAAATATATATACAAATTATACTTTCCCGGTTAAAGCAATTGGGTCAGTGATCTTCTAACGAGAATTGTTCTCTGTAAGAAACCACCATCTTCCTTATATAGTCTTTGGCATCGAATGGACGAATATGTAGGCATAGAGGTAATTAGGATTTCTAAAATCACTCTATTAACTTTTAGTCTCCCTCTTGTCTTAACATAGTGCAAAGCAAGACAAAAAATGGAAGAACTCTTATTCTCTTTTCTCTCTCTTTTTACACATATAGAGCTAGGGGTTTTCGCTGAGTTTTTACAGTCTCACCAAAACTCTCTATTATGTGTAGAATGAATACAAGAAACGTCTATTTATAGAGAATAAATGACTCAATTAATTCTGAAAGCTTCTTTTATTTTAATTTTAAATATTACATATTTAATTAAAATAAAAGAGATGAGTTTCCTATTCCTTATCTGCTTCACACGCCATACACTAATACAATATCTCTGTGTGTGGGCCAATTAGGAGAAAGGGAAAGAGAAAAAGTCTACTTGTTGCCCAATCTAATTTGTTTCCAAAATTCAAATTTTTAATTTTGAATAAATCATATTTATCAAAATTAGAAACTTTTAGAAATAGGAAACTCAGTGAACAAGTCTTGTACTGCACAGAGAACCCTTCCCTATGCTGGTATGTGCCATACACAATGGGTGAGACCCACTATGTGTCTTCCAAAATTACTTATTATTTATTGTTAAATAATCTTATTTATTCAATAATTTATAATTAATTTATATTGAGTGATATTAATTTAGAATTCTATCATTCTAACTTAATTAATTAAACCAATAATTTTACTTGTCTAAACAGTTTTGCAAAGATGACAGGAGACTAATGGACCCAATACCTTCAATAAAACCAATATATTAATTAAAAAACTCTTTAAATAATATATTACTCTTTTATTAATTTCAATGTTACTCTACTGAAAACTTAGTTGTCTTTGATATAGACGTTGCATATAAATCGATCCTCTAAAAATAATTCAAAATTAGAGCTAGGTAAAAGGCGTTAACCTATCTAATTATATCTTTATCTTTGAATGCTATTAATTCTCTAATGAGCAATAAATTCATGAACTTAATCACAATTTGAGCGCTTATATTATTAAAGACCCAAATCAATACTCAAGAAAATTATTTATCTACTTCTTGTTAAAAGATGAATGGATTAATATTAACATTTTTGGCTATATACTCCATTATGTTGACATTTGAAAATTTCTAGTGCATTATATACGCACTGATTAAGGATTATGTTAAGTAATTTATGCACAAATTTTGTGAGCTAAATTTTATGTTCAAAAATTTGCTAAGAACTTAAGGAGCAATTTTAATGTCACAAGAATTATTGTTTAAATCCTACTTGTGACAAATTTAAAAAGAATAACTATGGGATTTTAAGATTTAATATCATGTCATAGTCTTAAGTAAAGTAAGAATGATACGAAGATAAGAATTAATTCATGAGCAAGGAAAAAATAAGCTAAAAATTTAATTGTTACAGAATGTGTTGCAAAAAATTTTAAAATTGGAATGCAGTTCTAAGAAAATACTCTATGGAAATATGGGAATTATATAGTACAAAAATTAAGCAATATAAAAACTACACAATATTAAAATAATATAGTATAAGGATTATACTGATAAAGTTAAGCAGTATGCAAATTATACTACATTAAGTTTAACAGTATGGAAATTATACTACGTCAAGTTAAGCAGTATGAAAATTATGCTATGTGGAAGATATGGATAAGAATGGAATAATGTGAAAGCTTGTAAAACCATGAAAAATAGTATAGGAAAGTACACTGGTAGTATGAGAAAATATACTGATAATATAGAAAAAATACAATACAGTGTAAATTTAGATTGTGTAAAAAGTAAAGTGGGGCCCAATTGGTGACACCCCAAAGATGGAAAAATTAACACATCTCACCTAATAGAACCGATTTTGACAAGTGGAGGAAGAGCAAAGATTCTTTGCACTTTAATCCCTAGAATTGATTCTATAAATACCTAAGGATATTTTTGAAAAATATTCCATAAAAATTTTCTCTCATTCTCTCTTCTCAAATCCACCCCCTATAGCAAGGATTTCTTTTAAAATTTTGTTGATTTTAAACTTCCAAATCATCCGAAGAAGCGAGAACAAGAAGTGTAGTGGAAGATTAAAGAATTTTAAGGGATTTTAGAAGCTTTCAGGAGCTAAAAGGAGAGGACAAGCACTTTGGATAGTCTAGGTAAAATCCTAGTCTCACAAGCTATGTTAAAGTTTGTATGTTTTTATACATACCAAGTGTTTGATATAAGTTATGGGCTATGACATATAAAGAAAACTATGTGACATGATTAGATTACCCGTTATATAGATGGTTATATGGTTGGTTAGTTGAAAACAAGGGTTTTTATGCTAAAAACATAAAGACCGTTAAACTTTAATACAAAGTTTAACTAGTTTTCAAGGAAATAGGTTTTTGACAAATTTAGAGGCCGAATTGTTTTTTAGACTAAACATGAGCTCTATTGAAAACATCAAGATGGACAACTTTCATGGAGAAAGTTTGTGAAAATTCCAATCAGATTAGGCCGAAAAACATGAAATTTGGTTCTACTCCTTCAAAACAAGATGAATGATATTGAAAAAATTTAAAATACAAAAGTCTAGATCTCGTTGAAACTGTTAAGATTGGAGAAATTTTGTGAAAATTTTGCACATATTTTAAGTTATGAATTTTACGAGATTTAATTACGAAATTTTGAAACTGTAAGATGAGAAAAATGTTTTGAAATTGTTTGAGTTTGACCAAGGAGCTTTAGTAAGTTTTAATCCTTGTGGAAAAATGGACATTTTGGTATAAAATAGTTATTTTTGGTTCTTGAGAAAAAAATTCTAAGACTTTGTGTTTCGGGCCAAAACCGTGTAAAACTAGATTTTTTTCACTAAAAAATGGATTTCTGCACTGTTGTAACAAGTGAATAATCATAGATTTTAAAGCAGAAAAGAATTTGGGGATCTTCTAAGGAAAACACATTAAGGGCAAAATTGTCAAGATTTCGTACTACGAGTCAAAATCGTAAAGTTTTGTAAAACTAGAATTTTTGCAAAAAAAGCTGATGTTTAGTTTTCACACCATTATGAGTAGTAGAGAATTGCAAGTTTTGATTAAAACAGGTTCAGAAAGTTTTCTAAGACCCACAAAGAGCAAAATGGTTATTTTTTACAAAAAAGGCTTAAATGGACTCTGAAATATCTGATTTCAAAAAGTGCCCCTTAGTGGTAATTTTTCTACAACCACCTGTTATTATCAAGATGGTAAAGTAAAATGAGAAGTTTAACCATGTAACGCTTGAGTTATGAGTAAACAGTTAGTAATGTATTGAAGAGACCGTGTAAAGTATGAGCCTTTAATGTTTAAATTCTGTAATTGACAAATAGGTTAATAATAAGAAAGCTAGTTAATAGTCAGGTGTTGTTTAAGTAGGACACAAAAGACGACTAATAGAAGGAAAAGGATAAAGTAGGAATGTTAGAGTAATATTCAAGTAAGTTTCAAACCTCATCTATAACTTGAAGAAAATGATTTCAAATGCTTTATATATATTTGAAATGAGTTGCATTCATTATGCATGATGTTTTAAAGACCAAGTCATGGTTTTCAATATGTCTACATTTGTTGTGCATTTATTATGTCTATAGTTTCAGACATTAAGTTATGTTATACAATATGTTCACTAAGATTACAAGATCAGTAATCTAAACCTACACGTTACGATAAGAAAGTGACATACTAATCTCCCAACCTAAGAGGAGATTTGTAACACCCCTATGTGGGGGTTAACAGTTTTAAATAAATAAAAATAATTTTAAATTTTATATTATTTAAATCAATTAAACAATGCCCATGGGTCTTTAAACAACAAGAAAAATAAAAATAAACGTTTTAAATACAAACCACAGTTTTTAGTGTAGCACCAAATATATATAATTACAGTCATCATCACCATAGTACAATTCCCAAATAACTTAACACAGCCATAAAAAAAAATAATACAACTCTTACATGTTGTAGATAAGTTGTAATTAAACAGGGTCTTCTAACACGAAAACAGCAGGATTGTTTTCGCTTATTCCTCTTCAAATATGTTGCACTGAGTTCCACCCGAGATATGAAGATATGATAGGGATGAGCATCGACATGCCCAGTAGGGAAATCATGACTCACCTTATGGTTTATCCATTACCACATTAAAAACTGCATGGTTAGTAGGTTACATCATATTCTAGATTATGAGGTTTATTATGATCACATCTTATGGATACCGTAGTTAATCATTACCAAGTGTCATAATTACACATTTATACAAATATTACCAATCATCATTGTTCCTAGGTATCCATGTTAAATTGAGTATCACTCAACTCATCGAAACCCAAATGGGCGCACTTGATCACCCCATAAACATTCCAAGGGTGTTCCGGTGAGGGGACATCAAGCCCCGAGTCCTCACCAAATCAATTCCTGTACAGTGTGTTCTGGGACTTTCAACCCAAGGAAGTGTCATCACCTTCCCCCTATTTTACCTTTTTGGGTATTCATGCCTAAGGACGTAACCGCCGCCCTCTTCATGTCTCACCATTTCTCTATATTAAATCATTATTAATAGAGTCAGTTTTCCTAACCATGCTTCTCAATTTATAACATGTGTCAATTCATTATGTTCCTCGCCGTACAATACAAGACGAGTCCATGTCATAGTTTCATATGTGATACTCATATAATATCAGTTCAACATAGATATATATATATTGCGGCAAAACAATCAATTTTAATTCTATAAAAACCTCACAAAAATGAGTAATAGAATCCCTACCTTTCAAGCTTATCAACAATCTTTTAATCCTGGAATCAATTAACGTTAGCTCCACACATCCTTGACCCTAAGGCATGCATAAGGACAATTAAAACTAAAGCACAACGTATAATCACATTCATAAGTGAGTTATGTGTAAACCCGTCTACTAGTGCCATTAAAGTATTTTTATGCATTAAACATGGAGAAAATGCATACTAAAAACTAAGTTTAGATTAAAGAAAACCTACCTCAAAACTTCTTTGAAAAGCACCAAAGTTTGGGTTATCAATCAAGCTTGAATTAACTTTAAAACCGCCTCGATCATCGTTGGGAATTATAATTGTCTTGGCCACAAAGAGAGCTTTGTGCTCTATGTCTTTAGTTAGAAATTTGAAGTGAGAAGGGAGAGAATGAGAACTAGAGAAGAAGGTGGTGATAGTTAAATAAAAAGATATCAAAATGCTTAAGAGGAATGAGATGTTTACGGGGAAAAGTTGTAAGAAGAAACAAAAGAGTCTTAAAGGAAAATATCATCTTGTCTCCCATGAAGACTTTTAGCAAATAATGCCAACATAATTGAGGGGATAATTGGAGTGAATTATAGAAGAAGATAAGGAAATAATTAATTAGGTGGTTGAGAAATATCTCCATGTCTTCTATGAATTGACGGAAAATAATTCAATGTCCCCTTCGGATACCTTTAGCAAAATGAGAAGAAGTCTATATAATTGAGCAATAATTTAGGGAGACAAGATTGGTAGAAGTAAGTGTTGGTAAGTTTTGAATGTTTCTTAGGAAGACTTGGTAAGAAAATACTAAAATGGTATTTTTTTTAAATGATCATAAACAACTTAGTAATTTTAAATAGTCACATTTTATTCATTAAATTTTACAAAATTATGCCCGTTAAAAATACGGGTGTTACAGCTCTCCCCTCCTATAAAAATTTCGTCCTCGCAATTTCGTACACTGATTACAATGTTAAAACAAATGTGGGTACTTTTCTCTCATTTCAGATTCAAGTTCCCATGTGGCTTCCTCCACATCATGGTGTTGCCACATCACTTTCACCAGAGGAATTCCACGACGACGTAATAATTTTATTTCATGATCCAGTATTTGAACTGGAATTTCTTCATAATTCGTATCTCCTTGAATTGGCACATCTGTCCACATGATCACATGTGAAGGGTCGGGTTCATACTTTCTCAACATCGATACATGAAACACATTATGTACATGAGACAATTGTGGTGGTAGGTCTAAACGGTATGCCAACGTTCCAATGCGTTCCACAATCTCAAACGGTCCTGTATACCTTGGTGCTAACTTTCCTTTAACACCAAATCGAGATACACCTCGTTTTGGTTTCACTTTTAAGAACACAAAGTCTCCGATCATGAACTCTAAAGGTCGCCTCCTCTTATCTGCATAACTCTTTTGTCGACTTTGAGCTGTCTGAAGACATTCGCGAATAATCTGGATCTTGTCCGTTGTTTCTCTGATAAACTGAGGCCCAAGTTCAAGACGCTCTTCCTTTTCAGCCCAACACAATGGAGATCTACAAGGTCTACCATATAAGGCCTCATATGGAGCCATTCTAATACTTGCTTGGTAACTGTTGTTATATGCGAATTCAACATATGGCAGCTGTGCAGCCCAATTTGTTCCAAAGTCCAGCACACAAGCCCGAAGCATATCCTCGAGAATCTGAATGACACGTTCAGATTGTCCATCTGTTTGAGGATGAAAAGCTGTACTAAAATTCAATTGAGTTCCCAAGGCCCTCTGCAATCCTCTCCAAAATTTCGACGTGAAACGTGTATCTCTATCGGAAACTATTGACATTGGCACTCCATGCAATGTCACTACCTTTTCCACGTACAATTGACATAATTTTGAGACACTATAATTAGTTCTGATTGGGATGAAGTGGGCTGTCTTAGTTAAACGATCTACAATTACCCAAACGGCGTCATGCCCTATTTGAGTCTTAGGAAATCCAGTAACAAAGTCCATTGTCACATGATCCCACTTCCATTCTGGAATAGGTAAGCTCCTCAACTCGCCTCCAGGCTTTTGATGTTCCGCTTTAACCTGTTGGCACGTCATGCACTTAGAGACAAAGGTTGCTACATCTCGTTTCATTCCTCGCCACCAGTATTGTCGTTTTAGATCCATATACATTTTTGTGCTTCCAGGATGAATAGCAAACTTTGAACGGTGAGCCTCATCTAGCACCGCATGCCTGAGATATGGATCCTCTGGAACAACTAATCTTCCTTTGTAAAGTAAAAATCCTTCTGGCTCAATCTGCCATCCATCCAGTTGTTCTCCATTTTGTATTTGTTTCCAAACCCTACGTAATCCTTCATCGTGCCATTGTCCTTGTTTTACTTTCTGAATTAACGTAGGAGTTGCTATCACATTGAATAAGAAAGCTCTCTCGTTATCTTCATAATATTGCAAGTTGAAGTCGGCGATAGTGACTCGTCTCCAATCTTCCAATGCTAAACTGGCTATACGTCCGTTGTTCTTACGACTTAGAGCATCTGCCACGGCATTTGCTTTTCCAGGATGATATTGGATACTAAAGTCATAGTCCACCATGTACTCAGTCCATCTTCGTTGCCTTAGATTGAGATCCTTTTGAGTAAACAAATATTTCAGACTTTGATGATCTGAATATAGCTCGAACTTTGCGCCATATAGATAACATCTCCAAATTTTGAGTGCGAAAACCACAGCAGCTAACTCAAGATCATGTGTGGGGTAGTTCCTCTCATGGGGTTTCAACTGGCGTGAGGCGTAGGCAACTACTCGTCCATGCTGCATTAACACACAACCCAAACCGTTTCCTGAGGCATCAGTGTATACTGTGTAAGGCTCCTCGTTGTTAGGTATGATCAGCACAGGTGCACTAGTGAGTCTTCGTTTCAGTTCCTCAAATGCTTCTTCACATTTATCATCCCACACGAACTTGACATTCTTCCTTGTGAGTTTTGTTAATGGAGAAGCAATCTTTGAAAAATTCTCTACGAAGCGTCGATAGTATCCAGCTAGTCCGAGGAAACTTCGAATCTCTGACACGTTCTTTGGTCGTTCCCAATTTAGCACTGCTTCAATTTTGGAGGGGTCCACTGAGATGCCTTCTTCAGAGACAACGTGTCCAAGGAACTTGACCTTCGTCATCCAGAAATCACATTTTTCTCTTTTTGCATAAAGACCATGTTCTCTCAACGTTTGTAGAGCGATCCTCAAATGCTCAGCATGTTCTTCTTCGTTTTTAGAATAGATCAAGATATCATCTATGAAAACAATGATAAATTGATCTAAGTACGGTCGAAAGACACGGTTCATCAAGTCCATGAAAGCCGCTGGTGCATTAGTCAACCTGAAAGGCATGACAAGAAACTCAAAATGACCGTAGCGAGTCCGAAAAGCTGTCTTTGGAATGTCCTCTTCTCTTATCTTCAGTTGGTGATATCCGGATCGTAAGTCAATCTTTGAGAAATAGCAAGATCCTCCTAACTGATCGAACAACTCATCAATTCGGGGTAGAGGGTACTTGTTCTTGATAGTCAATCGATCAAGCTGGCGATAATCGACACAGAGCCTCAACGATCCGTCATGTTTCTTCACAAAAAGTACTGGAGCTCCCCAAGGTGATGTACTTGGTCGAATAAATCCTTTTTCCAGTAATTCGTCCAACTGCTTCCTCAATTCCACTTTCTCAGCAGGTGCCATTCGATACGGGGCAATAGAAACAGGCGCTGCTCCTTGAGTTAAGTCGATGACAAACTCAATTTCTCTATCAGGCGGAAGTCCGGGCAATTCATCTGGAAAAACATCTGAAAATTCATCCACCACAGGAGTGTGAGAGGATAGGTCACTCTTCTTTAGTTCTCCATCTGAAGCAAAGATCGTCCCAAGATTGGTGAAATTCCTTCGTCCTCCAATACAAGCCTTTAGCACCGGGGCTGGCGTCACTGTTCCTGTTTTTGCCTGAAATTCGATGACTTGTCCATTCTTGGTGAATAAAGAGACACGTTTCCTATGACAATCTACTATTGCCTGGTATTTAGTTAGCCAATCCATTCCTAAGATTACATCAAACTCTGTCATAGTTATTACATATAGGTCAGCCGATAGTTTATGTTCTCCTATAACAATACACACTGATTTACAAATTATGGATACTTCAGCTATCCCGCCCATTGGTGTACTAAGGGTTAATGATGAACTACATGTCTCAGTTTCTAATTGTAGTACGGAAGCAAATAACATAGATATAAATGAATGAGTGGCACCAGTGTCAAATAATACATGAGCCCAAGAATGAGACACGTGAATCATACCGTCTACAACTGAGTGATCAGCCTGTTTTCCTTGTCCAGTTGTAGCCGTAATTGCATAAGCTTGTGCTGGTGCTTTTCCTTTATCACTTTTTCCTCGGTTTCCTTGGCTACTACTAGCCTTATTATTATTTCTCCCAGAAAAATATGGCCTTTGATTCACTGAGCCTTGTGGAGTCGGTTGGAAGTTCTGATTAGCATAAAAATTGGAACCCTGTGGCCGCTGTTGATAGTTGTACTGAGGCTGGAACCCTCGAGGTTGAGTTACTGAGACTTGGGAAGCTGGAGTGTTTTGCTGAGGCGCTCCACGATTTTGACTCCCTCCCCAAACAGTGGAGCCAAAATGACTTCCTTGTGGCCTTGGTGCAAAGGATGATTGTGTAGGGCGGTTAGGGCAATTTCTCCTCAGATGTCCCACTTGTCCACAGTTATGACAAGCATACGGTTGGAAACGACCACTGCCAGAAGATCCACCACCAATAGTCACTCCACTATGCTGAATGACTTGCCCTTGTGACTTCTCTTTCTTACTTATTTTCCTTTGACGCCCACCAGAACCCTTATACTCTCCATAGGAGTTATTTAGTTCTGTCTCTGCCCGCTGTGCCGCAGCTACAAGATCAAGAAAATCTGTTGATGGAACAGCAGCTATCATTTGTCTGATTTTCGGCCTCAGGTTATTTCTAAATTTTTCGCATCTCGCCATTGGATCCGATACAGCCCCGGGATTGTAGCGAGACAATTCTATAAATCGAGCATGGTATTCAGCAACTGTTGTATCTCCCTGCACCAGGTTTTCAAATTCTCGCATCATTGCTTGCCTATGGCTCTGAGGAATATAGGTGTTGCGAAAAATGGTTTCGAACTGCTCCCATGTAAGATTCGGCACATCATAGTCGTCTTTCTGAAGATCCCACCATTCTTCGGCTTTACCCTCAAATATATATGTTGAAAAGCTAACCCAATACTCCCGTGGAATCCTCAAGGTGTCCAACTTCTTTTTGACTGCCTTTAGCCATTGTTCTGCTATGACCGGGTTAGGTTCTCCACTAAATATGGGTGGTTTCTGCTTCATAAACTCCTTCAACAGAGTTAGATGTCGTTGTTCGGGATCACGAACCTCCACAGGTCTTTGCACATTTTGTAATGCTTGAAGAATTTGTCCTAAATTATTTACTTCTGGTGCAGCTGGCGGGGATTGTGTTGCATGTCGTAGTTGCGCATCTTCTTGAGCTTGTTCCATCGGTTCCGGTTGCTCAACTTCTTGAGCATGTTCAACCGGTTGTGACAGCTCAGACGATTGCATTTGACGTCTTGGTGGCATAGTTTCTACTGGCTGCGAAAATTTAACTAGGATCAGTACCAAATGATGATGACATTAACACCTAACTTTAAAACCATTCCCAAAGATTAATTTTTAAGGTGGTGCTATACCCCTTAGGTTAATCGAACCTAGGCTCTGATACAAAAAATTCTGTAACACCCCTATGTGGGGGTTAACAGTTTTAAATAAATAAAAATAATTTTAAATTTTATATTATTTAAATCAATTAAACAATGCCCATGGGTCTTTAAACAACAAGAAAAATAAAAATAAACGTTTTAAATACAAACCACAGTTTTTAGTGTAGCACCAAATATATATAATTACAGTCATCATCACCATAGTACAATTCCCAAATAACTTAACACAGCCATAAAAAAAAATAATACAACTCTTACATGTTGTAGATAAGTTGTAATTAAACAGGGTCTTCTAACACGAAAACAGCAGGATTGTTTTCGCTTATTCCTCTTCAAATATGTTGCACTGAGTTCCACCCGAGATATGAAGATATGATAGGGATGAGCATCGACATGCCCAGTAGGGAAATCATGACTCACCTTATGGTTTATCCATTACCACATTAAAAACTGCATGGTTAGTAGGTTACATCATATTCTAGATTATGAGGTTTATTATGATCACATCTTATGGATACCGTAGTTAATCATTACCAAGTGTCATAATTACACATTTATACAAATATTACCAATCATCATTGTTCCTAGGTATCCATGTTAAATTGAGTATCACTCAACTCATCGAAACCCAAATGGGCGCACTTGATCACCCCATAAACATTCCAAGGGTGTTCCGGTGAGGGGACATCAAGCCCCGAGTCCTCACCAAATCAATTCCTGTACAGTGTGTTCTGGGACTTTCAACCCAAGGAAGTGTCATCACCTTCCCCCTATTTTACCTTTTTGGGTATTCATGCCTAAGGACGTAACCGCCGCCCTCTTCATGTCTCACCATTTCTCTATATTAAATCATTATTAATAGAGTCAGTTTTCCTAACCATGCTTCTCAATTTATAACATGTGTCAATTCATTATGTTCCTCGCCGTACAATACAAGACGAGTCCATGTCATAGTTTCATATGTGATACTCATATAATATCAGTTCAACATAGATATATATATATTGCGGCAAAACAATCAATTTTAATTCTATAAAAACCTCACAAAAATGAGTAATAGAATCCCTACCTTTCAAGCTTATCAACAATCTTTTAATCCTGGAATCAATTAACGTTAGCTCCACACATCCTTGACCCTAAGGCATGCATAAGGACAATTAAAACTAAAGCACAACGTATAATCACATTCATAAGTGAGTTATGTGTAAACCCGTCTACTAGTGCTATTAAAGTATTTTTATGCATTAAACATGGAGAAAATGCATACTAAAAACTAAGTTTAGATTAAAGAAAACCTACCTCAAAACTTCTTTGAAAAGCACCAAAGTTTGGGTTATCAATCAAGCTTGAATTAACTTTAAAACCGCCTCGATCATCGTTGGGAATTATAATTGTCTTGGCCACAAAGAGAGCTTTGTGCTCTATGTCTTTAGTTAGAAATTTGAAGTGAGAAGGGAGAGAATGAGAACTAGAGAAGAAGGTGGTGATAGTTAAATAAAAAGATATCAAAATGCTTAAGAGGAATGAGATGTTTACGGGGAAAAGTTGTAAGAAGAAACAAAAGAGTCTTAAAGGAAAATATCATCTTGTCTCCCATGAAGACTTTTAGCAAATAATGCCAACATAATTGAGGGGATAATTGGAGTGAATTATAGAAGAAGATAAGGAAATAATTAATTAGGTGGTTGAGAAATATCTCCATGTCTTCTATGAATTGACGGAAAATAATTCAATGTCCCCTTCGGATACCTTTAGCAAAATGAGAAGAAGTCTATATAATTGGGCAATAATTTAGGGAGACAAGATTGGTAGAAGTAAGTGTTGGTAAGTTTTGAATGTTTCTTAGGAAGACTTGGTAAGAAAATACTAAAATGGTATTTTTTTTAAATGATCATAAACAACTTAGTAATTTTAAATAGTCACATTTTATTCATTAAATTTTACAAAATTATGCCCGTTAAAAATACGGGTGTTACAAGATTCATGTTAAGTTATGTTATGGCATCGATGTTCGATGACCATGTGCTTTTGGTACGTGCACTTGGGCCCGTAGTTCAAGTAAGATAAGAATGATGATGAGGCGTTCATAATTCAGCATAGATGGAATCATGTACTATAATATTTCTTGCATTCCTTTAAGAAATATTTTATGAGTAATGTTTTTATGAGATACATTTTACAAGAAATGCTTTTATGTATAACGTTTTGTGAAAATTGTTTTACGAGAAATGTTTCAAAAAAATACTTTATGATAAATGTATTAAAGAGAAACGTTTGATGAAAGATGTATACAAAAAATGTTTCAAGCGAGATGTTTTTACGAGAAAGGTTTAAAGAGGAAAGTTTTATGAAGAATATTTTTATGTTTTTGTGAAATATGCTTGAACTTACTGGGTGTAAGCTCATTACAAGTTCATTCATTTTGTAGGTAATTCTACAAGAGACCAGTATAACTAGTTGATGAGCTTGGTGTTACGGTGAGACAAATGCGATGGTTGAGATATGGATACCACTACAGTTGTTTTCCGCTGTTTTGAAAGAAGTTTTCCATCATCTTGAAATGATGATTTAAAAGTTTTAAGAAAGTAAATGTTTACTTAATGAGTTTTAAGAAATACATTGAATGATTATAAAATTAAGTTTTGTAATTATGTTCTCATTTACGTTCTAATGAAAGTCGCAACGATTTAAAGTATGTTTTTAAGTATATTGAAAAAAATATTTTGTATTTTTCTTACTAGTTAGTAAGATTAATATTAAGAAATTATGTTTAAGTAAGTTAAGTAACGGCTCAAAAAACGTGTCATTCCATTATGCCTCCAAAGTACAAGAGACAAGATTAGATTCTCGAATCCGAGCAGGGTAAATCACAAGACATAATTTCATAATAGGAGTCTACCAATAACTTAGGACTAAAATCATTTTATATATGACCATTGGTTGATGTGATGAGAACTTGTTATATTCTAATGGGAATTATTTAGTCGATCATATCACGTTATGTCTCGATCATACATAATCTCATTATGTACAGTGCACTCATTTAATGACTCTTTAATTAACAATTTATATAAGGCCCTTTTATTCTCAATGAAATGACCTTCACTAGTAACGCTCAATTAAAGATTCCATATTTGAATTGAATTAGTAACAATTAATTACTTATTACTGACTATTTTTAACTATCATCCTTAAATTTATCCCCTATATATAACACTTATATATAATATTTAAGGTCACATAGATAATTATGGTATTTTAACAATATTCATAAAGTATTTAAAATACATACATACAAATATAATTAAAAATTAACTTTATTTATTTATAAATATGTTTTGTTACAAAAACATCACAAGCTTTAAGGGCTTTTTCCTTAAAAATCTCCTACTTCCCCTAAAGCATATAGGACATGTTTTTTAACCCATAACCCTCTAGATGATTCTTAAAACTTTGGCAGGCAAAGTCTCTATGAATGGCTCTGTAAGATTGTCTTCCGATTATCATAATCATGTCACCCTTTCCAGTTATCTCCCAAGTCAGATGATGCCTTCTCTCTATATTCTCTGTACTCTTATGGTTTCTAAGTACTTTTATTATTAGTGATTGCACTACTGTTGTCACACTATAGTTTAATCAGCTTATCCATATCTGATACGACTTCTAGATCGGTCAAGAACTTGCGAAGCCAGATTGCTTTTAGATGCTTCACAAGCAGCCATATACTCAACCTCTATTGATAAATTAGAAACACAGTTTTGTTTCACACTCCCCCAAACAATGACTCCTCTATTAAAAGTAAATATAGGAGAAAAAAATCAACTTCGATCATTCCTAATCCGACAGAAAAATAGGGATAAGTGTATCCGATTAGGGATAGATCTCCACCTGAATACACTAGTATATAGTTTCTCTTTTCCTAAAATGCTTGAGAATGCAATTTACAGTTGTCTAGTGATCAAATTTTAGATTTCACTAAATTTATTGATTATCCCAACTGTGTAGCAAATGTCAAGCCAAGTACATTACATAATATACATTATGCTTCTGACTACTGACGTGTATGGGAAATGTCTCATGCTCTCTTCCTTCCGTGAAGTCTTTGAACACTACCCTGTAAAGAAATAAATACCATGCCTAGAACGCGAATTTCCTCCCTTAGAGTTTTTTATCCCATTTCTGACAAACACCTTGTCTACATATGATGCTAGAGACAATACCAATAACTTTTTCTTGTGATCTTGCAAGAGTTGGACCCTAAGAACATAGCTTTCCTCCTCCAAATCTTTCATTTAGAATTGATTGGCTAACCATTCCTTTACTTGTAATATTGATTTTTAATCATTCCCAATGAATCGGATGTCATCAACGTAAAGTACTAAGATGACCACATTCTTTTCTCTTATGTACTTGTAGGCACATACTTCATCTTAGTTTGGTTCAAAACTATAAAACTAAACAACCTTATCAAACTTGATGTTCATGACCCAGAAGCCTACTGGAGTCCATAAATAAAGTTTTGTAGCTTGTGGAGTGTTGATACCCATTTTTTCGCAGGGCACAAACCCAAACTATGTCCTGTGATATGACCTAAGGTAAGGTATGTGAACCTAAGACACGTTCTAGGGTCCTCTAAATGGGTTGTGGTTTGGAAGGTTAAGGAACATGAATAAGCACATTTCATTTAGTCCAATTAGACTTTTAACTCATAGGAGGTTTTAAGTCTAGTTGGAATTAGATTAAAATGTGTATAGAGAAAATTAAGTTAAAACAAAGCCAAAAGGCCCAACCAAAAGCCTTAGCCCAATGCTAAGAAAAGCTCATTTTTTTAGCCCACTTGATACATCAGCTTAACGGCCCACCTAACATGTCAATTCATCTTCTACTTGCCAAGTCAGCTTAGCAATCCACCCGAGAAAGCTTAGCTATATATAGAGCCATGTGATCCTTGCCATCAGATACAAGTCACCCTTTCCATCAAGGTAAGTCAAAGGGATTCTATTCCAAGGTTTAATCCATACCTGAAATGACAAGACAAGCCGCCTCCTTTTAGACCCCTCTGTGGCAGGCCACCCAAAGTGGGCTTCCTAGGCAGGCTAGCAATTAAGGCTCCTGACATCCCAATCCCATCTTGGAATCCAAAATGCAAAAGCTGGATGGAAGCTCTCCCACGGTGGGAAGTTTCTCTTTGTTTCCTCTCTTGTAGAACCAAGTTTAGAACACCCCCTAACTAGATACCCGAAGGAGAAGACTCTTAACCAAACTGTCCCATTTTTTCTCATCAATACGCCCTTTACCCTTAAAGAGGAGGCTAATACAACCTATGCAACTCAGATCACCAAAGCTCAACCAAGACAAAACCATTCAAGCTTCATAACCACCACTTTCTCTTCATCCCCATCATCTCCTCCATCTCGCAAACTCGATACCACCATAAGTCTAAGCTAAAACCACCATACTACCACCTTGAACCAGCATAAACCACCCCAAAGCTTCTACAAACCTCATTTCTGACCTCAAGGCACCAAGAAGAAACAGCTTCTCAACCCAACTCAGCCACCTTGCTTGCTGAAAATCTCAAGCAACCATATTTTTCTAGTGAGTCTCAAGAATATCCAAGATCCATACCCTATTTTGTTTGAACTCGAAAATATTAGAAAACCTTACCAAAATCATGCCTTTCCACAACCCAAATAAGCCCTATGAACAAGGAGGACAAAAACCACCATTAAATGGTTTCCACCTTTTCTTTCTGTAAACTTTCCTCTCTAAGTGTTAAACTATCTCACATTTTAGGGACTCCTTCTAGAAACTTTTCCATCTATGAGACCGCCAAACCTCACCATCTCATTCAAATATCTCATCCTAGTCCAATGGACACACCCTTGCTACTAAGTACATAGGAAATTCCTCTATAAACGTTCACGTTCCTCTCCCACAGCACTCACATGCTTGGAGGTCCTCGTTGGCGAAGTTTTTATCTTCAACAGATCTAGATCATAAAAGGTTCTGTCCACAAAAGTAACTATTCTCAAGGCTACCCGGGTTTAGCCGTAACCTAGCCGGGGCCACCATAAGGTAAGTCTATAAGCATGTTTTGACCTCTCTTAATGCTAGATCAACCACTGCAATTCATGATCAGCGTACACCACTCAAAGTGCTACCACTTCAGTTCTTGACAGAAAGGACACCTGAGCTGATCAAAGAAGGCCTTGTGTGAGGGCCCACCATGGAAAAGCCCCAATGCAAACTTTTTGCTCTTGGATTTTAGCTATGAAACCCTCTAATTCCACCATATAGATGTTTTATTTAAGATAAGTGTTGAAGGTGAGCTCGGTGCCAAAGCCGAGGAGCCGTACTCCTAATGGTCAGCTAAATAGCTCGGCAAAGCTACGAGGGAGTTTACTTCTGATCCTGATGAGCCTGGATCTCTTGTCCAAGGTGCTTTTCAGGGTCTCCTGGGCTGCACCTCAACAGGTTGCCTACTCGAATTGAGTTCCAGCTCGGGTCAGATTCGTTTCACTTGTGTAAGTGGGCTGCTACTTGCCATCAGTGGCTAACAGATGGCAAACAACTCACCGTCGGATGGGAAGCAATCCATCGACGGAGGGTCATGACACTTATTTCCTACTACCTAACACGCCTTGATGTGACACTCGGGTTGTAGGTAAAACCCACCTAACACCTGGCCTAAGTGGTAACCTATAAATAGGATGTATTTATTGCATCCTAGCATGTACCTGACACGCCTTGATGTGACACTCAAGTTGTAGGCAAAACCCACCTAACACCTGGCCTAAGTGGTAGCCTATAAATAGGATGCATTTTTTGCATCCTGGCATGTATGCTCCTTCCTACCTAACAAGTTCCCGTTCTCTGTCGAGCAACTCCTACCTTGAGCATCAAAGAGCCCTTGTCTATTGACTGTCCTATCCTTTCCTTGCCTCCGAAGCGTTCCTCCTCTTGTTGTAGGCCTACCCGATCAGGTAGAGATGAATAGAGAAAAGCTGAGCACCATGCGCAGCCGCATGTGGTGTTAATCCACTGCCTAACTCAAGTAAGCATCAACATTTTTGTGCTAGAAGGAGGGTGCCTATGCCTTCACTCAAAATCACTAGCCACAACTCTAACCTCAAAGCCGAGATGGTAACTTGAGGTAATGCCCGATACGACGCTGCACGACAGGTTGGGAGATGCTCGAAATGGACACCAAAATCTGGCTAGACCTAGGGGCCACCCCTGGGCTATAAGATCCTGATCCGGGGGGCAGGGAAGCACGGCCAGTGCCAAACAATGTAGGATCTAGTCAGCCAAGACCCAATCCGTGAACAAACAAATGTTGTTTGGATACTTACTCAACAACTCACACAGCAAGCACAGCGCCAGGTGGCACTTGGCCTCCCACCTCTAGCCTTGGCTGACCAGGCTGGAGGTCGGGTAGGACGTGGTGCCGTCGACCCCAACGAAGCTAATTTTGAGCACTCTAGAAGCTCAACACATGGCGTCTTGGCTAACAACAAGCTCATCCAAGAAGGTTGACTTGCCCTGCAAGGAGCAAGGGTTCCGTCACCACAAGGTTCGCGAGCATCCATGTTTGACCAGCTCGGGCACCGAGGAGAAGCGTAGCAGGGTCGCCAACTCGAGGCAGGTGGCCGTGTGGAGGGCGGAGCACCCTATAGGGTCGAACTTCCCAAGGATACGAACAGCTGCTAGTTCTGAGAGTTACAACGCCAAATCGACGAGTTTCATAACAATTGCTTTGGATTGGATGACATAGGTGCCCTAGACTCGCCTTTCATGGACGCTATTATGAGAGCTCCTATGCTGCCTAAATTAAAGTCCTGCAAATCAAGGCTTATGACAGGACCGCAGACGCTGATGAGCATGTTGAGTTGTACAGAGGACACATGCTTCTTTAAAACTCTAGCGATGCGGCAATGTGCAAGGCCTTTTCGCTGACTCTGACTGGACCAGCTCGTCAATGGTTTTAGCGACTAGAACCGGCTTCTATCACCTCTTTCAAACAACTTTCTAACGCCTTCTTAGTAGCTTTCTCCACAACAAAAACAAGGAGAAAGGAGATTACCTACCTGTATGCCGTAAAGCAAGGAAACGACAATGTCTGAGACTACATAAATTGGTTTACCCGAGCCGCACTCGAGGTAAAGCACTTCGAAGATGAGACCTTGAAACATGCCTTCGTCGGGGGTCTCTAAGATGAGAAGCTGACCTAGTCGTTGGCATTCGAGTAGTTGAGCATCTTTTCACAGATGCTCAGCTACGAGCAAAGGTACGCCGACGCGGCTGAATACATGAAGAGTCGCAGAGAAGAGGCAAGTAGCAGTGGGACAAAAAAAGAGAAGAAGCAGAAGAAAGCGCCAGAGCTGGCCAATGCCGAGCCAAACAAGAAGTAGAAGAAAGAAAAGAAAGCCGAGAAGTCCAAGACACTGACCTAAAAGTTTTAAAGCTACACGCCTTTAGTGGCAAGCATCGATGAAGTGCTCGCTCAGGTGAGCGGGAGGAACCTGCTGGTAGCCCCGCCCAAGCTTAATGGCAGTAAGGCAAAGTAGGATCAAACTAGATATTGCAAGTTCCACAAGGATGTGGGGCACAATACCCGCGACTGTATCGAATTGAAGAACTAGATTGAGAGTCTAGGTCTGAGACAGACACTTAAGGGAATTTGTTGAGCGACTCTTAACTCCAGGCTCCATAGTTGGGAGGAATGACCTGCCAGGCTGAGACATGCCGAACCACCTATGCAACAACAATGGGAACACCCTAGAACCCCCTAATATCATTCACATGATCTTCGGAGGGCCTGTCACTAGGGGACACGTCGAGTGGGCGACGGGCTTACGTCCGAGAAGCTCTGCTAGTTGAAAGAGGTGAGCTCATCAACATGTCCGAGTATGTTAACAAAATCTACCGTTAGCAAGACATACCGATCACCTTTACCGAGGAGGAGGCAAATAGGTTAATTCATCTGCACAATGATGCTCTCACGTGCGAGCTGCACATCGCCAACAACATAGTACGACGTGTGCCAATTGACAACGGTAGCTCAACTGACATCCTGTTCAAGCAGGCGTATGACAAACTGAAGAGCAGCAATGCTACCTTTACCCTGATGTAGATGCCACTTTACAGCTTCACAGGCGAATGCGTCAGAGCAGTGGGAAAGGTCGGCCTGCCAGTGACCTTCGGTGAGGGTGCTGCTCGGGTCACATGTGTCATTGACTTCCTGGTCATCGACAAACCCTCCCAGTATAACATCATTATCGGCTGTTCCATGTTAAATGCACTGAAGGCCATAGTCTCTACTTACCACCAGGCGATGAAGTTCCCAACAGAGGATGGAGTCGAAGAAATCTAGTCGTCTTAGAAAGACTCCTGAGCCTATTATGCCAATGCCGTCAGAGCGGCGTCAGCTTGGCATTTAAACATCTCAACCATTTATAAGGTCGACGAAATAGAGCTCCCAGCTGAACCCGTGCCAAAGATGCTTTCTATTCTTGACCCCCAAATGCTAGAGGAAGAGTTGAGGGCTATCCTAGTTGAGGACCTGGTGCCATTCGGCCTTGACTCGGCACACCCCGGCTGCACTGTCCAACTCGAATCTCAGCTACAGTTGGAGATCTGGGCCGACCTCGAGTGGCTCCTTATGGAGTATCAAGATGTGTTCGCATGGTCGCATGAAGACATGCCTAGCATCGAACCAAGCGTAATCTGTCACCGGCTCAACATCTGACCCTATCACAAGCCGGTGATACAGAAGAGAAGGGCCTTTAATCCTAAAAGTAGGATTCATCCGAGAGGTCAAGTATCCGAAGTGGTTAGCAAACATAGTCCTCGTCAATAAAGCGAATGGGAAATGGCAAGTTTGTATAGACTATACCAACCTGAATAAGGCCTGCCCGAAGGACTACTTTCTACTTCCCCGAATAGACCAGCTCGTTGATGCGACGGCTGGGCACGAACTGCTCAGCTTCATGGACACTTATTTTGGATATAACCATATAAGGATGGCCAAGGAAGACCAAATAAAAATAGCTTTCGTTACCGACCAAGGGCTATACTGCTATGTAGTAATGCCCTTCAGGCTAAAGAACGCTGGGGCAACCTACCAGTGCCTAGTCAACAAGATGTTTGCTCAGCTGATCAGCAAAACAATGGAGGTCTACGTGAATGATATGCTAGTTAAATCTATCCGAGCAGTGGATCACATGGCCGACCTCTGAGCAAGCTTTGACATTCTCTAGGAGTATGGGATGAAACTCAACCCGGTGAAATGTGCGTTTGGGGTTAGCTCGGGTAAGTTTCTCAAATTCTTAGTCAATCAACGAGGCATCAATGTTAACTCAGCCAAGGCTCGAGTAGTTATCGACATGCATTCACCTCAGACAGTAAAGGAGGTGCAGAAACTCACCAGCATGATAGCGGCTCTCTCTAGATTTGTCTCCCGGTCTATCGACAAGTGCCATCCATTTTTTCAGGCACTCAAAGGGAGGTTTGAGTGGAGCAGGGATTGTGAAGAAGCTTTCCAAAATTTGAAGAGGTACTTAGCCACACCCCCGCTCTTGTCCAAACCTTTACTGGGAGAAACATTGTATGCCTACCTTGCTGTGTCCGAAAAGGCCGTTAGCTCGATTCTCGTCCGAGAGGAAGACGGTGTTCAAAAGCCCGTCTATTATACGAGCCATGTATTCCAGGGTGTCGAGGAGCGATACCCACTACTGGAGAAATTGACATTTGCCTTAGTCACCTCTGCTCGGAAACTGCGGCCCTACTTTCAAGGCCACACAGTATGGGTCTTGATAAAGTTTTCTCTTCAGCAAGTTTTTTAGAGTCTAGAGATATGGGGACGGATGGCCAATTGGTCGGTAGAGCTCAGCCAATATGACATTAATTTTATACCAAGGACGGCTATCAAGGCACAAGCCCTAGTAGATTTAATTGCTAAGTTCACCAATACCAAGCAGGGTACGCCACTTGCCAAAAAGGCGCCCGTTGAAGTACCAGACACCCCAGGTTGTAGTGTTCATGCCACATCGAAACCAGAGTGGAACCTTTTCGTTGATGGATCTTCCTGTGCAGAAGGTTCAGGAGCCAGGCTAGTATTGACAAGCCTAGGCAGACACAAGACAATCTACGCACTACGGACTTAGAATAGCCAGGGATCTTAGGGAAGACCTTATAGTCATTCACAGCGACTCAATGCTCATCGTCCAGCAGGTCACTATGGTATTTCAAGCTCGAACAGAGTTATGGCTACATATTTATAAGAGGTCAAGACACTGCTCGAGCAGTTTAAATTTTATTCATTCAAGCAAATCCCCAGATCGAAAAAATCAGAGGCTAATACGCTTGCTCGGCTCGCCTCGGGTCTATGCGACAGTGACCTAACTTTGGTCACCATTGAAAGATTAGTCAAGCCAAGCATTAACAAAGAAGTAGCGAGTGTAGCCGAAGAGCATGAGACCATATGGATGGACCCGATCATTCTATACCTGACAACAACCGAATTGCCCGGTGACCTTTTTATTTCTCATCAAACGAATGGCATCTTCTTTTTGAAATCCTAGCTATCAACAGCTCGGCCTGAGATTCGATGATTGACAAAAAGTTATATCAACGAGGCTATACTACGCCATGTATGAAGTGCGTTGGGCCCAAAGAAGCCAAATATCTAATGAAGGAGATCCACGAAGGCCTATGTGGTAACCATTTTGGGGGGCCATCCTTGGCCCAGAAATGTCTTCAGTAGGGCTATTATTAGCTGACCATGGAGCAGGACTGTAAGGATTTCGCACGAAAATGCCTCAAATGTCAGCAATTCACGAGGATGCCCGGACACCATGCCAAGCCACTCACCTTAGTAACATCAGTGTGGCCATTGCCAAGTGGGCCATTGATCTGATCGGGCCCCTTCCTCAAGCCCGATCCTAATTTAAGTACTACATTGTGGCCATTGATTACCTCACCAAATGGGTTGAGGTAGAGCCATGCACCAACATGACCAAGGAAAAGTGTATCAACTTTGTTTGAAAAAATATCATTTGCCAGTTCAGAATCCCGCATACCATTGTGACCAACAATGCAAAGCAGTTTGACATCAAAAAGTTTTCTCCTCTTCGAGCTACCCCTAGAGCAGCGGGCAGGTCGAGGCTATCAATAAGATGATCAAAGACAACTTGAACAAAAAGCTCGAGGGCCTTAAGGGAGCATGGATCGATGAGCTCCTAAAATTGCTTTGGGCTTACCGAACAACTGCCCAAACCGCTACCAGAAAGACCCCATTCTCGCTAGTGTACGGAGCAGAAGCAGTCTTCCCAGCGGAGGTGGGACTACTGAGCTTCAAGTCAAACATTATGAAGAAATTTGAAATGCTGAGGTCATGATGTCTAAGCTAGATTTGCTTGAGGAGAAAAAGAACTAGGTAGCGATTCGCAACACAGCTCGAAACCAAGTCGTTGTCGGTATTACAACAAGCGGGTCTAACCGAGGAGCTTCAAGGTTGGAGATTTAGTGCTTAAAAAGGTCACAGTTCAACAGCCCAGGTTAGGGTCCTTCGGTCTAAAATAGGACGGGCCGTAGAAAATCATTGGGATTGTTTGGCTGGCCACCTACAGATTATCTGACATGGAGGGCAACTTGCTTGGTCATCCTTGGAACACCGGGCTCCTAAAGAGATTCTTCTGTTAATCAATGCCAGAAATCCTTTTTGACCTCTGGCTACATTCTTTTTGTAACTAACCCTACTAAATAGGACTGGAATGTAAACGTTATACATCAATGAAAATGTAAATTCCTACACTGTTCCATTAAGCAATATATGTTTAAGAAAGAAACAAATCCCGGAGAAAGAAGTTGTAACTCCATCCTGGGAACCAGACTACAACTCCGAAAGAGGGAGAGTCGTCCAACTAACCAAACTGAGGGGCTAATCGGCATGTCGTCGACCATTAGTCTACCGCCTTATGCATAACCCCGATAGAGTCGCCCTAGCATAAATATGCCCGACCAACATTAGACTTGTAAAAGTTTACATAAACTTAAACAAGTCTAGGGGGGCAACAAGGTATAGGGTACCACACGCCGTTGTACTCTGCTCGACCAAGAAATGGGCTTTTCTTGCTCGGATAACTTGGTAATCACTGAGATATTAGACTCGACATCGATAGAATTGAAAAAGGAGAGCTCAGAATTCTATGGTTTAGGAATGCTTCCCTAGAGGAGCACCTAACTTTGTGCCCAAGGAACTCCCAATTCAATTTTCCCCAGTCTAAGTTAACTCAGCGAGGCAAAGGTCAAACTTCGTTCTCAAGGAACTCCTTATCCAAAGTATGAAAATATCTATCCGAGAACAATCACACTTGCACAATTTCAAAAAGAAAATAAATTAAGACTCCGAATGTGATGAACTTGGAAGATAAAATTTTCATTAAAGAGTGATGGGGAGGTACAATTAACCAGGCACCTCCTGAGCCTAGATAAATAAAAACAAGGAAAAAGAAAACAAGCTATGCCTGAGCCCCTTCCCTGGTATTACTGCCTCTGCCTTGTTCATCCCTGTCGTCCTCGGCGTCTACTTCGGCGACCTCATCATATTCAGGCTACTATGTTGCGTTTTATTCTAGCTCAACTATAAGTGACCAGTCAAAGCCCTCAACCTCGGGATGCTTCCGAATCAAGTAGTCTCTGAGGTCTGTCATGCCGAAGTAGTAATAGTCAGCGTACTCCGGGGACACCTTCAATTCCTCTACGGCTTGGGCAAGTCGACCAGGCAGCTCCTCCTAGAAACGCTGGTGCTTGGCCGTGAAGCTTTTAGCTAGTCCCTGAGCAAAGCAACCTCATCCCTTGCCTATTCAGTCGTTCTCTTCGCCTCCTCCGTTGCTGCCTTGGCTTGGTCGGCCTCTTCTGTAGCCTTCCTTAGCCCCCTCCTCTGCCTAGGAAAGAGCTTCCTTGATTTGTTCTAGCTTGATGTTCCTGACACCGAGCTCTTTCTTAACCTTGTCCTTTTCGAGGGCTGTCTTTTTGTGCTTCTCCTTCTCCGGGTTGAATTATTTTAGCCTGGCCATATAGGCCAGGTCCAAGAAGGTGTATGCTTAAGAAAGCAGGTATTAGCACATCAAAAAATGAAGTCAAATGAAGCTCAGAACAAGACAGTCACTCACCTTAGCTACAGAGCGGAAGGCAACACTGGATAAGCCCTCAAAATCATCTCCTCGAAGGTTCTGCAGGAAGGATTCTTCGAGAACCGCATCCCTAAAGTGATGAGGATGTGGCGGCGGTAGTTCACTTTCCTCCTCGGAGGGTCTCTCGAGGCAGGCACCATGGTTGTGGTGATGACGGGAGGTTGGGTCTCACTCGATGAAGCCCTAGTTCTCGTCAACGAGGGTGGGGGCACTTGGGCTGAACTGGATGGTTAGTCGAACTGTGCTGGCACTTTTGGTCTTAGAGTCCTCTTCCTTTTCTTCCTGACCCCCGCAGCCTTCCCTTTCTGCTTGTGAAGGCTCTCCTATGAGGGCTTGCCTCTCTTCTACGTTCTTTGGTCGGGAAGACATCTCTACGAAATCAAAATCTCCAAGTCAAGGCTAGCTCGACTAAAAAAAAAACTCGAGGTTAACCTCCGATCCAGAGCTAGCCAAGCGGACATAAGAATCTAATCACATCCTCGAGGTCCTCGTCTACCACGGGTGGCCACGCGTCGAAGGAGCCACTCGACAAGTCCACGGTGCTAGATGATGATGCTCCCTCTCTAGCCACCCAGATCTGGAAGTACTTGGCCCTGGGATGTCCACGGCACTCGGCTTTACGACTGTCACTTGCCCGATCGACCGGGCAGGTTGGATGTTGGATGGGGGATTGATTCTATTGGGTTCCCCAAACCAGACATAACGAGAAAGGATCTCCTTCCCGAGCAGGAACGACTGTTGTCTTATTGGCTTTGGCTTCTCGAACAGGTCTTTGACCACCCTGATAATATGGCTTGGTACCCAAGGTCTCTTAGACCACACGTGCCCTTGTTCGGATGTCCTCGAGACACACTGATCTACAGGGACGGCCTCACCAGCTCGAGCTAGATAATTACCTCTGACGTAAAACCACTCATATTTCTAGAGTTTGTCTGAGTCAAGGTTGCCCAAAATGAAGTCCTTCCTAAAGCCGGTGACGTTGTACCAAATGGACTGTGGGGGAAGCTTCTTCATTTTATAAACCTGTTTAAATGCCTCCCACGGCATCTTGGTAGCCCAGTGGTACCTCTATAGAATGTACATCCCAATCAGCGACATGTAACTGTTCGGGTTAAGCTGTGCCGGGCACACATTCAAGTCGTTGAGTACCCGGTGGAGGAAAAGGTGAAACAGTAGGTGCAGACCGGCCCTGAAGAACTCTGCGTATAAAGTAATACACCCCTCAGGCGGAGTCAGGGGTGAATCATTCTCCTCGGGCACGATGAGGATGACGTCGTCTGGGATGTTGAACTTACATACAAATCCTTGAGCCGAGACTCTGTCATTGCACTGGAGTAGGCTGCTGCTGAAGTCTGTCTAAGCTAGGTTACTCGATAAACAGTCACTCCCTGGAATCGAGTAACTCGGGCACTTTCGTCCTCCTCTTTGGCGGCACTCATCACCAACTGGGTCCCCTCGGCAGCTTCCTCGTCGGATATGTCCATAGTCACCCTACCTACGACCTAGACAGGGGCCCCAGATTCTCGACCGAAGGTGCTTGGTACATCGCTGGTTGCCTCCAGCTCGGCCCGCTCCTAAGTAGTAACCCGGGATGTACCGACAGTGGCCACCCCAATGTAGGGATTCTCGCCCCTACAAGGTCTCACCAGGTGCTCCCCATCCAACAAGTTGAGGAACTCTTGCTCGGGAATGGTCTCAGCATTGACCCTCAATATCTCTGCCAGCCGGTCAACCCCATCTTGTTTTGAGGACATTCCTTCTATGTCGACCTCTACGGAAGTCGACTTGGTCTTAGGACTGCTTTTAGACTAGGAAACATCATTGTTTTGGGAATCTGATAGGTCACTCATTTTTCACGTTCCTCGAAAAAATTACCTGTTACGGTGGTGGAAGCTTGGGGACGAAAAGTTCTAAGGTTGATAACAACAGCTCGGTAGTTAAAACTCAAGGGTAAGGAAGCGTGGCCTCAATTGCATGTAAAAATGACAGGAAGAAAGGTCCTATTTATAGCCGCTTTAGGCGGAAAACCCAGGCGTGAAAAACGAAGAGATGCGATGATTACGCCTGTCAAGGAAGCACTCGCTCGCGTTGCGACATGTGTACCTCTGGGCTTCATCGCGTGACCTTTCGTTTCACACTACCTTAGGATGCCGCTTAGTCTTCTATCCTAAGCCGACCTCACCCACTCGGCATAGTTCCACTCGGCCGAGCGCCGACCAGGTGAACTGGGGGGCTATTGTTGAGGGTAATGGACATCTATCTGCTAAATTTCATAGTTGAAATGCTAAAATAATGGACAAGAGTATACGAATAGACTTAAGCATAACAACCAAAGAGAAAGTCTCTTCATAATCATCTCACTCTTTTTAAGTATAACACTTGGCTATTAGCTTACCTTGGAAAGTCTACACTTTCTTATCCACTCCTTTATTTCTTCTTGTAGATCTATGTACACCCAATAGGTTAAACCCTTTCAGGAGGATCAACAAGCTCCCAGACCGAGTTGAAATACATAGATTCCATCTCGAATTTTATGGCTTCCAATCATTTCTCTTTGTCAAACTCTTCCATTCCGACTTAATATAATACAAGTAATTTATATTTATACTAATAAAAGAAATCTCTAGGAAGTAAAAAAAAAAAAAAATGCAATACTAATTGATTTAAACATTACCGGGACCGACACATATTGTTTAAAATGTTTCTTATATATATATATAAAACATCACACATGTCTATCCTCACTCAATCTCCATGAAATTTTACGCATATGTATTGAAATTGACCACTTTCAAAACAATTTTTGTTTTTTTAGGTACCAAAAATCTTGTCGGTCTTTTATCGAAATGTCACCAAAATTTTAATAAAAATTGAACTAATTATGTAAGGAACATTTTTTGCTCTGAATTATGTAATGAACTTGGACTGCATTATGATTCGATACAGAATCTTCAGTACAGCTTCAAACAAACAAATTTAAATTTAAGGAAAAAAGAAAAGAAAGGAGGGAAATCGCTTTTTCATTTGTCGGTCTTTTATCGAAATGTCACCAAAATTTTAATAAAAATTGAACTAATTATGTAAGGAACATTTTTTGCTCTGAATTATGTAATGAACTTGGACTGCCATTATGATTCGATACAGAATCTTCAGTACAGCTTCAAACAAACAAATTTAAATTTAAGGAAAAAAGAAAAGAAAGAAGGGAAATCGCTTTTTCATTTCTGTTTTTTTCCCTCCCTCTTTCTCTATTGCAATTCAAACCATTGGCTAAACTCAAACTGGCAAGCTGAGATGGAGCCATACATGAGCAGCATAATTTTAGCACTTCCCTTTGTCACGTAGTCCATCTCGTTTCCACTTTCATTTTTATATAAATTTTTTAATTTATATGTTTTTGTCTTGGCCGGATCGTAGCTATTTACACTCACATTTAATGAGGGGATTTTTAAAAATGATTTTTCGGGAAAAATTTTTTTTGTCAATGACCCTTTTTTTTGACAATTTTTGGTATCAAAAAAAGACTTTTTAGACATTAAAACGGTTTCCAGTTTTTTTTTTCATCATGTTGAGGTTCCTTATTCTTTACAGTCATTTTTCTTATTTTTTTTAAAAAAACTTGAAATAGTTTACTTATACAAAAAAAAACATATTTTTTAATTAAAAAAAATCATTTACTCAATTCAAAATTTTTTTTTGCTCTTTTCTTAAATCCTTCCCATTTATTCGTTTAAAAATCACAAGAAAAGAATAAGAAAAAGAAACAAACCAGAAACCACAGCCCCTATATATAGAGACATCACTTTTCAAATGGTCTAATTACACAGGAACCACAGCCCCTACTATACCGAGACATCAGCTTTTCAAATGGTCTACTTACACAGAAACCACAGATTGACGTCTCACAAATGGAAGAGTTTCAACAGCCATCTTGAATCTTCACGTTAATATACAGCCTCAAGTGACAGTGACCTCTCTCTCTCTCTCTCTCTTCACATATATATATATATATATACGTTTATATATGCACCATATATTATATGTAGCAGAGATTACAGCAAGCTAAACGTAGATTTAGAAAAAGAGCCTTTCTAGAGACTTGTCAGATTCTCTTGGGCAACCAAAAAAAAAAAGAAGAAAAGGTAACACTTTTTGCCTTTGAGATTCTCAAATCTCTGACTGAATATGCAGCAGAATCAAATATTGCTCTTTTTTTTTTCTCTTTTTGGTGTTTCATTTTGGCATACTGTTTGTTTTCCGAGAAAATAGAGGAAAGACACAGATTTTCGCATCACGTAGTAATAGTTCTGATTCTGAATCTCTCCGTTTTACTTAGTCAAATTGGCTAGATTTTCAGATTTTTTTTTTTTTAAGTTTTCCTTCTCTACAGATAGGCCATAAGATATAACAGTCTTTCTTTAAGTCTCTTTCTTTTTTTTTTCCTGCATTTTCTCATCAAGCAAACGGAAACATTACATACAGGCTGCTAAACGTCCTAAATCTCTTTTTTTTTTTTTTTTCTCTTCTTCTCATATTTGGTATTTGGCCAATTGTTATTTGTTAGCATAATTAACTCATGCCCACATGTAAAATTTTCTTTGTAATGCCATTTTTATCTTAAACAGAAAAAGGAAGGAAAAACAAAAAACACATATATTAGTTCCTGGAAAGAAAAAATAGATAGATATTCATTAGCTTTTTTTTTTTTTGAATTTTTTTATATTTTTCCTTTTCTGGGGTAGTTCAGAAACCCTTTCATTTTGCGCGAGGTTTTTCATTTTTTCTCAGTTTCTGGGGTCGTAAGCTTTGTTAGCCAGACGGCTGGTATTGGGAAGGAGAGAAGAAGACGAAGAAGAAGAAGATGAACAACTCTGCTTCTGATCACAGTTTTTACATTGATAGCGAAGAAGAAGAGGATGAAAAGGAGTTTCACAAAGGAGAAGTAGATGGAAATGAGTCGGATTCTTCGGATTATTCGGTTGAAAATCAGCAGCAGAATAAGCCCAGTTCTTTCAATACCTCATGGCCTCAAAGTTACAGGTATTTTACCCTTATAATAGCCTGTCTTCTTTTCTTTTTTTTTTCTATGTTGAAGTTCCTTGCCATAAACTAATTTGTATTTAAAAAAATTAACAGTGTAGCTTTAGACAGAGTCACGTCTGTATTTACCGTTGTGTTATACTTGTAACCACAATTCAATTAGTAGTTTTACTCTCTTTATATAAAACCTTTTTTGTTCATAGAAAGCATCCATTGCTCTAGTGTGATAAATCAAATTAAAAAGTTTTTATTAGTTTTAATGGCCATTATTGGTATGTTAACATGCTCTTAAATTCTTTCTAGAAAATGCCACAAAATTCTCCTTTATATATATATATATATATATGCAATTTTTAGTGCCTAGGGGACTGATTGATTTGATATTGGGACCCAAAAAAAAAAAAAAGCAAAGCTGCTTGAATTGCCCGTAGAGTAGTTAAACAATTTGTTTCCTTACATTTCTTTTAGTCTATTCATCACACTAATTTTTAAACGAGAAATTGTGATCATAATTGATGAGAACCCCTAATAGTAATTCAAATTTTCACAAGGAAAGGGCTTGCTTTAGTTTGGTATTGCAAAATATATTTAATTATAGGGGGTGTTTGGCAGTGGTGGGAACCACTCAGTTACTACCACAATCTCAGTTATGAACAGTTTAAAGCTCTCACATGCTACAGTAACAATAAAAAAATATGCTACAGTAAAAGTGATTCCCACCACTGATTCCACCATCTTTCCAAACACCCTAATAGTGCAATCAGACTTGACACCGGAGTTATGTTTTCAGCAACCTTTAAATAGTGCGGACCCCGTGACAATCAATTTGGAAGACGAACTATCGCATGTAAAGATTGATTCTGATTGATATCGGGTGTTAGCTTTCATGAATATTGTCCCAATCTGGACCTACTAAGGGAATGTCCTCATAATTAATCTGTGTACTTGATATCTTTGATTGGTCAAACTCCAAAATTTTTTTTCCTTATTACTGTGATGAAGACCTACTTTTGTAATTTTGCTGTTGATTTGTTTCTCAATAACTGTTTGTGTTTATTTTTATTTTTATTTTTTCCAGGCAATCCATTGATCTTTATAGTAGTGTACCATCTCCAAGCATTGGGTTTCTGGGCACTCCTTCATTGTCCAGATTAGGCAGCTCGTTTCTTTCCTCATCACTAACAAGAAGGCACACCCCCGAGTCCTTACCCGTCGACACAAGGCCTTTGTTAGTGCCGGTAGAAGACGAGCAGCTGCCGCATCAGAGACGTAGCTCCCACACTCTCCTTCCTCCAATTCCTCCATCAAGGAGGTCTTCCATTCTAAAGAAGGATGAGAAGGCATATTCTAGAGTGTCACATGAACACCCCATTTCTCGCCAGAGCTCATATGCACAAGCTGTGTTGAATGGTAAGTTAATTTTGCTCCATGACAATAAAATTATTGTATTATCTTTAACTTTCAAATTCATATTCACATGTCAACTTTAAGTCTAAACGTACAAAACAAAATAATATAAAACACAATATTGATCTTTAAATTCACATCTCAACTTTACAACGGACGTAATCAATGTTAAATTGTATGAAACAAATAATGGTACCTTGAACATGCCTTTGTAATCATCTAGTACCATAGTTTAAGTTGTGCGAAACAAAAATGTCGTATTGGCATCTTGAGCATGACTTCTAGTCATCTAGTACTATAGTTTATTGCATTATTTGTGCAAGTTGTCAAAACAGTAGTAGGATAAGGACTTGTATATTTTATCATTGCCATATCATATCAACGTGTCTATTTTGCAATGGGACGTCTTCTTGGGATTTTGCTGGAATGGCTTAGCTTCACTCGCTTCAGTTTCAACCTGAGGGACCAATTTTTTTTTCCAACCATTTATTATTTATTTATTTATTATTTTCCTTTTTTTTGTCTGTTTGCCCTCCTTTAGATAAGTTTGAAATAATTTTGAACCAACTTGTTGCTTTCAAACCACCCACATGGCTCAAAATTAGAAATTGAAGCAAGAAAACCCGTTTGGTAATGTTTTTGCATAATCTTTAGGTAACAGAAGAAAAATAAAATAAAATAAAAGCTACTTTTTATCGGTGAATGGATGGAACCACATGGTTAAACATGCTTCATGTGATAAAAATTGTATTTAAAATTTTCAATGATCAATAAAAATACAAGGACAAAGTTATAGAGATTCTATTAAAATCCTCACAAGTTTCAATATTTTTATAAGTATTTTTCTAAAAATTTATATTTTGTAACTTTAACTGAAAGCTCTTAGGCCAACTCTCAAGAGTAGTTTTTATCTGTTCAGAAAACCAAAATCAGCTGCGGTTTTAACAAATAGGTGGGTTTATAAAATTTAAGTTGGACAATGCTGTATGTAGAAGCCTCCAAAGCTTTCTTATAAAAATAAAATAAAATAAATAAAATATTAGATAAAATGATAAGGATTATAAAAATAAAATAAATAAAATATGAGATAAAGTATAAGGAGATAGATTTTGTTCATTATTTGATCTAAAGGAATACATATACATTTGGCTGAGATTGGAGTGAAAAGCTAGATTGCTTTTGTCCTGCATTATTTTGCGTTTGTCTGTACCTTATCATTACCTTTATCTACGGGCGTCCAAACAAACTTTGCCTTATAATTGACATGAATCATGATGTTAGCGTCTGAGGCTCCTAGCGTCTTATTGCACATGCTGCACATGAAAAGATCAAGCTAGCAACCAATTAGACATGAACCTGTAAAGTAAGAAGCTGTTTTTTCCGTATATGTAGCCATTTCCAGTGAGATATATATATTTATATATTCTTTTCTGAGTTCCACGTAATAGAAGGAAAAAAAAAGGATTATAATAAATCTTCCCTATATTTCATTAAAATGTTGCATTCCACCTTACTAAAAAGAAATTTAGAAATCGTACTTGATCATATTTTGAATTTGTATCCTTTTGCATTGTCCCTGGTTAGAATTTGCACTATATAAACCTAAAGGGAAAGCGAAAAAAAAAAAAAATCATCCTATCACCTAGGAGCTTGTTTAAGAACATGGGTTCGAACTAAAGGTTTAAACCTTAAACAACGTAGCAGTTTAAATTTCATGAGAGAAACATTATAACAAAGTTGGTTTGAACCAAAACATTTTGGTTCAAACCATATTCGCAAACAGGCTCAATTTTTGTAAGAATCCGTAAAAAATCCAGGCTAATTCAATTGGTGCGAGTAAATTAGCTGGTAATGACCCCCTTCTTTTTTTCTTTTTTTTTCCTTTTTACAGAAGTGATATATTCAAATGTAAATTCTCCAAAAAATAATAACATATTTCTCTGATTCATCCTCAAACTATGCAGGCATAAACGTGCTGTGTGGAGTGGGGCTCCTTTCCACCCCATATGCGGCCAAAGAAGGAGGGTGGGCTGGGCTTATCATATTGTTTTTATTTGCAGTGCTTTCTTTCTACACTGGAATGCTATTGCGTTACTGTCTAGATAGCAAACCAGGCCTTGAGACTTACCCTGACATTGGCTTTGCTGCTTTTGGTAATCCTGGTCGAATCGCCATTTCGGTTAGCAGTTTTCTCTAAGCCTATTTGTTTAGTGTCTGCTCTTCTAAACCTCAACTTGAGTTCTATCGATTTTTTCCTTAATCTGATTTTTTTTTTTTTTTGTGCAGATCATACTCTACGCGGAATTGTATGTAAGTACAACTGGCCTTTATTGAGTTTACTTTCTGGGTTTTCTTGTTGAAAAGTACTTGGGGTTGTCGCGGTGCCCAGCATCGCAACTAATTAAAGGTGGATTTTATTTGTGTGTTCGGTGTGATGGGACCCACTTTTCTATTGATGTTTGATGTTAAACAAAATTGATGCCCTTAATATTATTCATTTTTGTTTGGAACATCACACATGGAACATTACACGTTGTGACATGCATTATGGATTCTTTGTATTTTAAGCGTAATTTTGTGCATCACTTTTGATTTTTCACTGATCAAAAGTTCATATAGTAACAATTTACAATTTTTTGAAATGACTGGTCAAATTACACGGAAATGACGTGCTTCGATCGTCATAAAAAATTTCAGTCTCTTCTTTCAAATGAATGATTTTAACACACATCATTGATTTGAAAACACTCAACAACACTTTGTTAAATTTATGATGTAATTTTGTAGGATTAAACGTTTAATCCAAACTTACATGACTGCTTTGCTACAAGCACTTTTTTTTTTTAATTCCCCTCAGTAATTTCTGATTGATTAAAAACAATGTCCGCGATATATGGCATTTTCTCTTACTTTATGATACCATGAAAATGTTGAAACTGTCACGTGTATATAAATGGCTATGCTAAATTATAAGCAGGGACACAAGGACAGGAAGGTTTGGTGCCTTATCCTATGGGGGCCCACCTTAAAATTCCTCTGTCCCATGTTGGATATATGACTGTTTGCAGCAGACACATTTTAGTCTGTATTTTGGATCTTATTAGGCCTCTAGTAGTCTAGTGTTTTTTTACTAGTTCTCAGTGACAGGACAAGAGAGTTTGCCATTAGCTTTCCTTGTCTTGATTCTTAATGCTTGTTAATCTAGCACAGTTTCTCGTTTGCCCTTCACTAGGTCAAATTAGAGATTTCTTGTCTCCTCTAGACAATTCTAAGATAGCGTATAAAAAATACTATATTAGTAAAATATAATTTTAAATTGTTAAATTTTTATCAAATTCCATTGCATTGTAATACTTTGTTAATTTGAAATGACTTTGGCGCAATTAGAGAATTAAAATGTGTCTTGTCGGTAGGATAATTTTTTGTAATTCTACCATAAAATTCTCCAACTATATTTCTCAATATCGCCGAAAGAAAAAGTTGGAACTTGTGTTTTTCTTTCTGGTATTGCTACTTCAACTTGGCTGAACTCTTTATAGCATGATCTAAAACTATTTACAACCTGTTTCCTTGTGCTACAGTGTTTTGTTTGACCAAATACTGAAGCAAAAATGTTATTTAGCTGTTCCAAAGATATTGTCTCTTTGAAATCTTTTACTTTGCTACATTTCTGAGTTTATCCCTCAACGTTTAACATGGCAACATGTCAATGCCCTTTTCTACAGTGGATCATCCAGACTCCAAAACTGATAAAAACAACATAAACTTCTGTATCAGCTGAAAATAGAACCAATAAAGGAGATAATTTAGCATAAACTGCCAATAATTCTTGCTTCAATTGATTGTGCTAACTCAGTTGTACGAAGAAAAAAGGCTTAAATTTTGACCTCTTTTTTTTTTTTTTTTTTTAAGGTTTTCTAATTCTTTAGCTCTGAAATCACCTGTTAGAAACTTTACCCTGTCGCAGGCTTGTTGTATTGAGTACATAATTCTGGAGAGTGACAACTTGTCTTCACTCTTTCCAAATGCACACCTAAGTGTTGGCGGGTTCTACATGAACTCGAAAATTCTCTTCGCAGTGTTGACCACCCTTGCAGTTCTTCCCACAGTTTGGCTCCGGGACCTCACTGTTCTTAGCTATATCTCTGGTAAGTCTCAGTTTTTAACTGAACACAAATCTAGGTCAATACTACAAAAAGTAAAAATGTCAACATATATTTTATCTCGATGTGCCCAGTGGAAGTTATGTGTCAAATTCAAATTTTAAAATATGAGTGGATACACGTTCCCCCATTCGCATGAATATGGCTCCGTCACTAGATGTACTAAACTTGGTCTAAAAGATTTGTGTTGTTCTTTGTTCAGCTGGTGGAGTCATTGCATCAATCTTGGTGGTTTTCTGCTTGTTTTGGGTTGGTTTGGTGGACAGAGTCGGTTTCGAGGGCTCAGGGACGGTGCTGAACCTCGGAACACTTCCTGTTGCTGTCGGTCTCTATGGTTATTGCTACTCGGGCCATGCCGTTTTTCCTAACATTTACACTTCAATGGAAAGACCAAGCCAATACCCTGCAGTCCTCTTAGCTTGGTAAATACAAAAGATGCTTAATTCTTGTCAAATACGTCTCGTAATTTTGGATCATTTTTGCTTTCAATTTGTATAAGCAGCAAAACCTGTGTGTAATGCACATTTCTGATTATGTTTTGATGCAATCCTTGTAGTTTTGGTATTTGCACTTTGCTGTATGCTGGAGTTGCTGTTATGGGATACACAATGTTCGGAGAATCAACATTATCTCAATTTACTCTCAACATGCCTCAGGATTTGGTCGCCACCAAGATTGCCTTGTGGACTACGGTATGTTCATGTTTCTTACTACGGATGTAGTTGCAGTTCTCTCTTCCAGTCCGCATGTATCGCGACTATCAACTTGCTCCCTGACTTTTCAAATGTGCCAATGACACCGTCCCAAAACTTGAGAAAAATGACAATGTTGGTCGTTCAGTTCTACTTCCATCCAAAAAAAAAAAAATGGATGGAAAACTTCAAGTGCAGGATGTTATTTTTTGGACAGACGTTGCTTTTTTTATCGAGTTCAGGTAGTATCCTTGGCACATTTGAAAAGTTGGCGTGTAAGGTGACACTAATGACAAAGTCGGGAGAGAATTTTCGTAATCTGTCTTTTCTTTTTATGTACCATTTGTGCTTAACAGGATCTTTTTTTTCTTTTGTTTGCAGGTCGTCAACCCGTTTACCAAATATCCTTTTGCTCAGAAAGTCCTATAGACGACGAATTTAATCTAATATTAGTTAGTTAAACACAAATGTTTTCATTTGCTAATGAAAGAAAAATGATTAAAAAAACAGTTTGTTTCCTTAATAAGAACCACATATGCACTAACCATAATGCCAGTGGCAATGAGTCTGGAGGAGTTGATACCATCGAGCCATCTCAAGTCTCATGTCTATGCTATCCTCATTAGAACAGGACTTGTGATCTCTACTCTTATTGTGGCTCTTACTATTCCCTTCTTTGGTATGTCTCCTTCATTCTTCATTGATTTGTCTCTCAGAGAATTATGTAGACTATAGGAAACAAGCTTCTTTTTTTTTTTTTTTTTTTTCCAAAGCACTAAAAACAAAAAGTATTTCACGGATAGTTATGGTTTCAACTATTTCTTATTTATTATTACAACATCAACAAGGACCACAAGTAATTATTATAATTACCATTTATCATAGCATGTACAATAATGAAATTTATAATTATTGAAATTATTAAATAATTTGACGTGTTTTGCCATGAAAGAAAATAATCAAAATCAGTGCTATTAACTCCAAAAAAAAAAAAAAATCAGGGCTCAAGAAGAAAGAATAGCGAATCCCATGATTACTTGTCGTAATTATTGGTGAATAAATTTTCCTAAAATATTACTAGTGGTAACCCAATAGTTGAAAAAAAGAAGAAGGAAAAACGGAAGAAGACAGAATAATTAATCTTTGTTAGGCCATTGTATAAAAGAGATTACAACATAATTATATCAAGTTTTATTGGATATTTGAAAAGTGTAGTTAGAATTGAAACTTTAGCAATGAAAATTGTACCATATAAGAGCTTTACACTGTAACTCACTTTTTTTATCACTGTAACATGTGAGAACTTTGTATTGTTGCGCCCAAAAATTTTGATTAAAACTAATTTTATCAAATATCCTTTTAGAAATTATGTTGTTTGTGTTGTGTTCATATTCTAATTCTAATTCTACAAACTCCGTTGCAGGTCTTGTGATGTCACTCATTGGATCTCTGCTCACGATGCTTGTAGTAAGTTCTCCACTTCCACTGAATTAGTTCATCTCTATTCTCTTCTAAGCAATAAAAATTGCCTTTGTTTTCCTTTTTTTTTTTTTTTTTTTTTTTGTTCAAGCCCTTAAAGGAGGGTTTGTTCATAGTAGAATACTTTAACGTAACATCACAAACAACATATAAACCTTGTCTCATTATTTACAACTAATTCTTTTGCAGACCTTGATTCTCCCTTGCGCCTGTTTCCTGAGCATTTTAAGAGGAAGAATAACCCGCTTTCAGGTTTTTTTTCTTCTTTTTTTTTAAAGAAAGTTTTCAGGTTCGTATTTATTACATGGTATCAAATTAAAATTTATTGGTACTAAGGTTTGTTTTTCTTTTTTTTTTAATTAACAGGGAGCACTTTGTGTTATAATTATAACAGTGGGTGTCATATCATCGGCTTTTGGGACATTTTCGGCCCTCTCCAAAATTATAGAGAATTTGATGAGTTGAAAAATTTTCCAAATAAATCCGAAGCTTTTGAGAGACTACTTTATGGAATCTAGTAGATCATATTTGTGGTTTTTTTATTTGTTTCATCAGCATCCAATTTTGAGTTAATTTTTTTCTTATTCTTATTCCCCCACCTTTCCCATGTTGTTCCTTATTTTTTTTTAATATGTTGCATGTTTGTCAGTTGGCAATAAAAGCATGATGAGTTTGGTGATTATTTATTGTTTCGTTTTCCTTTGTCAAAAACACTAGAAACGGGCAATGGTCACGGATCTTTGTTATGGAAAAGTGGCCGCGTAATTAATTTAACGTTTTACCTTTTCACAAACAAAGCAAATGGTATAATTTAAATGGAAAATGTTTCATAATCCAACGATGCGCTGAAACTCAAAGAACCCAGTCAAGAACCAATGGAACAATGTACCAAACTTGATAAGGTGGAGAAAAAAGAAAGAACACTCCTACGTCCTCTGGACTCCAAATCACAAATTCAAACACATAACAACAACAACAACAATAAAGAATAAAAAATTACCACATCCTCATAACTTTTGTGAAAATTGCACCGAAGAAATCGCACTCCATCGTTAGTCAAAATTCGGTGAAAAGTCTTCCGACATGTTCTAAAGTTATCTCCCGCTTTACCCACTTTGTAATCCGATCGAAGCCCATTTGTGTGACATTTTAGTCTCCTAAATCTTCTATAAATGCCTCTTAGATTAAGCTAAGGTATCTTTGTCCTTAATCAAGATCATCTAAGTTTCCTTCTTAAGTTCTTATGTTCCCTTATTGTTATATGGGATATATAAATATATATATATATATATATATATATGTGTGTGTGTGTGTGTGTGTATGTATGTATTTTGTTTAATTAGTATTTCTTATAGCCAAATGAGTAAATTAGTTTCTTTTCACAAAATTTCGTGCCGTTGGCCAAGTTGGAGCTTTTTAACTATTTTTTTAATTTAAATGAGTAAAATTAGTGTGCTTCGTATAAGTTAGAAAGAGGAGAGGAGAAGGTAACAATTTCGAGCCATAGGCCAATAAGACCAAATTGGAGGTATTTACCTATTATTATTATCATTATTATTATTTCACCAAAGTTTCTTATTGCTAAATGAGTAAAATTATAGTGTGTTTTCTGTGTGATTGGAATTTTTTGTCTCCAAAAAAACTAACCGTCTAATTATTAACTAATCTGTTTGGTATCATTTATTTAAATAGTTTTTTTTTGTTTTTTTAAACAAAGAAGTAAACTTTTTTGAAAAAACGTTTGGTAACATTTTTTTTGGTTTTTTTATTTGTTATCAATTTTTTTTTTAAATTATGGCAACAAAAATTTCTTGTTTACAAAATTCTTTTCAAAAAAAATCTTAGGTTACGGTCAACTAATGATTTACTAATGTTGCCAACTATTTACGATGGTTCGATAAGTTGAGATCGCCATTGGGTTCAGGTTCGTAGACTGAACTCGTTGTAGAGATTGAAACAAAGAGCGAGATACACTATTAGGGTTGAGTTGGACTTGCCAATGCAGTCGCCAATAGTGTGGACTCACCATTAAGGTCAGGCTAATCTTGTAACTAAGATTGAGCTAACAGACCGGACTTGTCATTAGGGTCTAGCTAGCAAGCCGGACACGTTGTCAAGGCCAAGACGGTATGTTAGACACACTGTTGGAGTCGGGTCAGCAGTTTGAAATTATTGTCGGTGTCTCACTAGCAAACCAAACTCATTGTTGAGGTCAGAACTGAATCATCAATGGGATCGTGTCTATATTATGCCAGACTTGTCATGGGAGTTGAGGTAACAAATCGAACTTGTCATTCGGATCACATCTTTGGGCCAGACTCACTGCTAGGGTCGAGTTGGTGAACCGAACTAGCTATTGGGTCAAGCCGATGAGCTGGACACGCCATTAGGGTCGAGTTGGTAGACCATTATGAGGTTTGGACCAATGAACTGGATTCACCACTAGGTTCGAGACAACAAGACAAACACGCCATATCGAGGTTGGAGTGAGGTTTCGATATTGGGGTTTGAGTTTTGATATTAGGGTTTAGGTTAGGCTTTGGGAACCGAGTCAAGGTTAGGATTTGGGAACTGGATCGAGACCAGGTCGAGTTCGGTTTCGAGATCGAGGCTAGGATTAGAATTCGATATTAGGGTCAGGGTTAGGGTCAAGTTCGAGGATCGAGTCAAGGTCAAGTTTCGGGACCCAGGCTAGGGTCGGGATTCAAGACCGGGACAGTGGTCAGGCTTGGGTTCCAAGATCTAGGACAACGTTAGGATCTAGGACCAAGACCGACGGTCGTGTTCCAAGAATCAAGGTCGAGGTCGGGATCTAGGACCTAGGTCAAGTTTTGGGAGCAAGGTTGGGGATAGGGTCGGGCTTCCAGACCGAGCTCTGGGTCAAGTTTTGGGACCAAGGTCAGAGTCGAGAGCCGAGACTGGGGTTAAGGTTAGGTTTTGAGATCAAGGATGGTGTCAAGATACTAGATTAGTACGAGGTTGAGGTCAAGATCTAGGGACCAAGGTCGAGATCTAAGAGCAAGATCGAGGCTAGGGTCGGGAACTTGTTCATGGATCCTAACCTCGACCTTAATCCCTAAGCCCGACCCCAACCCTGTCCTCGGTCCCCAAATCTATCCCTAGTACCAAACCCTAACCCAATCCTAGATCATGATCCCAATCTCAGTCTAGGAACCCAATCCTAACCTCGACCCTAGATCTCGACACTAGTCCCAGTCTTAGAGCACGGCCCCAACCGATTGCAGCCTCAATCTTAGAACCTGACTTTTGACCTTGGTGCTAGATCTTAACCATGACCCTAGTCCTAGAAATCAACCTTGTTCTCGAAACCTAACTGTGACCCTAACTCTAACCCCAATCTTGAAACCCAACATTAACACTAATCTTAGAACCCAACCCAGACTCTGGTCTCGGATCCCAAACCCAACCCTAGAACTTGACCCCAATCTCAACCCCGGTCTTAGAGAGCGGCCTGTCTTCGATTCGCCTATGTTGGGTTACACAAAAAATATAATTACAATTCTCAAAAACTTGTGGAGTCATTTTGCAAATCAAATAGGGTTCATCAAATTTATAGCTATTTGATCTTGTAATTATTCATTTGTTGTGACCTTAAAGTACTAGTAGTTTGATTCTCATCCTCATTATAGTTCTCACATTGGTTCTCTTCATGAACAAAACTATTTAGATTTATCTCTAATTTTTTGAAAATATCATTCATATTTAGCATGCCTTCTCGTATAATTATGAAGCGTCATGGTAGCAATAACTATTTTTACTTACTTTAAGAATGAATAACTAGGCATATCTCTCAAAATTTTCCATCTTTTTTTTCCACACTCCAAAGCTGCATTAAACCTAGTTGAATATCTCCTTATAACCAGTCAGTCGGCTACCTGCTTGAAATTGTGGTAAATGGTATCTTTCTCCATTATATGGTCCTAGAAATCCTTTCAATTATGGGTATTGTTAGAAACGAGTACGCAACAAAAGTTTAAAAATTTTAAATCAGAGTATTTTTCAAAACACAAGTTAGACATGCTATATATATAAATTAATGACAGATCTTACTAACCTTTCATATACCATAGTAGGCTCGAATCCATGTAGAGAAGAACGTTCCAAAAGAGCCTCAACCAACTAATTTTCTTTGCTATTCTCCATCCACGATTAGAGTATAAGTGGTCACACGTCGTACAACTTTTCCTGCGATGACTCTCCTTCCAACCACTTGAAAAAACCTAGAGCTAAGGTTCTTGATTGTGAACAATAGCTCTCAGGGAGTTTTAGAGTTTCTTAGAGTAGAGTACTTACTCTAAGCTTCTCAACTGATTTGAATAACTGAGAAGTCTCACCCCCTATTTATAATGGTCGAATCTGGGATCAATCCCTATCAGATAAGGCCTCAAAATTCAAATCTGGATCAACTTCTGATGAAAAATGGATTCAAAATGCATATACAGATTACTGCAAGATCGATAGGCGAAACTAATGCTTTGGCCTGCCGAACTTGCGATAATTTGATCCCTAAGAATATCTTATTTTCCACCGGAGATTCTTATATAGAGCTTAATTTTAATTCAAATAATTCAATAGAAAAGTTATTTAATCAAAATAGTCATATCTAGATAATCTCATAGAAAATAAAATATTATCTGAATAATTCAACATGTTTATCTTGAATCAATTTACAAAATTAATTCAATCGATAAACTAACATGAATTATGAAAGGTGATCTTTATCGAATTTCAGCCAATCTAATACTTTAACATAAGTCACTACTATGTAGGAAAAATATGTCATATCATTACAGGATTTATTATGAGTTAGCAAGGAGGACCTGATGGACATATGCAGTTCAAGTTCCTATAATTATAAAATACAAAATGTCAGATACATATTTTCAATTATCAACTCTAATGCTACTCCACTAAAAGCTTAGAGTTGTATTTTCAAACTCTATAAATTTATGAAGCTTCAAGTAAGCTAATAGTCTATGGCATATCATAATATATCACATCCTCATAGGATATTCATAATCGACTTAAGGATAAATTTCATTTTACCTTCACGATTATTTTTATCTTATGTTCCATTATCACACCATTGGAATACTTACTATCCATAAATAGTACCGTTCGATTACATCTATGTATCCAAATAGTTGAGTGCTCTAGTATTCCAACTACAGGATAATGCATATAAGAGAATATCATTAACACTACAAAAAGAGCTATGTATTCCATATCTATGAATAACAAGTCTACGCAATCAAAAGTCATGTCTCCAACGTACAATATGTGTGCCATCATAAAGTGAAGATATCACTCTTTAGTACATCAAAAGACATAAGTCAAGATAACGGGCCCATTAGTCATTTTAGGATTAAGACACAACACATATGATTATCTAAAATAAATTGATTTGCAAAAACAAAATTATTAATCGAAATCAATTTAACTTTATGTCCCAATCCAATATATCATCACCAATGACCATCACCAATGTTTCTGCTTGCAGAGTACCACTCCAATGACTAAGACAAGCCATCTCTCGTTAGGGATGTAGAAAACAAAAAAATCTTAGTATAAATAAAAAGCCCAACTTTATTTTCTCAATTGCGAATCTTATGATTTAGACCATCACCTTTAAGATTCATGTCCTCTACATAATTTGTCCATTATATGCACGATTCTTAAAGGTTTAGATCGACAGTCTTAGACTTTTGTTTGCTTATTATATATTCAACAAATGTGAACATAAAGAGGACAATAATTGGTATATGAACAATAAATAAACTCTTTATTGATAAAATGTCTCCAAAAATATATTACAACATTTTACTCCTTAGGGCATCATATCTAACAATCTCCTACTTGCACTAAGTGAGTAAATGTGATATGTTATGCATCCCCATAGCCCAATAGGCTATAATGTCCTCAGATGTGATCAAACATATTTCTCTATTTCCACTCACCATGTTGTTCTTTATCTCATGATACTCCTGATGAATATGTTTACTCTTCTTGTGAAATCTTAGTCTCTTAGCATTAGTTATCGCTGCAGTGTTATCACAATATAGCAATACTGCCTTATCCATACTAAGAACTATCTCAAGATCCCCAAGAAACTTGCAAAGCTACATTACTTCTTTCGAAGCATCACTAGTTGCCACATACGTGGCCTCTATCGTTGAATCCAAAGTGCAATCTTGCTTGATACTTCTCCAAACAATGGCACCACCACCCACAATAAACACAGAACTAGAAGTCAATCTTTTGAATCTAGACAAAAATCCAAATTAGGGTATCCTAGAGGTGTGAGATCCTTGCCCGAATACACAAGCATATATCTTCGAGTCCTTCTCAAGTACTTAAAAATATGCTTGACCACAACCCAATGGTTTGGTCCTAGATCTGACTGAAATCAACTTACTATCCCAACCGCATAACAAATGTCTAGACATGTACAAAGCATAGTATACATAAGACAACCTACAAGTGAAGCAAAAGGCACATTCTTTATGTATTCTTTTTCTTCATCAGACTTTGGTTAGCCTTTCTTAGAAAGAGTAATTCTAGACCTAGATGTTTGCCTACCTTTCTTAGAATTCTACATTACATACTTTTCGAGAATTTTATCTATATAGGCCGCTTGGGATAAAGCTATCATTTTGTTCTTCCTATCCTGAAAGATTTAAATATCGAGAATATAACTAGCTTCACCCAAGTCCTTCATGTCAAACTACTTGATCAACCATAATTTGATCGATGACAATGGGTTAATGTCGTTGCCAATTAGCAGAATGTCATCTATGCAGAGTAGTAAAAAAACCACCTTCTCATCCTTAATGTGTTTGTAAACACATGATTCATTTATATTTTGTTTGAACCCATAAGTCTTGATCAACTAATTAAATCTTATATTTCAAGAACGAGAAGCTTACTTAAGTCCATATGTTGACTTTAGCAGCTTATAGACCTTACCCTCTTGACCGTTAGCCTTGAACCCATATGGTTACACCATATATATAAACTCATCAAGATAGCCATTCAGATAGGTCACCTTGACATTCATCTATCAAATCTCATAGTTGAGAGCGGCAGCTATGGAAAAGAGAATGCGAATGGACTTAAGCATGGCTATAGGCGAAAAGGCTTCCTCGTAATTGATTACTTCCTTTTGCGTGTATCCCTTAGCTATATTCTAGCCTTATAGGTTTCGACTTTCCAATCTGCTCCTCTCTTTCTCTTATAGATCCACTTATATCCTATGCGTTTTATCCCTTTGGGAAGATCCACAAGTTCCCAGGCCCAATTAATCTCCATAGACTTCATATCAGTGTTCATGGCTTCTGTCCAGAGTTTTAAATCAACATCCTCTATAGCCTCTAAATAAGTGTAAGGATCCCCGTCATGTTCAACTGATTCGACCAAATAGGCTTTACCATTGAACATATACCTCTCGGGTTGACGTTTGATCCTCCCACTACGCCAAAGCTCCTTAGGTTATTGTTCGATCGGTTTTTCTACATTGATTAGATTGGTTTCAACTAGAACCCTTGAAGTGATCGAATCACTCGCTAACTCGTCGAGTACCACTTTACTTCGAGACTTAAAGTCGTTCATGTAACTTTCTCAAGCCATGTTGCATTTGTTGAAACCAGGACTTTATTCTCTTTTAGGTTATAGAAATGACTCCCTTTTGTCTTTTTTGGATATCCTACAAACATACAAACTTCCGAACATGCTTCCAACTTGTTCGCTTCCTTATACAGGACATGAGCTGGACATCCCCATATGTGAATATGGTTTAAGGATGTCCTCCTACCCATCCACAACTCGTAAAAAGTTTTAGGAACCAATTTTGAAGGCACTTTGTTCAAAAGATAACAGGCAGTTTGTAGTGTATATCCCCAAAAGGATAAAGGTAATGTCAAATAACTCATCATGGACTTGACCATGTCCAACAAAGTCCTATTTCTTCTCTCAGCTACGCCATTCTGCTCTAGAGTGCCCAGTGCAATCAAATAGGATAAAATCTCATTCTCTAATAAGTGTTCCAAGAACTCATCGGAGAGGTATTCACCACCTCAATTGGATTAAAGTGCCTTTATGAGTTTACCTAATTGCTTTTTTGCTTTAGCTCTGAAACTCCCTAAACTTGTCAAAAGTTTCGCTTTTATGATGCATTAGGTAGACATACCAATGCCTTAAGTAATCATCAATAAAAGTGACAAAGTACTCATACCATCCTCGCGCCTTATACCCTCCTCATGCCTTGATGTTCATGGGACCATAAAGATCACTATGCATTAGTTCTAGAACCCCTTCGGCCCTATTGCCCTTAGACCCAAATGGTCTTTTGGTCATTTTGGCCTCCAAACAAGATTCACATTGTGTTATAGATTCCACCTCTAAGTGGGTTAAAGGTTCATCCCTTACTAACCTTTGAATTCTATTCAGGCTAATGTGACCTAATCGTAAATGCCAAAGATAAGTCTTATTAGAGTGAGAAGTTTTAAGTCTTTTAGAGTTATTACCATTAACCTCAATGTTAAGCAGTATGTCCACCTTAGGTTTAATAAAATATAGATTGTTTAGTATCCATCCATCACAAATAAAAGATTTATTTTTACGAATCACCATTTTCTTATAAAAAGAAACTAAATAAGAATATTTAAATAAACAAGCTACAAATATCAAATTTCTTTTAAGTCTAGGAACATAAAAACAAGCTTTCAAAACTAAAATCCTATAATTATTAAAAAAAAGATGGACATCTTCCGCTGCTTTAGTCAACACTAAGGATCCATCGCCCGTCGGAAGCGTGAAGTCTTCATATATCAAACTTCATGTTTCCTTAAATCCCTTCAAAGAAACACAAACATGATTAGCCACTCTAAAATCTATGACCTAAGTATCACTTAATTCCTTAACTAAACAAGTTTCAATAACTAGAAGATCATACTTACCTCATCGGGAAAGGAAGTCCTTGTAATTATTCTTTATGTGCCCAACCTTTCCACCATTCGCCCTTTGCTTCCTTCCATTCCTTAGGTTAGGATTGGAACCAAACGCAACCGTCAAGTTAGCCTTACCACCAGTAGGAGTTTCCCTTATCAAATTTTCAAACTCCTATAACTACTTCATCAGCTCCATTAAGGTCACATCTTATCTATTGCTCAAATTATATGAAGCTCTAAACAGCTCGAACTCCTTAGACAGAGTCTCAAAAACCATAGTCATCTATGACATAGCATCGATATCAACTCCATGGGTTTGAGCCTTAATAAGGAAACCCATGACCAACATCATATGCTCCTTCATAGGAGTCCTCAGTCTTTGTTTGCAGTTCAAAAGTTTTCGAAGAGTCCCTTACCGTTTTGTTAGGGCTTGGCCTCCAAATATGTCTCCAAGATTATCCAAGATCTGCTATCCAGTCTCATAATTGTCATGTTGAGCTGCAGCACGTTATTCATGCTAGCCATAACATAACAATGGGCCTAATCGTTAGCATCTTTCCATCCATCACATACTTGGATTTGCTCATTAGTGGATTCCTCGATAGGTTTGGGGGGACGCGGTGTTATCAGCATAAATTTTAGTTTCTCAAAAGATAGGACGATATTCAAGTTCTTTTTCCAATCATTATAATTCTCGTCAGTTAATTAGTTCTCATCGAGTATCAAAGATAAAGCATTTTTAGACATTTTAATCTACAATAAAGATTCCTATACCAAATATAAGCAAACAATCCATAATAGTTTAGTAAGATAACACAAACATAGAATTGTGTTTATGTGTCAAAACCTTGAAAAAAAAATCACAACCTTACAAGGATAATTCTTAACTCAAAATATAACAAGCCGTCTAGAGGAGACTCGCTAAATATGAACATAAAGAGGACAATAATTGGTATATGAACAATAAATAAACTCTTTATTGATAAATGTCTCTAAGAAATATTACAACATTTTACTCCTTAGAACATCATATCTAATAGGTATCCTATGTCAACTAAAAAATATTTCCTATTTAAATAGAAGTGAAAGAATTAGTAAAATGCTAAAAATATATATAACATTAATAGTTCAATTAAATAAAAAAGGTAAAAAAATTGTAACCTTTTGGTGATTTTGGAAAAATTGAAGTTGGATTATGTAATGTTGATAAGAGTATTCTTGAATCATGGGTATTATCTTCCCAACTTGCATATGCATATCAAAATCATACACGTCCATAACATTTTGGGTTGGCACCTATTTCCTTCAAATAAATAGCACTCGATCTTTTGGGGCTATCGAAGCCAGAATGTGTACACCGTCTATTGCATCAATACAGTTCTATAAAAAAATTATATGAAAAACACATCTTTTGTATAAATAAATGAAATTTATAAGACAAAGGAAGCATATAAGATTTTAAATTTACCTTAAAATGTATTATGTATCTAGAATTTGATAGTATCTCTAGAGATATTTCCTTAAATTATAGAACTAATCGACACTCATATGGCATTCAATGTCTAAAACATATTCAAAGCACCTACTCATAGTTTTTCCGGAGTGTTGAAATCGTTCTTATGCTAAACAATATCCTACACCTAGACCTAAAATAAATAGAAACATTCGTAACATTTCAGTAGCATACATATTTCTTGATTCTATTGATCCACAGTTGCTTTGCAAATCATTATAGAGCTTTATGAATACCTCTTTATCCATTTCAAATATCCTATAACTTCTAACTTCATGTCCCCTTAATGATTCTATCATCCACATATTTTTACATTTGGAAAGAGTTCACACAAGGATTTTCATAAACATACTTACTAAGATTATTAAGACAAATGACCTCTAAACTTTTCCCTATAAATTTTAAAGATCACCATTTTGCCCCTTGAACTTTCATAACTCGTCATTTTACCCCTAAACCTTCAATTTTCCATTCACATATACAAAATTAAGCCTACGTGATTTGCACATGGGTTACCTGTAAGGATAAAAATGAGATTTTATCACTTCTAAATTTTGTTTCATGTTTACTCTCACTTAGAAAATTTTTTTATCTAAACTATCATTTAGGAAAGGTTTGTCTACATATTTCTTCTTATCCTTAATGCATAACTCTTCTAACAAATCAATCATGAGAGTGTAAACCTTAAATAAAACTTGAGAGTGATTAAAATCTCATTTTTACCTTACAGTTGATCTGTGTGTGAATCGTGTAGGCTTAATTTCATTTATTTGAGTAAAAGTTCAAAAGTTCAAGGAATAAAATAAGGAGCTTTGAAAGTTCAAAGGCAAAGTAGTGCTTTTTAAAGTTCAAGGGGCAAAGTGATGAGATTTGAATGTTCAAAGCATAAAATGCAGAAGCCCTATGAAACGACATGTCTTTTCAAGCCGTTACCTAAATTGCTTAAAATTGATTTCTTAACTTTACTCTTCCTAGTAAGAAAAATATTAGTAATTTTTTAAAAACATAAACTATTGTGACTTTCTTTGCAACATAAACTAAAACATAAGTATCGAACTAACCTTGTAGTTATTCAACACATTTCATAAAAACATATCTTTTAAGATGCTTTTCACAAAATAATTCTTATAAGACATTTCTTTCAACATTTACTCTCTTAAAACTTTTTTCAAAATAGCAAAAACTTTTTTCTTAAAACAACGAAAACCATCTATAGTGGTATTCATAGCCCAACCATAGTATCCGTCTCATGCAACACAACTTATCGACTAGTTATACTGGTCTCTTATAGTACTACCTACAGCATGAAGGAATTTAAAATGAGCTTTTGCTCAGTAAGTCTAAACATATCTCACAAATCATTAAATCATTTTTCTTAAAACTTTCATTGTAAAAGTTTTCTTATAAAACTTCTCTCATGGAACATTTCTCGTTAAAACATTTCATGGAAAGGAATGTAAACAATATTTCAATACATGATTCCATTTATGCTCATTTACGAACATCTTATCATCATTCTTATCTTATCTTGAACATGTGAGCTTAAGTGTTTGTACCAACATCATCAATCATGAGCTCATAACTTAAAGATAACATGATGCTTCCCGTAAGGAAGACTTAAGACCATCATATAATGAGGTCATACTTTAACATAACTTGTAATTCTCACATCAAGGAAGCTGGTACGTTACTTACTTATCCTAACTTAAGAGTTTAGACTATCGATCATGAAATCTTAATGAACATATTGAATGACATAACTTTATGTCCAAAACAATAAATATAACTAATGAGACTGTAAAAATACACATTTCTTATGGCAAAATATCATTATTTTGCATTAACATTTCTCGTTAAATCTTCTAACTAAAAGCATTATTGTGTTGATAAAAAATTTTGTGTCTTAGTGTGTAAATGTGCTTAAAAATATGTTTTTAGTAGGTTTTTGTGTTTAATAATAGTTTTGGTAATTTTTAGAGTCATTTCAATATATTAAATAAGTGTTTAGTTTGTATATAATCAAAGCCATAAAAATAATGTTTTGTAATTTTATTTTGAGTCTTAAGGTATTTGTATATAAATTTTTAGTTTGTAAATATATTTTATAATATTTTTAGTAATTTTTATAAATATTTTCGAGCCTAAAAAATTATATATGTGTCAAACCAAAAAAGACTAAAATTTTAAAAGTTTGTCATTATTTTTGTGTATTTTATTTAAAATAAATAATTTGTAAAGTATTGTAAATATTTTGCTTCTAAAATAATTAATTTTAGTGTGTTTGTTAATTTTAAATTTAAACTCTAAAAGAAAAATGGAACAAAATGGCACAAAAAGGGCAAAAACTGACCTTAAATACACAAGAAATCAAAAGAAATATAAAATTTAAACAGAAATGACATGTGGTAGCACTAGGACCGTCGGATCACACTGCCGAATTAATTCAGACTGTCCACGTATCACTAGCGTGTCAAGGGACTCTCAGAGTCAAGTCTCGAATTCGGTGCGGCCTTCTTCACATGAGCCTGTATTAGTTGCTGTCCGATCAGAATGCTTTGACTGATCAATGGTCTGGCAGCGATGGATACTTTTTGTGGACTTGTCTTAGCCGCAGCTTCAGTCTTCGGTTAGCGATCTTGTGGTCCCTTTCATCTGTTTGTGCGCTGCGTCATACCTGATCATGAAACCAAATCAACACAATGATGGGTTATTTCACTCAAAAAGAAAAAAAATAAATAATAAAATAAAATCAGTCCTTGTGCTGATTGTGGGGCGGCTGAATTAAAAAAGAAAAGAAAAAAATAAAAATAAATAATAAATAAAATATTAATAAAAAAATTTAAATAGTGAATTTCATTCGTTATAAATATATCTTGCCTCCCTTCCCTCTTCAAGGCATTCCATGGCCTTTTCGCTGGTCTCCCTTTTTTACTGTTGAGCTTCTAGCTTAATAGTATCCCCTTTTAAGAGGATATATTATTAGGGTATTCTGTTAATCCTATTAAAAATAATAAAATAATACTTAAATTAGTTTAAAGAGTCTTGTGAGGTAAAAAAATGATCTTATGTGTATGGTATTCTGGTATGGATTTTAACTTTGACCGATCCAATGGTATGACGACGATGGTTTACTTTTCTCCATATTGACTTGATCTCAACCGTAGCTTAAGTCTTTAGTGAGCGATCTAGCTGCCCGTGTTCATCCATTTGTGTGCTATGTCACACCTGATCACGAAAACAAATCAGCACAATGAAAGGTTATTTCACGCAGAAAGAAAGAAAATAATAAAATAATTTGCTAATTGTGGGTGGCTAAATTAAAAAAGAAAAGAAAAAAATAAATGTAAAAAATGTTAATAAAAAAATCTAAATAGTGAATTTCGTTCACTACAAATAGCCTGCTTCCCTCCCCCTTAAGGCATTCCAAAGCCTTTTGGCCGGTTTTTCTTTTCTACTGCTGAGCTAGAAGCTCAGCAATACCCCTTTGTGGAATGAGATATTGTTAGAGTACTCTTTTGGCCCCACTAAAAATAATAAAATAATGTCTAAATTAGTTTAGAGAGTCTGGTGAGACAGAGAGATGATCTTCTATGCATAGTATTTTAGTATGGATTTTAACTTTATATTTGTTTTGTAATATTTATATTTATATGGAATAAATTATATTTCTATATTTTTAATAATTATTATTAATGTTGTTATGCTGCCCACTTCTTGTATAAATTCAGTCAGGCTTTCTTTATGTAATTTAATTGTGTTGCATAATTAATATTAATAATATTAAAATCATGCATGTTTATTAAGTTGACTTTTTGTTGCATTACAGATATGAACTGATACAGTAAATGCTTGGTAATCCTTAGATTTACTATCAATAGAAAATGATATAATGTATTCTTAAACCATTTATAAGTCAAGATTCTACCAGAATTAATGCAAAAATATATTCTATATAAATATATTAATTTTGATTTGTTATTATTTTTTCTATCTTAAAATTATGTTATTTATAATTATAGTAATAGCAGTTATAATTTTAATAATTAGCGCACCAAATCATTAGTGAAAGATGATTATTTTGCTACTTTTTTGAAGGAAAACTCTTACTATATTATAACTTGCTATATTGTTGCCTTAAGTTGACTTATAAAAATAGTAAAAGTGCTTGCAATTAAATGAGAAAAGACATAATAAATAAAATGCTTTGAATAATTATTATTTAGAGTTAGAATTCCAAATCAATTATAAAACATATAAGAGATTCTCGAAACTTTATCATTTTAATTTCATGTTTTAAAATCTTATTTTAAAAGTCTCAAAAATATTTGCCTTCTTATAAGTTTTGTTTTAAAAAATCTCTTTATACTTTAAACCAAAAATTTTCAATCTTTTAAAAACTCACATTCCTATAGATATGATAACCTTTTTATACTATAAATGTCCGTATTTAAAGAATCATTTTGGGCGACACCAATAACAAATGCAATCATATTGCAAATCATGACTTGGTCTTTAAAACATTATACATAACAAATGCAAACATATTTCAAACATGTACAAAGCATTTAAAAATCATTTTCTTCATATTATAGATAAGGTTTGAGACTTATGAGTATACTACTTTAATGTGCCCACTTTATCCCTCTTCCTTCACTTGTCGGCTTTATGTCATGTTCAAATGACATCTGACTATTATAAATTATCCAAATTTACACCATCTATTTATTTTTTTTATTGCTCTTGTTCATTCCATGGTTAGATCCTATGTCTTACTTGACGGTTTCATTACTTAATGCGAGACAAAATATTTTTCGTCCAAGGCGTTTTGCTAATTCGGAGGCTAGGTTCGAATTCGGTAATTCAAGGATTAAAGTCGAGGTCGAGGTTAAGTTCCCAACCCTAGCCCTGATCCTACTCTTAGATCCCAACCTCGATACCTAGATCTTAACTTTGACCCAGTTCCTGTAACGCCCCTTAGATCGGACGTCACAGATGTCATTACATACATACGTTCATACTTGCATAAACTTAAAATAAATAATAATATCAAACTTAAACTTACATAACCAGGATCCATTCATACGTCCTTTTTTTAAAAATTTAACATTGTTTAGAATAACATTGTTTAACTTATTCTATATCATAATTTATTCAAGTATACTTAATTTAACATAAACTTATTTAATAATATAGGTTTGTCAAGTTGTATAAATCAAAACTTATAAATATATCACATGAAAACTCTTGATCATCACATCATTTGAAATCCATTGTTCCCACAGTTCGGCAGGCCGATCATCATTGGCAGGCCGGTGTTCCCTCTTCCGGCAGGCCGACAGAGGCTTTGCAATACAGATTGAAAATTTATCCATGTTCGGCAGGCCGAAAAATTCATTCGGCAGGCTGAACTTCTGGTCTTCGGCAGGCCGGCCACAGACTTCGGCAGGCCGTCCGATACCAAATTCCTTTAGAAAACATAAATTAAAACATACAAACTTTACGTAAAAATATAGTGGAAGTTCATAATTCATAATAAAATGATAAAATATCTTATAAAACCATAATATAAGTAATCTTAAAACTTAACATGAAAATATATACTCAAAATATATAACTTGTTTAAATCATAAAATCATTTTTCTTGGCGTGCTTCCGGTTACAATTCATCATTCAAGTTGCTCACACGCCTTCCCATGTCCTCCTCCTAGCCCATAATTTTTTACCCTTATCTGCAACATGACATAAAACATTATTAAGCTAATGCTTAGTAAGTACATATATTCTCACAATTTAAAACATTTCATAAACATCATCATCTTCATCATCATTGTCATCATATCATAAAGGTGCCTTAAGCACAATTTCATAGAACATATCTTGCATAACGTTGACCATTTTAAAACTTAATCCATTTTATCTTTAAGGGCCCAAGTGTTGCACCATAGACATTATCATAGGCGCGCCGTCATGAGAGGAGAAAGGTAGCTAATCCCAAACCAAGCATGACATCATAACATAACATTTCATAACATTGGGTGTGCAACACTTATTAGGTGATACATATATACATACTTTTCATACTTTAAAACATGCCATAATCATCATGCATAACTTAAAATCATGAAAATCTTTCATAGAAATCCTTTAAGGAAAAATCATCATAAAATCATCATGAATATTCTTGTAAAACATATCATCAATCCTTGTAAAAATATGTGTCATGTTGTAGGTGAGAATGCACTTACCTTATCGTTAGCTTACTTAACCTTAAAATTGCACTTGGTGACGACGCCGCAGTCTCGATTATGCTCGCTTCCTTGAGTGTTCATGCCATTTATCATTTTAAAGATGCAATAAAATCAATACTTATCATGAAATATTCATACACATAACATTCATTCGTACAATATTCACATATAAATACACTTATGTATACATTCATCACATTTCAGACATATCCCATAATCATCATCATAAAAATTATCATTAAAACTTATAAATGCTTTTCATAACATGCTCCCTTAAAATTAAAACATTTCATATATTGTAATCATGAAAATCTTTTTGAAACATCTTCCTAATAATTTAAAACGCATATATATTTTAAGGCTTCATACAAGCATCATATTATCAAGCATGAAATTATTTCATTATCATAAAATCTTTTAAACATACATAACATTTCATAACAAAATCCAGAATTAACATTTATAGAAACATTTTTCTTAATGAATTCCCATAAAAATTTCATAACATATAAATAAAACACATTCATCTTTCATACTCTTACATATGCATATTTTAACAACTTTTCATGAAAACATCATATTTACCCCTTGAATAATTATTACATTTTTTCATCAAAATTAAACAGTAACATTACTGCGAATGGTAGAAGATAGAAATATCTATTTTTCATATAACATTCATGTGACATGAAATTAGAAAAACACCATGTAACATATATGCACAACATCACATTTAAAAATTTGAGACAAACATAATACCTATAGAAAGATATCGTAGACGAAACGAGGAGAAGAATTTCTTTTCAAAAATACCAAAAAATCGAATACATACCTTGAAGTTTCTTCTCAAAATTCTTGAATTTTAACCAACAAAACAAGACTTTTTCTTTCAATATTTGTAGAAAATTTAAGTGAGAAAGAGAGAGAAATTTCGTGAAGAAGAAGGGAAGAAGAAGATAGGGAATTCAGAAAATGTCTCAGAATTTTTTTTTTCTTTTGAGAGAGAAAGAGAGCGTGAGAGAAGAGAAAATAATAAAAGGAAGAAACGTTAAAATTTTTAACGTAATAAACGCAATTGATGGGAATTCAATTCCCTTCATTAAGTCATAATTTTCTGATTGTTGAGGGAGGCAAGAGGAGTGGGAAAAGGAAGAGAAAGAAAATGAAGGTCAAACATCATCATTCTTACCTTAATTTGCCATCTTAAAATGGGAAACCATTTAAATTGATACAAATCAATGCAAGTCAAACTCTTTTATTTCCTTAACTGATAAAAATATTCCATTATTATGCCAATTAATCACGTTAAATCACCCAATTAACGTAATTAACTCAGCCATAATTTTGGAGAGATTTTAGCTGACTGTTCGTCAGCCATGTTCGGCCTGCCGGTTTCCCCTTTGGCTTGTCGGTTCCAGCAAGTTCGGTCTGCCGGTGGGTTTCTTCGGCCTGCCGTTCTCGGGCAAGAAGTTTGGCCTGCCGAGCTTAAAAGTTTGGCCTACCGATCTGTCATTAAATGCCATAACATAAAACATTCATACATCACTGCATCATAAATATTCATATATTGCATCATAAATAAACATATGCTTAGAATTTCACATGAACACTAGAGCACAACGATCCCATGCAGTCGTCACCTGTTGCAAAACTTGACATAAAAATTAGTAACAGCACATCATATATCATAACATAATTTATTAATAAAATCCCTTAAATAATGTTACTAACTTAACGTGGTCCGTTACATAAAATAGGCGGGTGTTACAATCCTGGTCCAGTATCTTAACCCCGTCCTCGATCTCGGAACCAAACCTTAACCCCGGTCTTGGATCTTCACCTTGACCTTGGTCTCGAAACTCAACCTGGAGCTGGATCTTGGAGCCTAACCCCAACCCCAACCTTGCTCCCATAACCGAACTAGGTCCCAGATCCCGACCCTGACCTCGACCCCGATTCCTAGAACTTGACCTCAACCCAAGCCAGTCCTATATCCCGACGTTGTCCTTGATCCTAAAACCTAAGCCCAACCTCACTCTCGGTCCTGAATCTCGACCCTAGCCTTAGTCCTAAAACTCGACCTTGACCCTAACCCTAACCCCAATCCTGAATTTCAATCCTAGCCTCAATCCCAAAACCCAAAACCTATTTTAATATGGCATTTTTTGTATATAACTATTTTAATCAAATAACTATTGTTTTTGTGTATTTGAATTAAAACTGAGGTTTTATGAAAGATTCTCAGGTCAAATAAAATGTGTAATTATCCAATTAGATCAACAATGTTTGGTCGGAGGATTGAGTGTCTCGTTTAGAGCTTGGCAAGGTTGATATTATGTTAGCCGCGAACATGTAGTCAACCAGCCTATGTAGGGGCCAGTCGACCGTATCTGCCAGGTCAGCAATCCTCATCAAATACGTTTTTATTGTGAGATTTGATCCTAAGTCAAATTATAAAGCCCAATCTATAAGAATGAGTGTCATATCAAACTCTACATATAGGAAATGTGTTCCTATAGTTAATTAAATTACTTGAGAAATTTAGAGAGAGTATTCTAGTGAGAGAAACCTGGAACCCCTACGGAATTATTAAATATTAAGAACCTTAATTCTTAGTTTTCTCTTGTGGTTAGGATGAGATATTACCAAGAGGAAGTCTGAACAAAATAGCAAAGGAGATTAGTTGATTGAGGCTCTTTCAATCGTAATTCTCACATAGCGGTTCTAGATTAATTGTTCTATCAGAAATGCAGTTTCTAGTCTATAAGAGGTACAAGGATCTTTGATTAATGAATAATACATAGCATGTCTGCCTCATTTTATGGGAAAAAAGGTTATTAAAAAATTTTAAAATTCTGTTGCATACTTATTTCCTAACAATTAGGATATTGGGTATGACTCTAAATTAAAGGGTGGATGACATGAGTGAGACAAACAAAGTTTTTTTTTTATTATTCGTTTAATAATATAGAGGAAGTAATAAAAGAAACAAATATGTACAACGATGATTTCAACACTAAGGTTAGTGTTCAATCAAAAAAGTCCCCAATGGAGTCGCCTCAGTGTTCTGGGGATCAAGAATAATATATTAATACACACACAAGCTTAGTCATCGATCAATGCATGGATCGCAAAGCTATTGTTGACTCGTAGAGACATGTAGGAAAAAGTAAGACAAGCTATCAGATGAGATGCTATTGACGTTTTAATAAGGACAAAAATAAAGACATCCATTGTGTAACGATGAGCCATATGTTAATGCAAATGCATATGATACCCTGGCACGATTGATATACGTATGACTAGAGCAAGATCCAGCTTTACAAACATTTGTCAACCGGTTAAAGATATCATAATGCATGAACACATAACATTAACGAGATATTAAATGAATGAATGATGTAGACTATACCCTTGCATGATTGATTTATTTATGACTAGAACAAGATCCAGAATTACAAACGATTGCCAACCAGTTAAAGATATCGCCTTGAAGTCGTATGCAAATGCATTATTTGTGTAAATCAGAGAAATTAATATGAGAGGAAGTAATACAATAAAAGGAAATAATACAAGTAGTGGAAAGTAGAAAAGTTCTAAATTCTTAATAAAGATGTTGTGAAGAGAATTACGAGGGTGAGAATGTTATTTTTCTGCAAATTGAGAATATTAGCTCTTAAGAATAGCTTCTAAAGTAATCATGAACACCATTTATTTACTAAAGTAATGATCATCTGATTTTTGTCTTTCTTGTTATTATAGTGATTGACGTTGTTTTTCTTGCCATTCTTAATGTTGGTCTGATTTTTTTTTTGGTTGTGATTGTTCCTCCCTTGGGCCAAATAAATGAGGCTTACAGATAGGCAAATGGATGGGTGACTCAAAGGTATGAAACAGGATGGCCAAGGTGGAAAATTGGAGCAAAGGTAAGAAACAAAGTTGACTTAGCAAAGGTCAGAAATAGATAGCAAATGTAGAAATAGATAGAAATAAGATGTTTGACATGGTGACTAGAACCATTAGTTAGAACTATAAATATTGTAGCATATGAGAACTTTACACTGTAGCAACTTTTTTGCTTTTACTGTAGCATGTGAGAGCTTTACATTATTCCTATAATACCAAACAAGCTATAAGAAATAGATAGCAAATGCAAGAAATAAAGTTGACTAGTAAAGGTGAGAAATAGATAGCAAATACAAGAAATGAAGTTGATTTAGTAAAGGTGAGAAATAGATAGTAAGAAACAGATAACAAAGGCAAGAAATAAATAGCAAATATGAGACATAGAGTAGGCAAAAAGTGAGAAATGGAGGTCAAATATGAGAAATGGTGAGTATATGTAAGAAATGGAGAGTAAAATAACAAAATATAGAATTGACTTTGAGTGTATGTATTTGGCACGATATTGACGATATAATTAAATCACACAGCCTTTATTCATTTCTTTTGTTTTTTTAGTCAATAGTTTATTATTTTTATCATATTTTATAGCCATACATAATTCTCTTCCACGTCGTTGTATTAGGAGCCAATATTGTCTTGGCAAAATTTAGATGAAATGCTACCATTTCACCCCTATTTATATACTTTCTATGTGAAGTATCTCCACTTGTGTGTGTGTGTGTGAAAGCAGCATCAACAAAAAGAAATTCATACTTTAAGAAAAGAATAGAACAAAAGCTGTATTACAAGAGTTAAACAAAAAAAAAAAAAAAAAAGTAAAAAGGACTTAAACTCTTGCGGTTTCTCTACATGTTTTAAAATCTCCGTTGCCATTGAAATAGGTCCAAAATCTTTGTGTTTTGGTTTGGTTCACTCTATTATGTGACTGAAAAATCATTCTAAATTGAACCCAAACATGTTTTAAAACCTATATTAATCTATTTTCTTTGCATATCAAATGGCACACTAATAATCAACTTTGCACATAATACGAACTTGTAACTTAAGATTTCATGAATTAATGAACTTATTAATTTCCAAGATACTTATTAAGGTTGAGTCATTGTTTAAAGCTTACATGGTTATGTACCGGGTTTATGCATTTAAAAGTTATTTATAGATTATAATGCCAAATAGGTAAGATTTAATGCCCCTTTCTTTGTTAACTATGATATAAGATATCATTTGGCCATTTGAATAAATGTTTCGAAATAAAACATATTTAATTGGAACTTTGGTTTATAAAGTGTTATTCTTGGAAAATAATTGACTTTGTAATTATATATATGCTAGTGAATATAATAAAATTTATGGTATTTTAAAAATAGCTTTGAAAAATAAAATTTGAACTCTAAAAAAAGGTGATATAAGCAAAATGACTTTCAAATGTTAATGTTTAAAAGCGTATGCCTCTAGATAGTTAATTTGTATGATAGCCTATCAAAATTAGGGTTATGTAGAATGTAACCTGAGGTCAAATCTTTAAAGCTCGATTGAGTGTACTCTACAACACGATTGATATGCTTAATTTATTATTCGACGCTTATTTCTAAGTTTTCTTTTATTATAATTTCTTAAATCTTTTCTTTAAATTCAGTTTTAACCCAAATTACGTCTCCATGTCACCATCCTTAATTGTGGAGCCGTGATGGTAGTATAAATAGACACATGGGATTTTATTGTCTGTAGATATTTCTCTTGCTTTCATCTCTTTTTTAAAGTTTAGATAACCATAACTAAGAGAGATTGAAATGAGGATCTAGATAGTCTAGGAAGATCAATTGATGCCCACACTCTAGTTAATTAAAAAATAAGAGGATAATACTGAAGGCCACAAGATTTTAGAACACTTGATCTTCCAACATTGTTTTGCCCAATATGTACAAAAAATAATATGATGATTATTTTTTGCAACAACATAAAAAGGATCCTAATGGTTCAAGAACCATTTTTAAAATCCATCATGTTGCGCTTAACACATTTTTTTCAAAAACAATTTTCCATAACCAACAATTCCTTGGTATGAATTTGAAGGACAAACATTACTTTGTGGAGTGGCCAAGTTATCTACAAAATTGACACTTGTTGAGGTATGGCTTGGGACTGGGTGGGCGTTTACGTAGGTGGCAGGTTAGACTATTTGGGTTTCACTCATAAGTGCTTGTAGACGATCTTATACCATAAGCTCCATTTAGTGCAAGGGATTCGATATGATTGGATAAGATAAAATAATTATAAGGTGTTAGATTAGACTGTATAGGACATAAATGTATCAATTTATGATTAATCCTATCCTATGTTTGACATTATATTGTTGAGATATAATTAAATTTTAATTTTTTTTATCACTTTTAATTCTAATAATTAAATTCTTATTTACATATTAGCCCAAAATATTCAAATCATCTTCTCAAAAAAAAAATCAACCCCAAATTAAATCATAATCCTAGCCCTAATTTCTTAGCCTTAAGCCATAAATTCAAATCATCAAGCCCTAATTTCTTAACCTAATCCCCAAATTCAAATCAATCATCTTTAATTTCTTGACCCAAGCCCACAAACCTAATGCTAACACATAATCTTGAGATAATTGTTAGACATGTATGCCCTAAGGAGTAAAAATATAATATATTTTTGGAGACATTTTTATCAATAAAGAGTTTATTTATTATTTATACACCAAATTGTTGTCCTCATTACGTTTATATTTGTTGAATGTATGATAAACAAATAAAAGTCTGAGACTGCCAATCTAAACCTTTAGAATCAAGCATATGATAGACAGATTATACAAAAGACATGATTCTAAATGTGACAGTTTAAATTATAAGATCCGCAATCGAAGGAATAAAGTTTGGCACTTTATTCATGTAAAGATTGTTATGTTGTCTATATCCCTAACGGGAGATGGTTTGTCTTGACCATCGGAGGTGGACTCCGTGAATAAAAACATCGGTGCATTGTTATATGTGACGATGCATTAGATCAGGACATAAAGTGTAATTGATTTGGTTTAATAATTCTGTCTTGGCAAATCGATTCACTTTAGACAATCATATGTGTTGTATCTTAATCCTGAGATAAATAATGGGCCCGTTGTCATGACTTATGTCTTTTGATGTATCAAAGGGTGACATCCACATTTTTATGTTGGTACGTATGCCTGTACATTGGAGGCATGACTCTTGATAGCTTAGACTTGTTATTCATAAATATAGAATCCATAGCTCTTCTTTAGGAGTCGTTGATATCCTTTTATATATGTTATCTACTAATTGAAAAACTAGAGCGCTCAACCATTTGGATATATAGGTGTAACTGAATGGTATACTATTTTTGGATGGTACATTTTTCGATGGTAAGATAATGGAACGTAAGAGAAAAATAATCGATAAGGTAAGACAGAATTTATCCTGAAGTCGATTATGGATAATCCTACAGGGGTACGACACATTATGATATGTCATAGAGACTTAGCTATATGGGCTTTATAATTCTATATAGTTCGAAAGTACAGCTCTAAGCTTTTAGTAGAATAGCTTTGGAGTTGATAATTATGAAATGTATATATAGGATATTGAGTTTTATAATTATCAAGAGCTTGAACTATATAGGTCCAGCAGGTCCCCTTTGCTAGCTCATAATAAATTATACAATGATACGGCATGCTTTTTCAATAATTGGTGACTTATGTTAAATTATCAGATTAGTTAAAAATTCGATAGGATCAGATAATTCATGTTTGTTTATTGGTTGAATTAGTTTTTTGAAAATTAATTTAAGATAAACTTGTTGAATTATCAGGAATATTTTTTTCCTAGAGACTGTCTAGATATGACTATTTTAATCAAATAACTTTTTTATTAGGTTATTTGAATTAAAATTGAGGCTCTGTCCTTAGAATCTCGGGTGGGAAATAAAAGATTCACAGGGATCATTTATCGTAAGTTCAGCAGGCTGATCTTTAAGTTTGGCCTACCAATGGAGAAAGTTCGATAGGCTGATCTGCTAGTTCGGCCTGTCGATCGAACGATTTTTGATCACACGTTTTTGGACGTGATTTTTTTATTTGATATTGATTCCGATTCAAATTTTTGAGGCCTTGTCTAATAAAGACTGACCCTTGAGCCCAATCTCTATAAAAAGGGGAGTGAGACTCATTGTTATTTAGATCAGTTGAGAAATCTAGAGTGAGTACTCTACTAGTGAGACTCTGAAACTTCTTAGAGAGCTATTGTTCACAAATCACAAACTATAGCTTTAGGCATTTCTCAATTAGTTGGAAGGAGAGCCACCTGTAGAAGAGCTGTACAAGTGTGCCCATACACACACCTATTGTGGACAGAGGATAGTAAAGAAGATCAGTTGGTTGAGGCTCTTCTGGAACGTTATACTCTTCACTGATTGCGAGAGCTTTTCAGTAAATAAGGTTAGTAAGATCTGGTTAATTTATGCATATAGCATGTCAAGCTTGTATTTTGAAAAATACTCTAGTATAAAAATTTTTAAGATTTCATTGCGTACTCCTTTTTCAATAATTGGTATCAGAGCCATGGTTTTTACGTAAATTTACGAGTTTATGATCATGCTATCTGTATAAATTATGTGATCTTAATCTCTCCTATGCTTGAATTTGATTTTTTTAGAGAGTTAGCACTCTAGGATTTCTATATATTTATATGTTGTCATGGATTATATAGTGAATGTTTATTAATTAATTATAGTTGAATAAACTATTATTTAATTATTTATTAAGTAATTAATTTATGCTCGTTATGATTCCTTAGAGGTTAGAATGTGTATCTAGGTTTTTCATGTAATTAGATGGCGAACTATCATCTTCCTCTAGGAATTATTATTTAATTTTAAATTTTTAAGAATTTTATAACTAAATAATTATTTAGAGAAGATGGATCTAGAAGATGGATGATAGCATTCCCAAGTATTTCCTGAGTCTCTAATTTCCTAAGTCTCTAATTTTATGTTTTTGAATGGTTGAAAATAAAATTGATAAATTGCATTAAAAATCGTATTTTATATAAAAAAAACATGATTTCTGCTCGGTCGACATGCTGAACCTTCAAGTTCGGTAAGCCGATGGTCGTAGACTGGTGGGCCAAACCTCTAAGATCGGCAAGCTATCCGTGGGGTAGAATTCTAATGGCTTTGGCAGCAGGCCAAACTTTCAGGTTTGGTAGCCCAATTTGTCATGACCGGTAGGCCAGACTGTAAGGTTCGGCAGGCTAGAGGGTCATAACCAGCAGGCCAATTACACAAATCGGCATGCCAGCAAAAAGCTGTAAATTTTTAAGAAATGGTGCGTTTTTGGTGCAGTTTTGATTTTATTTAGGACAATTCCAAGAAACATTAAATTTAGATATGACCAGAAATATGAAGTTTTTGATCTATGCGAGATTAAAGACTTGAAGATGGACATTACATGAAGAATGATACAATTTGAAGATTCAAGGATGAGGAATCAATAATATGTTTCGATTTATCTTTTGTAATCTTTATTTTTTTATCTCTAAGATGGAACCATAATATTATGGTTATTTATTATAATTTTGCTCGTGGCTTTGCATGATTGCTTTGCTTGTTTGCATTATAATATAATTTGCCATGTATATTGATAACATGTCATATAGAATAGGAAGTGCCGCTCATTAAAAATTATTCATTCATGTTTATAAAATAAAATCTTGATTTCAAAAGATTGAGTGGGAGAAGGTTTTTAAAGAGAGGACGTATGGCCTCCATCGTTGGTTCATAAGTAGCACATGGTAATTATGACCCCTAGAAAGGGACTTTATCATATATCGGGTTAGATTTCTAAGAGGATAACATATTTTAGCATAATTTACGGTTACATACCCCTAGATGGTGATTGTAAATCACTAATAAAATATTAAAACGATGGTTATACACTTATGTTAATTTCATTATTAACCTCCCCTAGGAGCTCCGTTAATAAAATTAGTGGCCAAAGAAATGATTATTAATATATACTAGATCATACGGGTCTTGGATGGCATATATTAATCAGGAGGGGATCTGTGTTCCTAATTAAATTTGGCACATCTCCCCTTAGTGGCTTGTTGAATTCTGAGTTAGGAATTATCATTGTAAGGTTGCGATATTTTCAAGGTTTTGACACATAAACATGTTTGTATATTTTACATGATTGTGTTATCTTACTAAATTATTATATTGTGTTTGCTTATGTTTAGTATATGATTCTTTATTGTAGATTAAAAATGTCTAAAAACATTTTATCATCGATACTTGACAAAAACTAATTAACCAGAGAGAATTATAATGATTGAAAACGAAACCTAAACATCATCCTTTCCTTTGAGAAACTCAAATTTGGGCTGATAACTCCGTGTCCTCTCAAGCCTATGGAAGATTCCACTAATGAGCAAATCCAAGTGTATGATCACTAGAAAGATGCCAATGATCAGGCCCGCTGTTATGTTGTGGCCAGCATGAATAACATGTGCAAGCTCAACATGAGGATTATAAGACTGTTAGGCAAATCTTGGATAATCTAAAAGATATGGTTGGAGGCCAAGTCTTAACAAAGCGACAAGGGGCACTTCGGAGACTCTTGAACTATAAGCAGAGACCGGGGACGTCTGTAAAGGAGAATATGATGTTAGTCATGGGTTACCTTGCTGAGGCTCAGACCAATGGAGCCGACATCGATGCTGAAACTCAAATAACTATGGTCTTTGAGACTCTGTTTAAGGAATTCATTCTGTTTAGAGCTACATTTAATTTGAACAATAGACAAGATATGACCTTAACAGAGTTAATGAAATAGTTATAGGAGTTCGAACTACTGATCAGGGAGTCTCCCACTAGTACTGAAGCTAACTTGGCGGCTGCCTCTGGTTCCAATACTAACCCTAGGAATGGAAAGAAGCAACAAGCCAAGAGCAACTAATCATGTTTGTGTTTCTCTATAGGGGTTTAAAGAACAACAAGTCTGCTTCGTGAAGACTTCACACTTCGGATGGGCGATGGATCCTTGGTCTTAGCTAAAGTAGTGGGAGACATTCATCTTCATTTTGATAATTACAGGATTCTAATTTTGTGAGATTGTTTTTATGTTCCTAAATTAAAAGGAATTTAATTTTTGTAGCTTTTTCATTCAAAGACTCCTATTTTGTTTCTTTTAATAATAAAGTAGTGATTTGAAAAAACAAATCTTTTATTTGTTCTAGATTATTTATATTTTATCAAACATGAGATGGAATTACTATTTAATGTTGAGATGAATGATAATAACTCTAAAAGACTTAAAACTTCTCACTCTAATAAGACTTATCTTTGCCATTTGTGACTTAGTCATATTAACCTAAATAGGATTCAAAGGTTGGTAAGGGATAGACCTTTAAGTCACTTAAAGATGAAATCTATATCACAATGTGAATCTTGTTTGGAGGGTAAAATGACCAAAAGACCATTTGGGTCTATAGGCAATAGGGCCGAAGGGATTCTGGAACTTGTGATAGTGATGTTTGAGGACCTATGAACATCAGGGCAGGAGGAAGGTATGAGTAGTTCGTCCCTTTTATTGATGATTACTCAAGGTATGGGTATGTGTACCTGATGCACTATAAAAGCGAAACTTATGATAAGTTTAGGGAGTTTCGAGCTGAAGTGGAAAAGCAATTGGGTAGACCCATAAAGGAACTTTGATCCAATCGTGGTAGTGAATACATTTTTGATGAGTTCTTGAGACACTTATTAGAGAATAGGATTTTATCCCATTTGACTACGCTAGGCACTCTGCAATAGAATGGCATGGCTGAGAGAATAAATAGGACTTTGGTTGACATGGTCAGATCCATAATGAGTTATTTATCATTGCTTTGGTCCTTTTGGGGATATGCACTACAAACCTTATGTTATCTTTTGAACAATGTGCTTTTAAAATCGGTTCCTAAAACTCCACACGAGTTGTGGACGAGCAAGAAGACATCCTCAAACCATATTCGCATATGGAGATGTCTAGCTCATGTCCTGTTTAAAGATGCGAATAAGTTGGAAGCACATTCAAAAGTTTGTATATTTGTAGGATATCTAAAAGGTACTAAAGGGGGTTATTTTTATAATCCAAAGGAAAATAAAGTTGTGGTTTCAACTAATGTAACTTTCCTTGAGGATTGTTATATGAATAACTTTAAGCCTCGAAGCAAAATGGTGCTTGAGGAGTGATTCGATCACTCTGGGGGTTCTAAATGAAGCCATTATAATTAGTGTAGAAAAACCAAACGAACCCAAACAACAACCTAAGGGGCTTCTGCGTAGTAGGAGGATCAAGCGTCAACCTGAGAGGTCTATGTTCAATGGTGAGGCCTTCTTGGCTGAACTGAATGAACATGATAGGGATCTTTACACTTACGTAGAGGATAAGGAGGATGTTGATTTGAAACTTTGAACAGAGGCCATGAACACAGAGATAAAGTCTATGGAGACTAATTGGGTTTGGAAGCTTGTAAATCTTCCTGAAGAGGTAAAACCCATAGGGTATAAGTGGATCTATAAGAGGAAGAGGGGAGTAGATGGAAAGGTCAAAAACTGTAAGGCTCAGCTTGTAGCTAAGGGATATACGCAAAAGGAAGGAATCGATTACAAAGAAACCTTATCACCTATAACTATAGTTAAATCCATCTGCATTCTCTTGTCCATAGCTACCACTCTCGACTATGAGATTTGACAGATGGATGTTAAGACAGCCTTTCTAAATGGCTATCTTGATGAGTCCATCTATATGAAGCAGCCAGAAGGAAGGGTCAGGAGGGTAAAGTTTGTAAGCTGCTAAAGTCAATTTATGAACTCAAGCAGGCTTCTCGTTCTTTGAACATAAGATTTGATCAAGTGATCAAGACTTATGGGTTCACACAAAATGTGGACTAACCATGTGTTTACAAACACATTAAGGATGGGAACGTGGTTTTTCTACTGCTTTATATAGATGACATTCTGCTAATTGACAATGACATTGGGGCGTTGTCATCAGTCAAATTATGGTTGACAAGTAGTTTGCCATGAAAGACTTGGGTGAAACTAATTTTGTTTTTGGTATCTAGATCTTTCGAGATAGGAAGAATACAATGATAGTTTTGTCTCAAGCGGGCTACATAGATAAAATTCTCAAAAGGTTTGCAATGCAGGATTCCAAGAAAGGTGGGCAACCATCTAGGTCTGGAATTACTCTTTCTAAAAAAGACTCTCCAAAGTCTGATGAAGAAGGAGAATACATGAAGAAGGTGCCTTATGCTTCAACAGTGGATGGTCTCATGTATGCCATGCTTGACACACAACTGGACATTTATTATGCGGTCGGGATTGTAAGTCGATTTTAGTCAGGTCCAGGACTGAAACACTAGGTTACGGTCAAGTATATTTTCAAGTACCTAAGAAGGACTCGAGGGTATATGCTTGTGTATTTGGATGAGGACTTAACTCCTCTAGGATACACTAACTTGGATTTCCAATCCTGTTTGGATTCGAGGAGATCGACTCTAGGTATTGTGTTTACTCTGGGCAACAGTGCCATCAGTTAGAGAAGTGTGAAACAAGATATTCAACAATAGAGGCTGAGTATGTGGCAGCTAGTGATGCTTTGAAAGAGGCAGTATGGCTCTGCAAGTTCCTTGGGGATCTTGAAATAGTTCCTGGTATGGATAAGGTGGTATAACAATACTATGATAACAATCCAGCAATAGCTAATGCTAATGAACTAAGATTTCACAAAAAAGAGTAACATATTGATTGAAAGTATCATGTGATAAAGGACTTCATTGAGAACGGGCATGTTGCAGTGTGTAAAATCGCATCAGAGGATAATTTAGCTGATCCATTCACGAACACACTTACTAGGAGAGTCTTTGAGAGACATGTAGAAGCTATGCGAGATTTGTTATATTTACTAACTTAGTGCAAGTGGGAGATTGTTAGAAATGCATGCCATAAGGAGTAAAAACGTAATATGTTTTTGAAGACAATTTTATCAATAAAGAGTTTATTTATTATTCATATACCAAATTGTTGTTCTCTTTATGTTTATGTTTGTTGAATGAATGATAAGCAAATAAAAGTCTGAGACTGTCAGTCTAAACCTTTAGAATCAGGCATATGATGGGTAGATTATGTAGAAGACATGATTTTAAAGGTGACGGTCTAAATTATAAGATCCACAATCGAGGGAATAAAGTTGGGCACTTATTCATGTAAAGATTATTATGTAGTCTATATCCCTAATAGGAGATGGTTTGTCTTGGCCATCGGAGGTGGACTCCGCGAATAGAAACATTGGTGTATTATCATAGGTGACAATGCATTGGATTGGGACATAAAGTGTAATTGATTTAGATTAATAATTCTATCTCAGTAAATCGATTCACTTTAGACAATCATATGTGTTGTATCTTAATCTTGAGATGAATAATGGGCCCGTTGTCTTGACTTATGCCTTTTGATGTACCAGAGGGTGACATCTATATTTTTATGTTGGTACGCATGTCAGTACATTGGAGGCATGACTCTTGATAGTATAGACTTATTATTCATAAATATGGAATCCATAGCTCTTCTTTTGGAGTCGTTGATATCCTTTTATATGTATTATCCTATAACTGAAAAATTGGAGCGCTCAACCATTTAAATACATAGGTGTAACCAAATGGTATATTGTTTTTGGATGGTAAGTTTTCCACTGGTGAGATAATGGAACGTAAGAGAAAAATAATCGACAATGTAAGACAGAATTTATCCTTAAGCCGATTATTGATAATCCTATGGGGGTACGACCATTATAATTTGTCGTGGAGACTTAACTATATGGGCTTTGTAATTCTATATAGTTCGAGAGTGTAGCTTTGAGCTTTTAGTGGAATAGCATTGGAGTTGATAATTATGAAATTTATATGTAGGATATTGGGTTTCATAATTATCGGGAGCTTGAACTATATAGGTCCATCAGGTCCCCTTTTCTAGCTCATAATAAATCCTATAATGATATTGGGTTTCAAAGAATTGGTGACTCATGTCAAATTATCAAATTGGCTGAAAATTCGATAGGATCAGATAATTCATGTCTGTTTATAGGTTGAATTAATTTTGTGAAATTTAATTCAAGATGAATTTGTTGAATTATTAGGAATATTTATTTTCCTAGAGATTATATAGATATGATTGTTTTAATCAGATAACTTTTTTATTGAGTTATTTGAATTAAAACTGAGGCTCTATCCCTAGAATCTCGGGTGGAAAATAAAAGATTTACATGAATCATTTATCATAAGTTTGGCTTGCCAATGAAGTAAGTTTGGCAGGCTGATCTGTCAGTTCAGCCTGTGGACCGAACAATTTCTGATCACGCATTTTTGGACGTGATTTTTTATCTGATATTTATTTTGATGCAAATTTTCAAGGCCTTATCTGAGAAAGGACTTATCCCTGGGCCTAACCTCTATAAAAAGGGGAGTGAGACTCATTGTTATTTATATTAATTGAGAAATCTAGAGTGAGTACTCTACTAGTGAGACTCTAAAACTCTCCAGAGACTTGTTGTTCACAAATCATAAACTATAACTTTAGGTATTTTTCAATTAGTTGGAAGGACAGCCGCCTATGGAAGAGCTGTACGAGTGTGCCCACACACACATCGATCGTGGATAGAGGATAGCGAAGAAGACCAATTAGTTGATGCTCTTTTAGAACGTTATACTCTTCATGGATTTGGGGAGCTTTTTAGCAAACAAGGTTAGAAAGATCTGGTTAATTTATGCATATAGCATGTCAAACTTGTGTTTTGAAAAATACTCTAGTATAAAAATTTTTAAAATTCCACCGCATACTACTTGCCCAAAATAATCATGCTATCGAAACTGCCCCCATCAAACCAATGTAGACCTTTGGCTCCAGAAAAGCCAACGTCAAAGTATTGGGAGAACTCGTACTGATGGTGATGGAGTGAAGCTCGACAACGAGCTTGGTGGAGGAAAACGTTGTTGCCACGTGAATTGATATCTCACAATTGGTAGTTGCTAGTTTTTACAATCTAGACTTTTTAAGAGAGGTTATTATGCATCATCGACAAAGGCGAGAAGAAATCTTCAAACATGAAGATCTAAGAGATCGCTCAAGTTGGAGGATCAAAGAGGGGAGAGAGAGAGGTGGAGTTGAGAGACTTAGAGACGGAGTCTTAGACTTAAGAAACATCAATCCCGTGCTTTGGAGGGGGATAACATAATCCTCTCCTCAAGGAATTGTAATAGGACTGGATAAAATTAGTACCATCTAGTCCTTTCAAAAAGTTGGGCCAAATACAGGATTAAGAGGCCTTATCCCAATCTAGCCTTTTATTGTCCCTTCTGCCAAACATGCCCCAAGATAATAAAAGAAAAAGAAAAGTATTTATATGAACGAGCCAAACTTTAATTATCTTAAAAATGTACCATATATGCTTGTCTATAATGTTTAGAAAATAAGAAAGACTAACAAATCTTCTATAATCAAGAAAGAATAATTCTAAATATTTACACTTAATTATCAAATTTTATGAATCATGTTTTTGACTTATTATCACTTTCTTTATCACCTATGGCACAAATTTTCTTAAAATAAAATCGAGGACAATAAACGTTGCATTTCCGGCTTGGCCTGGTTGTGAAACAAACTAAATTGATCACAATTTATTTCACAATTCCTTTCCTACGTGGCATGGAAGCTAGTGACTAGAGCAATACATTTTTATGGTTCAAATCTCTGTCCAATTTTGATGTCTCAAATGATGTCAAACAATATCTTTATAATATATCATTTAAAAGTTTAAATAATATTTAATTGACTTTTATATATTTTTATTAAATGATGAGTCATAATATAATTAGTTGAATACTATTTAAGGCATTAAAAATTAGATAAAGGATTTGAGTCCTCCTTTTATAGAGTAAATGCCACTTATATGTAAAAATTTTAGCATAACTTACATGTTACAAGTGAATAACTAGACTTTAAAAGAGATACACAACTTTAATATTAGAGTTTGGTGCTTTTATACTACGAAAATTTCTTCTTTTTTTTTTTTATGCCAATGAGAACTGTATGTTTTAATCTGATCTTGTGATTGTCCATATTAAAATCTACAATGCACGGCACAAAAGTTATTTTTAATAGGTCAAGTCATTAAAAAAAACTAATCAAACGATTAAAACAATAGTTTTTCATAAATAGGGAAAAAAAACCACTATTACAAAGAATTTTTAAAATTAAGCAATTTTTCACAACATGCAAGGAGATATTTGTTTCACTTATTTGAACAAAAAAAACAGCAGCAATTTTAATTTTGTGTAAAAAAAGGTTTGCAACAATACTAGTTTAAACTTCGTAAAAAAAACTTTGAACCAAGACTTTGAACGGACGAAACAAAAGCTTCATAAAATATTTAAAATCCAAACTCTCTAAAATTCCTCGGATTCAACCCGACATAATTACAAACAGTCAATTCAACTTTAATCCTCGTGCCCTAAAAAAATAAAAATTATAATAAAGACGAAGAAGAAGAAGAAAAAGGAGCAAATTGATCCTCGCCAGTCGTTCCGAGTCGATCCAACGAATGTCATCTTGTGGTATGCTGATCAGCACGTGGGTTCCACACAAACGCAACCCCACACCGCCGATTTAGCCACGTCAGCGTTGACCCCCAAGCCCGGAAGCTGAAAAAGCGGAAACCTTCGTCAAAGGTTTCTTTCGTTCAAAATCCTGGGAAGATCATCAGAAGAGAGAGAGAGAGAGATTTGTAATTGGCTTCTTCTGACCTCTCCAAATATCTAATCTCCGTTTTCTTCGACATGTCCGTATGGCTGAATTCAACTATCAGACCTCTGACGAGACCCACGACCTCACGTGACCGATCACGTGACACCTCTCGGACGTTCCCGGTCCTCCGCTCTAATTCCAAATCGCCGGGTTCTCTGGCATGTTGGCGTAAATCCGAGAGGATCGGGGGGGCAAATTGGTCAATCGCAGTAACCCCCAATGCTTGGAGCCACCAACAGGAAGGATCGTCTGTGCAGGAGCTGGACGAATCACCGGTGTCGGTGGAGCTCACTCCCATCTCCGGCGAGACCCACTTCGATCGCCTCATCGCCGAGGCTCAGCAGCTCGACGAATCCCTCATTGTTCTTTGGTTACTTTTTCTTCTCATTGATCGATACTTTACTTTTTTAGTTCTTGAATTATGGGCTCATTTAGGTCCCTTAACTTTTTTTTCCTTTGCAGATTATTCCCTCAACTTTATTTTTTTGGGGCATTTTTAGTCAGGACATTTAATTGTATAAATGAATTCTGGAATTTCATAGAGGCAGTCACATTCCAATTAACATGTTAACTGACATTTTTGTCAAAAATAGTTGTATCAAACGCAAATTGTGCTCTTAAAAACTAGAACATTTTACATTTAACCTAACAATTTCAGTAACTGTGCGCTTGAAACACGATTATATATGTGAGATTTCAAAAACCGGTTGCTAATTTTTGTGTCAGGAGTAATCTGCCAAAAAAAAAAAGTTAAGGGAACAAAGTGGCACAATGTTCATAAGGATTGATGGTTTTTCCCCCCCTTAATTGGTGCCTCTTTGGTGGGTGTTCCTTGTTTGGCTGTTTGTTTTCTTGGAAAAATGTTAATTTTCACAAGGGGGTCTGCCTTGTTCTGGTTTATTTTGCGTGGAAATAGTTAGCTTTGGGATTTATTGGTTTGAGCTATGTCAGGATTTTTTGTGTGATAAGTTTTACAAACAGTTACGTCTTTTCTTTCTCGTTTAGTCATTAGTGATTTTTTTTGGTTCTAGTTGTTGTGCCTTGCAAAGCTTTATTTATACCATTTTCTTCAAAATGAGTCTTTTATCAAAAGTGGAATTTTGAACTGCGATTAATTGTGTCTTTAGGATGGCAAGCTGGTGCAGGAAGTGTATATATTTGAAACCCAAATTAGAAAAGTTGGCAGCCGATTATTATCCAAGGTTTGTCTTTTACTTTTTGGTTTCTCTCTCATTATTGGGAATTCACTTTCTTATTTACCTCTAAGTTTGCTCTAGTAATAGTTGGTTTACCAGATTTGCAGTTCCCTGCATCCATTACATTAACTCATTTGTCTTATTTTTAATTTGCATCCTTTTGATTTTTGTTTCGCAAATCAATGGCCAGACATTTTTGGAAACCCCACGTTCCACTACTAACTAGCCTAGCTTTCGTGGAATTTCGCAGTATAAAAACAGTAGAAGAATAGACGAAAGAGTAGAAAGAAAAGGATGCTTAAATTAAATCTGAAGAAATGTTAGTGAAGTCTTAACAGCATTTCAAGAGTCCTGTCTCCCTAATTAGTAATAACGGACCAAAACAACCAGTAAATTCCCTTCTTTAGCCAACTGCTATACCTTTCTTTTATACCCCTCATTTTCAGACACAAATCGGATCCTCTACAATCTTCCAACCACTTCTTCTAACTGTCTAGCAACTTGCCTAACAACTTCATACAAACACTCAATCTCATGCTAACCAACTTACTGGAGCCTATCAGTGGACTCCATTCTCCCGATGGTGTTTTCCATAATGAATCATATGCTCAGAATTACAAATCTTGGTGTTCCATATGCCATGGAATCCTAAGAAAGTAACACGGAGGATAACATTGAAGAAGTGATCTTTACTTCCATACCATTCTACTGTTTAATGAGGACTCGGGCCACCATGTGCAAGGCCCTTAGTGCCCCATGAGTTCTCTGTCTTCAAAATTGGGTTGTAATCCGTTACTAAGTTCTTTTTGGTCCTAAATGTGGTAAAATCCATCTCAGAGAACTGTAAGAATGTAAAGACGTGTAGAACTAAGGACGACAATTTGCAAGTTTTTACCGAATAAATCCCTCGTCAATAATGACTGCCACTATCTTTTGAGCAAAATGACCTTTCCGTGCATTTTATGGACATACCTCTGTCATTCTGTATATGAGAATAGATATGCTACTTTTTGGCTGGCTTGTAACCATACTTAAGAATCAGTTGATTTCATGTAGATCGCGGTTCTACTGTGTCGATGTTAACACAGTTCCACATAAGCTTGTCGCTCGGGCTTGTGTCACTGTAAGTCATTTACTCTTTGAGCCAAGGACTTTGTTCATCAATTATGCTTTGAATCAAATGCTTTGTTAATAATTTTTTGTTCAAATGAAAGTACTTTATGAATAATCTATTCAAGAATTTGAGAAAATAAATAAAAGATAATAACATATTAACCAGTTAAATTGCAATACTACTATCCATGTCAATATTACATAAACAGCTATTTTGACTGGATTTCATCATTTAAAGCAAATCTGCTGAAGATCTTTAACAGCTTTATTAATGAATTTGCTGCTAGTGAATTGATTTTTTGCTGAACTGCTAGCGAATTGATTAGTTCAATAACATATTTTATCCATAGATTCTTAATGAAAGGCAATAGCTGATGATAATAGTGTCTTCTGTCTGCATAAATTATGCAATAATCGAATTTTCATAAACTTCTTGATCCTATTGCTTGAGCCAATGTGCAAAATTTTATTCACTATTATCTCTTTTTCATGCATTACCATGGGCTTGGAAATCTGAGCAGAAAATGCCGACTATACAGGTATTTTCATATGAGTATTATGTCTTTGGGAATTTGGATATGTCTTTTTTTGAGGTGATTCATTTGGAGCTTTTCTTGCCTCTATAACGAAGATTATTTATTTTACAGCTCTGGAAGGACAGCAAGAAACAAGCCGAGGTTATTGGTGGACACAAAGCGTATTTGGTAATTAATGAAGTTTGTGAAATGATTGAAAATGAGTATGCCTTGTAAGTTTCAGTACGCTAGGAAAGTTTTCATTGTAACCGTTTATATTGCAACAGTTTCAAAAATTGAAACCAATTTGTTTGTTGTAACGGTTTTCATAAATGGTCTCATATTCATTTCCCATTAAACTACAATTAACTTCTCCTGGTAACTGATTTTTGGGTGCATTATATAAGTCCATGATGAGAGGATTTTTATATAGCAGAAAAGCAAATTTTCACGTTCGTGTGTTGAACAAGGATTTGGTCTCTATCACAAACACTCAGATTTATATACACTATCGTATTGAGCGTTAGTGTGATAGAAGTATCAAAATAAGAGAAGCAGGTAAAGAAGGCAGCTGCTATAGCATTGGATTGCATACAGTGAAAATTACAAGGGCCGCAGGTATGTCGAATTTTCACGCTTCCATTCATGATCTTTATATGCATAACGTTTTTAGCATATTAAGATCGAATTGTTACTTTCATTTGGCATCAGAGCTAGAATATACCTCTGTTTTGCATTAGAAAATTCTGGAGAATACAGTTTGTGGACACATACCTGTTGGAAAATTTTTTGATTATTGGGTTTTTTAATTTGGAGTTTTTTAGTGAAAACTAAGATTAGAAATGATTAAGATACTTGATTTTCAAGATTTTTGCAATTTGAAACGTAAAAATGGTGTCCGGATGGTGGAAAACGAGCCGGGTCTGAAACTGGGTCAAAATTCGGGTCAATCGGGTCGTTTTGACCCGTTGAGAGGTTGAAGACGACATGAAAACAACATGTCGTTTGGCCTTGGGTAAGCGAAAACGACATGTCGTTTCTGGCTGAGAAGGGCTCGTTTTGACAACTAAAAACGACATGTCGTTTTAGGCTATAAGGACCAAAATGACATGTCGTTTGGACTGTTGGCAGGCTCCGTTTCATCAATGAAACGACACGTCGTTTTTTTTTTCCTTAATAACCAAAACGACATGTTGTTTTCATTGGGTAGAAGATTAAGTTAAATAATTTAGTACACTTAAATTTTGTATAATAATTTGCTAAATTATGTTTTTGAATGTATAATTTTAATCTATGTATAATGAATATTGATACATAAATTATTGATTATTTGTTCATATATATTTATTGCTTTAAGTACATGCAATTTATTTATGAGCAAAATTTTAGAATAAATGTCTAGTGATGTATATAATTTTGAATAATTAGAAAGTAGCCACAATATCTTTGATTGTACAAAATTATATTAAATGTTTGAATTATATATGGTAAAAGGACATTAAATTGTGATTAATCATATGTAATATGAAAAATTTTATCCTACAGGAATTTTTATTATATTTAATATGATTAATTAGGATGATGTATCAAATTATTTTTCCTAATGTACCCACAAGAGTTAAGATAAAAGAATATAATTTGATAATGTCATCATGAAGATATATGTATCTATTTGAATTTAAAAATTTAGCCCATAGACAATTTTTAATGTCATTTGATACATATTTTTATTGCATGTATCGACATTGGTAAAACATGACATATAGCATTATAGCTACAATTTAGTAACACAAGCTTGTATGTTTAATTATGCAGTAATACAAACCATCAACTACTCTGATTTTAAATGCAACATTCTTAAACTTAAGGGTAATAATTATAAGGTGTGGAAAGAATTCTTCTCTATTTGGGCTGGATGGACATTGATTATGTTATCTGTAAAGATGAACCACCTGCCATTACGGAAACCAGCCAACCAGATGATGTTAATAAATATGAGAAATGGGAGCAATCCAATCGTCCTAGCGTCATGTTTATTAAAACTAAAATCTCGGCTGGTATTCGTGGTTCACTAGAACAGTATGACAATATGCAGGCTTTGATGAAGGCAATTGATGGACATTGATTATGTTATCTGTAAAGATGAACCACCTGCCATTACGGAAACCAGCCAACCAGATGATGTTAATAAATATGAAAAATGGGAGCGATCCAATCGTCCTAGCGTCATGTTTATTAAAACTAAAATCTCGGCTGCTATTCGTGGTTCACAAGAACAGTATGACGATGTGCGGGCTTTGATGAAGGCAATTGATAAGCAGTTTGCATCATCAGACAAAGCTTTGACAAGCACCTTAATAATGAAATTTTCATCCATGAAGCTCACCGGAATTCATTGTGTGCGCGAGCACATAATGCAAATGAGGGATATAGCGACTTAGTTAAAAACACTTGAGGTTGAGATGTCTGAATCTTTCCTTGTGCACTATATCTTGAACACTCTTCCCCAACAATAAGTGGTCCATCAACGAGTTGATGATTATGTGTCTTCAAGAAGAAGGAAAACTGGTTATGGAGGCAGGAGAGAAAGTGCATCTGGCAACTCAAGGGAAGAATAAGGGACAAGCCAAGAACAAGGGAAAAGGCAAATTGTCTACACAGGCTGATATCAAAAAAGAATCCAGGTGCTTCTTTTGTAAAAAGAAAGGGCACATGAAGAAGGATTATCCTAAATATCAAAAATGGCTTGAGAAGAAAGGTACTCAATTCTCACTTGTTTGTTTTGAATCTAATATGGTTGATGTTGGTCATAAAACATGATGGATTGATTCTTGTTCTACAATCAATGTCACTAATTCCTTGCAGGGGTTGCAAAACATAAGTAAGCCAGTGGGCAGTGAGCAATTTATCTACTCAGACAATAAGATACGCTCGCATGTGGAGGCAGTTGGAGCATACAAATTAGTTTTGTGTTAGAATTGGAAAGGACATTTTATATTCCAAGTTTCTCAAGGAATTTAATTTCTGTTTCGAGACTTGTATTATTGGGTTTTTCCTTTAATTTTTCAAATACTATATTCAGTTTATATTATAAATTTGAACTTATTGGAAATTGTACAATGTCTGATGGTCTTTTCAAAATAAATTTACAAAATGAAACTTCTTATACTCCTATCCATGTTCATAATAATGCTGTTATTAAAAGATGTGTTATGAATGAAGAATCCTCAATGTTGTGGCATCGTAGATTATGTCATATCTCTATTGAGAGAATAAAGATATTAGTAAATGATGGGGTACTTAATACTCTTAATTTTACTGACTTTGACACTTGTGTGGGCTGCATAAAGGGTAAGCAGACCAATAAGTCAAAGAAAGGTGCCAAGAGGAGTTTAGACATATTAGAGATTATACATACAGACACTTGTTGTCTGGACATAGACACGTATGGTCAAAAGTATTTCATTACTTTCATTGACGATTACTCGTTATATATGTATCTTTATTTGCTTCATAATAAGAATGAAGCTTTAGATGCCTATAAATTATTTAAGGCAGAAGTAAATGAACAATGCAGTAAGCAAATAAAGATAGTGAGGTTTGATAGAGGTGGTGAATACTATGGTAGATACACTGAAGATGGACAAGCGCTTGGTCCATTTGCTAAGTTTCTTCAAGAACATGGGTTTGTTGCCTAGTACACTATGTCTGGTGCTGCAGACCAGAATGATGTGGCAAAAAGAAGAAACCAAACATTGTTGGATATGGTGCAGAGTATGCTTAGCAGCTCCAAGCGCTTGTCCAGAACATGGGTTTGTTGCCTAGTACACTATGTCTGGTGCTGCAGACCAGAATGATGTGGCAAAAAGAAGAAACCAAACATTGTTGGATATGGTGCAGAGTATGCTTAGCAGCTCCAAGCTTCCTAAGTTCTTGTGGACTGAGACTCTTAAGACAGCTGTGTATATATTAAACCGAGTTTCAACCAAGGCTGTCTCAAAGACACCTTTTGAGTTATGGAAAGGCTGGAAACCAAGTTTGCGACTTATACGTGTTTGGGGATGCCCATTTGAAGTGAGAGTTTATAATCCAGAAAAAAGAAGCTAGACCCAAGGACCATAAGTGGATACTTTATTGGTTATGCTGAACGGTCTAAGGTGTACAGATTTTATTGTCCATCATATACTACTAGGTTTGTGGAATCAAAAAATGCAAAATTTCTTGAGAATGACTTGATCAGTAGGAGTGATCGATCTTAGAACACTGTTTTTGAGAAAGATCATGCAAATCGTGTCATAGAGTCATTGTTGTACACAATATGCCTATACTTCAAATGCGTAATGAACAACAACCAGTCGTTTAAGTTCCACAGACCGCTGATCAAGAAATAGATCCAAATGAACAGCAGATACAAGAACCTGTTGAACAACATGCTTCTTAGGAGAATGTTGAACCAACATTAATGAGGTCTACTAGATAAGGAGATTAGCGATTCCAAGTGATTATATTGTGTATCTACAAGAGTCTGAATATAACATTGGAGCCAAAAATAATCCAGAAACGTTTTCACAAGCCATGAGTTGTAAGGAATCTAACTTGTGGTATGATGTCATAAATGAAGAGATGAACTCTATGTCATCTAATGAGGTCTGGGATCTTGTCAAGTTGCGTAATGGTGTTAAAGCCATTGGATGCAAATGGGTCTTCAAAACAAAGAAAGACTTATTGGGCAATATTGAAAGCTATAAGGCAAGACTTATTGCTAAAGGGTTCACTTAGAAAGAGGATATAGATTACATGGAGACCTTTTCTCCTGTATCTAATAAGGATTCCCTTCGTGTGATTATGGCATTAGTTGCTCATTTTAATTTTGAGTTACATCAAATGGATGTGAAAACGGCGTTCCTCAATGGTGATCTAGAGGAAGAGGTTTACATGAAACAACTTGAAGGATTTTCCTCTAGTGATGGTGAGCAATTGGTCTGCAAACTCAAAAAATCCATATATGAATTGAAACAGGCCTCATGTCAGTGGTATTTAAAATTTCATGATATTATCACTTCATTTGGTTTTGAAGAAAATATCATGAATCAATGTATATACCAAAAGGTTAGTGGGAGCAAAATTTGTTTTCTTGTCTTATATGTGGATGATATCTTACTTGCAACCAACAATAAAGGGTTACTGTACGAGGTGAAACAATTTCTTTTCAAGAGTTTTGAAATGAAAGATATAGGTGAGGCATCTTATGTTATTGGCATTAAGATCCATAGAGATAATTTCGGTGTATTTTGGGACTGTCATAGGAAACCTATATCAATAAAGTTTTGAAAAGATTCAGGATGAAAGATTGTTCTTCAAGTATAGCACCAATTGTAAAGGGTGATAAATTTAGTCTAAACCAATGCCCAAGGAATGATTTAGAGAAAAATCAGATGAGCAGTATTCCTTATGCTTCAGTTGTTGGAAGCCTTATGTATGCGCAAGTTTGTACAAAACCTGACATTATATTTGCTGTAGGAATATTGGGTAGAGATCAGAGTAATCCAAGCATTGACCACTGGAGGGCTGCAAAGAAGGTGATGAGATACCTTCAAGGTACAAAAGATTACATGCTTATGTATAGACGAACCGACAATCTAGAAGTAATTGGCTACTTTGATTCAGACTATGTTGACTGTGTTGATTCAAGGAAATCAACATCTGGTTATATCTTTACGCTGGCTGGTGGAGCTATATCCTGAAGGAGTGGAAAGCAAACATTAGTTGCTACCTCCACTATGTAAGTAGAATTCGTTTCATGTTTTGAGGCTACTTCGCATGGTGTATGGTTAAAAAGTTTCATGTCTGGCCTTAGAATTGTTGATTTTGTGTCTATGCCATTAAGAATATATATCTTTAGAAGTAGAAGTATAGAGGTAGTCCTCTCCTTTCACCAACGTTTCTCATGCTTTGAGGCCGTTCAACTGGTCGCTTTGTTATAGCAACAAATATCCATCTGTTCTTTTCCCCCTCTGTCTGTGACTTTTAGTACTTGCATAAATCTCACACCTCTTGTGCATATAGAAAATTATTGTAAATCCCCAGTTGCAAATTTGCCTTGACTCAGTGACAAGGAACAAGAATAAAACAGAAAGTAGTATCATGTTTTGTTTTATTTTTGAATATTTATTTAGAGTTATGTAAGTTTTCTAGCGGTAATAATTGAGCCGTTTTCCATTTCGATTGTGTAAACTGGCTACTTTGCTGCAAGCAATTCAGACTTGAATCTTGATTGATGATTATTGAATAAGAATTTCATATTATTCCTCCCCTCTAATTCCTTGTCGCTCTCTCTATCCGTTTCTTTCCTATTTTCGTCTCTCTTACCCTTTCTCTCTCAAGTTCTACATCACTCGGATATTAGTATTGTGAAAGGGCGTTGGATATGAATTTTTTGACGTTTGGTTTATTAGTTTGTGATGGTGTGGACATTTTTTAGTTATTTTTGGATTGGTTAGTGTGAAACTTGTATAGGAATTAGCAGGTTGGTTCTTGACTTGCAGATGCTAGTTGGTAAACGACAAAAAGATTAGGTAATATGCGATTGGCCAAAGCAAGGACTAAAAGGATAATTGGTCTTGGAGTCCATTGTCAGCTCTTAGCTTTCGCGTCTTCAAGGGTAGTGGCAATTCAGTTGTCATTGTCTACTTGTTCAAGTGTTTTTTCTTTATAGGCACTTGATAAGAATGGATTATCAGATACTTTTTTTCTTTCTTTCTTTAACAAAATTCAGCTTTTTGAATATATCCTTGATTGTGTTGGAGAGTCTGCTCTTGCATTGAAATATGCCCTTCCGATGCTTTGAAGAAGTAAAAGCACCGAGCATGGCGGTCGTCTTTGTCCCGCCGAAGGGAGTTCAAAGCTATGAATAGTGACTTGTGCTGGCCCTTGGAATAGGGATGTTACAAAATTGATTCATTTTTAATCTTGCCAAGCCAAATGAAAATAGAATAGGGGTATAGTGGAGTCTATTGAGTAAACAATGTTTGCTTTCATATTTAGCGATTCTATCCAGCACTAATGGTGTTGCGTTATTTTTTTCTTATACAAAATCACATTCTATCATATCATAGTATCAGACTTCTAAGTTATTAGAGTGCGTTTGGCAACGCTGTAGGAGCCAAAAGTTGAAATGATTTTACTGTAAAATGTGAGAGCTTTTACACTGTAACCTAATTTTTTTTACACTGTAACATATAAGAGCTTTGCACTGTAACAATTAGAACTATATAGTTAAAACAACGTTGTCAAAAGAAGCCTAAGATGAAGAGCTCTTAGCATAAGTTAACAGTAGCACAATAATTAGTTGGCAGCCAAAACATGGACATGGACATTCATATAGGTGATCTGATCACATTGGCTAGCAACCGTGAAACTGGCAACCTGTGTAGACGGTTATATGCAGGAGTTAATGTCACATCTCCCTTTGTTTTTCTTATATCTAATTGCCTAAACTTTGTTGGCCAATCTGCCCAATTCTTATGACTTTGTTGAAACCTTCACTTCTGAAAAGCAAATTAGGCACGCTCACGGAAAATGTAGTTGGATTTTGTTAGTTCGTATTCTTGCTGACTTTTGCTTGGTTGAGTGTGTATAATAAAGATGAATTAGAAAAGAAAAGTGAAAGTAATTAGTCTTGGCCGGTCAAGTTGCAATTATAATGCTATAATTTATTTACGAGAATTCTATGGTAGAGCCTGTAAAAATACCTCCCAAGTAGGACATGGATTATCAATATAATTTTTTATTTGATTAATGGTCTTGAGATAATATGACAAATGAAATATTCGTGTTCATATTCTGGTGTATATTCTCCATGCTAATGTACTAAAGACCAATTTATATTTCTGAGAAATGAATAGAGGGACCATCTCCATAAAATAAATTAAGCACAAAATTTTACTAGTCGTGATGGAATATAACAAAAAAAATTAAAAATATTTTATAGATAGTAAAAATTAAAAACTATAAAATAATTACTACATAATTGTAGCATAAAATTTAAATATCATTAAATAATTACTATGCAATTTTGTTATTCCTAAAATACTTTAAAATTATACTGTATGTTTTAACTCTGCTACCAGAATATCTTACTATTATTATGTTCAATATTATGTCCCGGTACACATAATTATGTGCGGCTGGATGAAACCTGTCAAAGATTAGTATTTTTGTTCTCTGTTTATTACCTTGGCCGCCGTCGTCGCAACCAACAAAATATATATATATATATATATATATATATATTAGTTTCAAACCTGACATAGAACTTAAAATTTTCATTTATACTTTTAGGGCATGTTTGTTTTATATATTCTTTAGATTTAATTGTGTCAAATTTTGATTCAAGTGTCAAAAATTCTTTAAATATGTATTTGTTTCCTCTAAAATCCAAATCCAATAAGTATTAAGAATCCAAGTTTTTAAAGTTTTGACTCCCTAAACTCTTAGTACTATGATATTTTTACTATAATAAAAGCTGAAATTATCTATCCTATATTTTAAAAAAACAATTATAATTTTTTCATTTGATATTCAATTGAGATTATTCTTTTTTCATTGTATTACTAGTGAAGTGAAGAATAAATTAAAATCCATATTGCATATTTTTTAGGATCATTAATATTAAGATTTTATTATATATGCTAATAAATCAAAAACTATTTTTACTACCTCTCCAAATACAAATTTCAATTTTATGTCATATTCAGATTAAAACTTAGATGTACATCCAAACATCAATTCGGATAACAATTCAAACCACTAATTTAAATCCTAACTCAAATCATACAACTCAAATCAAATTACTAATTCGATTCCATTTACCAAATAGACCCTTAGTTTTTATGTTTAACTTTACACTACTGCTTATTTTTTTCTTATATTTATTGTTTTAAATTAACAGAGTCAAATAAATAAAAAAAATATAATATAATATCCCCTAAAAAAACTACAATATAACATTATGTAAGCTTATAATTTTTTTTTAGTTTTAGTTGTATTCTTTATTTTAGTTCAAACTTTTGAATTAACTCAGCCTCCCAAAAAAATATATATATTTTTCATGCTTGCCCCCTCTCACCCTTTATGCATTAAAAGTCTTTTTATGGTGGGATATCTTACGACAAAACATGCTTTTACGGTTTCCATATCTTATTATATTTATCTTTTATACCATCTGTTTTAAGATTATCTAAAAACTATACTTTTGGTTTTTTATATCATTAAATATATAGCTTTGGTTTTTCATCAGATTTAATATACAAATATATACTTTATGTTATATAATAATTGATTTTGAACTGTAAAATGACTAAATTATCACAAGTTGAAGAGGAAAAGAACTCAAATTTTCAAAAATAAGAAGAAAAGAAAAAGAAAAACACAAAAAAATCTATTTTGATGGTATTTTAGACATTTTTGATATCAAAACCCGTAGTTTAAAGTTTTTTAAAGTTTTATTATTTTTTATCTAAGGAAATTTTGGACAAATTTTTTATGTCAAAATTTATGTATTAAATTTAATATGAAGATGTACATTCAACAATAAAAATAACTAAAAGTATAATATTTAAATAAACCTAAAAGAAGATGTCTCAATACAGTTGAATATAAAGGAATGAAACTAGCTTCCATAATTTCGAAATCCTTTTAAAATAATCCGTGGTAACAAAATCCCTCCCTTTGAAATAATTTTTAATAGCAGAATCCCTTTGCATTTACCTGCACGAGACATGCTAAGATCACCCTCCTTGTCACTCTCTTAGTTCTTCTCTTATCATGTGTTATTCTACTTTCTTAAAAAAAAATAAAGCATAATTATAGACCATTATTTTATATTTGTTACAATTTTACCACTCTTAAATATTAAAAACATTTCAAGGTGCAATTTTTGTTAGCATTTTTTTTCCTTTTCAAAATATGTTACTGATTATAAATTTTGAGTGGATGCAAACTATAATGATACAAAACTGCAACAATGTTATTGCAACTGTGTTAACGCTTTTTTTTTTTTTTTTTTTCATTTTGTCCCTCGTCATTCACTGTTTTTTTTTTTTGAAAAAAAATATCAATTTTTATTTTTTACACAACTGCTAGGCATTTTTTTCCCCGTAAACAACTTTCTTTTTTTTTTTTTTTTTTTTTACAATTTTGTAACAACAACTAGTTTTCCTAAAAAAGTGTGGGTATACATATATAACCATACTTTTTTACTAAAACTAGTTGAATTCCCCGTGCTATGCACGTGGGAAACTCATTTTGTATGGTCCGTCAATATATTAAGCTTTAATTATCATATAATTAAAAAAAGCATATTAAAAAGAATGACACTACAAAAAATCTTTGGCAAACTAAAAATTAAAAAAAAAAGGCCAAAAAAATTAGGCACATGCACATGTAAAAGAAACTATGGTAATAAGAGTAAAGAAAGGAAAAAATGCATTTCAATTCCCCAATATGAACAAATTAGAGAGAACGCATTTATTAGGAAAAGTTGGAAGGATGAAGTGAAAAAACTTTTAAAAGAAGATGTTTTAGGGATTAAAAAAATTGATGTAAATGGCCACTTAGAAAAACCCAACAACATATTTTAACATGAGTAATAAGTGGAAAAAAAGTATTGTAAAATAATCAATGGTATATTAGAAAATAAACTATTTTGATAAAAGGCAAAATGACAAAGCAATGAAAAAGAAAAAAAATAAAGTCAAAAACAAAAAGATAGAACAATGAAAAAGCAAGAAATAAGAAAAAATATTTCACCAAAAAAAGTAGTATATATAAATGAAATTATTAGATAGGAATAAATAAGATGAATTTTTTTACAATATATGTTTGGTCTTAAAAAGTGCAATCCGATATAACCTTAAGTATAAGGTTGTCCATGTAATAAAATTCGATAATTCCAAGGTCGAACCCATAAGAAAAAAATATTGGTAAGGTCTAGTATATTTATTATACTAACTATTTATTTATTTTAAAGCTGAAAAATATAAGGATTAATATTTATTATTTACAAAATATTTACAATATTTACACATTTTTACAACATTTTTCATTTTCAAAATTTCGTCATTTTAGAACTTTAATAACAAGAAATGTTGCTTTAATTAAAATAGAATCTTAACAATAGGTGCAATTAATTCAAAATAACTTTAATAATAACCACGCTGATGACAACAAATTAAAAGAGATTAAACAGTAATTATAACAATACTAAGGTTCAAAAGTTCTGTTATGATAATTAACTTAAATAAACTTTAGTTTTCTAATTATTTATTAATTAATTTAAGTGTATATTATGCCATCCTATGTCGACAATAAATCAAGCTTTGTCATGCATATACTGTGTCATTTCATGTCCATAATGTAGCTAAAACTCAACTTAATAAACAAGCATAATTTTAGCATTACTTAATTAAAATAACAATAAAATAATTGTTAGAAAAACAAGTATGAAGCAGAATTTTAAGAATTTTAAATTAAAGTAATTTCCAAAACACAAGTTTGACATGCTAAATACATAAATTAATAACAGATTTTACTAACCTCTTTTGTGAACCAAAAAGCAGCAGCAATCTGTAAAGAGAAGAACATCAAAGAAAAGCCTCAACCAACTGGTCTTATTTGCTATTCTCTATCTACGATCGGAATGCGGGTGATCGCACGTCGTACAGCTTTTCCTCTGATGACTCTCCTTCCAACCACTAGAGAAAACTAAGAGCTAAGGTCCCTAATGTTAAACAATTACTCTTTGGGAGTTTCAAAATTTCTCATACTAGAATACTCACCTTTGCTTCTAAAGTGATCTGAATAACAAAGAAAACTCACCCCCTATTTATAGTAGTCGGACCTGGGGTTAATCTGTTAGAAAAATAGTACACAGTGAAATTTTAAAAATTTTATATCAGAGTATTTTCTAAAACACAAGTTTGACACGCTATATGCATAAATTAACTAAATCTTACTAACCTTTGAATGCCGAAGAACTCTCGCAATTCGTGAAGAGAAGTAACATTCTAGAATAGCCTTAACCAATTGGTCTTCTTTGCTATTCTCTATCCACGATCGGAGTGAGTGTAGCCTCACACGTACAGCTTTTCCTCCAGGTGACTCTCCTTCCTACTAATTGAGAGAACCTAAAGCTAATGTTCGTGATTTGTGAACAAGAGCTCTCAGGGAGTTTCAGATTCTTACCAGTAGAGTATCATTCTTAATCTCTCAATTGATCTAAATAACTCAAGAGACTTACTCCCTATTTACAGAGGTTAGGTCTAGGGTCAGTTCTTATCAGATAAGGTCTCAAAAATTCAAAACAGAATCAAATTCGGATCAATATATGATGAAATATGTGTAAAAATACGTGATCTTTTTTTCGCGCATCGGTAGGCCCATCTACCCCATTGACAGGCGAACTTGCCCCATTAACAGGCCAAACTTAATGATCAGTATGCGAAACTACCGAAAAAAAATCTCAATGAATCTTTTATTTTCAACCCGAGATTCCATAGGATAAAGTCTCAGTTTTAATTCAAATAACCCAATAGAGAAGTTATCTAATTAAAACAACTTTATCTAGATAATCTCTAGGAAAATAAATGAATTCCTAATAATTCTACAAGTTTATCTTGATTTAATTTATTCAAAATTAAATCAACTGATAAACAGACAAGAATTATCCGATCACAATAATTCAACAAGTTTATCTTGAATTAATTTTGTCACAAAATTAATTCAACCGATAAACAAATATAAATTATTTGATTCTTCCAAATTTCAACCAATCTAATAAATCTGACATAAGTTACTAATTATTGAAAAAGCACGCCGTATTGTTACAGGATTTTATGAGCTAACAAAGGGGACCAAATGGACCTATATAGTTCAAGCTCCCGATAATTACGAAACCCAATATCCCAGATATATATTTCATAATTATCAATTCCAACGCTACTCCACTAAAAGGTTGGAGTGCACTCTCAAACTATATAGAATTACGAAGCTCGTATAGCTAATTCTCCATAGTGTATCACATCCCCAAAAGATTATCCATAACTGGCTTAAGGACAAGTTCTCTCTTACCTTCCCGATTATTTTTATCTTACGTTCCATTATCTCACCATCGAAAAACTTACCATCGAAAGACAGTATACCATTCGGTTACACCTATGCATCTAAATGGTTGAGCGCTCTAGTTTTTCAATTATAGGATAACGCATATAAGAGGATATCACTACTCCTAAAGAGGAGCTATGGATTCCATATCTATGAATAACAAGTCTACGCTATCAAGAGTCATGCCTCCAACGTTCTGGTATGCATACCACTATTGAGATGTGGGTGTCACCCTTTGGCACATCAAAAGACACAAGTCGAGACAACGGGCCCATTATTCATCTCAGGATTAAGATACAATACAAATGATTGTCTAAAGTGAATCGATTTACCGAGACAGAATTATTAATGCAAATCAATTCACTTTATGTCCTGATCCAACACATCGTCACCTATGACAACGTGCTAATGTTTCTATTCATGGAGTTCACCTCCGATGGTCAAGGCAAACCATCTCCTAATAGGGATATAGACAACATAACAATCTTTACATAAATAAAGGGCCCAACTTTATTCCCTCGATTGCGGATCTTATGATTTAGACCATGACCTTAAGAATCGTGTCTTCTACATAATCTGTCCATCATATGCCCAATTTTTAAAGGTTTAGACCGACAGTCTCAAATTTTTGTTTGCTTAATATACATTCAACAAATATGAACGTAAAGAGGACAATGTTTGATATATTAATAATAAATAAATTCTTTGTTGATAAAAATGTCTCCAAAAACATATTACAGTTTTACTCCTTAGGGCACATATGTCTAACATAATCATTATCAGATTAGGCCTCAAAATTTGAATTTGGATCAGTTTCATAGTAAAAACATGTAAAGCAGAATCTGACTCTAGCTATCGCGATCGACTACAGCTAGCGTATCGCGGTCGACTGTGTAGTTGCAACATTGGAGTTTGAATCGAATTCGAACTCCTTAAGCTGATCTGATAGATCCAATCTCAACCAATTGGATAAATCCTATCTTATTTAATCCAGGCATCCTATATAGAGCCTCAATTTTAATTCAAATAACCTGACAAAAAAGTTATTTGATTAAAATAGTTATATACTGATAAACCCATACGAATAAAATATTATCCAAATAATTTAATATGTTTATCTTGAATTAATTTACAAAATTAATTCAACCAATAAACTAATTTGAATTATTAAATCCAATTAACTCAAATTTTAGCTAATCTAATAATTTAACATAAGTTACCAATATGTAGGAAAATCACGTCATATCATTACAAGATTAATTATGGGCTAACAAAGGGGACCCGATAGATATATATTGTTCAAGGTCCTGTAACTATAAAATACAATATCCTAGATACATATTTTATAATTATTAGCTCTAAGGTTATTTTACTAAAAGCTTAAAGATACACTCTCAAACTATATAAAATTACGAAGTTTCAATAAGATAATTGTCCATAACATATCTATTCGATAAAATTCACAAATGCAAGTGCACGTTATCGATCAAATAGTAAAGTACTGAGTACGGGTATCGTCTCATAGGGACTGTTGTATAATAACCTAATTAAACACTAAAATTGGATTAACCCTAGAATTTATCTAGCAAATCGATTGAAAGTGAAATGAAACTAGGTATAATACTAAAACTGAAACTAATTTTAGAAAAGAATATAAGTGAATTGAGGGATTAAAACCAATGAGAATTAAGCGTTAAGGCATCCGATTTCACCAAAATCACTAGATATGAATTTCATAAAATTATGCAACCCAATTGACAATACACATGTGATGCAAGAAATTTCTAAATTATTTACTATCCTATCTCTAAGTATGGCAAATCTACTCAGTTTATTAACTCACTATATCTCTATGTGAATTTAAATAAATATGAGTGCATTAAGATTCATGAATTTTCTAAGTAAAGTCACACAAATAATATGGTATATCTCTATCCATATTTAATTCATGGTTATATGTTACACGAAGTGTTTGCATAATTCTCCCTTCTCAGTTTTAAACATGCACATCAGATCATTTAAATAGTAGCTAATCATTCAAAAGCATTAAGCATAATAACAAATAACTCACATGAATAAAATCAATTATGGTGCATAAATGAATATGAAATTCACATCGTCATGATTAGGCTACATCATAGCCCTAACTAAGAAAATTAGAACATAATTGAAAGAAATAAAAACTAAAAATTTAATTGAATCAAACATCAAGAGTTAAGAGAACAAAAAATTCTGTCACTAATCTCTCACTTCTGACTCCGGATTGCTTGACGGCTCCTAAGAAAAGTAAACAATGCTCTGAAAAATAAAAACTCTAGATGTCCTTTGATAATTATATCGTTTCTATTTATACTACTCTTAAGTTAACTAAACCCTCGTTTCACGTCCAGAAATCATGCATCAGAATCGCAGTTGGTGCCGCGGCTCTCTTTTCTATCACTACAGTGTTGTCTTCTTTTTCATTGTAGCGCTGCGGCGCTCCAATTCCAATGCCGCGGTGCTGGTTCTCTGCCCAAGAATGTATAAGCAGGCCAAACTCGGGCGCCGCGGAGCTGGTTTTTTGGGCGCCGTAGTGCTTCTCTTCTGCCAAGAAGTTCCCTATTTGTGCTTGATTTGCAATTTTTTTCTCCATTTTCTTGTGCTCGTGCTCCCTTACAACATTAAAGGCAAACCTTTATAAAAATGGGTGTTTCATGTGATTTTTCTCAAGATCATTGCAAGATTCACTAACTAAAAGTTGACCAAATAACTCTCTAAACTAGAGTTATCAAAACCCCCCAAACTAACTTTTGCTAGTCCTTGAGCAAAACCAAGAAATCATACAAACATAGAACAACAAATCCTTCAAGATGTCCTCCAAAATTTTTCTATCCCATAATTCAAAGAAAAGAACAAATTCCATCCAAACATTGAGATCGATTTGCTATTTAAGACTAATTCTAATTCCATGACCCATTATGTGTGTGTTATCTATTCTTTTCAAATTGTATGCAGTCCAGCAACATCCACATTACTATGAGAAGCTTTGATGAGTTGCATAGAGAAACATGTTTCATAGGTTCACCTTTCATTCGTCTCTCCACTAATGTAGGCTAATCATCCAACTAAAAATCATTTGGGCTTTATTAAGTTTGTAACGTAAGGTTGGGCTAAAGGTAAGATAAAAGTCAATTTTAGGCTCAATTCACCCCTCCCAGGTTGATTTCTAGACTCCAGTTAAAGTTCACCCTTGGTTGTACACTTTTCAACCACTTCAACTATACAATCAACACTTACTCTTCTCCTTCAAACCATTCAACTCCTAACCAATATCACTTTTTAGACCCTATCCCCAAGCTCACTCCATCGCCCTCAAGTGCACTCATTTACTGACTTTTGTTACCTTAATCATTCACACTTGCTGTTCCAACCTCTTTTTTGGTTTTGTGCTATTGTTGTTGTTTTTTTTTTCTTTTTTTATTTTTCTTTTTTCTTCTTTTTCTTTCTTTTTTTTTTTTTGAATAAAAGAAATAAAAATTGATAAGATCCCTCAAATAGCAAAATTAATCCAACGACAAACTCTAAAACTTCTATACTTCAAATAACAACTCAACAACTCCCCTGCTCCACCCTACCTCCCAAATATGCTCAAAACACCTTAGAAATCAACATGTTCAGGGGTGTGGGACTGGGTATAATTTTTGGCTGTGTGACAAATGTGGGTGACAAAGAAGTAATGGAATCTGTATCAAGGCTCAACGGGGTGACTAGGGATGCATAACCAAGGTTGGCTTGAAAGGCTCAAACGATCCAAAAATGGCCTAAATCATGTTTTCAATCATATGTAACCTAGGATTTCACCTCGAGAGAAAATCAGATGAATTCTAAAACATGGGGGAACATTAGCTGGACATACCCACAATTCAAAAATTCAAGATTCCCGTGCTCAATAAATGGATCATAAATTCAGAATTAGAATTATATAACAAATCCATCACATGTTTAAACAAAAAATTGTACCCCCCAAAGAATTTCAGGACATCCAAATAAAGGATTCAATCATATCCAGATTCATCATTGTAGGTATGTATCACTTCAAGTTTCAAAAAGAGTTAACAAAATTTTTAACATAACAAACATAACAAAAAAATTTTGTTTCCCCCCGTCCCCCCCACCAAACTAAATAAAGCATTGCCCTTAATGTATAAATAAGAAAGGAGAAAAGGTAAGGGAAACACCTTGAGCAATGAATGAAGCCAATTTGACTCGCAACAGCTACAAGACTCCAAGAAGTGACCTAGACAACAAAGAAAACAAAAGCAAAAACCTTAATAATTTAAGAATGAAAAGAAAACCTAACTAATGAAATAAATATTGAAAGTGAAATCAAGGCTCATGGTGATCAGGAAAATGCGGTGGCGGTGGAAGTTGAGATTCGTCCATGCCCAAGTGTTGAGCAATTGCCCGTGTCATGGCAATATTATATTCCAGGCCTAGTTTCAAATGACGCAAGCGATCACTAATTGGTAACTCCGAGGCAGGTACAATAGGTGGTTGAACTGTAGGATTGACTTGGTCGGGATGTGAGGGTTGGCTTGCAGAAGAAGCACCAGTGTCTTGTCGAGGCTGAGGATGTACATTTTGGTCACAGAAACTTCCCATAACCTTTCTATTGATGATTTTCATTAGTTGTAATAATTCTTCTCCTTGGTCGAACGAGACTCTAGCGTCGATGCACAGTCTGGTGATGAGGGAGGAGTGACCCAAAACCACCAGTCGTGGAACCCATAGCGGTTCTAAGAATGCTATCTTGAATAACTTTTCCCACATCAATCGTTTTACCTGTAACAATTGCAAATAACAAGGCAGCTCTGTCCTCGGTAACATTAGAGAAATGCATTACATACATTAATTTAGCAGCAATAAAATACAACCAAGCTTTGTACTCCCTGTTTAACGCGGAGGAGGGAAAAGACACCGCTTCACCCCCTGTGTTAATTTCCAAGTGGTGCTTGGAGTAGCCACTGTGTCAAGAACTTCCTTAAAATCCAAGTGTTCACTTAAGTATTTATAATATTCATCATTATCAATATTATGGAGCCCATAATGCCTATTAATGGTCATTTTATCAAAATGAACCATTGTACCTCGTACACTTACCTAGAGGTTAGTATGCTCTGAAACATTAGCATAAAATTTCCGAACAAGTGGGACTACAGCTGCCTCTGGTTGCTTAAGAAATTTTCTCCACCCTCTTTTCAAAACCATATTAAAAAATACTATAGAAAAGCCATCACTAAAGTCTAACCCCCGTTCTGGTACTACAGTTTTCTCAACGATGGCATCATTGTGTCTTTTTCGAGCAGCTTCACTTACGAAGCGATAGGATGGGTTGGATGTTGAGGCCACAGATCGTGAACGCTTTTGAGACAAATTTTTTAGTTTTTTTTTTGTTTTTTTTACACTAACTTTAAACAACAAACTCTCACTAAAACTGCACTAACCTACTCTAAAAATCTAAAGCACATCAAGCAACACAAATTTCACACCAATCCTAAATTTAAAACCTCTAAGCCTATGGGGTTCAATATTTATGACACTAAAACAAAGATAAAAATAAAGACAGATTATTGACTTACTTGATAAAAAAAAATTGAAAATCTTGTGAATGTTGCGCCCTAAAATGTTGAGAATTGAAACTTGAGGATTGAGAATTATAGGAGAGAATTGGAGCGTTAGAGAGAAAGGGTTTAGAGAGAGAAAAAGAAAATTGAAGAGTGAGGGAAAGTTGGTGGTTGTGTTGATTTAAGGAGCCTTTTTCAAATCAGCACCTTGGCGCTGGTTTTATGGTGCCGCAAGCGAGTTCTCTTTTTGTTTAGGGCGTTGCAACGCTCAAATGATGGTGCTGGGATGCTTAGCCTCTGTCCATTTTCGTGTTTGAACTTCTTCTTTTCTCTTTTTTTTTATAAAAACTTGAACTTTGCCAATTGCTTCCCAATGGAATGCCGCGGCTCTCATTTCTAAGGGCTGTGGCGCTTGTTGTCTGCCAAGGACATGAATTGCATAACATTTTGCCTGATTGAGCTCCCTTGTTGACTCGATGACCTAAAACAAATTAAATAAATACAATAAAAACTTTCAGATACAAAAATAACTTTTTATTTTTATTTATTTATTTATTTATTTATTTTTGAATGACATGATAAAAAAATCGTGCTTGGGTTGCCTCCTAAGAAGCACTTGCTTTATAGTAGTCAGCCAGACTTTCTCAGACATTACTTTGTAGGAGATTGTAGCTTGATGATGGTTTTATCCCTGCCAAAACCACCACCAAAGTAAGGCTTCAAACGATGGCCATTCACCTTAAATGTACCTTTGGTGTCATGTGTAACTTCGATTGCTCTAGATGGAAAAACTTGTGTTACTGTAAGGGTCCGGACCACCTAGACTTTAACTTACCTAGGAACAATTTAAGGTGAGAGTTATAGAGTAACACCTGTTGACCGACTTTGAAATCTTTCCTAAGAATGTGCTTATCATGCCATCTTTTAGTTTTCTCCTTGTAAAGCTTTGCATTCTCATAAGCATCGAGCCGAAATTCATCCAACTCATTTAGTTGCAACAACCTAGCCTCACCTGTCAACTGTGCATCAAAGTTCAAAAATTTAATTGCCCAATAAGCCCTATGTTCTAGCTCCATTGGTAGGTGACATGCTTTTCCAAACACTAACCTAAAAGGGGACATACCAATAGGAGTTTTAAATGCAGTCCTATAGGCTCAAAGTGCATCATCTAATTTTATAGACCAATCCCTCCTAGAGGCATTCATTGTTTTTTCTAAAATCCTCTTGATTTCTCTATTAGAAATTTCTACCTGACCAATAGTTTGAGGGTGATAAGCTAGCGCTACCTTATGTGTAGCCCCATATTTTCCCAACAATGCCTCAAATTGCTTGCTGCTAAAATGTGATCCTTGATCACTTATGATTGCCGTAGGGGTGCCAAATTGGGTAAAGATGTTCTTTTTCAAGAATTTAACCACTACCCTAGTATCATTTGTTGGTACAGTAGTTGCCTCTACCCACTTAGATACGTACTCTATGGCCACTAAGATGTATTCATTCCCAAATGAAGGTGGAAATGGTCCCATGAAATCAATACCGCAAACATCAAATAGTTCCACACAGTAATGTTGTTTAAAGCAATCTCATTTTTCCTAGAGATATTTCCTATTCTTTGACATCTATCGCAAGAGGCTACATAGAAGTGTGCATCTTTAAAAAGTGTGGGCCAATAAAAACCAGATTATAACACTTTAGCAGCAGTTTTGGAACCACTAAAGTGACCACCAGCCTCTCCATCAAGGCAAAGTTATAAAATACTTACCATTTCATCCTTAGGAACACATCTTCTTATCACTTGATCTGTGCAAACTTTAAACAAGAAATGTTCTTCCCAAAAATAGTGTTTAACGTCAGAAAAGAATTTTTTCTTTTGTTGATATGACAAATCAGGGGGTAGAACATTACTTGCTAAAAAATTTACCAAATCAGCATACTAGAGGGCTCGTGTGGATTTGATAGAGAATACCTGCTCATCAAGGAATTCCTCCAGAATTGGGCTACCTACTTCATCATGATTAGGAATTCTGGATAAATGATCTGCAACTAGGTTCTCAATTCCCTTCTTATCCTTGATCTCCAAATCAAACTCTTGAAGCAACAAGATCCACCTGATTAACCTAGGCTTGGATTCCTTCCTTTCAAGTAAGTATTTCATAGCAGAATGATCAGAGTAAACAACTACTTTTGAACCAATCAAATAAGAACGAAATTTATCAAAAGCAAAAACTACCGCCAGAAGTTCCTTTTCAGTTGTTGTGTAATTTAGTTGTGCTCCTGACAAGGTCCGACTAGCGGAGTATATAGTTTAAAAAATTCCATTCTTTTGTTAGCCCAGCACTGCTCCAACTGCTAAATCACTTGCATCACACATGAGCTCAAATGGTAAATCCCAATCTGGTGCTGCCATGACAGGTGCTGACACAAGCTTTTCCTTTAATGTGTTAAATGCCTGCAAACATTCATCAGAAAAGACAAATGGAGCATCTTTAACCAACAAGTTGGACAAAGGTCTAGCAATTTTAGAAAAATCTTTTATAAATCGCATATAAAATCTAGCATGCCCCAAGAATCCGTGCACAAGTTTGACGAATGTGGGTGGAGGCAATTTTGCAATAACCTCCACTTTGGCTCTATCAACTTTTATACCGTCTTTCGAGATTTTGTGTCCAAGCACAATTCCTTCCTGCACCATAAAATGACACTTTTCCCAATTTAAAACAAGATTAGTTTCCTCACATCTCTACAACACCAAAACCAAATTATGTAAGCATGCATCAAATGATGAGCCAAAAACAGAGAAATCATCCATGAAAATTTCACTAAATATCTCAACTATGTTAGAAAAAATGGCCATCATACAACGTTGAAATGTGGCAGGTGCATTACAAAGACCAAAAGGCATCCTTCTAAAAGTAAAGGTGCCATAGGGGCAAGTGAATGTGGTTTTTTCTTGATCTTCAGGTGTAATAGGAATTTGATTATACCCAGAATAACCATCAAGAAAACAATAAAACCCATGCCATACAAGTCTTTCTAACATTTGATATGGTAAAGGAAAATGATCTTTCCCAGTGGCATCATTTAATTTTCTATAGTTCATACGCACACGCTACCCTGTAACTGTTCTAGTGGGAATTAATTCATCGTTATTATTTTTTTGAACCATCATACCTCCCTTCTTTGGCACAACTTGAACATGAGTTACCCAAGAACTATCAGATATGGGATAAATGATCCCAGCATCCAATAGTTTGATTACCTCAACTTTCACCACTTCTTGCATTTTTTGATTTAGACACCTTTGGGGTTGAATGACAGGTTTGTATTGCTCCTCCATGAGAATTTTGTGCATGCAGATGGAAGGGCTTATTCCTTTTATGTCTGCTATGTTCCAACCAATTGCGCCTTTGTGTTCTCGTAAAACCCTCAATAATTTTCCGTCCATCAATCCTGTTAACGAAGAAGAAATTATTACAGATAGTGAGGATTTACCATCTAAATAAGTATATTTTAAGTAAGAAGGTAAGGGTTCGAGTTCAAGAATTGGAGACTCTTCAATCGATGGTTTGGGCTTTGGGGTGGCCTGTCAAGCTTCAAGTGGGTCCTTAAAAGCATTTTCCTAAAAAACTTTAGACACCAATTTGTCAACAATGTCAATTCTAAAACAAGATTCATCAATGGAAGGATATTTCATTGATTCAAACACATTAAAGGTCACTTGATCATCTTGAACCCTGAGAATTAATTTTCCTTGTTGCACATCAATCAAGATTCTTCCTGTTGTTAGAAAAGGACGAACTAGAATAAGTGGGACCTCATGATCCTCCTTCATTTCTAAGACAACAAAATCTGCAGGAAACATAAACTTGTCAACCTTAACTAATACATCCTCCACAATGCCTCTTGAATGCTTGATTGTGTGATTAGCAAGTTGAAGTGACATTGTGGTTGCTTTAAGGGAACAGAGAAATCGCACTAAGAAAATGGCGGATGCAAGTGAAGCTGAAAATCCTCGCCAACTTTTGAGAGATTATGCAGCACCAACTGTTCAAGGCGCCACTTCGAGCATCAGGAGGCCGACTATTCAAGCAAACAACTTTGAGATCAAGCCATCCCCCATCCAAATGATTCAACAATCGGTGCAATTTAGTGGGCTACCTTGTGATGATCCAAATGCCCACATTGATGCATTCCTCGAAATCTGTGACACTATTAAATTTAATAGAGTGTTAGATGATGCAATTAGATTGAGATTGTTCACATTCTCTCTGAGGGATAAAGCCAAGAATTGGCTCACGTCTCTTCCTGTAGGATCAATTACGACTTGGGATACTATGGCCCAAAAATTCCTCAGTAAGTTTTTCCCTCCAGCAAAATCTACAAAAATGCATAACGATATTATTAATTTCTTATAGATGGACAATGAGTCGCTATATGAGGCGTGGGAAAGATTTAAGGAGTTGCTAATGAGGTGCCCACTTCATGGATTACCAGTCTGGATGCAGGTACAAACTTTTTATAATGGGTCTAGTGCAAGTCTCCAAGCTACCATTGATGCAGCTACAGACAGGACATTAAATAATAAAACACCTGAGGAAGCTTTTGATCTAATAGAGGACATGGCATCAAATAACTATCAGTGACCTACTGAAAGGCTACAAACTAGGAGAACTACAAGAGTTCATGAAGTGGATGCACTGTCTGCACTCACAGCTCAGTTTGAAGCACTTAAGAGAAAGATAGACCATATGAGTGCCTCAGTTATGAAAATTTAGAGTGCAATATGTGAATTTTGTCGTGGAGGACATGCCAGCAATGAATGCCAAGTAGGTAATAATTTTACTCAACCTTCTGAAAATGTTAATTTTGTTGGAAATTTTAACAGCTCACAAAATAATCCCTATTCCAACACTTACAACTCGGGGTGGCAGAATCATCCTAATTTTTCATGGGGCAATCAAAATGCGATGAGACCACCACCAAGATTCAAGCAACAGGAGGAGAAAAAGGCAAATCTAGAAGATATTGTTACTAAGCTGGCTACCTCCACTCAAGATTTCATGAAGAGTACAAATGCAAGACTCTAGAATCAAGAAGCATCCATCAAAAATCTGGAAATGCAGATTGGACAGATGGCTAATATGATCTTAGGTAGACCGCAGGGTTCTTTACCAAGCAACACAGAAAAGAATCCTATTGAGAACATAAAGGCAATAACTCTGAGAAGTGGCGAACAATTAGGATAAGAAGATGCTAAACAGGAGGTCATTAATGAAAAAGAAGAAGAAGTTAATGAGCAATCAAAAGAGACAAGCACGAGCAAGCTTTTTCTGGATGATCCAAAGCCCTATGTGCCTCCCATTCCATTCCCTCAAAGGCTCCAGCAGCACAAATTAGATAAGCAATTTTCTAAATTCCTTGAGGTGTTTAAAAAATTGCATATTAACATTCCCTTTGCAGATGCCTTAGCCCGGATGCCTAGCTATGCAAAATTCTTGAAGAAGATTTTGGTCAATAAAAGGAAGTTAGAGGATTATGAAACGATGAAATTAATGAGGAGTGCTCGGCCATTCTACAAAATAAGATGCCACCTAAGCCAAAAGATCTAGGGAGTTTTACAATTCCTTACACTATTGGTGAATTTTATTTTGAAAAAGCATTGTGTGATTTAGGTGCTAGTATGAAACTACACTCGATTTCTAGATCAAACTTAACAAGTTCCCCTTGTTTAGTTCTTCTCATACACCAACGCACTCCCTAAAAATAAACAAAATAAAAGGAAACTAGATTAAATCAAGAATTATCTGGTATTTAATATTAATTAGTATTAAACAAGTAGTCCTCGGCAACAGCGCCAAAAACTTGTTCGATAAAATTCACAAACACAAGTGCACGTTATCGATCAAATAGTAGAGTACTGAGTACGGGTATCGTCTCATAGGGACTATTGTATAATAACCTAATTAAATACTAAAATTGGATTAACCTTAGAATTTATCTAGCAAATCAATTGAAAGTGAAATGAAACTAGGTATAATACTAAAACTGAAACTAATTTTAGAAAAGAAGATAAGTGAATTAAAGGGATTAAAACCAATGAGAATTAAACGTTAAGGCATCCGATTTCACCATAATCACTAGATATGAATTTCATAAAATTATGCAACCCAATTAACAATACACATGTGATGATGGAAATTCTCAAATTATTTACTATCCTATTTCTAGGTATAGAAAATCTACTCAGTTTATTAACTCACCATATCTCTATGTGAATTTAAATAAATTTGAGTGCATTAAGATTCATGAATTTTTCAAGTAAAGTCACACAAATAATATGGTATATCTCAATCCATATTTAATTCATGGTTGTAAGTTATGTGAAGCGTTTGCATAATTCTCCCTTCTTAGTTTTGAACATGCATATCAGATCATTTAAATGGGAGCTAATCATTCAAAAGAATTAAGCATAATAGCAAATAACTCACATGAATAAAATCAATTATGGTGCATAAATGAATAGGAAACTCACATCGTCATGATTAGGCTACATCATAGCCCTAACTAAGAAAATTAGAACATAATTGAAAAAGAAATAAAAACTGAAAATTTAATTGAATCAAACATCAAGAGTTAAGAGAACAAGAAATTCTATCACCAATCTCTCACTTCTGACTCCGGATTGCTTGATGGCTCCTAAGAAAAGTAAACAACGCTCTGAAAAATAAAAACCTTAGATGTCCTTTGACAATTACATCGTTGTCTATTTATACTACTCTTAAGTTAACTAAACCCTTGTTTTACGTCCAGAAATCATGCATCAGAATCGCAGTTGGCACCGTGGCTCTCATTTCTAGTGCTGTAATGCTGTCTTCTTTTTTGTTGTAGAGCCACGGTGCTCCAATTCCAGCGCCGCAGTGCTGGTTCTCTACCTAGGAATGTATAAGCAGGCTAAACTCGGGCACCGTGGCGCTGGTTTTTTGGGCGTCATGGCGCTTCTCTTCTACCAAAAATTTCCCCATTTGTGCTTGATTTGCAATTTTTTTCTCCATTTTCTTGTGCTCATGCTCCCCTACAACATTAAAGGCAAACCTTTATAAAAATGGGTGTTTCATGTGATTTTTCTCAAGATCATAGCAATATTCACTAACTAAAAGTGGCCAAATCTCTGAACTAGAGTTATCAATATCACAATGTGTCACATCCCCATAGAATATTTATAATCGGCTTAAGGATAAATTCCATTTTACCTTCCCGATTATTTTTAACTTATGTTCCATTATCACACCATTGGAATATTTGCTATTCATATATAGTATACCATTCACTTACACCTATGTATCCAAATGGTTAAGCACTCTAGTTTTTCAATTACAGGATAATACATATAAGAGAATATCATTAACTCTACAAAAAGAGTTATGGATTCTATATCTATAAATAATGAGTCTACGTCAATCAAGTGTTATGCCTCCAACGTACCGATATGCATACAATCATTAAGTCAGGATGTCGCCCTTTGATATATCAAAAGACATAAGTCAAGATAACAGGCCCACTATTCATTTCAAGATTAAGACACAACACATATGATTGTCTAAAGTAAATTGATTTGAACAAACAGAATTATTAACCAAATCAATTCAACTTTTTATCCAATCCAACACATCGTCACCTATGACAATGCACCAACATTTCTACTCATGGAGTCTGTTGGAAAAATAGTATGTCGTAAAATTTTAAAATTTTTTATATCAGAGTATTTTCTAAAATATAAGTTTGACATACTATAAGCATAAATTAACCAGATCTTACTAATCTTTGAATGCCAAAGAACTCCCGCAATCTGTGAATAGAAGTAATGTTCTAGAAGAGCTTCAACTAACTAGTCTTCTTTGTTATTCTCTATCCACAATTGGAGTGAGTGTGGGCTCACGTCGTTCAGCTTTTCTTAGGTGACTCTTCTTCCAACCAATTGAGAAATACCCAAAGCTATAATTCGTATTTGTGAATGATAGTTCTTTAGGGAGTTTCAGAGTCTTACTAACAGAGTCTCACTCTAGGTTTCTCAATTGATCTAAATAACTTATGAGACTCACTCACTATTTATAGAGATTGGGCCCAAGAGTCAGTCCTTATCAGATAAGGCCTTGAAAATTCGAATCAGATTCAAATCAGAATCGATACCTAATAAAATCTATGTCTAAATGTGGGATCTTTTTATGGCGTGACCAGCATGCCGATCTGTCTAATTGACATGTCGAACTTGCCTTATCGGTAGGTTGAACCTGTGATAAAAATCCCAGTGAATCTTTTATTCTCCACCTGAGATTCTATAAGATAAAGTCTCAGTTTTAATTTAAGTAACCCAATAGAGAAGTTATCTAATTAAAACAACTTTATCTAAATAATATCTAGGAAAATAAATGAATTCATGATAATTCTACAAGTTTATCTTGATTTAATTTATTCAAAATTAAATCAACTGATAAACAGACATAAGTCACCAATTATTGGAAAAGCACGCAGCATCATTACAGGACAAGAATTAAATCAATTGATAAATAGACAAGAATTATCCGATCTCAATAATTCAACAAGTTTATCTTGGATTAATTTTGTCACAAAATTAATTCAACTGATAAACAAACATGAATTATCTAATTTTATCGAATTTCAGCCAATCTGATAAATCTAACATAAATCACCAATTATTAAAAAAGCATGCCATATCGTTACAGGATTTTTGTGAGCGAGCAAAGAGGACCAAATGAACCTATATAGTTCAAGCTCTCGATAATTATGAAACCCAATATTCCAGATATACATTTCATAATTATCAACTCTAACGCTACTCCACTAAAAGCTTGGAGCTGCACTCTCAAACTATATAGAATTACGAAGCCCATATAACTGAGTCTCTATGACATATCATAATGTATTGTATCCCTATAGGATTATCCATAATCGGCTTAAGGACAAGTTTTGTCTTACCTTTCCAATTATTTTTATCTTACGTTCCATTATCTCACCATCGAAAAACTTAGCATCTAAAGACGGTATACCATTCGGTTACACCTATGTATCCAAATGGCTGAGCACTCTAGTTTTCTAATTACAAGATAATACATATAAGAGGATATCCCTACTCTTAAAGAGGAGATATGGATTTCACATCTATAAATAACAAGTCTACGCTATCAAGAGTCATGCCTCCAAGGTACCGGTATACGTGCCACTATTAAAATATGGATTGCACCCTTGTACATCAAAAGACATAAGTCAAGACAACGGGCCTACTGTTCATCTTAGGATTAAGATACAATACAAATGATTGTCTAAAGTGAATCTATTTGCCAAGATAGAATTATTAATCCAAATCAATTCACTTTATGTTTCGATCCAATACACCGTCACCTATGACAATGTGCCAATATTTCTATTACCAGAGTCCACCTCTGATGGTCAAGACAAACTATCTCCCGTCAGGGATATAGACAACATAACATTCTTTACATGAATAAAGCACCCAACTTTATTCCGTCAATTGCAGATCTTATGATTTAGACCGTCATATTAAGAATCATGTCTTCCATATACTCTGTCCATCATATGTCCAATTCTTAAATGTTTAGACTGACAGTCTCAAACTTTTGTTTGCTTAACATGCATTTAACAAATATGAACGTAAAGAGGATATGATTTGGTATATAAATAATAAATAAATTATTTATTGATAAAAATGTCTCTAAAAACGTATTACATTTTTACTCCTTAGGATATACATGTCCAATAGAGTCCCACTCTGATGACTAAGATAGACCATCTACCATTAGGGATGTAGACAACATAACAATCTTAGTATGAATAAAGTGTCAAACTTTATTCCCTCAATTACGGATCTTATCATTTAGACCATCACCTTTAAGATTTATGTCTTCCGCATAATTTGTCTATCATATGCATGATTCTTAAAAGTCTTAGACTTTTGTTTGCTTATAATACATTCAACAGAAATGAACATAAGGAGGACAACATTTGATATATAAATAATAAATAAGCTTTTATTAATAAAATGTCTCCAAAAACATATTATAACATTTTACTCCTTAGAGTACCTATGTCTAACAATCTTCCAAATTATTTTGATGTTAGATCCTTACCCCAATATTTGATGGATATATATATATATATATATATATATATTATGAAAACCTATATATATGTTATATCTATATTATTTTGATGTTTTAAAAAGGTGTTGTACACTTGACGGATTGATGGTAATGATGGGCCCTGGTGAGCGGACCGACTAGTGAGCAGTCGTTTTATTTTGTCACGGTTGGTTTTAGGGTCACTTCCTCACTCTTTCGTGACTAGTAGATATGATGATACAACACCAGGGCCCTACTATAGATGGATATTTTGAAGTATTACTATATATATTATTTTAAAAAATATTTATTTAATGATGAATTTATTTTATTGAACATGGTTAATTGATGAAAATGTTTTGCGAGAGTTAGGGTGTACTTACTAAGCATTATGCTTACTAGATGTTTCTCATATTGCATCTAGGAATATGAGTTAGTTATGAGGCTGGAGGAGTGTTGCAGATGTGGAGCCAAATCAAGTTTACAACCCAGCAAAAGGAAGAAAAAGGGAGAAAAACGCATCCTCAAGGCAGAAAGCAAGCGCCGCGGCTCTGGCAGAAGAGCGCCGCGGCGCTGGGGCAAGGGCGCCTAGGCGCCAAGTGCAGAGCGCCTAGGCGCCAGGACAAGAGCGCCTAGGCGCTATGTGGAGAGCGCCTAGGCGCCAGGAAGACAACGCCGAGGCGCAATGTGGCAAGCGCCTAGGCGCCAGGTGAAGAGCGCCTAGGCGCCGCAGGGGAGCGCCGCAGCGCTCGTTTCGAGCGCCGCGGCGCTGACGCGCTGTGCTGCGCGATGTGTTTTGAATCAAAGTCGAATTCAAAGGTCCCAAAAACGGGAAACCACTAGGGTTTCCCATTAGGTGCTATTTTCTCCTCCTTTGGTTATAAATAGACACAAGGTGGCTAGGGTTGTGTGTGTGAAAACTGTGGGTGAAAAGTGTGAGTGGCATAATTTTGTGAGAGGCAAAATTCTTGAGAGCTCCATCATTGAGAGAGAAAAAATTCCCATTGGGTGTTAGATAGAAGAGAGTTTTGGTAAGCACAGTTTGTGAGTGTGTGAGAAACTGCTCTTGTAATCTGTAATCTCCTTCATCATAGTGGAATCTGCAAGCGGCAGAAACAGGACGTAGTCTCAATTTTGGACGAACCTGTATAAAAATTTGGTGTCTCTTTTTCTTCTTTTCTCCTATTTATTTTCTACAATTGTTCGTTCTTGCGATCCTTGGAATTAGGAGTCGCCTAATTCCCCAACAACTGGTATCAGAGCGGAGGTTTTGATCAAGAACGATGACTGGAGAAGAAGGTATGGCAGCCGGCATCACCAAATTTGATGGTTCAGATTTTTCCTACTGGAGGATGCAAGTTGAGGACTACCTATACAGCAGGAAACTGCACTTGCCCTTGGGTAATAAGCCCGAAGGCATGAAGGATGAGGAGTGGAGTCTCCTTGATAGACAGGTACTCGGTGTGATCCGTTTGACTTTGTCAAAGAACGTTGCCCACAACGTTGCGAAGGAGACCACTACAGCAGGGATGATGAAGGCTCTGTCAGAGATGTATGAGAAGCCCTCAGCCAATAACAAGGTACATCTCATGAAGAAGCTCTTTAATTTAAAGATGTCTGAAGGTGCCTCGGTGGTAGAGCACCTGAACAGTTTCAACACCGTCCTAAACCAATTGGTCTCGGTAGAGATTAAATTTGATGATGAGATCAATGCTCTAATCCTCTTGGCCTCGTTACCAAACAGTTGGGAACCCATGAGGGTGGCCATTACAAATTCACTTGGGAATGCCAAATTAAAGTTTGTTGATGTCAGAAATTCTATTCTGGCGGAAGAAGTTCGCAGGAAGGACTCAGGAGAAGCCTCTTCGTCGAACTCGGCCCTTAATGTTGATAATAGGGGCAGGAAACTTGATAGGCAATCCAACAGGGATAATGGCAAGAGAGGCAAGTCGAGGAATGGGAGAAGCAATTCAAGGAATGGAAGGACCATGGAGTGTTGGAACTGTGGGAAGACGGGCCACTTGAAAAAGAACTGCAGGGCTCCAAGGAAGAATGAAGACAAGACTAATGACGCAGCCAACGCCGCCACTGAAGAGCAACAGGATGCTTTAATCTTGTCTGTCGACAGTTCTTTTGATTCGTGGGTGATGGACTCAGGAGCATCATTCCACACCACAGCAAACCGTCATGTCCTGGAGAACTACGTTGCTGGAAATCATGGTAAGGTTTATCTCGCTGATGGAGAACCTTTGGATATAGTTGGCATTGGAGATGTCAGTTTAAAAATGCCTAATGGGTCGGTATGGAAGATTCATAAGGTGAGACATGTTCCTAAGTTAATGCGCAACTTGATTTCGGTGGGGCAACTGGATGATGATGGACATAAAGTAACCTTCAATTGTGGAGGTTGGAAAGTCACAAAAGGAGCGATGGTTATTGCTCGGGGACGCAAGGCTGGAACTCTCTACATGACCTCTAGTTGCAGAGATACCCTAGCAGTTGCTGATTCTGCTGCCAATACTGAGCTATGGCATTATAGGCTCGGTCACATGAGTGAGAAGGGTATGAAGGTGCTTCACTGCAAAGGAAAACTGCCGGGTTTGAAAACTGTTGATCACAGTTTGTGTGAAGCTTGCATCTTTGGTAAACAGAAGAGAGTCAGTTTCTCAAAGAAGGGTAGAGAGCCTAAGTCCAGGAGATTGGAGCTTGTTCACACTGATGTGTGGGGGCCTGCGCCGGTGACTTCCCTTGGTGGCGCAAACTACTATGTGACATTCATTGATGACTCAAGCAGGAAGGTATGGGTTTACTTTCTGAAAAACAAATCTGATGTGTTCGATGCTTTCAAGAGATGGAAAGCCATGGTGGAGAACGAGACAGATTTGAAGGTGAAGTGCTTGCAGTCTGACAATGGGGGAGAGTACCTAGGTGAAGATTTCAGGCGGTACTGTGCTGAGAATGGGATAAAGATGAGGAAGACCATTCCAGGGAAACCACAACAGAATGGGGTAGCTGAGAGGATGAACAGGACTTTAAACGAGCGTGCTAGGAGCATGAGGTTGCATGCAGGGCTGCCAAAGATGTTTTGGGCTGAGGCAATTAACACAGCCGCTCATCTGATCAACAGAAGTCCATCCACACCGCTGAAGTTCAAGCTACCGGAAGAAGTCTGGAGCCATAAACAGGTGGATCTCTCTTACTTGAGAGTGTTTGGTTGTGTTTCTTATGCACATATTGATTCTAATGCTAGAAGTAAACTGGATGCCAAGTCAAAGAAGTGTTTTCTGGTTGGCTATGGCGGACTTGAGTTTGGTTATCGTCTCTGGGATGACCAAAGTCGGAAGATTATCAGGAGCAAGGATGTGATCTTCAACGAAGGTGTTCTGTACAAGGACAGAGACAGCACGGACTCCAGGGGTTCAGGTTCTGAAGACAAGAAGCCTGAGGTGATTCCATTGAAGGATCTGCCTGAAGTGGAGGTGCAAAATCCAGAGGTTGAAGACCAGGAAGACACAACTCCAGAAGGAAACCAGAGGACTCCTGCCACACCAGTTAGGAGGTCTAGCAGGACAATTAGACCGCCGCAGAGATACTCCCCATCTCTGCATTACATCTTGTTGACCGATAAAGGTGAGCCAGAAAGCTATGATGAAGCTGTGGAGGCTGGAGATTCGGTCAAGTGGGAGTTAGCCATGAGGGATGAGATGGATTCCTTAATGTCCAATCAGACATGGCAACTGGTAAAGTTACCACAGGGTAAAAAGTCCTTGCACAATAAGTGGGTATACCGGATTAAAGATGAATCTGATGGCAGCAAACGGTATAAGGCAAGGTTGGTGGTAAAAGGCTTTCAGCAGAAAGAAGGCATCGACTTCAATGAGATTTTTTCTCCGGTGGTGAAGCTAACCACGATAAGGACGGTACTTGCGCTAGTGGCTAATGAGGACTTGTTCTTGGAACAGTTGGATGTGAAGACGGCTTTTCTCCATGGTGATTTGGAGGAAGAGATCTACATGAAGCAGCCACAAGGATTCGAAGTACCGGGTAAGGAGAACTTAGTGTGCAAACTTCAGAAGAGCTTGTATGGCCTCAAACAAGCTCCTAGGCAGTGGTACAAGAAGTTTGACGGGTTCATGTGCAGCAACGGTTTCCTGAGGTGTCAGGGAGATCACTGTTGTTATGTGAAGAATTTTGGTGATTCTTACATCATACTGTTGCTATATGTCGATGATATGCTGATAGCAGGAGGTTGCAAACAGGAGATTGACAAGCTGAAGAAGGAGCTGTCTAAGGAGTTTGCAATGAAGGATTTGGGTGCTGCAAAACAAATCCTTGGGATGAGAATAACGAGGAACCGCAACAGTCTAAAACTGTCACAGGAAGAATATGTTGAAAAGGTGCTGAGCAGATTCAACATGGGTAATGCGAAGCCTGTGAATACTCCTTTGGCCAGTCACTTCAAGTTATCAAAGGAGCAATCACCGACCACAGAGCAGGAACGAGACCACATGGCCAAGGTGCCATATGCTTCCGCTAATGGCAGTCTTATGTATGCCATGGTTTGTACCAGACCGGACATTGCACATGCAGTGGGAGTTGTGAGTAGGTACATGAGTAATCCAGGTAAACAGCATTGGGAGGCAGTGAAGTGGATTCTCAGATATCTGAGAGGTACTGCAGGTTTAGCATTGTGTTTCAAGAAGTCAGACTTGGGACTACAGGGCTATATTGATGCTGATATGGCTGGAGACATTGATGGCAGGAAAAGTACCACCGGTTATGTCTACACTTTGGGTGGCACTGCAATTAGTTGGGTCTCGAAGCTGCAGAAGATAGTTGCACTCTCTACTACAGAAGCAGAGTATGTGGCAATGACAGAAGCGAGCAAGGAGATGATTTGGTTGCGGTCGTTTCTGGAAGAATTGGGTCACAAGCAGGAAAGGGGTGCATTACATAGTGACAGTCAGAGCGCCATTCATTTGGCAAAAAATCCCGCATTCCATGCTAGGACGAAGCATATACAATTGCGGTATCACTTCATCAGGTCGGCTTTGGAAGATGGAGTGTTGAAGTTAGAGAAGATTCTTGGGAGCCAGAATCCGGCAGATATGCTCACCAAGACGGTTCCAATTGGGAAACTGAAGTTGTGCGCAACTTCAGTTGGACTTCTCCAAGAGGCGTGAGAAGTCGTTGCCGCTGCAGTGGGAGACATGGTGAATTGATTAGTCTCCAAGTGGGAGATTGTTGCAGATGTGGAGCCAAATCAAGTTTACAACCTAGCAAAAGGAAGAAAAAGGGAGAAAAACGTATCCTCAAGGCAGAAAGCAAGCGCCGCGGCTCTGGCAGAAGAGCGCCGCGGCGCTGGGGCAAGGGCGCCTAGGCGCCAAGTGCAGAGCGCCTAGGCGCCAGGACAAGAGCGCCTAGGCGCTATGTGGAGAGCGCCTAGGCGCCAGGAAGACAACGCCGAGGCGCAATGTGGCAAGCGCCTAGGCGCCAGGTGAAGAGCGCCTAGGCGCCGCAGGGGAGCGTCGCAGCGCTCGTTTCGAGCGCCGCGGCGCTGACGCGCTGTGCTGCGCGATGTGTTTTGAATCAAAGTCGAATTCAAAGGTCCCAAAAACGGGAAACCACTAGGGTTTCCCATTAGGTGCTATTTTCTCCTCCTTTGGTTATAAATAGACACAAGGTGGCTAGGGTTGTGTGTGTGAAAACTGTGGGTGAAAAGTGTGAGTGGCATAATTTTGTGAGAGGCAAAATTCTTGAGAGCTCCATCATTGAGAGAGAAAAAATTCCCATTGGGTGTTAGATAGAAGAGAGTTTTGGTAAGCACAGTTTGTGAGTGTGTGAGAAACTGCTCTTGTAATCTGTAATCTCCTTCATCATAGTGGAATCTGCAAGCGGCAGAAACAGGACGTAGTCTCAATTTTGGACGAACCTGTATAAAAATTTGGTGTCTCTTTTTCTTCTTTTCTCCTATTTATTTTCTGCAATTGTTCGTTCTTGCGATCCTTGGAATTAGGAGTCGCCTAATTCCCCAACAAGGAGCTCGGTGCAGGTGTGTGCATGGTGGCAGAAACAGAATATCAGAGTGACGTATCATAAATTGGTGATGATTTAAACTTTTATTTGATTATTTCCAATTCTAGAGATATTAGTTTTTCATTTATTTTATGAAATTTCACAAGTTAAAGATATTTTGTTAAGTTTAAGGTTTTTGGTAACATTGCAACTATGTTTTTTTTTAATTATTTTTTTAGATGAAGTTTATTTGATTTGATCAATAAGTCATGTTTTCTTTAAAAAATAAAGCTATTTTCGTATTACTTTAATTATTTAGATTCCACATAAAAATTATGTTTGACCATAAATAATAGATGTTATGAGACGGTAATTGTAACGTCTATAAATAATATATGTTATGTTTGACCAAGCTTTACTAAATATTTACTGTGTCATTTCATGTTTATAATATAGCAAAAACTTAACTTAATAAACAAGCATAATTTTAACATTACTTAACTAAAATAATGACTAATATAATAAGCTAAGTATTTACTAAGTTATTCTCTATATATGGCTAATCAAAATCCTCCTAAGTATTATTCGTGCCAATCTCTTTCGTCAAAAAATCAAAACGAAAATTTTAGCAAAGTTCTAGCTAAGAAAATACTAAAATCCTAGGTCTTCTAGAAAATAATTTAACATTGAAAAACTAAGAAAAACTAAAAATATTTAAAGTAATTTTATTAGAATTTTCCCCTCTCACCTCAGCTAAAAAAAGAAATTAAAAAGTCATATTTAAAATAAAAATACTAGAAATATTATTAAGTATAGTTTTTACAACATAAATTGAAAACATATTTTACAAGAACTTAAACTAAAAAGCAAACATTAAAAACTAAAAACTAAAACTTAAATATTTAAGAAGATGAAATAGTAACTGATGAAGAACCGAGAAACCCCTTTTCTCACCAAACCCTTTTACAGTGAGTTTAGATTCACTATTTACATTTTTTAATAATTTTTTTTACTATTTTTGACTTTTTCCGTTATAATTTAGCAAATTGTAACATTTTTTATGATTTTTTCTTCCTTTTTTCCTTCTCGGATTCTACTCTTTAAAATCTAGATTTCTGCTCATAATCCTTTACTTCGCGATGGCTGGAGTTACTAATGAGACACAATCATGGACGTTGAACGCTCTGATCCAACGATTGAGATCGAAGTCAAAAGAGCCGGACCGCTGGGCCCAGATAGAACTAATCTTGACCGTAGATTGCAACTCGATAAGTAGATCTGATAGTTGAAAAGAGAGATACACATGGACACAATGACACATGCTCTGACAGCACCTGAGATTCCTCGATGTATGTGGGCCCTCCTTGTTTGGAGGCTGTTGCTGCTGACGTGTGGCATGGATCTGTTGGCTGAAGTTCGTTTGGCGGTGCGATCCAAGGGTGGAGGGATTGCCATATGGCTTTTTAAAAGCATTTGTTGTCCGATTTTACAAGTTTTGGTGCTGTTTTGCTCTATTTTTCCATCAGATTTCAATCTAAAAACAGAAAATTAAAACAAAATTAATTTTTTTAAACATAATATTTAAAATAATTTTAAAAATATTTATTTTACATTAAAATATACTAAAAATAATTACAAACTTTTAAAATTCTGAGCTCATTTGATTTGACACAGATATAATTTTTAAGACTTGAAAATATTTTTAGAAATTGCTAAAAATATTATAGAACATATTTAAAAACTTAAAACACACTATACAACTTACTAAGACTCAAAATAAAATTGCCACTTATTATTTTTCAGTTTTAATTAATTTCAAGCTAAACTAATATTTTATATACACAAATAATTTTAAAAATTACCGAAAATATTATAAAACATAAAACCATATTAAAAACTCATAATTAAACATATTTTCAAACTAAGATAATTGCTTTGCAGAGTTTAACAAAAAATATAAATGCAAAATGATTAATTTTAATTTTAAAAAATGTACACTTTCTAACTCTCATCAATATATTTTAGGGGAAAAATAAGTTTGGGAAGAACAAAGCAAAAAAAATAATAATAATAATAATAACTAAAGGACAAATAAAAAGTAAAAGGAAAAAAAGTGGGGGAAGGGGAGATGAAACATTGAGAACGAATCGTTCCTATAAAGAAAACAACGCCTAGTGCCAACAGAGGATCTTTGGCAAATTAAAAATTTTAAAACAAGACCAAAAAATTCAGCACATACACATCTAAAAAGAAATTATGGTAATAAAAGTAAAGAAAGGGAAAAACGTATTTTGATTCCCTAACATGAACAAAGTAGAGAGAATGCATTTATTAGTAAAAGAAGTTGGAAAGATGACATGAAAAAACTTAATAAAGAAGGGAAAAAATTGATATAATTGGCCAATTAGAAAAACCTAACAACATATTTTAAGTGGAAGTAAGTTAGAGGAAAACAAGTATTGTAAAATAATTAGGGGTATATCTGAAATAAACTATTTTGACGAAAGGTTAAAAAACAAATAAAAAAGGCAAAAAGAGTCAAAACAGTGAAAAAGAAAGAAATAAAAAATAAAAAAATACTTTGCTAAAAGAAATTGACATATCAAAATTAAAATATTACGTAGGAATAAATAAGATGAGATTTTTTAGTTGATATATTCTAGGGAAAAAATTTAGAAAGAAAAAGAGAAAAAAAAGAAATAATATTTTTAAAATAAAGAAGGAAAATAAAAAAGTAAAAAGCCAAAAAAAAAGGGACAAAATGTCGGGGATGAATCATCCCAACCAATAAAACAGCACCTAGCGCTTTTATATATTGCTAAGATATAAAATATTAGGGAAATGTGATATTATAAGTTCTAAAAATTCTTTTACTTTCGACACTTTTTTGCGTTTTATGCTTGCACGCGTGCTCTCTCTTAATATGGTTGAAAGAAGTATATAGGTTTTAGGTTAGTTTTACCTTTGGCCTTGAATTATACAATTTATTTCATTTTAGCCTTTATATTTTAAAATGTAGTAAATCACACTTTTAAACTATTCAATTTTTTATTTTTTGGTCTTTTCGTTATCAAATTTGTTAACAGAAATTGAGCTAATAATTTCACTTTTGGTCCTAAACTATGTAACTTGTCCTATTTTGACTCATAAACTTTAAACTATAACAAATCACACTACTCAACTATGAAACTTGTCTCATTTTAATCATTTCATCACTAAATCTATTAAATATTGACGGATTGAGACAAATAACCATCTTGACATTTTGGCTTTATATATGTTTTCAACATATATTTTGAAATTAAATTATCTGAATTTTGTTAATCCATTATATAAGTTTTACTATTTTTCTCTTTTATAATTTTGTTAGTAAAAGTTTTACTTTTTCTTACTAAAAAAATTCTATCAATTTTTCTTCATTATATGATTTAAAATGAATTAAAAAATTCAAACATAATAATGAATACTTTACTTAATTAGACTCAATAATCACAAAAAATCCTCAAAATTCACATTAATTTTATTTTTTAAGGAAAAATTCATATTATTTAGCTAAACAAAAATGTATATTTGTTTATAAGATTCCTTATTTGTAGGTCCAAAATGCATGAAATTCAATTACAAAAGATTTAATCTTGACCATTGATTTATAATTAATCGATTTAGTTGCATATATATGTGGCTTAATTCGTCAACATTTAATAGATTTATTAATTGAAGGGTCAAAATAGGACAAGTTTCATAGTTTAAGCGTGTGATTTGTTATAGTCTAAAGTTTAGAGGTCAAAATAGGACAAGTTGCATAGTTTAGAGGGCAAAAGTGAAATTATTAGCTCAATTCCATTAATATTTAAAAGATTTAGTGATAGAATGGTCAAAATAAGACAATCTGAATAGTTTAAGGTTGTAATTTGCTATATTTTAAAATTCAAGGGTCAAAATGGGATAAATTACATAGTTCAAAGGCCAAAGTGAAATTAACCGGTAAGTTTTTTTTGTCCCCCTCTCTCTTTAATTCTCTTTATTACATACTTCTAGTGAGTGTTTCACTGAGAATTTGTAAAGAAGAAACATGGAAAAAGAAAAAAAAAGGGAAAAGATAGTGAAATGATTGGCTCCATTCCATTAATATTTAACATATTTAGTGACATAAGGGTCAGAATAATAGAACCTGAATAGTTTATGGGTGTAATTTGCTACATTTTAAAATTCAAGGGCCAAAATGAAATAAATTGCATAGTTTAAGAGTCAAAACTAAAATTAACCCGTAAAGTTTTTTTTGTCCCCTTCTCCTTAATTCTTTTTGTTACATACTTCTAGTGAGTGTTCCCTGATAATTTGTAAAGAAGAAACATGGAAAAAGAAAAAAAAAATAAGAAAAGACTGGAACGACCGTTATGGAAAAAATATATCAAGATTTGGTGGAATTTTTTTTTTTGAAAAATTACCAAGAACGGCAGAAAGTAATAAAGGAAAAAGAGGCAGATTTATAATAAAAGGATAAAATAATAATCTATAATTATATTTTATTTTTTAAAAAAATGAGATAACACATGACCAAAAAAAATGACAAGATGAGAAATAAAATAGTGAAAAAAAATTACCCTAGCATGTCTCCTGACTACAAATATGTTTCTTGGTTCCCAATACGAAAAATGAAAATAATTTAAAAAGAAAAAAAGAAAAGAAGCAAAAAAAAACATTTTTTTTTGAAAATAAAAAGAAAAACATTTAAGTCAAAAAAACCAAACATTCTCTCTTACAAAAAAAGAAAAAACAAAGGAGACCAAAACGTTCTCTTACCGCTCTACCTTGCCGACCTGTTTTACAAAATGTAAACTTCCTTTTTTTTTTTTTTTTTTTTTTTTTTTGAGATGCACAAAATGCAAAACCTTCTAAAAAAAAGCCGAGAGAAGTTTCCGTTTTCTTTTGCTTTTTTTGCTTAGTCAGAAAAATAGATTAAAACAAATTAAATACTACTACTTCTTGCCATAATGCCATACACGTAGCCTCTCCACCGTAGTCAACACCATCACAAAATCGGACGGTCCCGATTCACTACCTCTCCTACAATTGAAAAAAAAAACATGAAACTCTGCTTATGAAGAATCTCAGGCTCCACCCACGCGATCTCATCCCCCTCCTCTGTCCTTCTCTCTCCTCTTTCTCTCTCTAAAAAAGGGCAATCTCTCTGTCTGGGTCCTTTCCTTGTAAATAATAATAATAATAATAATAATAATAATAATGATATGTTCATACATGATTTTTTCTATCGACCATAGATTTTTCGAACCTATTACAACCCAACTCCAATCGAATCAAATTGGAGGATTGTATGCTTTGAGCCTCCATTAATAACAATATTATTGCTTCGATCATCTTCTTCATCCACAAATAATCCGTCGTTTTCACTCTCGCAACAAAAAACAAAAATAATTCCAGCTGCGATTCCACGCCGGAGCTGGGCTCTAATACGACACGTTGCTTAGCCGTATAACGTTTTTATGTATTTATGTATGTCTTCTGTTCTCAATTTGTTTTTGGGTGTTCGTTTGTGAGTAATTTCTCTTCTTTATTTATGATTATTGTTATTATTATTATCTTTTGAAATTGTAATCGGTTCGGAATAGTTGTTCGTCTAAAGTTTGGATTTTTTTTTATTATAAGATTTGGAATTTGTTGATTTTTTTGCCTATTAATTGTTGTTGTGTGTTTGGTTCCCGAGAAAATAATGATTATAATGTTAATAAAGTAGAACATAATGGACATGTTGAGCTTGAATCTTTTGTTTTGTTGTCTGCACATGTTTGTGGAATTGTTGAAACTTCTTTTTATTTTTTATAATTTTTTTAATGGACATGTTAGATTTGATTGGTAGAAACTAGAGAGCGAGAAATTTGAGAATTTTACCTGTTTAGCTACTGAAGGGTTTGTTTGGTTGTAATAGTACTAATTAGGGTTTGATCATAGAATTCTCTGTTGTTATTTCATTATTTTGACTGATCTTTTTTCCCTTTTTTCTTTTAGGATAAAACTACAGCCTTGACATGGCCACTGGGAGTAAAAATATGGAACCCGGTGGGAGTTTAGAGGATAGTTTGCAGGCCGAAATGGAACCGCTTATGCGAGAGCAGCGAAATCGGAGTGTTATGGATCGAGAGAGGGATCTGAATATTTGTAGGAGTGGCAGTGCTCCTCCTACGGTTGAGGGATCGTTAAGTGCTGTGGGTAGTCTTTTCGGAGACTCTGACTTCGGAGAGAATGATAGTAATACTATTACTGGTAGGGGTTTTAATAATGGGGGTTTATCGGAAGAGGAGGTTAGATCACACCCTGCTTATCTCTCTTACTATTATTCACATGATAACATCAACCCGAGATTGCCGCCGCCACTGTTGTCAAGAGAGGATTGGCGCGTTGCACAGAGATTTCAGACCGGTGGGTCTTCGTTTGGGGAAATTGGGCAGTGGAGGAAGAAGGGGGGGATTGAGGACAGCGAAAGTTCATCACTTTTCTCGATGCAGCCAGGGCTATCAATGCAACAGGCAGAGGATGATCTGATGGAACTGAGGAATGCTAGTGGTAGGAATCTCTCCAGGCAGACTTTGTCTGGGTGGGTTGAGAGAGGCTCGAACAGTTCGGTTGGTTTGTCAAGCAATGGGCTTGGTGCAAGAAGGAAGAGTTTTGCTGACATACTACAGGTGATTGTTGCAGTTTGTCCTGATTTCCTATTAGTTTTCTTCCTCTGGGTGAAATTTTAGTTATGTAGTTTTATGGCACCGTCAACATTTTTATTGAGTTGATTCTTTTTTCTTTTTCTGTTTAGATAATGTTCCACCTAATAAAGGTTGTTTTTCATGGGCAAAGTGAGATAGGTCCTACTTTTTTGATTCAGGACACATCTGATAAATTCAGTTTGTTTTTGCATGTATTTGAAAAATTAAAATGTAAGGTATTCAAATATAAAATTGTCTTTATGAGGATAATTGTGCAAGCCTTTTAATTTGCTTCCCAGATACAATCTACTGGTTCCTGACCCCTATGCAGGAATAACTTGGCTTTTTCCTACCATTGTTAAGTGATAAATTTGCTTCAACATGCACGACCTTGATAAATTGTTAGCTGTTATGTTTTTCTGTTTCTGTGGTTCCGTTATGTTGACTTGGTGATTAACGTTTTTGTACAGGAAGGACTTGATCAACCTGCTTCCATGTCCACCTTCTTGTCACACCCATCAAGTTGTAATGCTTTTGGTGATGGAGTGGAACTCTTAGGAGGGCCTGTCTAATGGCATATGTTCTCATGGCCTGTCTGGTGTTCAGAGCCGTGGCGCTGCAACCCCTTATTCTTTTGCATCTGCAACGGGTTTGTCTCTGTCTAGGAGCACAACCCCTGAACCAAAGCTAGTTGGTAGACCGCCTAATTCTGGCCTTCCTCCTGTGGGAAGCAGAGTTTCCCCAATCGAGCAGAAGAATGCTCGTGGCTTAAATATCCAGAATGGTTATTCTTCTGGAATGAATGAGCTTGCTGATATTGCTGCTAATCTATCGGGTTTAAGTCTGTCAGAAGTTAGAAATAGAGATGCGAATAGTCATGTCCAGTCTCAGCTTCATCTGGATTTTGATAATAAGTCTGATTTTCTTTTTAAAAATGGCCATAGTCAAAATCTGCAGCAAGAACTGATGAACGCCAATACTGAAAATCTCTCTCTTCCTGGTGATTATGTTGATTTAGCCAGGAAAAATGGGACTGTGACAAACCTTAATGCTTCCAAGATGAATTCCACTTTTCAGGTCGACTTTCCTAGAAGAACTTCTTCTTCTGCCAATTTGTATGGTTCTTCAGGATTTGGAAGTGTGGAAGGATCAAACGCATATAATCAAAATGCTACTACTCCCGGAATTGACTTCATGCCTGGTGTTTTTCCTGTCAATCAGATGCGAAACTCAGCTATTGAAAATCATCTTGACGCGGGTAGTTTTGTCGTTTCTTCATTTTTATCTAGTGAACTATCACGTAAATATAAGGCTAGCATTGTTGCTGTTTGTTTTTTTTTTTTTTTTAAATTAAACTAATGTGTGTCTGATGGTTGCTTGGGTTTTGGGGGAGATTCAGCATTGACTTCTACTCAAAATGGACAAAATATGAATAGCGTGGGAAACAATCTAGCATCTGATCTGCATTCCCCAATTGCCGATCCATGTTATCTTCAATATTTGCAAAGAAGTCCTGATTATGAAGCGCGTACTGCAACTACTCTGAATGATCCTTCCCTGATTAAAAATCAATTTGCCACTTCTCGTGGAGACTTGGAGGGGCTTCAGAAAGCATACCTTGAGGCATTGCTGGCCCAACAAAGAGAACGGTTAGAGCTGTCCCTTCTAGGTAAATCTGGTGGTTTTAGTCATGATAACTACAGTCTTGGTCCTATTGGATCTCATGGGCTTGGAACGCCATATATGGGAAATTCTATGAGCAATTTGATTCTTCCTACTGTTGGATCTGGAAGTACAATGTTTCAAAATGAGAGAATTTCACATTTTAATTCGATGATGAGAAATTCAATGGGACGATCTGTTGGCTTATGGAACTCAGATATTGGCAATAATCTAGATGGGAGAATCGTCTCGTCCTTATTGGATGAGTTAAAGAACAATAAGACCAAGTCTTTTGAACTTTCTGATATCGTTGATCATGTAGTTGAATTCAGGTATGTGGTGCCTCTCTTGGTTCTATCCTCTTGTAAAGTTGTCTAGATTTTGAATTTTTATTGTCTTCTTTCATGATTTGTAGTAAGGATCAGTATGGCAGTCGTTTTATTCAGCAGAAATTAGAAACTTCCACAGCAGAAGAGAAGACCAAGATATTCCCTGAGATTATTCCACATGCGCGTGCCTTGATGACTGATGTCTTTGGAAACTATGTTATACAGAAAGTATGAGCTTTTCCATCAAAGAAATACGCTAAAACTCTCTTTGTTTGTTCATTCTGAACTACTGTTAAATTATGTTATTGAAATTGTAGTTTTTTGAGCATGGTACTGAAAGTCAAAGAAAGGAATTAGCCAACCAACTATCCAGCCATGTTTTGCCTCTGAGTCTTCAAATGTATGGTTGCAGAGTGATTCAGAAGGTGATTTCTGACCATTATTGTTGTTGTTGTTGTTGTTGTTTTCCTGATTGGGGTATTGGTGAATGATCTGAAAGATATTGTGTAAAGGTTTGTTTAGTGACGTCAATTCTTGGCCTGTAAAAAAACAAGGAATAAGTACAGTTAAGGATTAGTTAGAGTTGGTGCAAAGAAAAAAAAAAAAAAGAGCGAGCAAGAGAGAGAAAGATAGGTGGATAAAATTAGTACTGTCATAACAATCACTTAGTGGAGTCGGACAGAAATACATCCATAATTCTCTGAAGTTAAAGCCTTCTTTAATTTGTCACCTGAGCACATACTTATGATCAAATCTTATAAAATAATTCTCATACTGCTCCTCCCTACCCTAATCTCGAACAGTTAAAGAAAAATTACCATTAATGATGAATGAATTCAGAGCGTCTTTTCTTTTTAAGAGTGGCATAACCCCATTGGGTAGGCAAAGTGCAGGCATTGTATGCCAGACGTGTCCTTGTACACCAATTCTTTTAAGTAGTCTACCATTAGCGCATGCTATTATTTTCCTCCTTTTGGTGATATGATAATTATTTTCCTTTCCCTTTCAGAAAGAAACGATGTGAGGAAAGATATTTTATTACATTTTCTTGTATAAATTGTTGCAACATGGGATAAATACGCTAAGCTAATGTTTTCAGATTAAATATATATGCAAAAAATGTTTCTTTCCCAAACAGATATATGTTCCTGTGGTATGTCCTAACAAGTTTCTTTGACTATTAACTTGTCATGATGCTCTAACATTTTTCACAGGCTTTGGAGGTGGTTGACATGGATCAGCAGACGCAAATGGTCAGAGAGCTTGATGGTTCAGTTATGAAATGTGTTCGCGATCAGAACGGAAATCATGTTATTCAAAAATGTATTGAGTGTGTCCCTCAAGATCGTATTCAGTTTATTATCTCAGCCTTTTATGGTCAAGGTTTTACACTTTCCACCCATCCCTATGGCTGCCGTGTTATTCAGGTAAGTAAGCAGTTGTCATATTTCTTTCTTTTGTTAGAGAATGTGGCTATGTATCTTATTTCAACATTTTCCTATGTTGCAACAGAGGGTCCTGGAACATTGTGATGACCCAAATACACAGCAAATTATTATGGATGAAATCATGCAATCTGTATGCACTCTTGCACAAGATCAATATGGGAATTATGTAATTCAGGTATGGAAAACTTCCTTCATCTCTTATTTAAAGCATAATCTTGTAGGCGTCACTATGTTTGCTTGGCTATCCGCGGGCTGGTAGTATGGGAACTGAACTTCTGTTGCTTGACCAGCGTCCGATGGAAATATATATACTTTATATAATGTGAAATTTGCTGTTGATGTCAGTACAACATTTTAATTTAGGCTGTGGATAATAAAACGTTTGGAACCTCGATGATTCAGCCATGTCTCTCTATCCCAAGCTATAAGCAGAGTTAAAAACTTGAAACAACACCTTTGTGCGATTGCATTATAAACCTTGCAGCAACTGTCCCCTGGTTTTTCAAGAAATGGCTTTTTACCCCCGCACCCAATGCTTTATTTGCATACTTCTTTACATGCTTATACGAGTTGTGGTTCTTCTTGGGTGTCATATTCTTTTGGTCTACTCTAGTAATTGAGACAATCTGGCTTCAGCTGGTGCAACATGTGATTTTCCCCCTTTCTGGAAGATTCCTCTACTTTTGTTTTTTCTGCAGCCATGTTTTACCCTTAATGTTTCTATTTCCGTACTTTTCTTTGATAGCATGTACTTGAACATGGCAAGCCGCATGAGAGGTCTGCAATTATATGTAAACTTGCGGGACAAATTGTACGGATGAGTCAGCAAAAGTTTGCTTCTAATGTTGTAGAAAAGTGCTTGACTTTTGGCAGCCCTGAGGAGCGCCAAATTTTAGTGAATGAGATGCTGGGATTGACAGAGGAAAATGAGCCTTTACAGGTATGTCTCACTCCCCACACTCTCTTAACTTAAAATCGGTACTCTTTTCTTGCGTCCTTTATTCAATTTTTTTAAGCATTGATTCCCTTATTACAAAGGGGGCTTAAAATGCCTTTATGTAGACGGCTTTAACTGAGGTTGCATTGCTTTTTCTTGAGATGTAAATTCTTTTAAAAATAGCCGTAGGGCTTTTGGGAGATCTTATAATCCTAGTCTCTTGGCAGTCGGCACGTTTCTTTGCGTCAACTAGGTATACTCATATTAAGCTAAAGTGCAGCGTTATGGGCGTTGAACTTTAATTAGATCGTTTATTTAATCAGAAACTTGCTAATATCAACATTTTCAGGCCATGATGAAAGATCCGTTTGGGAACTACGTTGTTCAAAAAGTTCTTGAGACCTGCAATGATGAAAGTCTGGAGTTGCTCCTTTCTCGCATCAAGGTTCATCTGAATACCCTGAAGAGGTACACCTACGGAAAACATATAGTTTCTCGTGTTGAGAAACTCATCGCAACTGGAGGTGAGGAAGCCTTTATTTTATTTTTACTCACAGAATTTGCTTCTTCCTTTTCTTCATTAGGTTTAGCAAGCCTTGATCTAACTCGGCTGTTTAACCATTTACCTCTGCAGAAAGGCGCATAAGTTTGGCATCCGCTGTTTCCTCGTGAACCATCTGAATTGGGACCAAGCAAGGCATTTTAAATCTTGCCAGCACCAAATATGAATCCACCGTTTTGTACAGCTAACATGAATGGCAACTTTTTATCTAAGCTCTTGGAATATCATATACAAAGATTGGTGGTTGTAAATAAACATGTATCTATAGATCTTTCTGAATAATATCTCTATGTCTTCCGCTTACTGTATACAAGGCTCAGTTACAATCTGACACCGTAGATTCGACAGCAGGGTCATTTTTAGGCCGTCAGAAGAGCAGGGGAGCAAGTATTGGCTGCCCTTCTTAGATTACATCTTCAAGGTTCATAGTCTGCAGAGCAAATAAATTTAAATAGTTAACTTGCTACGAAGGTAGAGTTCGTTGTCTGAAGGGGTTTGACTTTGGGGTATATATATATTTACACAGACACAATTGTAAATACGAAAAATTTTATGATGCATATTTGTGTAATTATATACCAGTTTTGTTTTGTATTTTTTTTTTTTTTAAATGTTGTTTCTTCTATTGTAGTTTGATTTTCAGTTTGTTTTTCTTTTTCCCTGATTTAAAGCAATTGCTGGTTTACTAAATCAACAAGGTATGATTTTATGAATTACCGTCAAAATTTTCACATGAAAGCCCCGCGTAATTTTATAATCTCACGTATTAGTTTAAATTCACAATGTGCAATCTATATTTTACAATAGGGTAAAACAACCAGTATAAAAAATTACATTAATAAACCTCCCATTCTTCCAACATTTATCAGTCCTTTCGCTAACCAGAATTTGTCAAACCTGGAAAACAACGAAGCGCTTTATTGAAGGAAACCAATAGAGCGTATAACCGGAATCAAAATAAAGACAAGGCACTCTATGACTTCTATTATGAACCAAGCGGCAACCAAATCTCCATGTCTTCAACGTGACATTTGCTTTTAACCTTGCATACTTTTCCTGACTCTCAGCAACGGATGCTCCTCAATAGAACAGGATCAAAATAAGCCCTTTTTTTTTTTCTCCTGAAAGTGGTAAGCGTCTTTTTTTTTAATTATTATTTTAATATTTATGCTCGTCTTCTTAAAAAAAAAAGTTTATGTTAATTTTAAGTATTGAATTTTAAGTTTGAACTATACTCATATTTCAAATTTAGAATGCTAAATAAACCAAAAATCAACAGTATTATTACATAAATTATTTTATAGACTATAAACTTTAAAAGGTGAATTAGATTTACTTATAGGCTTTGTATCCTATTTTTACTTTACATTATAATATGTGAGAACTTTACACTATAGCAGTTGAAACTATATAATTGAAACATCATTGCCAAACTAAGCCAATGCTTTTGGAAAGAAAAAAAAAGAAAGAAAACTAGATTTGATGCGAACATATATGCACGCATGCATGCTTTTGCTTGCCTTTAAAGCGTTTAGCTCGGGTCTTTTCATGTTTTTTTTTCTCTTTTTTTTTTGTTTTGTTTTGTTTCAAGCAATATGGACAAATATTCTTGACGTATTAATACAACTGAGACTGTTTGATAAGCAAGGTTAGAATAAGTTTTTTAGTTACCAAATAATGTAAAGCTCTCACATGCTATAGCAAAAAGCAAAAAGTTGCTATAATGCTCTTATATGTTACGTTTTGAATCAAAAGTTGGTTATAATCATACTTACCAAAAACCCTATATTATTATAAAAAAAAACTTTTTTGGTACTATTGGCCTTTAAATTAGGATCATCTTGACATTTAAGTCCATCTCCAAATTTCTCCTTGAATTTATTATTATTATTATTATTATTATTATTGGCTTTCTTGTTTCGACATATTAAATGTTTATTGCCATCTGCTTAGATGTTGCTAGTTGGACTTGAGGACACATAGTATTCAATTAAAAAAAATCTATATTCTATTTTGGACTTTATTAATAGAGAATCTTTTACTTTTCAAATTACAATTTAATACCATATATTTTGATTTTCTTTGTAAATCCCTCCTCTTTCAGTGGTACAATTACAAAAAATATATATATATTTATATATTAAAATTAAAAGGGCATGTTTCCCGGCGATAATATTTTGTACATAAACAGTAGCAAGCCAACTATGATCGAATTTGAAGGAACCAACCAACTACCTGTACAAACTACATCTTGAAGTGGAGAAACTTTCATTCTGTTGAAAAAGAGAGAAAAAAAATACATGCACTTCCCTCAGGCCAAGTAGGCAAGTACTCTTTCCATCCATCTCCAAATCTCCGATTGCCGCTCAACGGTGAGTCTTGCATTTTAATGCAGCATGTCTTTCAGTTCCCTGCAAAATCACAAAGTAAGCGTTTATTCAAAGTTGATCTATATATGTTTCAGAAAACGCTAGATACTCGAAGGAAGTAGATGTGAGCACGTACTTGCAACGTGGCACTCGACAATCCTATTGTGCGCAGCTCTTTCCATGCAAAATCGGCAAATACCACACCTTCTCACATGTTTTTCAGCGACGACTAGCTCTAACCCTGCACATACTAGCTAGCATGGCCAAGCATGGTTCGCATATCACGGCAGTGTTTGTAAGAGCAGTGCTCTGCTTTTGTTGAGCGGCATTCATTTACATATTGTAGGAGCTGCAAAAGTTCTATTTTCTGCACACATTAAGCAAACAAAACCAAAATAAAATAAAATAATATAAAAGAGAAGAAGAAGAAACTTTGCATTGAGATAATCAATTGTAGAAACTAATATACTACACAAACATGTATAATTACTAATTGTTATCATACTCAGGATTATGTCGATGGTTGTAAGCAAGTGAATAAATGCTTTTATTAGGCATGTGAGACACTTTAAATGACTAAGATTAGTTATATTACTTACATGATTAAGCCTTTACTTAAATGCAAGTATATCAAGAATTCCAGTTTCTCCAGCAGATCTATGTACTCCTTGCGCCATGACTAGTTATAGAATTCCACACAATCGGTGCAATGTGGTCACGGAGATGGCAGAGAATCATCAATAACAAATGCTTAGCCCGACGAAGTGAATCAAACTGATAATGATTGTCCCCTCAGAAGCTTAAAAACTTGTTCCTATTCTTAAACACATCGTTGTCCAACATATCGTCTTCATCCTTGGTATCAAAAGGAACATCCAGCAGGACCTGAAATTAGGGGAAGAGTCATACAAGTGAGTAAAACATGAATGTAATTAATAGGGATTGAGAATGATATTCATGAAAGTTAGAGATTTACTTGGGAGAGCACGTGTTGCTCCCCTTCGACTGAAGTGTGTGTGTCATTGGAATAAAGTTCTTGCTCGAGTTCATGGCAGCTGCAATACAGATTGCAAGAGTGAAGATTAGATAGTTATTAGATTCCATAATTAAGTTGCTTAAACCACTTATCAGAGTAGGAGAAAATGTAAATGATATTTTGGGACAGTTGTAGAAATATAGAAATGAATAATTTTGATACAATATATGTGTATGCCAATTAGAGTTAATTCAATTTTATTTTTTTTTAGTTTTGAAACTCTAGTCAAATTTAATTTTATTCCTTGACTTTTAAAACATCTCAAATCGAGTCTCCACTAAATTGTCTCAAACTAGTCCTCTTGCTCATCAGAACTATTAAAATTTCAACCAAAAAAAAAAAAAAAATTCACAACTTTCTTCTTCAAGATCGTGCTCTAACATATAAAATTACGAAGCTAATCTTTACTAAACCACAAATGATCCTTTCACGCCTGTTCCGTCAAGATTTTAATATGTCTGATATGTTGCAAGGAGAAAATAGATTATGCGATAGTAGGCCACATGAGTGACGCCACATGAGTATCAATACAGTAAATGCTTAAAATTTATTACAAGAATGACAAACCTTTGAAGCAGCCCCCACAAAGAGTTCATTTTCTGAACTAGTCACAAGAAACTCCCTCTGTTTCCTTTCATAACTTGTCGTCGCCAATAAGTCAGTACTGCAGCAAACGCATGCAAATACTCGGATTAATGATCCAGCAAAATGTTTGGCGAAGAAATTTCTTTCCCTCATATTCATAGACCATATAGTGCATAGATTTCATTAGTCTCATAGCAACACTCCAGGAACATTCATATTAATTCTAAGGCATTGATTGGCACATCATTTTGTATTGTACTATATTGTATACTATTTTATACTATACTATGTTTAGTTTGTGTGGTGTTATTATTTTTATTTATTTTTATTTTTTTTAACTATTTTTTTTTTTTGCTAGATAAGTTCCCCATTCCTATGTTTACAACTACGAGGTTTCAAACCTGGGAGCTCCCAGTCTCCACCTTGTTCCCCCACAGGCCGCCTAGGCCAGATGGTTTTATGTGGCACACAAGTATTTAGCCAAATTATACCACATTTGTTCTATAGGGAATATACCAAGAAGGAAGAGGGAAAAAGGCAAAGTTGTCCAACAGGGAATATTTGCAAAGATTTTGTAGAAAAGCCATGGGACAAATTATAACTTTGTAACACTTGAGGGAATTAAATATATTTTATAAAAGCTAAAGAGACCAAATATAATATAAAAATAGGGATTAAAGTATAACATAAAAATATTGAGGGCCCAAAATATAGTTTCCTAAAAATTGTGGGGTCAAATTTAATTTTTGGAAAGTGTGTGAAAGTGCATTTTGGCTACTCATGTTTCAGGAAATTATAGCTTGACCAAATCTTATAAAAACATTTGTAAAAATAACCTTTGCAAATTTCTCAGTCTATTTTTATTTAGTCTATTTTTATTACAAGTTGTAAAAATAACCCTAGCAAATTTCTCAGCCTATTTTAACTCCTACTATTCTGGTTACCCAACAAATAAGCCCTGGTTACAGTTCTTGGGCCATTCTAATTACTTAACAAATAAGCCCTAGTTATGGTTCTTGGGCCTAACCCTAGCCCAAATTTGAATCTCAACCCAATTTAGAGTCTCAAACCCCAAATTTCAACTTTAGTCCTAATTCTAAATCATGGTCCTAATCTCGACCCCAATCCTAGTCTTAAAGCCCTACATTGGTTTGGAACTCAACCCTAGACCTCAATGCGGCTCTAAAAACTCTATCATGATCATGGTCATGGTCATGAATTCTGACTTTTGTCTTTGTTTCGAGCATTGATATTTTTTGAAATAGTTTATACGTTTTTTATATTACTCTTTAAAAGTATACTACAATGTTGTACACAAGTTTTCTTTTACGTTTATCTCGTAATATGTATTATATTAAGTTTGAATTTTGCATTCAATCACATGATGTATAAATGCAGCCAAACATTAGTTCACTTTAAAAATAATGATACAACACAAGTGCTAATAATATATACTGCACGCTATTAAAAACTTATATTTTGTGCCTGGATCTTGGTGAGAGCTACGTCGGGCTCTGCGTACCAATTCTTTTTGCCAAAATTCTTTGTAAATATTGAAATTAAATAAATTTTTAGGGCAGGGGGCAGGGCGGGCAAACCAACACAAAAATTGAAAGAAAAGAGGAAAAACAAAAAGAGTTAGCATCTAAAAAGACCAAGATAATGACGCAACAGTTAAGAGGAACTGATTATAAATTAAACAACTTACAAAAGCTTATAATGAGAAGATACTAAACTAATGTGAAGGCCAGCTTTATTTAAAGGCCGTGAGTTATAATCATACTCAAGCTCTTAATATTCAAGTTGAGAAACAAGTAAACTCGATTACAAAATAAAATAAAAAGAATCACATTTATATGTACTTATGTGGATCTCTAGAACATCAATCCTGTTGTCAGTGGAAATCCTAGTTCAAGGGGAAAAAGAAAAAAAACATAATCTGAAACTCAATAAGATTACGACCAAGTAAAAATAAGAATTAAGAAATAAATAAATGTTGAAACGATTGTTATACACTCAAGTTAATTTTATTATTAACCCCCCTAGGAGCTCTATTAATAAAATTAGAAAAAAAATTATAATATATGTCCAAATTATTGTTATGAAATTAAAATCTAATACAATATTCAAAATATCTTAAAAATGTCCTTAATGATATAGTAATTATCTTAATAATATTGCATATTGTACTATATAATTACATATAAATAATTTTAATGATATCATTATGAGACATTTTAAAACTTCTCACGAGTTATAGATGGGGAAGAAGACATCCTTAAACCATATTCGCAATAGGATGTCCAGCTCATGTCCTGTATAAGGAAACGAATAAGTTGGAAACACGTTTGGAAGTTTATGTGTTTGTTGGACATCCAAAATGGACTAAAGGGGGTTATTTCTATAACCTAAAGGAAAATAAAGTCGTGGTTTCAATGAATGCAACTTTCCTTGAGGAAAGTTATATGAACAACTTTAAGCCTCGAAGTAAAGTGGTACCCAAGGAGGTGGGGAGTGATTCGATCACTCTGAGGGTTTTGGTATAAACTGTTGGAAAAATAGTACGCAACGGAATTTTAAAATTTTTTTCCATCAAAGTAATTTCCAAAACACAAGTTTGACATGCTATATGCATAAATTAACCATATCTTACTAACCTTTGTATGCTGAAGAACCTCTGCAATCTGTGAAGAGAAATAATGTTCTAGAAGAGCCTTAACCAATTGGTCTTCTTTGCTATTCTCTATCCACGACTGGAGTGAGTGTGGGCTCACACGTACAGCTCTTCCACCGGTGACTCTCCTTCCAACTAATCGAAAGAACCCAAAGCAAGTGTTCGTGATTTGTGAACAAAAGCTCTTAGGGAGTTTTTCAGATTCTCACTTAGTAGAGTATCACTCTTAATCTCTCAATTGATCTAAGTAACTTGTGAGAATCACTCCCTATTTATAGAGGTTGGTCCTAGGGTCAGTCCTCATCAGATTAGGTCTCAAAATTCGGATCAGAATCAAATTCGGATCAATATCTGATAAGATCCGCGTGGAAACGAGTGATCTTATCCTTCGCTAATCGGCAGACTGAACCACCTGATTGGCAGGCCGAACAGGTCCTATCAACAGGCTAAACACATCCATCGGCAGGCCGGACTGTCGAAAAAAAATCTCACGAATCTTTTATTTTCCACCCGAGATTCTATAGGATAAAGTCTCAGTTTTAATTCAAATAACCCAATAGAGAAGTTATCTGATCAAAACAACTTTATCTAGATAATCTCTAGGAAAATAAATCAATTCTCAATAATTCTACAAGTTTATCTTGATCTAATTTATCCAAAATTAAATCAACCGATAAACAAACAAGAATTATCCGATCCCAATAATTCAAAAAATTTATCTTGAATTAATTTATTACAAAATTAATTCAACCGATAAACAGACATGAATTATTTGATTCTTTCAAATTTCAACCAATCTAATAAATCTGCCATAAGTCACCAATTATTAAAAAAGCACGCCGTGTTGTTACAGGATGTTGTGAGTTAGCAAAGCAGACCAAATGGACCTATATAGTTCAAGCTCCTGATAATTATGAAACCCAATATCCCAGATATACATTTCATAATTATTGACTCCAATGCTACTCCACTAAAAGCTTGGAGCTGCACTCTTGAACTACATAGAATTACAAAGCTCGTATAGCTAAGTCTCCATGACATATCATAGTGTATCGTATCCCCATATAATAATCCATAATCGGCTTAAGGACAAGGTCTATCTTACCTTCTCGATTATTTTTATCTTACTTTTTAATTATCTCACCATTAGAAAACTTACCATCCAAAGACAGTATACCATTCGGTTACACCTATGTATCCAAATGGTTGAGCGCTCCAGTTTTTCAATTATAGGATAACGCATATAAGAGGATATCATTACTCCTAAAGAGGAGCTATGGATTCTATATCTATGAATAACAGGTCTACGCTATCAAGAGTCATGCTTCCAACGTACCGGCATGCATACCACTATTAAGATGTGGGTGTCACCCTTTGGTACATCAAAAGATACAAGTCAAGACAACAGGCCCACTATTCATCTCAGGATTAAGATACAACACAAATGATTGTCTAAAGTGAATTGATTTGCCAAGACAGAATTATTAACCCAAATCAATTCACTTTATGTCTCGATCCAACACATCGTCACTTATGACAACGTGTCAATGTTTTTATTCACGGAGTCCTCCTTCGATGGTCAAGACAAACCATCTCCTAAAAGGGATATTGACAACATAACAATCTTTGCATAAATAAAGCGCCCAACTTTATTCCCTCGATTGTGGATCATATGATTTAGACCATCACCTTAAGAATCGCGTCTTCCGCATAATCCATCCATCATATGCTCAATTCTTAAGGTTTAGACCGACAGTCTCAGATTATTGTTTGCTTAGCATACATTCAACAAATATGAACGTAAAGAGGACAAGATTTGGTATATAAATAATGAATAAATTCTTTATTGATAAAAATGTCTCCAAAAACTTATTACATTTTTACTCCTTAGGGCATACATGTCTAACATAAACCAATCTAATTTATGTAGAAAAACCAACTGAACATCAACCTAAGGGGTTTCGGCGTAGTAGGAGGATCGGGTGCCAACCCGAGAGGTATATGTTCAATGGTGAGGCCTTTTTGGCTGAATCGGATGAACATAACAGTGATCCTTACACTTATGAAAAGGCTATGGAGGATGCTAATTCAAAACTCTAGATAGAAGCCATGAACACCGAGATAAATTTTATGGAGACTAATTGAGTCTAGGAACTTGTAGATCTTCCTGAAGGGGTAAAACCCATATGGTGTAAATGTATCTATAAGAGCAAGAGAAGAGCAGATGGAAAGGTCAAAACCTATAAGGTTCGATTGGTAGCTAAGGGATACGCACAAAAGGAAGGAATCAATTATAAGGAAACCTTTTCACCTATGGCCATGCTTAAGTCCATCCGTATTCTCTTGTCCATAACTAATACTCTCAACTACAAGATTTAGCAGATGGATGTCAAGACGGCTTTTCTGAATGGCTATCTTGATGAGTCCATATATATGGTACAGTTAGACGGGTTCAAGGCTAAGGGTCAGGAGGGTAAAGTTTGGAAGTTGTTAAAGTTAATTTATAGGCTTAAGCAGGCTTCCCGTTCTTGGAACATAAGATTTGATTAGGTGATCAAAACTTATGGGTTCAAACAAAATGTGGACGAACCATGTGTTTATAAACATATTAAGGATGGGAAGGTGGTTTTAATATTGCTCTATGTAGATGATATTCTGCTAATTGGTAATGATATTGGGGCATTATCATCAGTCAAATTATGGTTGACCAAGCAGTTTGATATGAAAAACTTGGATGAAGCTAATTATGTTTTTAGCATCCAGATCTTTTGGGATAGGAAGAACAGAATGATATTTTTGTCCCAAGCGGCTAACATAGATAAAATTCTCAAGAGGTTTGCAATACATGATTCCAAGAAAGGTAGGCAACCATCTAGGTCTGGAATTACTCTTTCTTAGAAAGACTAGCTAAATTCTTATAAAGAAAAAGAATGCATGACGAAGGTGCCTTATGCTTCAATAGTGGGTAGTCTCATGTATGCCATGCTTTGCACTCATTAGGATATTAGTTATGCGGTCAAGATAATAGGTCAGTTTCAGTAGAATCCAGGACCGAACCATTGGGTTGCGGTCAAGTATATTTTCAAGTACCTAAGAGGGACTCGAGGGTATATGCTTATATATTCAGGTGAGGATTTAACACCTCTTGGATATACTAATTCGGATTCCAATCCTGTCCAGATTTGAGGAGATCGACTTCTAATTTTGTGTTTACTCTGGGCGACAGTGCAATTGTTTGGAGAAGTGTTAAGCAAGGTTGCACTTTGGATTCAACAATGGAAGTCAAGTATGTGGTAGCTAGTAATGTTTAGAAAAAAGTAGTGTGGCTCCGCAAGTTCCTTGAGGATGTTAAGGTAATTCTTGGCATGGATAAGGCAGTATCGTTGTATTGTAATAACACTGCAGCGATAGCTAATGCTAAGAAACCAAGATTTCACAAGAAGGGTAAGCATATTCGTCGGAAGTATCATGTGATAAAGTACTTCGTTGAGGGCGAGCATGTTGTTTTATACAAAATCGTATCTAATGACAATTTAGCTGATCCATTCATGAAGACACTAATTGTGAGGGTTTTTGAGAGGCATATGGAAGCTATGGGGATGCATATATGCCATATTTACTCACTTAGTGCAAGTGAGAGATTGTTAGAGATGTATGCCCTAAGGAATAAAATGTTGTAATATGTTTTTGGAGACATTTTATCAATAAAGAATTTATTTATTATTCATATACTAAATGTTATCCTCTTCACATTCATATTTGTTCAATGTATGTTAAGCAAACAGAAGTTAGAGACTATCGGTCTAAACCTTTAGTAATCAGGCATATGTGGATTGATTATGCAGAAGATATGATTCTAAAGGTGATGGTCTAAATCATAAGATCCACAATCAAGGGAATAAAGTTGGGCACCTTATTCATGCTAAGATTGTCATGCTGTCTACATCCTTGATGATAGATGGCTTGTCTTGGCCATCGAAGTTGGACTCCACAAGCAGAAATATTGGTACATTATCATAGGTGATGATATATTAGATCGGGACATAAAGTGGAGTTGATTTGGATTAATAATTTTATATGTGTAAATTAATTCACTTTAGACAACATATGTGTTGTATCTTAATCCTGAAATGACTAATGAGCCTGTTATCTTATCTTATGTCTTTTGATGTACCAAAGGGTGATATCTTGACTTTGTGATGGTACGCATACAAGCATGTTGGAGACATGACTCTTAATAACGTTGACCTGATATTTATAGATATGAAGTCCATAGCTTCATTAGTGGAGTCAATGATATTCTCTTATATGCGTTATCTTGTAATTGAAAAACTGGAACGCTCAACCATTTGATGCATAGGTGCAACCGAATAGTATATTGTCTTTAGATAGTAAGATTTCCAATGGTGAGATAACAAAACGTAAGATAAAACATAATCGAGAAGGTAAGATAGAACTTATTCTTAAGTCGATTATGAATATCCTATGGGGATATGACACATTATGATATGTCATGGACACTTAGCTAATTTGGAGCTTCGTAATTTTATATAGTTCGAGAGTACAGCTCCAAGCTTTTAGTGGAGTAGCGTTAGAGTTGATAATTATAAAACATGTAATTGGGATATTATATTTTCTAATTATTAGAGCTTGAACTATATAAGTCTATCAGGTTCCCTTTGCTAGCTTATAATAAATCCTATAATGATATGGCATGCTTTGCTAATAAATTGGTGACTTATGTTAAATTATTAGATTCACTGAAGTGCGATAGGATCAAATAATTCATATCTGTTTATTAGTTGAATTAATTTTATAAATTAATTCAAGATAAATTTGTTGAATTATTGAGAATATTTATTTTCCTTGAGATTATCTTAATATGACTGTTTTTATCATATAACTTTTCTATTAGGTTATTTGAATTAAAACTAAGGCTCAATTTAAAGAATTTCGGGTGTGAAATAAAATATTCTTAGGGATCATATTATCGCAAGTTTGGCAGGCTAATTTGTTAATTTGGCCTGCCGATGGAATGAGTTTGGTAGGCTGATCCGTTAGTTCGGCCTGCCTATCTAATGATAATCTGATTACATGTTTTTTATGCAATTTTATCAAAAGTTGATCTAGATTCGAATTTTTGAGGCCTTATCTGATAATGATTAACCCTGGGTCTGATCTCTATAAATAAGGAGTGAGTTTGCTCAATTATGTAGATCAGTTGAGAAGTTAAGAGTGAGTACTCTAGTGTTAGATACTCTGAAACTCCCTGAGAACTATCGTTCACAATCACGAACCTTGGCTCTAGATCTTCTCAATTGGTTGGAAGGAGAGTCACAGGGGAAGAGATATACGACGTGTGTCCATACACACTCCGATCGTGGATAGAGAATAGCAAAGAAGACCTGTTAGTTGAGGCTTTTTTGGAATGTTCTTCTCTTCACAGATTGCAAGAGCTCTTCGGCATACAAAAGGTTAGTAAGATCTGATTAATTTATATATATAGCATGTCAAACTTGTGTTTGAAAAAAACTTTGATTTAAAAGTCTTTAAACTTCCGCTGCATATTTGTTTTTCAATAGTTTTCGATCGCAACAAACCTCCACATCCATGCCTCTCTTTCACTTGTTCTTTTTCTCACCGACATCGTCTCTCCTCGTCACTACCACTTAGTGTTTTTCATAAGGGTATACTTCAAAGACTATCTAAAGACCACTTTAACATATTAGGAAGTGGAAATCCAATGCAAGCAAATACAAAATTATCTCACAAATTACAAAAGATGTATTGCAGTGCAAGTCTCTACAGTTGCTTCTGAATTTGCATTTTCAATTAGATTCTTGATCCATTTAGGAGTTCTTTGTCACCAAAGATGCTTGAATTTCATTTGTTGAAGCAATTGGTTGATATCTAAGGACGAGGAGTCTATAAAGCTTATAGAATACATGGATAAGGTGCATGCCTTAGAAGAATCTAAAGAAATTGCACTAGGTAATACATTGATCCTATCTTGTTTTATAAGGTATATATTTGACATTAATTATTGGAAAAGCTATTATGTTTTATGCTAAGTGATGGTCTGGCATTATGAATATATATAGAATATTTGAGTGCAGATACTTGGAGTTGAAGATTGACAATTGTGCAACATGTTAGTTGTGGTTGATGTTTATTGACTAAAAATACATTTGTTTTTTTTAGTTTTTATTATGGTTTGTTTGTTATGTATGATTTATGTATTTGAATATTATTGGACATCAAATATGTGATGAATTTTAGTTTATTTTTTATATATTTCTTATTTTAGAAATTGTTAGTTTGATTTTTGGCTTCTTTATAATGCTCAATCCGATCGCCCACCCAGTCTATCTAAACTTTAATTGGGTGGATTGTTTTTAAAGTTTGGATTTATTAAGTTGATTAGATTTAAAATTAACCTATCAAATTTTAATTAAGTGGGTTAACAAATCCCTAAAATCTATATAACTCACCGATGTTCACCCCTAGTCACGAATCATGTAAAAATCATATATTATAAGAGCTAGGAACCCAATAAATCCTGTCATTTTCACGTCAGCCTACAGTAGAAATAATAATAATAATAATAATAATAATAATAATAGTAGTAGTAGTAGTAGTAGTAGGTTACTTTGTTAGTGCTAAAGAAATAATAAAAACTACCGACAAAATAAGTTGTTATTATTATCATTTTTATGATGTAAACTGCATGAATCCTTAAACACTAACGAACATACGGGTTTCGAATCCTTCAAAAAAAAAAAAACATATGGTTTTGAACACTAAACAATAATGTCTTTTCTTTTATTAACCACTGAAATATTAAGTTGTTATTATTATCATTTTTATGATGTAAACTGCATGAATCCTTAAACACTAATGAACATACGGGTTTCGAATCCTTCAAAAAACAACACATGGTTTTGAACACTAAACAATAATGTCGTTTCTCTTATTAACCACTGAAATATTGTTCGAGGAAAAACAAAATCTTAACATAAACACATAGATCTATAAGAGAATACGGATTTCCATTATATGGAATGAAAGCCATCTACTTAAAGAACTCCATGACCCAAAAGTTACAAACAAAACATTCATATTTAATGCCTTGAAATCCTGCTTTAGTTGCCAAGGTTAGGAACTGTTTCCGGCTCCTCTCCTTCCCTCCTGGATTTTGGGTCATCATAAACACATCAAGTTGGGCGGTGCTTTTCACAGCATAACTAGTTTCTGACTCGACCGGAAGAATTGCTTCCACAACTATAACCTTTCCGTTGTCTGGAATGGCTTTGTAACAATTTTTCAATAGTTTTAAGCAATAATCATCACTCCAATCATGAAGTATCCACTAACAAAAAAAAAAAAAACATCCATTTTTGTTAATACACTTATACTATAAAAATAAAGAGGAAACTTAGAAGATTGGTGCTTGCAAAGTGTGAAATCTCTTAATTCTACCTTCATGAAAATTGCATCTCCAGGACGGAACACTTTCAAACATATCTCCGCCCATATGTTCAACACCTGTAACATTTTTTCATAAACGTCTCTTTTAATCTGAAAAATGCTAAGTGATACATCATAATAAAAAGGTATTACAAACAATTGAGCCAAAATAAATTAAAGCCATACCTGGATAAGAAGGGGCATGTTCTATAACATGTGGCAAGTCGAAGTTGATGCCCTTAATGTGTGGATATTTGGAAGTAATTAGGTTAAGTGTCACTCCTAGACCACCACCAACATCTACTAGTTTTTCAAGGTGGATTAAAACCTTTGTAAAATTTGATGATGTTCTTAACAACAATTGTAGTTTGGTTGTACATTGCTTTGTTGAAAACATCATTAAATCTTGGGTCCAATCTTGGATACTCAAAGGCATGTGTTCCGTAGACTCTGTTAAATGCAATTCCTCCCTCAAGAACTGCACCATTTAGTTGGGGCCTGTAATTCAGTTTGAGTTTAAGTACTAGTCTGAAATTAAATTAAACAGGGCACAAGGTATGTAAGACTCCTTGATGGTACTAGTTGGTATAAGAAAGTGAGCAAGAAATAAACCATATAGTTCATATGACGGAAATAACTTGGTCAGAATCTCTCATTTCAAAATGGTGTTGCTTTGACTATGAAAATAAAAATGAAAAATCTTTGGAAAATGGTGTTGGAATCATTACTATAATTATATTTGGTCCTTTTTATAGAGATTTTTTTGTTTGAAGAAATTTATAGACAGATGATTTGAATACAAAGAAAAAGTGATACTCTCTTTAGTTACATTTTTGAGAAATATATAGAGAGAAAATTTTAGATTAGTACTTTGTGTTATATCGACATATGAGTTTGGTATATTATATTTTGAAATATTTTATATCAGTATTTCGACTTTGTAGAAATCATTTTTTAGAACTCAAAGACATATTTTTGGGTACTAAATATGCGTTTTTTATGCCTTTTGTGTCAAAAAGAACCTCTGAGTACTAAAAAAAGATTTTCTAAAAGATCGACGTACTGATATAAAATATTCTAAAACATAAAATGCGAAACTCATATTTCGATATAATACAAGTACTAAATTGAAATTATTTCATATATAGAGTATATATCAATCCTAAAAAATGAAACTAGAAAAGGAAAAACAACGAGCTTGAGTCTTCTTATTTCCTTCACAAGAATAATAATAATAATAATAATAATATAGATTTTTCTTTTTTGTTTGCGTTTCTAGTGTTCAAAAACGAAATTAAACGCAATTTCAAAATTGTTTCTAACTGACACAGCTTTAGAAACATGAGAAAATTTTCTGAAACGGACACGGGAGGACTTTGTTTTCCATTCTACTTTTCAAATTGTAGAAAAAGAAAATGAGTCTTCAACTACTAAAAATCCTTAGACGAGTCACTAAACAACATTACCCTTAGAAAAACCCATGTTAAGTAATTTATACATATTTCTCCGCAAAAAGGACATAAGGTTAGAACTTGGTGGAATGCTGCTTCCCTCTTGTCTCCAACATGCGAACAAGATAAAAAGTTGAAAAGAGACAGAGAGAGAGATTTCTCTAATAGGTATTAAAAAAATAACATATCAGCGTATATTTATTTTTCAACCGTTCGATCTTTAAAAAAAAATAAAGTAATTTTATTATATCTAATGGTAGAAAAAAATGAACTACAAAATACCCACATGAGGAAGAATTAAGATCTGCTGTCTCATTTTCATGTCTTTTTAATTGTCTCAAATTAAATTTTTACACCTAAGTGAATTACTTGTTTATTTTTAGGATTTAAGTCTTATTTGTGTATTTAGATGGTTGAGTTTAAATGATATTTGTAATAAATAACAAGGTAGCAGCCAAAAAGACAAGAAACCAAAAAGAGATTTCTCAAAAAAGAAGAAACAAAAAAAAAAACGAATAAACAAAAAAACAAACCAGCTATCCAAGAAGATCTTGTCTTGTATCAACGCCACCAAAGGTCCCAATGAAACACCATCTTCATCAGTCACAAAATATTTGGACACAGGGCCAAGACTGTACAACCTTTGAAAATCCGACTCACTACTAACACCACCGACCACAGAGCATCTCAATATAGAGTGGCTCGCCAACACCCTCAGGATGCGATCAAGCATAACCGGTGTCTCCTGAAGGTCGTAGTTGGTGGCCATCTGCGCTGCAATCTCCGCCGGCGAAAGCTTGGCGCCTTCGCCGGCTTTTGCTATGATGTCGAAAACTCCGAGCTCGATTGCTGATTGTAAAGACATGGACAACACAGTGGAAAACACGAGCTGCATGGCATGGGAGAAGTTTTCTTCTTCTTCTTTTCTGCACTCATCGTCGAGGATTTTCGGATCGTTTCCCTGCAGTTCCGATGGGGCTGCCATTATTGGAATTTTGCAAGGAAAAATGTACGAGAGTTTGATTTTGTTGTTTTTGGGATGCCGAGACTATATGGAGAGTAATTGGTTGATTAATTTATAGCCACTTGAATGAGTAGGTACATATATAGGTCTAAATGAAATAAAATTATTTAATTCAACAGCGCTGGTACAACATGTAATTGGATCAACGTGTTACTCACTTTCAGTGCTTTATCTTTAAATGCATGCACATATAATAATCAATCTTTCCACACGTGTGAAATAAACATATATATATATATATATATCGAATTTTTTGTTCAGAATAGGACGAGATCAATTTATTATTGTTATTTTTTTTTTTTTAGCTTTTGAAAAGACTAATGTCGGTATTTGATCGTCACTGCTTTAAAAAACAAAAGTTAAAGGGCCGTGATTCACGTGGTTGGCAGTCTTTCCAAATCATTCAAGACATTTATGCGTGATTTCAGGTGACGTTGCAAATGCCTTTTTTTTTAATTTTAAATGGGAAATTTTCTTCCTTGTAAAGGGAAAAAAATACATATTTTTTTATTACAAAAAGTAATCTATTTTGCTCACCTATAACATTATAAAATCGTTACTAATAAAATAATAAGACTAAGTAAAAAAAAAAAGAGCTATATATTAACATTTATAGCTTTATAAATAATAAGATTATAATCTCATAGGAATAAAAAAAAACATATTAACGCATGTTACTAGGAGGAAAAATAGCTTGTCCTGAAGAGGAGAGAGAGAGAAAAATAGTGTTTCGGCCTGTAATGTTTTTGGGTGCATCACCACGGTATCCACTTTGTGCTTTTGTCGACGACCTTGGGTGGTTTTTGCTCTTTTGAAGAATAGATAAGGCATTCTGAGTGTGTTGTTTCTTCGAGAACTATGTTGTTTTGATATCTCATTACAAGCGGTACCGTATGGTGAATTTGATGGCGTTGATGGTGTTGAAAGGGTCATGTTGAGCAGTCTATCAGGTTGTGCACTGTGATGCATGTGTTGGTTTGATGGGACATCCATGATACTTTTTCCCACATTCGATATTGACTTTTTATTGTTGTTTCATTGAATGTCGGCCATCCGCTAAAAGGTTTGTCTTTTTTATATATAAGAAGAAAAATCTATTAAAAGAAAACAAAAATGTTCAAACAAAATAAAACATAGAAAGCATAAACAAAATAAAGAAAACCTAAAACAAAACCAGATTAAGCAACCTAAAAGCAAATTTGAAAATTTAAAACTTTCCCTCTACTATCTTCAAGATTGTAGGACGAATTTTTTTTTCCCTCTAAATTATTGTTTTATGTTTTTTTTGTCAAACTACTAAAACTAAATTATTGAAAATTTAAAACTTTGCCTCTAAATTATTGTTCTATAAATTGAGATCTCCTCCTCCTTCTTCAATCATCCTATCACATTTTTTGAGTTCCTTCTTCAGAGTAATTCTTTTCTTACTTAATTATGAGGTACTTTTCCTATTTTATTGAGAGAAAGGTTTCTATTATTTTTTTCTTGTGATCTAGAAAGGATAATTTTTCCATGCTTTAATAATAAGATCCTTATATACTTGCCACTTGAACATAGCTAAATTTAGGCTAACTACGCTAAATAATTGTGTCTATTTTATCTTCATTTTATTTATTTCTGGTTTTTACCGTGCCATATTTGTATCATCTTTGTGAGTTTGAATATCTGCAGAATTAGTGGGAGTTTTCCTACATTCTCAACCGATTCCATGGTTGATGAGCCCTGGTGTTGAGTTACTCGAAATTGCCTCCTGCTCAATATGTTTCACATCACTGTTTTGAGCGAAGACATTTATGATTGCCTCTTGATTTTTTGACTTTACCAAAACATCAATTTTCTTTTAGCCCCTTGTATATATAGTTCGAACAAAAAAAAAATTAGTTCAAACTAATTTTGCTAGTGTTTTTCTCACAAAATTTACATTATTATGGTGTTTTAGGTTTAAATCATTAGCTATAATTGGATTCCCAAACCCTTTTTGGTTGTGCATCTTGAACTATCATCACAAGATCTAATTTTGTCACTTTATTTGTTGTTGGTCAGTTGAACAAAATTCGGATATGAACACTTTGCAGGAAATAAATCTTTCATGCGAAGATTTTGACATTGTTACGACTAGTATTTCTTATGAAATTAGCCAAAAAGTGGCCAACAACAACAGATTGGTTGCAACAATCTGAATAGTTCTCGTTTTTCATTTATGTGAAAAATCGATAGCCTTTCCTCTAAACCCTAACAGAATCTAGATGATCCTTAGCTAAATCAATAGCTACCACTACCAAAATACAAGCAAAGTGACCAACCTCACCCTCCAGTGTGGCACAACAAATTTTTAAAGCTACTATTGCCTGGCCGTAGCAATAAAAGGACGTTGTGTATACAAGTTTAAGTCTTTGAGTCTATGGTTGCAACCTATGTTTCCACATGCCATGCCTTATTACGGTCCGCTATGTTGGAAAGCGAAAATTATAATAACTTTTTCCAAGGAAACAAATTTCTAAGTCTCGGTTCTCCCTCGGTGTCGATCGAGCACTCTCTTGCTGTCTGGCTAACATCAATTCCTAATTCCTGGTGGCAAGAAACCCTACTCCGACACCTCCAACAATTTCTAAACACATGATTTCAAAAAAGATATTTTTCATGGCCGTGTACCTCCCTTGAACATAGTAAGGATTCCAATAATTGAGGCGTTATATGTTTGAATTCATGTTTGATTGATTTTCTCGTTAATCTTAATTTTATTGACATCTTGTTTGATAGGAGCATTCAGATAAGGCAATAATGTCTGACCTAATAGAGAAGCATAAGAACATTGTTGAGTATTAAAACATGAGGCGTCCATATTCATCGGCGTTGTAGAAGGTAAATGAAAAGTTGACATCTTGTTTTAATTTGTCGTTAAAATGATTAGGATTTTTTGTATATATTACTGTTATTTGATATGAAAGAGAGAAATTTTTTCGCTAGAGAATTTCATTTTCTTAGATTTTTTGATATAAAAATGGCTTCTTGCTAAGAAAAAATATCAAAATTTGTTTATATACTCTACTATTGTTTGAGATGAAAGACGACAAATTTTCCCTATAAAAGTTCATTTGATATAATTTATTTAATGTATTAAAATTGTTTATTTGCTAAGAAAAAAAAATCAGGATTTATCCTATTTATTATTATTGTTTGAGATGAAAGATCACATAATTTTCCTTATATTTTTTTTTCAAAATTTGGAGGCAAAAAGACTTAAACACTTTATTTTCTTAATCGAATATCAATGTAAATTTACTGCTAGGTTATACATTTAAAAAAATTGTTTTCTGAAAAAAAGAGAAAAAAATTGCAGGTGCGTAGCTGGATGAGGATACACTTGACCCATCTTACTTAGAAGCAAATCGTGGATGCCGTACACCCGGCTTGGGCCGTGATCCATTCGTACTTCCTTCACCAGCCCATTTGCCGTGCTTGGTTTCAAGCTCACGCCACAGACCTCGGCATATGTCCCATCAGCTTTATATGTTTGTTGTGGTTTTATTATCAAAACCTTCTTGTAAATGACGTAAGAAATTGCAACTACAATAATCATAATTTATGATAATCTCTTCTATTGCAGTCTGAATAACTGATAAATTAAAGTAATATACCACCAAAAATCAGTCAAAAAAACTGTTCCGACACAAGGCTAGAAGCAGTAATTAAAGTAATCTCTTACTTTGACGCTTTGTTTAAAAAATAAAATATGAAAACTACTCATTTTGTGACTTGCACTTTTCACTCCATGAAAATGCCTAGCTTATGATGTTCCGCCCCTTCTTCTTTTTCCTCGTGCATGGCACGGGAACCTTTGTACGAGAAAACATTCACAAGAAAAATTAATCCCTATTTTACTTTTTGTGTAAAAAACATATTAATTTAGTCACAAAAATAATAATAAATTAAAAAAAGTTTGTTGAGACTTATTTATTATTTAAGCACACCTCCGTTTCACTTCTTGTGCAAACAACAAACTAATTTAGTCATAGAAACAATTGTAAATTGAAAAAGGTTGTTGAGACTTATCTATTATTTAACCACGTCCCATTTCACTTCCTATACGATAAACTCACTAATTTAGACATAGAAATGATTGTGAATTATAAAAACTATATGAAACTCATTTATTATTTAAGCATGCCCTGTTTCACTTGTTGTGCTAAAAACACAACAAGAAAAATTAATCAAAATCATGTTGCAAAGAAAAGTGTTAGATATTCGTCAAATCTTTCGAAACTTTAGCGTGAAACTGAAAGATCTGCAAGAACGTCGTCTGTATAATCTTTTACTGGATTATCAAATTCAGCAACGAATATAGATTCGCTAACCTCCTTCTTGGCCCCAAAGCGCAAGAAAATAGCTGCACAAGCCACAGAAAATAACATCACCAATTGCCATATATGAAATTTGGTCCCTTTGACAATTACTGGTGATCTTAATTAAAAAAATTTCCAAACCTTATACCAGAATCGCTTTCAAATGAAGTTAAAAACTTTCAAATGAATCGTTTCTTAACCTTAATACCATACTGCAATCATAGCAATCAATTAGGCGAAATAAATAGGAGAAGATCTTTGCTAATCATTAGTTTAAAGCGGACTTTAAACATCTTTGCTGGTTGGACTTTAGTTAAAGTGATAATTTTTCATTTTTTTAAGGGAAGTCCTCAAGTTTTTTTGGGAGGAGGCCTACATATAACCTTCGTAGAAATATATATAGATACATAGAAGTGCAAATATGACAAAGTTAGCCCCTGGTCCTTTAGCTTCGATTTTGTTAAAAATATTTATAGTACTTAACAGTAAGTAAAAAAATTTCCTTAAATAAAGAAAATTTTTACATTTCTATTAGTAAATAGTAGTAGAAAAAATTTACAGTAAATTTTTTTTACTACTATTTACTACATTTACTCGAAAAGATTTCAAAAATCTGTTCTCTCTCTGTCATCAGAAGGCCAAACCTGCATATGCCGTAATCAATGTTTGGATTTCCTCCGACAGACCTAATTGCCCCGCAGCTCAGTCCCCGAGCTCGATGAGTAAAATTTCAGGTTCAGGCGTTATTTAAACACCTTAGTTTGTTCCTCTCCGATGTGGGAAATTAAAATCAACAACAACGCTTCTTGTTTTTTTGTCATCAAAACAACCTTAAAAAGTACATGTTAGTTGTTATAAGGCTTGCGACTTGAGATATTGGAAATACCCTTCCCAATAAATAAATTAAAAAAAAAGATATTGGAACTACAATAATCATGAGTTTGTGATAATCTCTTTTATTGCACTTTATAATCTAAACAACTACTAGGGAAAAACAATCACTAAAACTCTGCTCCAACACTTCTACAAGCAGTAAATAAAGAATGATAATGACACCTATATACATAATGGAATAAATGATTAATCTAAAATCAAAGAACATATTTACAGCAAATGCAAAAGTATTTGCATTTCACAGCACGGGCAGAATCAAGAAAAGAAACCCATTTGTTACATCTTCTTGTTCATTACAACGCAAAAAGCATGGATTCTTTCTCATTCTGCATCACTGTGGTAAACAACCCTCTGCTTAAAAAAAATAAATAAAAACTATTGCCACCACCACATTTCCCTCCATGAAATCTCTAGCTTATGATATTCCACCACCACTTCTTTTTCCTTGTGCATGGTGCGGGAAGTTCTGCACGAAAGAACAAAATACAAGAAAATTAATCAAAATCACATCACAAAGAAAAATGTTAGATATTCATCAAATCTTCTGAAACTTCTGCATGAAGCTGCAAGATTGGCAAGAAGCGTCGCCAAATGGCTGACAATATAATCATTTACTGGATTATCACGCACACCAATTACTATAGATTCGCTTACCTCCTTCCGGATAAATTGAATTGTAATGCACCTCGGCCCAAAAGCTCAAGAAAATAACTGCACAAGCCACAAGCAAACCAACATCACTGGCTTGTGACATGATAATTGATCCCTTATATACCAGAATCGCTTCTGAACAAAGAAAGTTAAAACTTGCCTCGATTGGACTTTTGAGCATGCGGAAGAATCTCTATGGAGCATGTATCCTTAAATGAAGTTATCACAAATACCTTGACACCATACTGCAATCATAGCAGTCAATTAGGCAAAATAATAAGAAATCAGTGAAACTTTTGCATGAGGAGAAACAAAAAACAAAAATAAAAAAAAGGTGTTCGCTGCCATGAAGAAAAAAGAGTAGAGAAAAAAAAACAACTATCACTGCCAATTTTTTTACAAAGGAACAGCAGAGCATGCCATTTCTCTCTCATATTCATTTATTCATACATAAAGAAAACCTGAAAGAAGAATAGGGGATAAGAAATGCTAAAAGTTTTGCACCGTACCCAATCTGCAGCAGCCTGCAAAGTAACATGATCACCCCATTCACCACTCCTGATTCATCCACACAAGAGATGATAAGAATGAAAATTGTGATCCAACCTTTGGATGGAAACCATAACTACAAGGGGAAAGAATAATACTTGCTCATTTTCTTTAGATAGTCAACGTAGGCCATAGGAACATAACCCTCGTACATCTCGGGATGACCCTTCAACTGATTACATACATTAGAAAAGAAGAATTCAAATGTTGGAAAAATGTGCAATCATGAAATAAAACAAACTCCGGCTCAATCTAGAAGCATACAATAGCGCAGGCCAAACCTGTTCAACAATTTGTTGTCTAACAAAACCATGGTGCTCGGCAGAACGATAAAGTTGATCTGATAATGCACGAAACTGTAAAAAATATGAAACAAATCATATATTTTTGAATTTATAAAATAGATGAGTTGGTTGACATAGAAACGACAAATGAATTCATTAAAATTATCGTAAAATAAATGTGCACCATAAATAGAGATCATCAAAGAAAAATATGGTCCCGGCAATATGGTGATAAGACTAACTTCAAATCAGAAATTGAACAAAGAACAAGAACTCTATTGATGAAGAAATTGAAAGATTACAAAGAAAACCCTATTTCAGATAGTATTCGAGAGACTATCCAAGTCTCCCTTTGCTTGGAATCACCAAGACTTTTCCCATAACACCAGACCTCCATCACTCTCCAACAATGCTCCCTTTTATACTAATTGCCTGCCTTCTAACTAAACACTAACTAACTACTAACCAACTATAGTATCATAGCTCACTAACCCTTCTAACATTCCCATTCCTTGCTCACTCATTACAGAAGTCTATCTTTTAGCAATATGCAATGAATGAATGAACAAATTACTGAAATAAAAGTAAAACTAAAGGACAAAAGAGGTATGGCTGGACTACTGATTAAACATAAATGTGAGAAGCAAGAGTATACGCTATATAGTACATCCCATTCATGAGGAGGGGTTAAAACATAAATGAATATTCACTAACGACAAGTATTCCTTTTTGGTACAACGCTGGATCAAAACTGCAACCAAAACCCCCAGAACCACTTAGACCAAACATGGGCACTGATGACAAGTATTCTTAGACCAACAAGTTTCCATTCCATTGCCCCTCATTCAATAAATTCATTTCACATACAAGAAAAAACAACAGAATACAATACAACATTGGCGAAAAAAATATAAGGAAGAGCACGCTGTAATAACCCAATATGTATAATAACACAATATTTCACAATTACATATTAAAAAAAGGGATAAATAGCAAGTAAAAAGAGAAACAAACCTGGCAATTACCATCTCCTTGAACCCTCCTCTCAACCAGATCATATAACTGCAGTCTATAAATGGACCAAAGTTTTACTTATCAAAACATCAATCAAAGAAATAAAATTAAAATAATAGAGCAGTACAAAATAATGATACATACAGATATATATACATATATAATATAATGTATGCCCCTAGGCCCCCAATAAACAGCTTCAAAATCATAGCATGAAACTATGATCCTACACTTGTAGATGTAAAATTTTAACATTATATTGGCCCATTTTATCTGTGTTTTTACAATTCCTTAAAAACTAGTAGTGTCTTCCATTGAATTAATTACCCGTAGCAGGCATAAATCTAAAACTTAGAATTTTGTTATTTCAAAGGATATGAAGATCAAGGTTTTAAAAGGAAAAAACGGGAACCGAGGCGTTTTGTCTAATTGAGGTGAGACGTAAGCCTCAAGGCAGATTGAGGCGCAAGCAGATTGAGGCGTAAGCCTCTAATGTAAAATAAAAAATTCAAAAAGTTGAATAAAATTCATAAACATGCCATAAAACACACACTTAGTTCATCACAAAACTATAAGACACAATAAGAAAGTGCATAAAACACATACAATATAATATATATGCTACTGCTCTTCTTATATAGTTATGCTTACATGGCTTTTATAGCATACAAGATGACTTTTTTTTTTTTTGAGAAAATGATACAACTATAGATCTAAATGAATAAAAAATCACATACTGCTTTCTTTATATAACTTTCATTTTATATAACATTATAACTTTTGTATAACACCTATTTCTATAAAATATACATTACTACAGTAGCTATAAGAGGAGAAAAGAAAAAAAAAAAACCAAGCCTACTGTAAAAAATAAGAGGAGGAAAAAAAAAAAAAAAACCTAAAGAGTGAGGGCTGAGGAGGTCAAAATCTGGAGGTGGCTGTTGCCGGTGGGTCATCGCTCTGGTCACTGCTCATAGGGCAATGGGCTTGAAAGTTGCAGGGGTTGAAGATGAAGAGAGGGTCGATGATGAAGAAGGGGGCAGATGATGAAGAAGATGGTAGACTTAGGGTTTGAAAATCTATTTGCATATTTTGATCAGATTAAAGCCCAATTTTGGTATTGGGTTGACTTTCTTTAAAAGGGAAAAAAAGATTGGGTTGAAAACCGGCTCAAAATAGCCTTCAATCTGAGGCTCACGCCTCATAAGCCTTGAGGCGAAAACGCCTCAAGGCGCACGCCTCAATGAAAAAAGGCGTAAGCCTCGTTCAAGCCATTCAAGGCTTAAGCCTTGAAACGCTGATTAAGCGCCTCAAACTGAGGCACACCTCGAGGCGTTTGCCTCGAACTCCTTTTTAAACCATGATGAAGATAATCTTTTTTCTCATAAGAAATATAAATACATTTTACTAACATGTGAAAAGGTAAGAAAAAGGAAAATTTGGCACAAGACCTTTCAAGAAGCCTCTCATGATCTGATATCTCTTCATCAACCGATGGAATTTTTTCAATTATCCTAGGCACGTGCTGCCAAATAACATGATAACATCAATGCTAGTATGATCTAGAATTCAAACACTAAATCCAAATACCTGATCAAAGCGTACGCATTACATCAAGCAATAATTCTTTAACAGTTACATACTTACAGGAACTGGAACCATCTCAGTCAGTCTTCTTCCTACTTCACTGTCAAGTGAAGACTCGTCTGTTATGTCCAATGAATGATGCCATTCTTCCGTGTTTATCAAGTTTTCCCCTTGATTTTCATCAGGAACAGGATATGTGAAAACACATCCCATCTGATGATTATCAACCTCTTGGTTCATTCTTTTGCTAGAATCATCTTCCTCTTTCTTTTCTATATAGTCATCTACAGGAATTTCTATGTTACCGTGATCATTTGTTGTCCCATTATTATCACAACCATTTTCCATCTTCCAACCATTATCATTCCCTACACATCATTATCGCTCACATTACAACAATAAGGGCACAGAAAAAATAAAATCTATTTGCCGAATTTCCACAATTAGACCTACCATGTCTTTTTGAAGGGCCAACCCAATCCTGTGAGAGAATCGAAGCTTGAGAATGCTCTTCCTCAAAATCAGGACGTCCAGAGGCCTCCGCCGAAGCAAGTCTCGACAACTCTTCTTGGTAAACATGAGCTATGACTTCATCATTCTCCACATTACATGGCCCAACAACATAGCCTTCTCTAACATACTCCACTTGACTTACATCCGCGTCATATCCAGTGACAGTACTACGAGAGGCGTCGCTCGCAAGCGTGCAAACATCTAACAGATGGAGACCCCACCGCTCAATGTCAGGATCTAGCTTATATGTCGCCATGTCTTGGCATAACAATCACATAACTTGTGTCTATTCAAACAACTATGCCTCAACACTATGCTCGATTCTGAATAAGTTTTGGTAACTGCCAAGAAACAAGCAATGATTCAGAAATAAGCATAAACCCATTTTGGCAATCAAGCTTAAGATCATAGAACCCATTGCCCTAAAACCCATTTCATAAAATTCACATTAACAAGAAATACATGTCCTCCTTCAATGACAACCACTTCGATCCAAATAACTTTTTTTTCCTTGTTCCAATAAGACTTTCAATTTCAATAATCATCCACATTAATAATTCTGTCTATTCAGCACCCACATAATCTCAATTTCAACTCTTCAAACTACCCACCTCCAAAAAATCAGATAAAAACAATTCAATACCCACCTCCAAAAAATCAGATATGAACAATTCAATAGAAAAAAAAATACAACAATAATAAACCTAAAATCACTCAAAGTACCAAACTGCAAACAAATTGCAGAAAGCAAAAGGGGAAAGTGAACATACAATCCTAATCCCACATCCCAACACAATAAACTTTTCATCCATGAAAAGCAGAAACCAAATAATAAAAAATAAGAAATAAGAATTCATACCAAACCCACGAAAGGAAAAAAAAAAAAAAAAAAAAAAAAAAAAGGCAAACTCAAAGACTAAAAGAGATAGAGATATTAAAACAAATTCAGATTTGGTGATGATCAATCCTAAAAATAAGATAAAATAAAATAAAACTCACCTTTAAGATAAGGCTAGGACAAGAAGAGAACCACAAGCGATAAGAAACCTAGACAAACAAAACCAGAAAAAGGAAGAAAGATGGAAAAAAGAGAATAGCAGCTTTGAAGGCCACGCTCTGAGGTGGGGGTGGTTAAAGTTCGAGCAAATTGGAATACGGAACGTAACGGAAGGTATAAGTGGAGAGGTGCGATTGTGGGAAAACTAGGAACTTGCCGTCCATTTAAGCCATGTTTTGTTGAAAAATAATAAATAAATTAAAATCCTTTTTTTTTTTTTTTGTTCCCTTGATACAGGGGCGCGCTTGGTTTTCATGGTGGGAGAAGATGAAACCGAAGCGTCCTACGTGGCATAACGATACCGGTTACCGGGAAATCCGGTAGGGCTCCACGTGTTTTGTTTTCAGACCATGAGTTTAGGTACAAGGTTGTGGGTTTCCGGTTTGGACCATAGCCTCTGCTTTTCTTGGTTTTTTTTTTTTTTTTTTGGGTCATTTAATAAAAGTTGGGATTTAAGGGCTGATGGCTCTTTTTGAGCCTTTTTTTTCAGCAAATGACCTAAGTTTTTAAAAATTAGAAAACGGCTGTTTTTACATCAGTGATGTAGTGATGTTCATTATTAATGTATTAGCATATATTAACAATGTATTGATGTTAGTCAAATGTACTAATGTATACTAATGTATATCGTTAATCATCGATTAACTAGGTAGTTTATTCATAATTAGCCAATATTAGTTAGTTATTAACTAATTTCACTTAATAATTTATATGTTTGTCAATGATAAATCATAAATAATTCAATGATAGACGAATTTATTAATGATCAGTTATAATTTTCTTTGATGAGTAAGCATAATGATTAGTTATAGTTAATTAGTAATGTAATAATCAATGAAGTACAATTGTTAAAAAAAATTACTTTCCTAGTTCTCAGAAATTTTGATTTATTTAAAAAGGTGGAAAAAAAAATAGGCCATTTGCTTAATTATCTTATAAAATTTCTATGGTATAATATGATTTATAAAAAATAAAAAAAAAGGCCTTAACGACAAACTAATAGGGTGTTTGGCATAGGAAGGTTTAGACCACTAACTCAGTTATGAATAATATAAAGTTCTCATATGTTACAGTTAAAAAAAAAAGAGTTGTTATAGTTTAAAACTCTCATATACTACAGTAAAAATAGTTCTAACTAATGGTTCCCATCATCATCTCAAACACCCTATAAATTAATATTTTAAGCATCAAATTAACAAAAAATAAAAATAAGGATTATTTTCACATTTGCTTTATGAACCGTCACTTATGTCACGTTACCCCTTAACTTTTAAAATGTACTATCTAATCCTCTCAAACTTTACTTATTTAGCTAGTATCCTCCTTCCATCTATCTTCATTTGTTTTTGGAATTTTTTTTTCAAAATATATAACTATGTTCCTTAAAACTTTTTTTTAAATAACCTCTGTTTGTCCAATTCTGTTCAGCTTAACAAGTCAATGTTTGGGGAAAAACCCAAACATAAAAAAAGAGCTTAAGGAAAAAATAGATTAAGAAAAAAGTATTGTTTTCTACAATAGGTCATCCCAACCTCAAAACAAAATAGCTTAAGGAGAGGAAAAAAAAAACCCACAAAATTCCTTAAAAAAATAGTGGTTTTCAGGGATTTTGTATTTTATCTCTCCCCTCAACTCCCTCTTAAATTTTCTTTGTATTTATATATGAATGGTATGTTATAAAAAATATTTATAAAAAATTAGACAGGAGGAGGTTATTTGCTAATAAAAAAAATTGAGGGGACATGGTGACACAAGTTAAAAGTCAATGGGTAAAATAACATAAATAACATAGTTTAGATTTTATTATTATTTTTTTTTTTTTTTTTGGGGGGGGTGGGGGGGGAGGGGGATCTGAAAGAAAGGACCAAAAACCAACAGAGTTATATAGAAGGGAGACACTTGCAAATAGGACAAAATTTGAGGAGATTATGTAGTACATTTTAAAAGTCGAAAGGCAAAATGACATAAGTGATATAGTTCAAAAAGAAAATATAAAAATAATCCTAAATATAATAGAAACATGACAATTTAAACCTAATTCGATGAAGAGTTGACCATCAAAGATCAAAACTCAAACTAATAGGGCTTTTTTATACCAAACCACTCATTTCTTCTAATTAAATAGGAGACTTCTTGTTAGACTATGTGCTCTAAGGATTAAATAATGTAATAGTTTTTTTGAAGACATTTAATCAATAAAGAGTTTATTATTTATTTTCATATATTAAATGTTGTCCTCTTTATGTTCATCTATGTTGAACGTATAATAAGCAAACAAAAGTCTAAGACTGTCAGTTTAAACCTTTAAGATCGTGCATATGATGGACAGATAATGCAGAAGACAAAAATCTTAAAGGTGATAATCTAAATGATAAGGTCTGCAATTAAGGGAATAAAGTTAGATGCTTTCTTCATATTAAGATTGATATGTTGCCTACATCCCTGACGGAGATGAATTGTCTTGGTCATCAAAGTTGGACTCTGTGAGCAGAAACATTGTTATTATTGGAAAAATAGTACGCAGTGAAATTTTAAAATTTTTATACTAAAGTATTTTCTAAAACACAAGTTTGACATGCTACATGTATAGATTAACTAGATCTTACTAACCTTATTTTTCGAAGAGCTCCTATAGTCTATGAAGAGAAAGGCATTCTAGAAAAGCTCCAACCAACTGATCTTCTTTGCTATTCTCTATCTAAGATCGAAGTGCATATGGGCGCATAACGCACAGCTCTTCCACTGGTAACTCTCCTTCCAACCAATCAAGAACTACCCAAAACTAGTGTTTGTGATTTGTGAACAAAAGCTCTCAGGAGAGTTTCAGAGACTCATAGTATAAAGTGCTCACTCTTGATTTCTCAACTGATCTAAATAACTATGAGTCTCACTCCCTTTTTATAGAGGTTGGGTCTAAGGGCTAGTCCTTATCAGATAAGGCCTCAAAAATTCGAATCACGATCAACATCTGATAAAAATCGCATCTAAAAACATGTGACCAAAAATCCCTCGGTCGGTAGGCCGAGCTAGCAGATCAGTCTGCCAAACTTACTCCATCAGTAGGCCAAACCTGAAGATCAGCCTGCCGAACTTACGATAAATGATCCCTGTAAATCTTTTATTTTCTACCTGAGATTCTTGGGATAGAGCCTCAGTTTAAGTCAAATAACTCAATAAAGAAGATATCTGATTAAAACAGTCATATCTAAATAGTCTCTAAGAAAATAAATATTCCTGATAATTCAACAAGTTTATCTTGAATTAATTTATATAAAATTAATATAAACAAACATAAATTATCTAATCTTATCGAATTTCAACTAATCTGATAATTTGACATAAGTCACCAATTATTGGAAAAGCACGTCGTATCGTTACAAGATTTAATATAAGCTAACAAAGGGAACATGATAGACCTATATAGTTTAAGTTTCCGATAATTATGAAACCCAACATCCCAAATATACAGTTTATAATTATCAACTCTAACGCTACTCTACTAGAAGCTTAGAGCCCAACTCTCGAACCATATAGAAGTACAAAGCCCGAATAGCTAAGTCTCCATGACATATCATAATGTATCGTATCCTCATAGGATTATCTATCATCGGCTTAAGGATAAATTTTGTCTTACCTTCCTAATTATTTTTATCTTACGTTCCATTATCTCACCATCGAAAAACTTACCATCCAAAGGCAGGATATCATTCAATTACACCTATGTATCTAAATGGTTAAGCACTCTAATTTTTCAATTACAAGATAACACATATAAGAGGATATCATCGACTACTAAAGAGGAGCAATGGATTCCATATCTATGAATTACAGGTCTACGCTATCAAGATTTCATGTTTCCAACGTACCAGCATGCGTACCAACATAAAATGTGGATGTCACTCTTTGGTATATCAAAAGACATAAGTTAAGACAATAGGTCCACTATTCATATCAGGATTAAGATACAATACATATGATTGTCTAAAGTGAATCGATTTATCAAGACATAATTATTAATCCAAACCAATTCACTTTATGTCCCGATCCAACACATCGTCACCTATGACAATGCGCCAATATTTTCATTCATGGAGTCCACTTCCAATGGCCAAGACAAACTATCTCCTATTAGGGATATACACAACATAACAATCTTTGTACGAATAAAGTGCCTAACTTTATTCCCTCGATTGCGGTTCTTATGATTTAGACCGTCACCTTTAGAATCATGTCTTCCGCATAATCTGTCCATCATATGCCTAATTTTAAATGTTTAGACTAACAGTCTCAGACTTTTATTTGCTTAACATATATTCAACAAATGTAAATGTAAAGAGGACAAGATTTGGTATATGAATAATAAATAAATTCTTTATTAATAAAAATGTCTCCAAACACATATTACATTTTTACTTCTTAGGGCATACATGTCTAACAAGATATACATAAGCGACAGATAGCTCCCATACAATAGCAAGTCACAAGGAACATCAAGGTCCAAACAATAAGGCACTATCTGATAAATAGGAACTTTACAACCGATCAATCATAGGTATTTACCTTTGATGCCTCGAAAAATATGAAGTTAAGCAAATCATCCAAGAAATTCATGAGGGTTCATGCGGCAATCATTTAGGAGGGTGATTTCTATGTAACAAGATCAAAAGATAAGGCTATTACCGGCCAACCATGCAAAGCGACTCAAAGGACTTCGCCAAGAAATGTGATAGTTGCCAAAGACATGCGCCAGCAATCCACTAGCCTGCCGAAGAACTTTCATCAATCAGTTCACTATACCCCTTCATGAAGTATTCAATGGACATGGTTGGACCTTTTCCTTTTGTCTCTGGGTAGGTAAAATACCTTCTTATTCTTATGAATTATTTCTCTAAATGGGTCAAGGATGAGGCTTTTGCAGATATCAAAAAGTGTGATGTCAAATGATTTATTTGGAGAAATATCATCTACAGAGTTACAGTTCTAAGTGAATTTGTTACCAATAACGACTCCCAATACATCTTCGCTTCTTTTAAGAAATTCTGCCATGATTAGGACATCATTTGGAGCTTTCCAACTCCCAAATACCTGTAAAGGAACTAATATGTTGAAGCGATGAACAAGAGGATTGTCAGAAACTTGAACAAAAAGCTTGAGGCAAAGAAGGGGCGCTAGATCAAAGAACTCCCGATGGTGCTACAAGCCTATAGATCAGCCCCAAGGTGTGTAACTGGATCCTAGTAGAGGTTGTCGCTTAGGACCTCCGGATCAATTATTCTCTTCTCAATGAAAAGACGAATGAAGAAATGATCAGAGATACATATGAAAAGAAGGAAAACGCTCTCTATCACCTTGGTCGATATCAGCAAGTAGCTACCAAGTACTACAATGCTAAGATTAAAATTAGGAGGTTTCAAGTAGGTGACCTTGTGTTACAAAAAAATTTTCAAAATACGAGAGAAGAAAATGCTGAAAGTTAGCTGCTAACTGGGAAGGCCCATATCGAGTTTGAAGCATTGTACATGATGGTGTTTACAAATTGGAGAAACTAGATGGCTCCACCATTAGCAAAAGTTAGAATGTCTGTCATCTGAGAAAGTGTTATATCTAATTTCACTGAAATAAGTTTTTGAATTGAATAGTTTTCTTTGAATCTTTCAGGTTTCTTGTAATATCATTCGACTCATTTCATGACAGGTTGTCCATTGACATAATTCCTTAGGATTAGTCGAAGGACTACTCTAGTAATGATTGCAAAGAGCATTGGCTTGTAAATTGAACTACATCCAGCTTAATCCCTACACATGGGTATGTAAGCAGCTCGTGTATTGTAAATGAATGCAGCAACATTATTATTACAATAACGATTTTACTCGATATATAGTGTTCTCTAATTTCTTGCTGTCATTTTGGCTCGCCATCTTCATGGCTCTCAAAATTCATCAACATTGGATTCTTGCTGAAGCCTATTAGTATTTCACTGACAAGGAGGCAATCTAACAAATTCAAAATTTAATTATTTATAAATGAAACTTTGAAGGGGGATCAATGCCAAAATAGATATTATTAGAGCAAAAAAAAAAAATTGTACGATTCAAGAATCAACAAAACCTATCCATTACAGTACATAAAAAATGTTCATTACAAGGTATAAAAAAAAAAAGCAGAGATAGTTGCATCTAGTCTATAGTGCCCTAGACAGTTAGAGGTTGTGCAGTAATCCCTTTGTTTGTTGCCAAGACCTCGTTCCCAGCAACTTTGGGAGCCGCTATAATTGCATCAACCCCCTCGACCTCAGAATCAGCATCTAGAGCCAGAAGCTCCCAAAGCTTTGCTATCTCAACATCGACATCCTAGCTTTTAAATTGACATTCTTTAAACTTTGTGAGTATTTTGAGCCTCTCCCCAATAGAAGACTTGTTGTGGACGTCAAGGAGCTCCTCTTTGATTGCCTTGACTTCGTTGGTTTTCTCCGCCACCTCTTTCCTTACCTGAACAAGCTTTTCCTCCCTCAAACGAAGGCTGCTACTTAAGTTGAGAACTTTTTCATTCAATGTAGCTAATGCAGCAATGGCTTCGCTCATTTCTTTCTTCACATCATCTCTCTCTCCTTTTGCTTTCTTAAGGTACCTATCTAGCTCCTCACTAAGCTTGGAGAGTCTATCGTACTTATACTTGGCCTTGTTTGTGAAGATATTGGACAATTGAAGCATCTGTGAAATGCAAGATTAAGAATTATATTATTAGGACATAAATTGAAACTAGACTTAGGTTCAGATTTTACCTGTCCAAGCAATATTGTAGACTCCTTGTGAAGCCAAGTAATAGATTCTCCACCGAGTTAAAGCTTTTGGTAGCCCTCAGAGCTGACTCCTTGTCTTGAATAATACTTACGTTGTTAGAGACGCTAAGTATCTTTTCGTACTTCAAAGGATTCGACCCTTTTCCTTTTCTTCGATGTTGGGGGCTGAATATAGAATGGAAGTGGTGGAGGTAATTTCAAAGTATCTGTCAGCAATGGAGGAGTCTTTTAGATGCCAAAGGCGTCAGACTCGCTTCCTCTTTTTCTCTTTAACCGAAGCCCTTACGGTGTCTTTCCATTTCACAACCTCTTAAATTGATGGGAGTGGGCCCTTCATTGATGACAAAGTAGCTTCTCCAAGCACAGCATCTTCGTCACAAATAGGAGTAATGTATTTGGAAGGGCCGTGCAACCACTAAAGTACAATTGCAGCAAACAAAAATTCAATCAACTCTATCAAGAAAATGAATAGGTATACCTATTGAAATTTCTCAAAATGTGTTCCAAATTAAAGATTTCCTAAGTCGATCGGGGTGTAAAATCTAGGCCTAAGTATGTTCTTCCAACGCAATAAGGGTGTCAAGCTTCTCGCAGAATCATTCTCCTATAGGAGCGGGATGGTTCAACTCATAATCTACAAAGCAAAAAAATAAATGTAAGGATTAGTCGAAATGACTACATCAAATAAAACAAATGTCTGACACACTTACATCAAATAAAACAAATGTCTGACACGCTCACATCAAATAAAACAAATGTCCAACACACTCACCAATATGACAAAATGGAAAAGGGAAAGGAAATCGAATGGTCAACTTGACTGAATTTGCGGTTGATAGACATGAAGAAGTATTTCTCTTCCCAATGCATGTCCGTATTAACGAAATCGATAATGATATGCTTCGATTGCCAATACATGAAGTAGAATCCCCCCTTGTTTTTATTGTTGGGCTTCAAATAGTAACACCGAAGGAAGTCATGTAGATCAAAGTTAATGCCAGCCTCCTCAATGAGTACTATTAGAGTGAGTAGTAGTCGCATCCCACTCAGCATAAGCTGTGTTATTGAGATCTGATAGTGAGATGTGACTTGAAGGATAAACTCAGGGATTGAAAGTCGAAGTCCTAGCTCAAAAAATTTGCTATACGTACATAACTAGTTGTCATTCTGGGTATCTACTCGCTCACCTGGATAGGGAAGTTAGATTGCGACAAAAGAATGAATCCCATATTTGACTCAAATGTTTGATAGATCCTTACTCTTAAGGATCGATTTTGGGTTTTTCCAAAAGAACAAGACTCTTTTCGTTGGTGATTTTTGCATTCTTCTTTCGAACAATTCGATCTACTCGTTTCGATTAGAAGGACCTATAGGTCTATCTCTTTTCTTTGCTTTCGTGGTGACCTCTTCTGCTTCTCTACTGCTTCTAGCCCCACCAACTCGAGAAGCGCATTGGATCCTAGACTATTTTAAAATCCATTCGTTGAGTTCCCTATCGTCATCACTATCTTAAGGATCGCTAGATTCGCTCAAATTTGAACTAATATCTATTGCCCTCTCTGACATCTTATATGACAAACAAAATCCTAAAGCAAATTTAGGGCTACGAAGATCTAAAGGCTAAAAGATTCAAGATTTAAAGTGTCTCTTAGAAGTTCTTGAAAGTTCTAAGCCCATAAGAATCAAACAGGTTTGGAAATCACAGATTTTCTTGAAAAATAAGGTGAAAATGGTGTTAAAATGCTCGAAACTACAAGAAAATCAGACCTATAGAAAGAAAATTGTAAGAAAATCAAGAAAGATTGGCTTGGATTGCATTGGCTCTCAGATGAATGATCTAACAATTGAAATTAGGTTTCTTTTCAACTTCTCCCTCAAATTGAGGCATGGTATCTTTAAACCAAGTGTTGACGTCAACGATACAAAGATATTTCAAAATCCTCCACTCACATTGTGCCACGTGTAATGGGTAGTTGAGGCTTGCGTTTTCCCAAGGAAGGGTGACAATCATGGTGTGAACGCAAAGCTTCATCCAAAATGACATGTCATTGAACTAGAGTTTTGGTCTTGCTAAGAACAACCAATTCACTCCTGTAATCGATTACATCGACTAAGGAGTGGGGAACTAACTGTTGGGATACAACTTAGTTAGGCCCAAATCATTCAATAAAGGCCTAAAATGAGGAGTCTGAATTACAGTCAGAGCAAATTGAGCCCAGCAAGAGTGTTCGATTCAAGGCAGGCTGACATGAGAAGCACTACTTGTTCAATACTCAGTCAAGTTGAGGCTTCAATCTATTCGATTGTTGGCTATGGTTCAATTATGACTTTATTCGCTTTGTCATTTAAATCTAAACGTCCTTTATCATTGCAAATTTGCCAAGTGTCGGTTCGATGGAATCAATGTATAAAACCTAGCAATTACAAGAGGAAACATGCCAAGCCATGAACTCAGACAAGGAAGAGACCAGATTCTTATGCCCTATATAAGGGCATAAGCAACTTCATTGGAGGTATACGACGAACTCTACAGAAACTCTACAAAAATACTTTCTTATTGACAGATCATTTCTTTCAACATTTTTGTAACTTATACTCATTTATTCATCCATAGTGAAGAATAGTGGACGTAACTCTCGTTACAGAGTGAACCATCATAAATCTCAGTGTGTGGTATCATTTATTTTTTAGTATTGTTTGATTTTTCTGTTGGAAACAAAGTGCGTAGCGGAATTTTAAAAATTTTTCACCAGAGTAATTTCCAAAACACAAGTTTGACATGCTATATGTATAAATTAGACAGATCTTACTAACCTTTGGGTGAAGAACCTCCTCAACCTGTGTAGAGAAGTAACGTTCCAGAAGAGCCTCAACCAACTGGTCTTCTTTGCTATTCTCTATCCACAACCGGAGTGAGTGTGGGCTCACACGTACAGCTCTTCCACCGGTGACTCTCCTTCCAACCAAGAGAGAGAACCCAAAGCTAGTGTTCGTGATTTGCGAACAAAAGCTCTCAGGGAGTTTATAGATGCTCACTAGAAGAGTATCACTCTTAATCTCTCCATTGATCTGAGTAAATCATGAGACTCACTCCCTTTTTATAGCCCTTGGTCCTGGGGTCAGTCCTTATCAGATTAGGTATCAAAAACTCGAAACAGAATCAAGTTCGGATCAATATCTGATAAGATCCGCGTGAAAACACGTAATCTTATCGTCTGTTGATCGGCAAGCCGAACATTCTGATCGACAGGCCGAACAGGCCAGTTCGGCAGGCCGACCACGTCATTCGACAAGCCGAACTCCCGAGAAAAAATCTCCGCAAATCTTTTATTTTCCACCCAAGATTCTAAAGGATAAAGTCTCAGTTTTGATTCAAATAACCCAATAGAGAAGATATATGACCAAAACAAACTTTATCAAGATAATCTTTAAGAAAATAAATCAATTCACAATAATTCTACAAGTTTATCTTGATCTAATTTATCCAAAATTAAATCAACCGATAAACAGACAAGAATTATCTGATCCAATAATTCAACAAGTTTATCTTAAATTAATTTTATTACAAAATTAATTCAACCAATAAATAGACATGAATTATTTGATTCTTACAAATTTTAAACCAATCTGATAAATCTGACATAAGTCACCAATTATTGGAAAAGCATGCCGTGTCGTTATAAGATTTTGTGAGCTAGCAAAGGGGACCAAAATGGACCTATAAAGTTCAAGCTCATGACAATTATGAAACCCAATATCCCAGATATACATTTCACAATTATCAACTCCAACGCTACTCTACTAAAAGCTTGGAGCTGCACTCTCGAACTTTATAGAATTACGAAGCTCGTGTAGCTAAGTCTCCATGACATATCAAAGTGTATCGTATCCCCATATGATAATCCATAATCGGCTTAAGGACAAGTTCTGTCTCACCTTCCCAATTATTTTTATCTTACGTTCCATTGTCTCACCATTAGAAAACTTACCATCCAAAGATAGTATACCATTTGGGTACACCTATGTATCCAAATGGTTGAGCGCTCTAGTTTTCCAATTATAGGACAATGCATATAAGAGGATATCATTACTCCTAAAGAGGAGCTATCGATTTCATATCTATGAATAACAAGTCTACGCCATCAAGAGTCATGCCTCCAACGTACCGGCATGCGTACCACTATTGAGATGTGGGAGTCAGCCATTGGCACATCAAAAGACACAAGTCGAGACAACGGGCCCACTATTCATCTCAGGATTAAGATACAATACAAGTGATTGTCTAAAGTGAATCGATTTGCCAAGACAGAATTATTAATCTAAATCAAATCACTTTATGTCCCGATCCAACACATAGTCACCTATGACAAAGCGTGAATGTTTCTATTCACGGAGTCTAACTCCGATGGTCAAGACAAACCATCTCCCAAAAGGGATATAGACAACATAACAATCTTTACATGAATAAAGCGCCCAACTTTATTCCCTCGATTGCGGATCATATGTTTTAGACCGTCACCTTAAGAATCGTGTCTTCCGCATAATCAGTCCATCATATGCCCAATTCTTAAGGTTTAGACTGACAGTCTCAGACTACTGTTTGCTTATCATACATTCAACAAATATGAACGTAAGGAGGACAAGATTTGGTATATATAAATGAACAAATTCTTTATTGATAAAAAATGTCTCCAAAAACATATTACATTTTACTCCTTAGGGCATACATGTCTAACAATCTCCCACTTGTACTAAGTGAGTAAATGCAGCAAATTTCGCATCCCCATAGCATCCACATGCCTCTCGAAAACTTTTCCAGTAAGTGTCTTCGTAAATGGATCAACTAAATTGTCCTCTGGTGCGATCTTGCACATCGTGACATGCCCGCCCTCAACGAAGTCCTTTATCACATGATACTTTTGATCAATATGCTTACTCTTCTTGTGAAATCTTGGTTCCTTAGCATTAGCTACCGCCGCACTGTTATCACAGTACAGTGATACCGCTTTATCCATATCAGGAACTACTTCAAGATCCCCAAGGAACTTGCGGAGCCACACAGCTTCTTTCGAAGCATCACTAGCCGCCACATACTCGGCCTCCATCGTTGAATCCGAAGTGCAATCTTGCTTTACACTTCTCCAACTGATGGCACCGCTGCCTAGAGTAAACACAAACCCTGAAGTCGATTTCCTAGAATCCAGACAGGATTGAAAATCCGAATCAGTGTATCTTAGAGGAGTTAAGTCCTCACCCGAACACACAAGCATATACCCTCGAGTTTTTCTCAGGTACTTAAAAATATGCTTTACTGCAACCCAAGGGTTCGGTCTTGGATCCTCCTAAAATCGACTCACAATCTCGACCGCATAGCTAATATCCGATCATGTGCAAAGCATGGCATACATGAGACTACCCACTGCCGAAGCATAAGGCACCTTATTCATGTATTCTCTTTCTTCATAAGACTTTGGAGAGTCTTTCTTAGAAAGAGTAATTCTAGACCTAGATGGTTGCCCACCTTTCTTGGAATCCTGCATTGCAAACCTCCTGAGAATTTTATCTATGTAGCCAGCCTGTGGCAAAGCTATCATTTTGTTCTTCCTATCCCAAAAGATCTAGATACCGAGAACAAAATTAGCCTCACCCAAGTCCTTCATGTCAAACTGCTTGGTCAACCATAATTTGACATATGACAATGCCCCAATGTCATTACCAATTAGCAGAATATCATCCACATAGAGCAGTAGAAAAACCACATTCCCATCTTTAATGTGTTTGTAAACACATGGTTCATCCACATTTTGTGAGAACCCATAAGTCTTGATCACTTGATCAAATCTTATGTTCCAAGAACGGGAAGACTGCTTAAGTCCATAAATTGACTTTAGCAGCTTACAAACCTTACCCTCTTGACCCGCGAACTTGAACCCGTCTGGTTGTTCCATATAAATGGACTCATCAAGATAGCCATTCAAAAAAGCCGTCTTGACATCCATCTACCAAATCTCGTAGTCGAGAGCGGCAGCTATGGACATGAGAATCCGGATGGACTTAAGCATGGCTATAGGCGAAAAGGTTTCCTCATAATCGATTCCTTCCTTTTGTGTATAACCCTTAGCTACCAGTCTAGCCTTAAAGGTTTCGACCTTTCCATCTACTCCTCTTTTCCTCTTGTAAATCCACTTACACCCTATGGGTTTTACCCCTTCGGGAAGATCCATAAGCTCCCAGACCCGATTAGTCTCCATAGACTTCATCTCTATGTTCACAGCCTCTGTCCAGAGTTTTGAATGAACATCCTCCATAGCTTCTGCGTAAATATAAGGATCCCTGTCATGTTCATCCGGTTCAACCAAATAGACTTCCCCATTGAACATATACCTCTCAGGTTGACGCATGATCCTCCCACTACGCCGAAGCCCCTGAGATTGTTATTCAGGTTTGTTTGGTTTTTCTACACCGATCGAAATGGTTTCGTTTGGAACCTCTGGAGTGAACGGATCACCCCTTAACTCCTCAAGCACCACTTTGCTTCGAGGTTTAAAGTCGTCCATGTAACTCTCCTCAAGAAAAGTTGCATTAGTTGAAACCACGACTTTATTTTCCTTTGGGTTATAAAAATAACCCCCTTTAGTCCCTTTTGGATATCTTATAAACATGCAATCTTCCGAACGTGCTTCCAACTTATTCGGATCCTTAAACAGGACATGAGTCAGACATCCCCATATGCGAATATGGTTTAAGGATGTCTTCTTTCTTGTCCACAACTAGTGAGGAGTTTTAGGGACCGATTTTGAAGGCACATTGTTCAAAAGACAACATGCAGTTTGTAGTGCATATCTCCAAAAGGATAAAGGTAATGATGAATAACTCATCATGGACCTAATCATGTCCAACAAAGTCTTATTCTTTCTCTCTACTACACCATTCTACTGCAGAGTGCCCGGCGCAGTCAAATGGGATAAAATCCTATTCTCTAGCAAGTGTCCCAAGAACTCATCAGAAAGGTATTCCCCACCTCAATCAGATCGAAGTACCTTTATGGGTATACCCAATTGCTTTTCCACTTCAGCCTGAAACTCTCTGAACTTATCATAACTTTCGCTTTTGTGATGCATTAGGTACACATACCCATATCTTGAGTAATCGTCAATAAAAGTGACGAAGTACTCATACCCTCCTCGTGCCCGGATGTTCATCGGTCCGCAAACATCATTATGCACAAGTTCTAGAACCCCTTCGGCCCTATTGCCCTTAGACCCGTATGGTCTTTTGGTCATTTTACCCTCTAAACAAGATTCACATTGAGGTATAGGTTCCACCTTTAAGTGACTTAAAGGTCTATCCCTTACCAACCTTTGAATCCTATTCAGGTTAATATGGCCAAGGCGCAAATACCAAAGATAAGTCTTATTAGAGTGAGAAGTTTTAAGTCTTTTTGAGTCATTATCATTTATCACAGCATTAAGCAATAAGTCCATCTTAGGTTTGACAAAATATAGATTATTTTGCATCCATCCAGAACAGATAAAAGATTAGTTTTTACGAATCACCACTTTTTCATTAAAAGATACCACGTAGGAGTCTTTAAATAAAGAAGATACAGAAATTAAATTCCTTTTAAATTGAGGAACATAAAAACAATCTCGCAAAATTAAATTCTTATAATTATCAAAGTAAAGATGGACATCTCCCACTGCTTCCGCTGAGACCAAGGATCCATCGCCCATCCGAAGCGTTAAGTCTTCACGTAGTAGACTTCTCGTTTCTTTGAATCCCTGCAAAGAAACACAAACATGATTAGTTTCACCAGAATCTATGACCCAGATGTCACTAGATTCCTCAACTAAACAAGTTTCTAAATATAGAAGATCACACCTACCTCCCTTGGAAAGAAAGTCCTTGCAATGCTTCTTTATATGCCCGACCTTACCACAGAAGAAGCACTTAAGCTTTTTTGGGTTCTTATTCTTCTTCTTCTTCTTGCTCTTGGTAGCAGCAGGAATAGAAGACTTCCCGTTCTTGGCCCGTTGCTTCTTTCCATTTCCTCAGTTAGGATTGGAACCAGAAGCAGCTACCATGTTGGCCTCACCACCAGCAGGAGACTCCCTGATCAGCAGTTTGAACTCCTGTAACTGTTTCATTAGTTCTGTCAAGGTCATATCTCGTCTATTACTTAAATTAAAAGTAGCTCTAAAGGGAATAAATTCCTTAGACAGGGTCTCAAAGACCATAGTCATCTGAGTTTCAGCATCGATGTCGGCTCCATTGGTTTGAGCCTTAGCGAGGTAACCCATGACCAACATCATGTGCTCCTTTACAGATGTCCCTAGTCACTGTCTACAGTTTAAGAGCTTTCGAAGCACCCCTTGCCGCTTTGTTATGTCCTGGCCTTTGAACATATCTTCAAGATTATCCAAGATCTGCTTCGCAGTCTCATAATCCTGATGTTGAGCCTGTAGCATGTTGTTCATGCTAGCCATAACATAACAACGGGCCTGATCATTAGCATCTTTCCAACGATCGTACGCTTGGAATTGCTCATTACTTGAGTCTCCCGTAGGCTTGGGAGGACAAGGAATTGTCAGTACGTATTTTAGTTTCTCAAAGGATAGGACGATGTCTAGGTTCTGTTTCCAATCGTTATAATTCTCACCGGTTAATTGGTTTTTCTCAAGTATCGATGATAAAGAGTTTTTAGACATTTTCAATCTACAATAAAGAATCATATACCAAACATAAGCAAACATATATAATAATTTAGTAAGATAACACAATCATGTAAAATCATACAAATGTGTTTATGTGTCAAAACCTTGAAAATATCACAACCTTACAACGATAATTCCCAACTCAGAATTCAACAAGCTCCTAGGGGAGTCATGCCAAATTCAATCAGGAACACGGATCCCCTCCTGATTAATATATGCCATCCAAGACCCGTAGATCCAGCATATACTAATAATCGTTTCTTTGGCCATTAATTTTATTAATAGAGCTCCTAGGAGAGGTTAATAATAAAATTAACGTGAGTGTATAACCATCATTTCAATATTTTATCCATGATTTATAATCACCACCTAGGGGTGTGCAACCATAAATCAGACTAAAATACATTATCCTTTCAGAGATCTAATCTGGTACATGATAGAAATCCCTTCCTAGGGGTCGGGACCACCATTTTCTTCCTATGGACCAACGATGGAGGTCTTAGGTCCTCTCTTCGAAAACCTTCTCCTACTCAATCTTTTGAAGTCAAGGTTTTATTTTAAAATTATGCATGAACAATTTTAATATGAGCGGCACTCCCTATCCTATATGACATGTTATCAATATACATGGTAAATCATATTATAATACAGACAAGCAAAGCATTCAAGCAAGGCTACAAGAAATATAATAATAACCGTAATATTATGGTTCCACCCTAGAGAATAGAAAAAACAAAGATTACAAGAGAATAATCGAGACATTTATCGATTCTTCATCCTTTAATCCCCAAGCTGTATCCTTCTTCATGCAATACCCATCTTCAAGTCTTCAATCCCGTTATGAATCAAAAACTTCATATTTTCGGTCATATCCAAATTCAATGTTTCTCAAAATCGTCTCAAAAATAAAATTAAAACTGCACCGAAAAAATCACACCTTTTCTGGACATTTGGCAGCTCTCGGTCGACAGGCTGATCTGGGTGATTGGCCTACGGTCATGAAGGTTCGGCTTGCCGAACTAAAAGTTAGGCCTGCTGACAGAGCACCCCATTTTCTGCCCCACTGTCATCCTGCCGGACTACATGTCCTGCCTGTCGATCTGTGGCCATCGGCCTGCCGCACTGTGACGTTCGGCATGCTGACCGAGCAGGAAAAATTATTCTAGAAAATACAACTTTAATGCAATTTATTAATTTTATTTTCAACAATTCAAAAACATAAAATTAGAGACTCAAGAAATACCTAAGGGCGCCATCATCATTCTTTTAGATCCGTCTTCTAGATCCGTCTTCTTCGAATAATTATTTAATTACAAAAATTTTTGCAAAATTAAAAATTAAATAACAATTCCTAGACGGAGATGATAGTCCGCCATCTAATTATATGAAAAACCTAGATACACATTCTAACCTCTAAGGAACCATAACATGTATTAATTAATTAATAAATAATTAAACAATGATTTAATCAACCATAATTAATTAATAAACATTCACTACATAATCCATGACAACATATATATTATATAGAAACCTAGAGTGTCATCTCTCTATAAAATTTAATTCAAGCATAGGAGAGATAGAGATCACAAAATTTATGCATATAACATGATCACAAACTCGTAAATTTATGTAAAAACCATTGCTCTGATACCAATTGTTGGAAACAAAATACGCAGCAGAATTTTAAAAATTTTTCATCAGAATAATTTCCAAAACACAAGTTTGACATGCTATATGTATAAATTAGACAGATCTTACTAACCTTTGTGTGAAGAACCTCCGCAACCTGTGTAGAGAAGTAACGTTCCAGAAGAGCCTCAACCAACTAGTCTTCTTTGCTATTCTCTATCCACAACCGGAGTGAGTGTGGGCTCACACGTACAGCTCTTCCACCGGTGACTCTCCTTCCAACCAAGAGAGAGAACCCAAAGCTAGTGTTCGTGATTTGTGAACAAAAGCTCTCAGGGAGTTTATAGATACTCACTAGAAGAGTATCACTCTTAATCTCTCCATTGATCTGAGTAAATCATGAGACTCACTCCCTTTTTATAGCCCTTGGTCCTAGGGTCAGTCCTTATCAGATTAGGTATCAAAAACTTGAAACAGAATCAAGTTCGGATCAATATCTGATAAGATCCGCGTGAAAACGCGTAATCTTATCTCCTGCTGATCGGCAAGTCAAACATTCTGATCGACAGGCCGAACAGGCCAGTTCGGCAGGCCGACCATGTCATTCGACAAGCCGAACTCCCGAGAAAAAATCTCCGCGAATCTTTTATTTTCCACTCGAGATTCTAAAGGATAAAGTCTCAGTTTTGATTCAAATAACCCAATAGAGAAGATATATGATCAAAAAAAACTTTATTAAGAAAATCTCTAAGAAAATAAATCAATTCACAATAATTCTACAAGTTTATCTTGATCTAATTTATCCAAAATTAAATCAACCGATAAACAGACAAGAATTATCTGATCCAATAATTCAACAATTTTATCTTAAATTAATTTTATTACAAAATTAATTCAACCAATAAATAGACATGAATTATTTGATTCTTACAAATTTTAAACCAATCCGATAAATCCGACATAAGTCACCAATTATTGGAAAAGCATACCGTGTCATTACAAGATTTTGTGAGCTAACAAAGGGGACCAAAATGGACCTATAAAGTTCAAGCTCATGACAATTATGAAACCCAATATCCCAGATATACATTTCACAATTATCAACTCCAACGCTACTCCACTAAAAGCTTGGAGCTACACTCTCGAACTTTATAATATTACGAAGCTCGTGTAGCTAAGTCTCCATGACATATCAAAGTGTATCGTATCCCCATATGATAATCCATAATCAGCTTAAAGATAAGTTCTATCTCACCTTCCTGATTATTTTTATCTTACGTTCCATTGTCTCATCATTAGAAAACTTACCATCCAAAGATAGTATACCATTTGGTTACACCGATGTATCCAAATGGTTGAGCGCTCTAGTTTTCCAATTATAGGATAATGCATATAAGAGGATATCATTACTCCTAAAGAGGAGCTATGGATTCCATATCTATGAATAACAAGTCTACGCCATCAAGAGTCATGCCTCCAACGTACCGGCATGCGTACCACTATTGAGATGTGGGAGTCAGCCATTGGCACATCAAAAGACACAAGTCGAGACAATGGGCCCACTATTCATCTCAGGATTAAGATACAATACAAGTGATTGTCTAAAGTGAATCGATTTGCCAAGACAGAATTATTAATCTAAATCAAATCACTTTACGTCCCGATCCAACACATAGTCACCTATGACAAAGCGCCAATGTTTCTATTCACGGAGTCTAACTCCGATGGTCAAGACAAACCATCTCCCAAAAGGGATATAGACAACATAACAATCTTTACATGAATAAAGCGCCCAACTTTATTCCCTCGATTGCGGATCATATGTTTTAGACCGTCACCTTAAGAATCGTGTCTTCCGCATAATCAGTCCATCATATGCCCAATTCTTAAGGTTTAGACTGACAGTCTCAGACTACTATTTGCTTATCATACATTCAACAAATATGAACATAAAGAGGATAAGATTTGATATATATAAATGAACAAATTCTTTATTGATAAAAAATGTCTCCAAAAACATATTACATTTTTACTCCTTAGGGCATACATGTCTAACATTTTCATAGCTTTGATCTAATTTATTTTCTGCAATTATTTTAATGTTGTTCTTTGAAGCTAAACAGATCCTAATAATGGTGATTTAAGGGCCCAAACTCATAAATAGTAAAATATTAAATTGATCTAATATGTTTATATTTAATTGTAGATCCAACATCTATCAAGTGTTGCATCTTAGTCCTGAAATGAATCAATGAGTTCGTATTCTTGACTTATGTCTTTTGATGTTCTAAAAGGTGACATCCTAAATTACATAGAGATATGCATACTAGTACGTTAGATACACGACTCTTGATTGACGTAGACTCAAATTTTGAGTCTGATTCAAATTTTGAGGCCAAATCTGATAAGGACAAGCACCAATCCGACCTTTATATAAAGAGAACAATTTTCTATTGTTTCTTAGATTACTTAAGAAATTTAAAGAAGAGCATTTTGCTGGGAAAGCTCTAAAACTCTTATAGAACTATTGTTTAACATCTCAAATTTTAGCTCTTGGTTTTCTCAAGCAGTTGAAAGGAGAGGTCACGTGAGCAAAAACTGAAGGATATGCGACTACCTGCATTCTGATCATGGAAAGAGAATACCAAAGAAAACCAGTTAGTTAAGGCTCTTTTGATAGATTTTTCTCGTTACAATTTCTACAGCTTTTTTGGTCTACTAAAAGGTACGAAAGATCTTTTATTAATTTATATACATAGCATATCTAACTTGTTTTGGAAAATCTTTTTAACTAAAAATTTTTAAAATCTGTTGCATACTCGTTTTCCAACACTTCTCCAATGAGAACTTCCACTGATGGTGCGTGTTTTGGAATCCATTAGACTAATCATTATCACTTCTTTTTTTTTTGGCAGATTTGACAACTGAAAGACAAATACGCATCGATGAGTATCTTTTTGATTCTTTCCAAAAAAAAATTGTTAATTACATTTCTAAAGACATTTCTAAAGTACCAACAATATTTTTCTCTTCTTTCTAAAAAAAATAAATCTTTTTTTTTTAATTTAAGCGGGATTACAATAAATAAAGAAAGAAATCAACTCAAGTAAACACTAAAAATTTCCATAAATAAATAAATAGCCACTGGAAAACTAACATAAAAACCAACATTTTCCAAAGTCAAATCTTCTATCACAAAATAGTCCCTCACTCTATCTTTAATCTTCCCACCTATTTTTGAAACAATTTCATTCTTTAGATTGCCCCTGTGTATGTTTTGTATGTGGGTTTGAACTGGTGGTTTTTATTTTTGTGGTTTGAACTTATAATATAAGTTTAAAAGATAGTTTTAAACTGACATTTGAAATATAAAGATCTGAACAAGGACTAATGTTATATTAGAAATATCAATTTAAATATAGTTTAAGAAGAAAAAACAAAATAAGAAGTGTCTTTTATAGTAAAGAATAGTTCAAAACATTCCTATTTTAAGGGGATTAAGTACTCGAAACTGATAATTTGACCTGTTTTAAACTATCCTCATCATTTTACACCATTGCACTATTTTGTTTACCAAATGCCAAGTAAAGTTAGAGGTATGGGTTCAAACTGTGAGAACCTAGATATCAAACGCCACAATATAGCTTTTCATTTTGACACAAAAAAGCTCCCGCAATCCCCACTACATCCAACAATCTGGTTTCCAATTTACCCTTAACCCTGAATTCCTTGTTAGCCCAAGAATAACTACCCAAGAGGGGGGTGAATTGGGTTTTCGAAAACTTTTACAATTATTGGAAATTTTCTAAAGTAAAATGCTTTAGAAGTAAATATGAGAACGAGATAATATGAGCACAACCAAGCAACAATTAAGCAGTGATTAAGCAAAGAGTAAGGAGAAGAAATGCAAACACTTTTTATAGTGGTTCGGCCAATATGCCTACGTCCACTGTCACCAAGCTAGACTCCTTTGCTTGACCTCTTGCACTATTAGACCGTCTTTTCAGCACGATCACTCCTTTATACAACCGGTGACTTGCTCAACCCGAGGCTCACCACACCTTACAAAGTGACAATTTTCTCGGAGATTGTCTAACCAAGAATTCCCCAAATTTACAAGGCTTTTGAAACCCAACAATGAAAATAATGTGGTTGTAATTTTGGTACACTCACAAAATATACACTCCAAAACAAAAAGAAATGAAAATACAACTGTGGTACGTGTTTGGAGGTGTGAGTAATTCTCAATTAGAGTATGAGACAATTTTGGCTCAGGAGAATGTGTGAGTAATGAATGCTTGAGAAGAACAATGTAGAATAATGTCAAATTTCACTTGTGTTCCTTCATCGTTTATGGCACATTGAATGGATGAGTAGTTATAGCTTCCTAGTGCTTAGAAACATATGAACACATCACCTTTGAGTTCAACTAGCCGTTACAATTTTGAGTCCAACGGTCAAAAAACTAGCCGTTATAGACAGTTCGGCAGGCCGGAAGTTAAGTTCGGCAGGCCAAAGATTGAGGCGCTGAAAATCAAGTTCTCAACGGTCACCAAATAGGCAGGCCGGTTCACAGTTCGGCAAGCCGTTAGAGCCTCTGCAGAACGGGTTTTGAAACTCAGATCGGTAGGCCGAAGTAGGGAGTTCAGCAGGCCGATCTTCGAAACTTTGGCAGGCCGTCAGAGCCTCTGCAGTCGAGGGGTTAAAAATCCCCAGATCGGCAGCCGAAGCAGGGTTTTCGGCAAGCCGAAGCAGGGTTTTCAGCAGGCCGACCAAATTGGGTCGGCGGGCCGATCTACCTTAGGCCAAAAAGCCTATGAGACTTGTTTTTGAAACTTGTTTTACATCAACTTGTTTTGGCACTTCTAAAACAGTTTAAGTCATGCAATTTGAAATTCAAAACAACATCAAATGCAAGTATGCAATGTGAGTGTGTGCTCTTGAGCTTTCTTTTGATCATTCAATTTGAGAATTGCTCACTTACACTTCTGGACTATAGAATAGAAACTTATAATCTTCAAGTCTGTGTGAGTTCCCTTTCAAAAGACTTCTTCCACAAGCTTTCTTGAACTGTTTTCACTTGATTTCTTGAAAAGTAAGCTTAGTAACACTCAAGATAATTGTTGGTTTAAAAGAGTATTTTGCACATATAATAAAAATTGTATTTGTTATCATCAAAAGAGTATTAACATAGCTCTGTGAAACCTTGAAGCCAACATTCTTGTCATAGAAAAAATAATTTCAACTCTTGCTTAGCCCTTAGGTGGTTATTTAGACTCTTTAATCGAGAAATTCTGGCCCATGTTTGCGAGACGTCGCACATCCCACGTGGTTTGGAGTACAAGTGAGAAAATGTTGGCCTCACAAATTGTCAAAATCTTTTTTTTTTTTTTTAATTCTCATCCCTGACTTCAGAACACAGAGAAAAGATAGATGATCGATACAGAAGAGTTCCTTTGAAGATGGAAAATTTAGCCAGAGCCAACGACTGTGCCTGGTGGACTAGTCTTGGATAAAGATGTGATTTGGTTAAACCGCAAAAGAGTAAAAACGCGTATAAAGAGATTGTATAAGCACTCATTCGCATTTGATTAAACTTTGCAATTTCCCAACTGTATTCACCAGTAAACAGGGAAAAAAGAGAGTAATATACACAGGAAAAAAAAAAAAAAATTGGTACATGAGCTAGTTCATCCAAAAAATGAATGAATTAGCGTCTCTTTTTGTTTCTCAAAAATGTGGTCAAGTCCTCACGACTTGAGGTCTCCATGTTTGCCACACCAAACAACCTTTTTCTCCAATAAATGGATTCACAAGCTTTTTCAAAATCCCCCTTTTGGATTTTCTGGTTTCACCTTGCGAGGGTAAACTTTGCAATGGCATTTGGGGGCTTCCTACGTCTGCTGACTCGACAATTTGACTCACCATGTCCAAGACTTCGCTCATTTTGGGACGTGATTTAGCCTGTCGCACAAGGCACCGGTTGGCCACAGATGCTAGCTTTCTGGCAGCCTTGAGGGAGTACTTCCCTTCAAGTCTTGGGTCCAAAATTTGCTGGAACTTTTTGGCATCAGAGAGGTGTGGCCTGACCCATTCTAAGAGCTTTTGCTCGCTTCTGGGGCGGTTTCGGTCCACAGGGTGCCTGCCCGTGATGAGTTCGTAAATGAAGACTCCATAGCTCCACACGTCGCTTTTTGCAGTGAGACGCCCTGTTTGGATGTACTCTGGGGCTGCATAGCCAATGGTTCCTACTACCTGCATGAAAATGAGAAGAAATTGTTATGAACCAACTCTTGATAGAGAAAGCACATGGTTACAACTAGAAAAAGCATATTGAAATAGATCAACAAGTTTTACTTTTTTGACTTTCACAAGAATAAATATTAGATGATCAAAATGATGTTAGACTTTGAAATTTAGTTGCCTAATTAACACAGCCATTATGAGAGTAGATTATACGCAAGCATACCGCAGTAGAGACATGAGTTAATCCATCTGAAGGCCCCAATCTGGCTAATCCAAAGTCCGACAATTTTGCATTCCATTTCTCGTCCAAAAGTATGTTTGAAGACTTGAAATCCCTAAAGATAATCTGTTGGAATGACAATACATAAATGACTTCAGGACAAGTATGAGTAAACATGCTATTGCAGAGCACTGAAGGATATGAGCCTTAAAACACGTCGTAACCACGTAATATAATTAATGGCTACGCTATTGTCATAATTCACCTGATTTGCCGATATGTTGTCTACTTAATTCCTGATTACTACTCCTTTTCTTGCTCTTAATTGGTTTCTTGTAATGCTATCATAACAAATGTTAAATACCCAATTAAAATAACTTTCCTAGCGATTTTTTTGCACCCATGAACTAGTTTTTTGACCATACCTAAACAAGTAAACTTCAAAGAAAAAAAATCTGAGAAGTACCTGAAATTCCATTTCTTCATGGAGGTAAGCTAAGCCACGGGCAGCATCCTGGGCTATTTTCATCCTTATGCCCCAGGGAAGTGGCGTCTGAAACCGGCTAGATAAGTGATCCTGAACACTTCTGTTGGGCATGTACTCGTATATTAGCAATCTCTGGATCCCTCTTTCATCATCCTCAGCACAGTAGCCCAACAATTTGACAAGGTTTTGGTGTTCAATTACCCCCAAGACATTACATTCTGTCACCCATTCTTTGTGGCCCTGCAAGAAAAAGAGAGTACAAGATGAAGGATTTAAAAATCAGATATTTAAGGGGGCAAAGACTGATAGAAAGATTTCCTTTTCCATTTCAGAAATATTATGGCCATTCTGGTTTTCAAACCTTCTTTGATTTTCCTCTATTTAAACCCCGAAGAAAGCAAAAAAGTGATAAATGCTAGCAAGAAGGTTATACTTATAAGTTGAAGATATATATTATTCCAATTTCTGAGTATCTTAAATTCCCAAATCTGCATCAAGTTTCTTTGAAATATCTTTTTTTGCATAATTGATTATGGACTGATTGATATGGTTAAATTATACCATTAAATCAAACAAAGAGAGAGAAGAAAACTTACCTGCAATCCTCTTCTACTTAGTTGTTTGATGGCAACATCGATCTTCTTGTGTTGATCTTCGGTGCTGTGAATTACACCCTTATACACACCGCCAAACCCACCCTCTCCAATCATGAGGGATCGGCTGAAATTTTTGGTTGCAGTTTTCAACTCCGAGAATGTGAATTCCCTCAGATTACTCTGCCTTTGAGACAATATTGCAAATGACTTGGCAGATGACGTGCTGAATTCCGAAACATTCAGAGAATGAGATTCAGAGCTAGATCGCCTTATGTCACGATCAGTTGACATGGAAGTAGAAGAAGAAGCCATGGAACTGGATTTTGTAGTCTTTGGCTCCTCATTTTTCTCTTTGTCGTAGAAGGAAAAACACTTCATTGCCCTCAAAATGTTGCTGACTTTGCTGCAGATCCACAATTCACAGTGAAAAGACTTCTCAAACAGAATCCAAACTCCTTTAGTTGCTCAATAGTATGACCACAAAGATATAGTTTCAAATCTTTGACTATATCTCAAATGATCATGAAATTCCAAAGTCAAACTTACTTAAACTTCCCTTTAAGTTACTTAAACAAAGAACAATGTTGTGACCAAGATAAGAAAAAACAAAATAGCATTTAACACGTTCTTAGAAAGTTCAAACTTTTTGAACAACCCAATAATCAAAATGGACTTTTGACCAACTTCAACTTTCATCTTCAACATTATAAGCATAATTTGTCTCTCTCCAGGCACCCATATTCCAGGTATGGTCAATTTGGCAGAACACCATAGCTTTCCTCCTCCAGAAGATATGCCACAGAAACAATAAGGATAATTCTTTGGTACGGTAAAAGGAAAGGAAAAAAAAAAAAACTAGTAAAAGGGCAATGTTCTGTACCGTCAGATTTTTATCCAGTTCTGTTAAACTTACGTACTCTTTCTGATCTCATGATCTGACAGTTTACATCTTCCTGGTGAGTGCTTCTTACACCACCACAAAACCCGCCAACTAAGATCCTATTTACATCAGATTTTGAGGGTCACTTGATCAAATATTCTGGGGAACTATCTTCAATTTTATTCCAATTTTCACCCTACTTTTAATGCCCAAAACAGATGAATTTAATTGCATATAAACAAAGCGTTTAGCAAAGTTTACACCCTAAAACAAAACAATTCAGAAAATTAACATCACAAAAATCTTAGTTGCAGAAGAAGAAGAAGACGTCTAACCTGTCATATGTTGTTTAGCAGATAGAAATGTTAACATGTAATAATCTTCAAAAATCCTTCAATTTCGGAAGTCCTAAAGATAGACGCAGAATTCAAAAAAGGTTACTTGGGAGCATCCAAGGGACACAACGAGCTCTCCATGATCCAAGGGAGGTTAATACGACGAGGCAGCTAGAATTTAGCTCACCAACCAAAAATAAGAGAGAGAAAAAGAGAGAAACACTTCCCCAAAAGCATATATTAAAGAGCCAGGGGAGGGAAGATTGTTGGAGCAAAAAACGATGCGCTGTGAGAAAAGGGTTCTTTGTCTAAGCAAAATCGGAGTTGGAATTTGATAGCTTTTGTTAGGAGATCGTGGTACAGGACACTCTATTACAATTGAAGTACAAACTATAAAAAGGAGAATTTTGTGCGGAAAAATTCTCTAAATAAACTGAGATAAAATAATAGATAAATTGTAGAAGAATTTTACTATAATAAAATGATACAATAATTTTTTTCTAAAATAAAAAGAGTACAAATTACAATACCCTATTGTAAAGAAAAACCCACTCTCTCAAACCAAGGAAAGACACAAGTAATTGGGAGAAACCTCTCAATTTTCTCTCTCTAATTCTCTCACTTTCTCTCTTTATTTAACTCACTCAAATGCTCAAAATGGGATACTTTAAAAACGATATATATAGGTATCAAAGGTTGTGATTTCTTGGCGATAGAACAAATCTTATCGTCTAAGAATGCTATACACTTAGACTTTTCAAAGTCTTGATGGCTTCCTTAATTCACAAGGTAGCTGTCAAAGCCTTGGGCCTTGGCCCAAATTCAGTCCAAGTCACAAAAGAGACTTTACTGCAACATTTCTCCCACTTAAAGTCACTTTTGCAATCCTTCTATCTTTCTACTTGTCATTTTCATGCTGTTTACGTTTCTGTTAGGCCAATAGAGGATCTACACCATATGTATTTGTCATTGTTAACCAGCTTTGTTAACATATCTGCTAGGTTTTCTTTAGTATGGATTTTCTGAATATCCACACTTCCTTCTTCCACCTTCTCACGAACGAAATGATATTGAACTCGTATGTGCTTTGTCTTTGAGTGAAATGCTGGATTCTTTGCTAAGTGCAAAGTGCTTTGAGTATCACAAAATAAACCAATCTTCTCTTGTTTGTGTCCAAGCTTCTCCAATAGCATTTGCAACCAGATTGCCTCTTTGCTAGCTTCTGTAGCTGTAATGTATTCAACCTCCGTCATTGAAGTAGCCACGATAGACTATAGTTTCAAAAGCCAGCTTACAGCTCCTCCAGCAAGAGTAAACACATAACCTATGGTGGACTTGCTCTTGTCAAGATCACCTGTATAATCTGAATCAACATAGCCTTTGATAGTAAAGTCTAATCCTCCATAACATAATACAGCATTTGAGGTACCATTGACATATCTCAAGATCCCCTTCACAGTACTCCAATGCCCTTTTCCAGGATTTGCCATGCAAAGACTAACCGCTCTCACTGCTTGTGCAAGTCTGGTCTTGTGCATACTATAGCGAACATTAAGCTACCCACTGCTGATGCATAAGGCACTTGAGACATTACCATCCTCTCTGCTTCATTGCTAGGACTCATACTTGAGGATAACTTGAAATTGATAGGAAGAGGGGTAGAAATTGGTTTACAATCTTGCATGTCGAAGCATCGTAAGATTTTCTTCAAGTAGTTCTTTTAAGAAAGCCAAATCTTCTTATTATTTCTGTCTCAGTAAATTTGCACCCCTAGAATCTTGTTTACTTGTCCCAAGTCCTTCATTTTAAACTCCCTAGCCAACTGTGCCTTCAAGTCTGTAATATAATCTTTGTTGGGGCCTGCTACCAACATGTCGTCAACATACAATAGCAGAATAATGAAATCACCATCACCAAATCTCTTGTAGTAAGCACAAGGATCTGAACTAAGTCTGTTGTATCCAAGGCTCATGATGAAGGAATCAAATCTTTTATACCAACATCTCGGCGCCTGTTTGAGACCGTATAGAGATTTGTTCAATCTGCAAACCAAGTTCTCTTTTCCTTTTTTCTTCAAAACCACCTGGTTGGAGCATGTAAATCTCTTCTTCAAGTTCACTATGAAGAAATGCAGTTTTCACGTCTAACTGCTCTAAGTACAAGTCAAATGTAGCACACATCACCAGGACTACTCGAACTGTTATAAGTCAAACAATAGGAGAGAATATCTCATTGAAGTCAATGCCTTCTTTTTGAGCAAATCCTTTCACCACCAATCTAGCACGATATCGCTCTACTTGGTCATTGCCATCTCGTTTAATCTTGTAGACCCACTTGTTCCTGATGGCTTTCCTTCCTTGTGGTAGTGGAACAAGATCTCATGTCTTGTTTTTATGGAAAGCTTCAATTTTTTCTTGCATTGTTGCCATCCATAGAAAAGCTTCTTGTAGCGTCATGGAAAGTTGATGGCTCTCCATCCTTTATTAGTAGACAATATGTAACATTTCCCTTCATAATGTATTCTAAGTGCCAAACTGGTTTTCTCCTCTCCTAAGTTGACCGTCGAACTTATGGAGTTGCCAACTCAGCCTGCTCTTGTTCTTCGTGCTCTAGTGCTGCTTTAGAAGAATCTGGAATCTCTTATTCTCGTATATCTTCAACTTGAACTATAGTAGTCTCTGGTTTCTCTTTTGAAGTGCTATCAATTTCTTTTCTTGTATCTTGTCTTCTAAAAATGTTACATCTCTACTAATTATCACCTTGTGGGCAATGGGATCCCACAGGCCTTAACTCCATCAGCATAACCAAAGAAAATACATTTTCTAGATTTTGTATCCAACTTTGATGTTTCTTGGGTGTCGTACATAATGTACACAAGACTTCCAAATGTATGTAAGCAAGAATAATCGGCTGGCTTACTAGTCTACATCTCCATCAGCATCTTCAAATCAATTGCGGTTCATGGTAATTGATTGATCACATAACAGGTGGTCTTGACTGCTTCTGCCTAAAATGACTTGGCCATCCTAGCTGTTCTCAACATCGGTCTTGTTCATTCCAGCAAGGTTCTATTCATCCACTCTGCTACTCCATTTTATTGTGGAGTGTATGCCATGGTGAAATGTCTCTTTATACCTTCTTGTTGCTAGAAATTATCAAATTCATCACTAGTATATTCTCCTCCATTATCTGTCCTTAAACATTTTATCTTCTTCTTAGATTCAAGTTCTACCCGCGCTTTGAATATTTTGAAAACTAGAAATACATATGTCTTTCTCTTGATTGGATACACCCAACATCTCCTACAGTAATCATCAATAAAAGATACAAAGTATCTTGCACCTCCTAGGGACATAACTAGTGCTTGCCAAACATTAGAGTGGATCAGTTCTAAGATAGCTTTGCTTCTAGCATTAGAACTACTAAACTTTAATATGTACTGCTTACTAGTAACACAACGCTCACAAAAGGGTAATGAAATCTTTTTGAGCCTTGGAAGAAGCTTTTGTTCAGCAAGAATCTTCAAACCTCATTCTGACATGTGGCCAAGTCTACTATGCCACATCATCATTAATTCTTTTGCAGAACTTGCCGACGTAGTAGACGCTTCTCCTTCTTGTTGTGTTTCTCCTTTAAGCATGTACAAATTTGCAGCTATCTTTTTCGCTTTCATCACCACAAGCATGCCTTTAACTATTTTCATGATCCCATCTTGAACTTAGGTTTTGCACCCACTACTATCTAATTGTTCTAAAGACAATAGATTTTTCTTCAGGCCCTTCACATGCCGTACCTCTTGGATGGTGCAAACTGTACCATCATACATCTTCAATTTGATGGTACCACTATCAACAATCTCCAAGGCATGATCGTCTCCCATGAACACAAATCCTCCTAAGATAGGTTCATATTGGTGGAACCATTCTCTCTGAGGGGTCATATGCCATGTAGCTTCTGAGTCCATAAGCCAAACATCAACAAGTCTTCTTCTGCCTTCAGCAACTATTGTTGCCTCATTGTATAAAATTTCACCATTTTCTGAGGTACTTGCCATATAACCCTGAGCTTTTGATGACTTAGGACCTTTTCCTTTGGCTTCTTCATTCTTCTTGAGATGCCAACACTCCCTTTTGTAGTGCCCTTTCTTGCCACAGTTATGACACTTAACATTCTTCTTACTTTTGGATTTTGATCTACTTTGATTTTGACTCCCATTGGGGCCACATTCCATTGATCTTCATTTTGTCACCATTAAAGCTTTAGCTTGCTGTGAGGTTCCCAGTCTATCTTTTTTGTTTTTCCGTCTATTTTCTTCTTCAAGAATAGCAACAACAAGTTCATCAAAGACCAAATAGTCTGTAAGTATGTTGTTTGTCAAGTTGATGACAAGCTGATCATACTAATCAAGTAAGCTTAGAAGTAGAAGCTCAGCACGTTCATTTGGTTCTACTCTATAGCCCAACAATGTAAGTTGAGCAAATAAAATGTTTAAGGTGTTGATGTGGTCAGTCACTGATGTGGATTCTGCCATTCGAAGAGTGTAAAGCCTTCTTTTTAAGAAGATTTTGTTATGAAGCGACTTTGCCTCGTACAATTTTGTTAGAGTATCATATATCTCCATTGCCATCTTTTTCTCCACCACACTAGATAACGCTCCATCAGCAAGTGCTAGATGTAGATTAGCAATTGCGTTGCCATCCATCTCATCCCACTTGCTATCAGTGATTTCTGTAGGCCTATCATCAATTGCCGCCAAACAATTGTCCTTTCTTAATATTGCTTTTATCTTCATTTTCCACAACAAAAAATTATTCCCGTTAAACTTCTCTATTTCAAACTTCGTCGTCATTGTTGAGGATGCTTCTTTTCCACTAATTGGACTAATCGTTGCACCAAAAACTGACAATAAACCCAGGCTCTGATACCATTGTTAGGAGGTTGTGGTATAGGACACCCAATTACAACTGAAGTGGAAACTATAAAAATGAGAATTTTGTGCTGAAAAATTCCCTAAATAAACTGAGACAAAATGATAGGCAAATTGTAGAAGGATTTCACTATAGCAAAAGGATACAACAATTTCTCTTTAAAATAAAGAGAGCACAAATGACAATATCCTTTCTCTTACAATAGGAGAAAAACACACTCTCTCAAACAAAGGAAAGACACAAGTATTTAAGAAAAACCTCTCAATTTTCTCTCTCCAATACTCTTTCACTTTCTCTCCGTATTTTACTCACTCAAATGCTCAAAATGGGATACTAGATATGATGTTAAAACCCATATGTATAGGTATCAAAGGCGGTGATTTCTTGGTGGTAAAACAAATCTTATCGCCTAAGAATGCTGTAAACCAAAGACTTTTCAAAGTCTTGACGAGGAAGCAATAGGCTTCCTTAATTCATAGGGTCACTGCTAAAACCTTAGGCTTTGGCCCAAATTCAATCCAAGTCACAAAAGTGACTTTACTGCAATAGCTTTGTCCAAAAGAAAAGCCCCTCAAGCTCTTGATTGATATGAGTTGATAATAATATATCACAGAGACCAAGTCACCCTCTTAGCTGTATTGTGTTGAGTATTTTTTTAATTTTTTAATTATTATTATTATTAATTAAGCTTATTTTCTTTTTTTTAATAAAAGAACTAAACGGGCTTGTTTGAAATGGTAGTTGGAAGTTGGAAACCACTCACTATATTGTCTAATTCTTATTCTGTAGGTTGCTGGGTTGGTTCTTTCCTCTTTCTTCGTGACATAGTTTGGAACTCAAAAAGTTGACATTTTCTCTTTTTAGAAAGAGAAAAAGAAAAAGACAAAGGGGCCATTTGGTATTGTTTTTATTTTGTTTTTGGTTTTTTGAAAAAGTTGAAAATGAGAATATTGTGCAGAATGTCTTGGGCCTATTTAGGAAATTGTGTTTGGTTGATTTTTTTATCCTTTTTAAGATTAGCTGAGAAAAATAAAAATGCATTTGTTTTACCTATTTTTGAAAACGACCATTTAAACAATTTTAAGTTAAGATTATCAAACCAAATCATTATTATTACTCTTTTCAATCAATTAATACATTTACAGTTATTTTTAATGATTTCCATAGCCTCCTCTTCTTTGTAAATTAAGTTTTAAAATAATTACAATTACACTTAAATGATGAATTACTTATAAAGTACTCTAAAAACTAATACAATGGAGTCACCTCCCCTTAATGAACCATACATTACAAATCAGACATTATATGAATAATAAGTATGATACATACATAAATCTTTTTATGTCTATCCTTAACTAATGGTAATGTGGCGACACTTAATCAATTAATTGGTCTCTAAACTCAAACATATATTGTCTGTTAGTAGCAGTAGCACCAAAGAATCTTGTTTCTTGTCCGTCATTATTTTGTCGTCGTCTTCTTCGTCTTTGACCTTCAATTACTTCAATTGGCTTGTCCACATCGTACAATGCGAATAAAGGATCACTAAGTGTGAACATCTTAATTAAACTATGAATTACACAACATGCAATGACTATTTGTGCTTATTTTTCTAATGGGTAATTGGTCATATGTTTAAGGATAGCGAACTATGGTTTAAGAATACCAAAACACCTCTCATACAGTTGTCCAAAGAAGAATGTTTGTAATTAAACAATTCATGTGGTTTTGTTGGACCCCCAGATTCTTGACCACGATAAGTTATGGAAATCATTAAAAATAAAACATTGCTATATAACAAAGTATTAGTATAACAAATAATAAAGCATTCTTGTTCACTAACAATGCAACTTAAATATCAATTTTTCTTGAACCATGACCAATATTTGTTGTTATCTCTTATTTTCGGAGATATGGTGTTGTAGTCAGGTTCTAAGATCACTTCCGGAGCCAATGCGCAAATAGCATTTAACATCTCCCCAAAATGCCGACTAACCGTCTCCCTAGAGTGTACGAACCTATCTTGAATTTGCCTATTTCAATCCGAGTAAGAAATGGTTCTTAGAAACATCATCAACGATTCTTGTATTATTAATCTATTTGATGAGTATAGGTTACATTGTCAAATTAGTTCAACAATTGCTAAAAATGATTCTCTATGCATATGACGCATCTCGTATAACCCATTGTTGTCATTTAATAATTGCTTCGATACGTATTTGCGTCCTATCGATACACTACTACATGAAGGATGCCTGTTAGTATAATTGATAGTTGTCGTTATTATGTCTATGTCTTGATTAATTTCTTCATTGTCCTCACTACAAATCCCAAGCATCATTGCATAATTTTCATCAGTACTTGATGAGGCAGAAGACATAATTAACCTAGCATATGCGAATACGTTATTATGCTAGTATGACTTAAAAGATAAATTTGAACATTAGTAAAGCGTGAATAACAAGTCCACATAATCTGAACAGATTCCAAAGCACGATTAACAAGTCCACACCACTCAAATCATAAATGTAAACCATGTCCACAACATCCGAAGATCAATGAAAGTAAGCAAACAACAATAGGAAAATAAACTCAAGCGATATTAGAAAAAAAATATTGTTCCAAGCTTATTGACACTACAAAAGACACTAAGGAAACATGGCAAGGAGAAATCCATAGCGACGATGGGGGGGCACATTAATAAACACCAATCTAATTTCTTTTTTCATCACAAGCTCTGCACCACAAGTGCATAAACCCTATCTTCCAAGTCCTCAATTGCATTTAGCAAGCCCATGCAAGTAGGGAGACTACGCTCATCATCAACACAACTATTTATGGTAGCTAAACAAGCTCGCTTCTTTGCAAAATAGTAGTAGAACTCTTCTTGTGCAGGGACAGAGGCTTCACTTTTTGTTGCCTGACTTTTGGACCGACATTGAACAGATTCCGTAAGACTCTTTGTGGCACTCTTCTTCTTCGAACGGCCGCTACGTCCCTCTGAAGGTTTAACCTTCGCTAGTGGGGTGTTCAATATGTCATCGGAGTCCCCTGTCTCTTCCTCAAGTTCCACTTCCTCAACGGACCTGTTGGCAACACCTCTATTGTTGGCAGCGGTGTGTGGACCCATTGCTCGCTTCCCTATGGCTATTGTCCCACCAAAAATTTCAGACAGGACATTATAATTAGCCAAGCCCTTCTTCTTGTACTTTTTCCCCTCAGGATATTTCTATCGAAAATTTTATTTTAACAAACAACAGTTATTAACTATTATATAATAGTCACTAACAACTACTAGTAATATTCAGAACCTCATATTCAAGGACTATTACCTTCAAATAATTCTTCCATACATCTTCCACAGCAGTGATAGTGTTAGACTCGGGATCCCAACCAAATCCTGTAGTTTGAATTAACTTATCAAAGTATTTGGCAGTAATTCTTAGTCTATTCCACTTTGCCTTCAGTTGCGCTAGCGTGTAATGAACCCCAAATTTTGCTACTAACTCATTCGGATTAGTCTATTCCACTTTGCCTTCAGTTACGCAAGTGTGTAATGAACCCCAAATTTTGCTGCTAACTCATTCTCAATCTTTAACCAAGTTTTGTTGTCTAAGGTGAATGAATGCAATCCGTTCTTCGTTTCCTCATGTAACATGTCAATGAGGAAATTTTCTCTTTCCACCGTCCAAGTAGCATGTTCCACACTATCACTCATCTATAAATAAATATGAAACTAGAAATTACTTGTACTCCATTTAGAATATTTTGGGATAGGTGGCTCAAGTGTCTTAGGTTTTTCTCAAATATAAGATCAAAATGTGTAATAACTGGCAGAAAATCCATGAGTCATTCCAAGGTTAGTTAAACTGGCACAATCACACAGATAACAACCAAGGTATATTAGTACACTCTAATCTCATAAATAAAATAACCTAAAATTTGTCACTCATCATCGCCTTTATACCAATCTCGACCGAGATAGCACCATTCTTCCAAACAGACATGATTATTAAGACAAACAGATAAAGGACATAAACACGAATCATATCAGAGAGCTTGAAGGCAAAAAACTTATGAACAATGTTATAAAGGCTAAACATATGCATAAACATGGGTAGAGCAGAGGACATAAACACAAATCATATCAGAAAGCTTGAAGGCAAAACAACTTAGATGAACAATGTTATAAAGGCTAAACATATGCATAAACATGGGTAGAGCAGAGGACATAAACACAAATCATATCAGAAAGCTTGAAGGCAAAACAACTTAGATGAACAATGTTATAAAGGCTAAACATATGCATAAATACGGGTAAAGCATATGCATAAATATGCGTAGAGTGGAGGACATAAACACAAATCATATAAGAAAGATTGAAGGCAAAACAACTTAGATAAACAATGTTATAAAGGCTAAAATATGCATAAACACAGGTAAAGCAGAGGACATAAACACAAATCATATCAGAAAGCTTGAAGGCAAAACAACTTAAATGAACAATGTTACAAATGATAAATATATGCATAAATACGGGTAGAGCATATGCATAAATAGGGGTAGAGCAGAGGACATAAACACAAATCATATCAGAAAGCTTGAAGGCAAAACAACTTAGATGAACAATGTTATAAAGGCTAAACATATGCATAAATACGGGTAGAGCAAGAAAAGTGTCAACATTGCAAGTGTTGGTGATTTTTACCTTAAAAACATGGAGCCAAATAATGAATACCAAAAAATATTGAAAGCAAACCAGCAAACATTTTAATTAAGGCAAAAAAACTTAGATGAGGAATGTTAATGAGGCTAAACATATGCTGATTGCAAAGCACTCAAAAAACCACATGAACCGATTGCCTAGGTTGCTTCCATAGGCTAAACATATGTTGATTGTTCAAACATTTTGAACATCATACTGAGTTACATAAAAAAATTAACATACAAGTCAAAAATTTTAAGACATTACAAAACTAAAAATAGTTTTGTAATAGCAATGCCTCATTCAATACATTAAAAGAAATGCAAGACAGAATAATCAACAAGCAAAAGCCATGCTAACCAAAGTTGGAAAGCAAATTGGTACAATTTAGTTCAAATAAATAGTGAGTAATCAATATCGAAATGGTAACACATAATTTGTCATTGCTCCTCATTAAAAGAAATGGAAACACATATCGAAATGATAAATTGAACTGGCATTTTCTTTTTAAGGAATTACACTTGTCATGTTGATTGAAACCTGTACTGTCATTGCTGTTCTAGTTACTTATTATTTTTTAGTTTATGTTTCTCATCTGAGAAGTGTTTATAGCCTGTTTGGTATTAGTTAGTTTTAACTAACTTTTCAATTAAAAATAATATAAAGCTCTCACATGCTATAATAAAAGCAAAAAAGTTGCTATAGTGCAAAGAGCTCACATATTATAATGTTTATAGTTCTAATTAATGATTCTAACCACCATTTAAAAGTGTCTTATATCAACTTAAGGGGAAAAAATGTGTTACATCAAACAACTGGACAAAAGACAAACGTAGTACAATTATTAACAGCTAAAAAAGATATGAGACAAATGTAGTGTAATTAATATCAGTAAAAAATTGAGAATTTTGGGATAAATATAAAAAGAAATTCCAGTAATAAAGCATAGTTTTAGCTTTCATAGTTTTATTATGGGTGATTAACTTGTCATTTTTTGTTTACTTAATATATATTTAACATGATTTCACCGTTTAGAATTGCATCCTAACAATAGAATATATTTTCATTCAATACCATAAAATTTTTATAATACAAGGTTGGCACTGGACCACTTCTTCTAATAGATCATCTCTGTTTTTACACCATAGCCGAGACAATTGCTTCCATCTTCTTGTCAAAAACAAAGAAAAAAAATTCCATCCTTGTAGGTAGAAATTTATTAGTATATTATATAATCTAGCTTCCCTAAAAAATGTATATTATCTAATCCATGTTTTTTTTATATCATGAATGAGATTACATATTGTTGTCAACAAATTTTATATATTATTTTTGAATTATGCCATTTATGTTTACATATTCCCTAATCATTGAAATGTAATTGTTAGATGTATGGTCTATAACATGCCTCTAGATTATACACGAGGAGGGCAAATTCGTAATTGACTAGTGCAAATGACATACATGAGGAGGGCAAATTCGTCAATGTGTTTAAACACTGGCCAACCCACTTGAATTTGGTTCTGTTCTCCGTTATTTCCACCCCTCCCCCACCCCCCCCGTTATTCACGAAATGTAATTGTTATTTCCACTCTCCCCCCCCCCCCCCCCATTATTTCCCTCTCCGTTATTCCCTAATCATTGAATGTAATTGTTAGATGTATGATCTATAATATGCCTCTAGATTATACACGAGGAGGGCAAATTCGTAATTGACTAGTGCAAATGACATACATGAGGAGGGCAAATTCGTCAATGTGTTTAAACACTGGCCAACCCACTTGAATTTGGTTCTGTTCTCCGTTATTTCCACCCCTCCCCCACCCCCCCCTTTTTGTTTATGAACAACTATTCTAAGGAGGGAATAAATATAAGGTTTGACACCAACAAATTTATTTGAAGCATGATGCATTCGTTAATCCCTAAGTGTTGTATTTAATCTTAAACCAAGCGACAACTCAACAATTCTGTCTAAAAATAGTACGTTTTAAAGTTTGTGGAAATTTAAGGATATATTAAAGGATACAACCAATGTGTCTCAAAGTTTGACGAGCACATCGACATGAGTAATATATTTCTGGAATAATATGTCAAATTTATCCTAAATTCTTTTCCATTCTATTACAAAGATCTTTGTGTTTCATATAATTTTTAGGAAACGATTTAACAGATGTGATGGTTAGATAATGTGGGCCCAAATGATAGAGGTAGAAACATTAGGAACAGATGCAGCAGGATTTGGTATTTGAGGACTTGGTCTTGAGCATCTCTTCATCCTCTACTTCTGTAGTTGTTGAGTTTGTCAAGATAGCTGGAAGTGCCGAGTGTTCCTGCTCATAACTCATGACTTGGCCCAATTGCCCACATTTTCTTCTTCTTTTGGTTATAAAATAATAAAACAAGGGAAATATTAGACAAGGACAAAGAATGAAGCAACAGACAGAAACAAAAGCTAAACACAAAGTCCAAGGTACAACATTGTAGACAGAACTTGGGGGTCCAAACAAAAAGCAAGGAGACCAAAAGGATTAAAAAAAAGTGCTCCAGCTTACTCCGTCGCTCTATCAATGTAAAAACGAGAGAATAATCACCTAACATTGCTTTGATGACATTAGATTAGATTTTATATTATTATTATTATTATTATTGCTAAAACAATAGATTTTAGATTAGCATCCCTAAATAAAGACCTTTTCCAACCTTTCACAATAGCTTTCAAGCAAAATATCCCTACAGATTACGTATATTATTCAAGGATGAAATGTCGATTTCGACCAAATTGTTGAGATTTGATTTATGGACAATGTCAAAAAATGAGCACATATAAATTTTAAGTGTTTTTAATACCAAAGTGAGTTTTTTAGCAAGTTGGAAAGCATTAACTAGGATCTAAGTTTTGGTTTAACAACACATTTGTCAAATTATTGTCTTTAAATAGTTCTAGAGATAATTGTTAATATATCACATGTATGTTTCTTGATTTTTTTCTACTGTTAGCCCGTGAATTAGATATTATTGGTTTATACAACTTGATGATTAGTTTGATAGATTTGCAATGAAATATTAACATTAATTATGGTAGAAAATATACAAATATATAAAAGAAACCATCTTGGTTTTGTACTTCTAAATTAAACCCCATTTGAGAGCGAGCGATAGGGACATTTATAACCTTATAACCTTTTGTATGAACTATTCATTAAAAAGTAAAAATTATTTAAAGATAAAAAATTCATAATAATTATTTTTTATTGTTTTTAGGTTAAAAACATTAGTCACATTTTATTAAAAAAACATATAAAATAAAATCTGCTAGTGCTACCAAATTGATTTTTTTGCAAAAAAAAATCCTATTTTTGGACATTTTGTTGGCATTTTTAAAAAAAATATCCTCATATTCATGAATATTCACCAACATTGTAGATATTTGTAGAAATTGTATGCGTTTAGTGGACATTGGAAAAAAAAAAGATATTAAATATTCATGTCGAGACCAAGGATGACATGTCGACGAAGTTGTGAAAATGTTGACAATGTCTCATCATTTATATTATTGTACCTTTCGCTTTCAACATATTATATGTATACACACACACGCACACACGTAAACATGATACATTACACTACTTAGAATATTCTAATTATGAGACTAACTTGAGTTACGATCTCCTTGACGAGAATAAACGTCTTCATGCTTTACTTGCAATATGAATAGGCACACACATGCATGTGTCTGTCAGGGGTGAGCACATTATCTAATACAAGTGGATAGCTCAAGTAATCTGGTCGGATATCTCGTTCTTATTGGATTGATCGTTGGTTTTTTAAAACAATTTGAGAGAAAATACATAGAAACATGGTAAGATACGGAACGTATATAACAAAAATTTTCATAAAATTTATGCAAAATAATATTATAGATTATATTAATTCAACATATAATAAAAATATATATAGTTTATTCTTTACTTCGATAAAGTGATTAGGTCAAAGATCTTCTAATTAGAATTGCCCTCTATATAAAATCACTGTTTTCCTTACCTAGTCTTTGGCACCGAGAACGGATGAACATGTAGGCGTAGAAGGAAATTAGAGTTTCTAGGAAATCCATCACTTACTTTTGGCTCCAACTAATCTCAATGCATGAGCAAAATGGAACTAAAAATGAAAAAACTTTTATTCTCTCTCTTTCTCTCTCTACACACCTACCTTAAAGTTCTCTGATAGAGTTTTTGCAGTCTTGCTAATGCTCTTAATTGTGTAGAATGAATAAAGGAGCCTTTATTTATAGAAAATGAGAAACCCAGTTAATTCTAAAAGCTTCATAAGAAACCCAGTTAATTCTAAAAGCTTCTTTTATGTTAATTTTAAATATCAAATATTTAATTAAAATAAAAGAGATAATTTTCCCATACCATAAATGTATGTATCACCACACATAGAGAATCTCTCTATGATTGTGGCACCAATCACTAGCCAAGAGAGAGATTAATATTGCTTATTATCCAATTTGATTTGTTTCCATAATTCAAATAAACGACATTTATCAAAATTAGAAACTTTTAGAAGTAGAAAACTTGGCGAACAAGTCTTAGACTACACAAAAACCTTTCCATGTGCATGTTACAAGCCAAACACATTGAGTGGTTCCCATTGTATATCTTCCAAAATTAATTATTATCTATTGTTGCCAAATAATCTCATTATTTAATAATTATAATTTTATTTATAATTAATTTATTTAAAGTAATATTTAATTTAGAATCCCATAATTCTAAATTAATTAACTAAACTAATAATTCCACTTATCTAAATAGCATTTAAAAGAATGATGGGGAACTAATGAACCCATAATTTTAAGTTCCAATAAAACTAATATATTAATCAAACTCTTTTATTAATTCCAATATTACTCCACTAAAAACTTGAAATTGCATTGAAAATATAATTTCTCATATTTTAGAGTTGTCTATTTAATATAGTCATTGTATATAAATTGATACTCTATAAATAATTCATAATTAGAGTTAGGTAAAATATATTAGCCTCTCTAATTACTTTTTTGTCCTTAAGTATCATTGATTCTCTAATGACTATTAAATTCATGAACTTAATCACGAATTGAGTACTCAAATTATTCAAGACTCAAATAAATACTTAAGAGAATTATTTATCTTTTCTCATTAAAGAAGGAATGGATAGTATTTTGTAATATTAACATTTGCGACTATCAACTTCATCATACCTCTAAAATACAAGGGTATGATTAAATTCTCGAATTCATATAGAGTGAATCAAAAATATAATTCTATAAATAGAAGTCTGTTAATAACCTAATATTAAGATCATCTTATATATGACTATCGGTCAATGTGATTAGAACTTACTATATTCTAACAAAAATTGTTTAGTCATTCATATCACATTATCCCAATCTTACATAATCTCATTATGTATAGTGTATTTATTTAATGACTCACTACATTGGCAGCTTGAGTAATATAGTTCCATTCTCAATGAAAATGACCTACACTAGTAACACTTAGTTAAAAAATTCATACTTTAGTTGAATAATTAATTATTATATGTTATTGACCATTTTAATCATTATACTTAAATATTATCATATTGTATATAACACTTATATGCAATATTTAGGGTCATATAAATAAATTCAGAATTTTAATGATAGTTATAGAATATTCAAAACACATGCACCCAAATATATTAAAAAATTCACTTTATTTATTTATAAATATGTTCTTTACAAAAGGATTACATGTCTTAAGGGTATCTATTCTACTTTGCTATTATCATTTAATCATAAATTATGTCGATTTTTTTGTTAAGTTCTTCTAACTTGCAAGATTTTTGTGATGCCTTTATTTAATCACAAAGCTGCTATTAGTTAACTCTTTTGGATTTAGAAATCACTATGATCCTTCCTCCTCTTCTTTAACCAGTCTTCTTCTTTATTTCATACTATTTCTTTGTTTTGTCTCATGAAACTGTTATTCAAATTAAAGTGATTGTCTAATCTGAATAATTATTTATAGTTTTCTCTCTGCCATCTCACATCTTTTTGTTTGGATCCCTTTTGCTTCTAACGAACTGAAGATAAATGTCTCTTTTACATAAACCGATATGTGCACCGATTCGTTTGCTTGACCAAGTCAACATGTCTTTTAGTTTTTGCGCCCACTTCCCAAGATTGTGAATTGTTACTTTCCTTCTCCTCTTTCGCGTCTCTTCAATTTCTATCCTCTTATTTTACTAGGTGTTTGACAAGATGGTAGAAACAACATGTTATTTGATAAAAAAAATAGTTTTAAGCACTATTTTAATTATGAATAGTATAAAGTTTTTACATGTTATATTTCAAAAAAAAGTTACTAGAGTATAAAGCTAGCACATGCTATAGTAAAAATAGTTCTAACTAATGGTTCCCACCACTATATCAAACATTTCCTGTCTCTCTCGTCTTCCACACTACTTTTCCCTACAATTGAAACTTTGCTCTTGCAAATTATATTAAAGATCTTTAGTAAAGAAAAGTGTGTAATTGAATAACTAAATAATTGTTGCATTATAATTATTTAGTTACATTATTGAAATTTTGTACCAACTTACTAAAAATAAAATAGAATAGATATTTATAAATTTATTCTTTTTTTTCTGATTTATAATCAATCTTTTTGTTGTCAATAATTATAATAATTAACTTTATTGTAGGGCATTTAAATATTATTTTCGAACAAAAACAATAAGTTAAACTTTTTTAAAAAGATAGTTTTTGATCTTTTTGCTAAAAATACATTTTCAAGACCTAAGAAGCAAAAAAAAGCATCAAAATATTGATATGTATTATGTTATTTAATAGTCAAAATAAGACGGGGACTAATAGTGCCAATAAATTAAGAGTTTAGGACCTGAGTGTTCCAATTCTTAAAATAGGGACTAAGATGTCGAGATATTAAGAGTTTGAGGACTTAAGTATCCAAATTCTTAAAACGGGGACCCAAGTACTAAAGGTTACAAAATTTGGGGACCTGTGGTGCAAAAATTCCATTTAATTTTTATAATAATAAGTGTTTTTGATTTATTTAATCGACCAAAATAGATTCAAAAACTCTTCTGAAGTTAATATAACTCTTTTTTTATACTATTCAAACAATAATTAAAAAGCATTGACTTATGTTAATAATTAAAGTAGGATCAATGTACATATCTATAGTCTATTTGGGAGAACGGTTGGAATTATTTTTTTATTGTTGGAACCATTTTTTTGTTTAAATTTGTGAAAAAAAATACTGCAACAAAAACAGGTGGAACCGTAAAAACTGGTTGGAAGCATGATTGCCAAAATGGGCTTAGCAAATAAAATTTTATAAGATCATACCTTTCAATATCCTTGGCTCTAAACTAGAAAAACAATTGTGGTAAAATACTCCCCAACTGCAATTGCTTTAGAATCCCAAACACTATATATGAATGCTTAGAAAAATTATAAGATATGCAAAAAAATATGAAGCACTTATAGCCCTTTTATAGATGCACTAGAAGCAAATAGAGGACTCTAGAAAAATCTATCTCCCTTCCACCCTAGACCATAAATGTGATCAACCCTAGTTACTGCCATAGATTCTCATCAAATTTTATTGTGGGATACTATTCTAATTACTTTCCTTCCATTGCTTACCTGATTTAATTAACTTACCAAAAGTGTTTAAAGTTGAAATTTGATTGGATTCTTTCGTCCCCAACTTAGTGACCGCGCTCTTCATTTATTTAAGGCTGATTTATAAGCCCCATCCTACATGAGAGCGACGTAGATTTTTTATCCGCCTCCATCTTGGTATGCCCATAGCCGATTATAAAATAATTATTATTGTCTTTAAAATGTTAGCAAACCATAGTGTGGCATAGAACGAGGGTTCGAATTATGCTTAACCCCACTCAAAAGTGGTGACATTCCTCCTCCTTTTATATAATTAAAAAATGTTAGCAAACCATCTAGGATTTTTTTTATGAAATAATTATTATCCTTAGTAATGTATAGTTGGACACAATTTAAATCAACAAATCATGTTATAGTCATTACAGATTAAGATTGTAAATTTGTCGAAGATCTAATGGTTTAAAACTGTATTTTATATCATAAGTATTTTTTTCAAACTTTTTTTTTTGAGAGAACCATATGAAAAGTATAAAAAAAAAAAAATACTCCACTTATAATTTTTTTCATTTGATAAAAAAATATTTTATAACTAGAGTATTTTCTTTATAATTGTCGTATGGTTCTCTTTAAAAAAGTTTTAAAAAAACACAACTTAATCGTTATTAAAAATTAAATAAAAATAAAAGAAGAAATCATTTGACAACATCTTTACAACCCTAAAGTAGTAAGAAGCTCTATGGTTGATTGTGTATTTGGTATTCTCAGTTCCAATCAAGACTTTTGACTGTTACAGTACAAAACTCTCCTATATTATAGTGTCAAGTAAAAAATATGTTATAGTATAAAGCTCTCATATATTACAACATTTTTATAAAGTTCTCATTTATTACAGTATTTTAACCAGTTATCTCTAACCAATAATCCAAAGATTTATATTAATACAATAAGAGTATTGAATCAAATAATTACTCAAGACGATTAATAAAATTCCCAATTTGATAATTGATACAAATAAATTAAGTGCCCCTGTTTAATTCATATGTTTAAACAGAAACTAATTTTTATATAAGAAAAAATGTTAATTACATAATTATATCTTATACTTTTAATTATTTTTAAACATGTTTACTTGTTTTTAAAAACTATTAAGGTATTCTTTAAATTAAAAAAAAAAACTGATTTCAATTCTATCTCTACGGAGAGAGAAAATTGGGCAAAACAACATACCAACCTTTAACTAGTTATAAGAAAGTTTTATACAATTAAAAATAAAAAAAAATCGTAAAACAAATCATTAAATTTTGAAAAAAAAAATTTGTTTTATAACTCTTTAAATGTTGTAATATTTTTTAAAAGTTTTTCTCAAGAAAAATATATTTAAAAAACAAATTTGATTAAATTAAGAGTATTTTTTGTGCTATTTTTCTATTTTTTTATCTAAAAAAGTTTGTAATAGATAAATTTAAAACAAGTTTTCCAACTAAAAAGATTACCTTTATAATTTTTAAAAAAAAAAGGAAGGAAGAAAAACTAAAAAATAAGTAAAACTAGAAATGTAGTCAACCTCTTGTAAACATTTGATCTGGCCAACAAGAAAAAAGAACGGGAGAATAAAACAGAGAAACTCTTATAAAACATTTTTAATCTAATTTCAAGTTTTGATACTGGAGAGTGGAGACAAGAAAACCGGCCAATGTCCGAAACTCCAGCTCACTTAGCCGGCATATTAAAAACAAAAGTCGTTACAACGTGCTTTCCTTCTTATATTTTCTCGTCACACATTGATTTTCTCTCTCTCTCTCTCTCTTTCTCTTCCCGCGTTTGACCTCCCATTTTCTCGAACCCCAAACGCACATGGTCTGCGAAACTGGAAGCCAAGCCTTTTCCACGTCCTAAGTACCAATCCAAAACTCCAAAATCATCCCAGATTTCCATTACACTTTACTTCATTCTTTTCAGTTACTTTTCTTTTTTAGCTCTGCCCAGATGAGATTTTCTCAGACGCTAAAAGCAAAACTTCCCAACTTTCTCAATTGGTTTCTAAATTTGTTCTTCATTGTGGTGCTTTTGAGCTTGGTACAATGCGTACAGTTTGGTCAGTGCCAGGAGGTTGATGGCTCTAGCGACTTCAATAACCCTGAGGTTCTTCATTTCACCACTGAGCTCGCCTATGGCCGCCTTTCCAATCTCACTACTTCTCTCATGACAAGTGATATTGGAAAACAGTCAAGCTTTTGCGTCAAGAATGCGTAAGTTTTATTTTATCTTTTTTTTTATTATTATTTTTTTCCGTTTTGTTGCTGAGAAAATGAGTAGAAAGGAAAGGAAAGGAAGGGGATTGAAATGGGGGAAAAATTGGACATGCATTTTTTTTTTTTTTTTGGTTTTACTTTATTGGGTTTACAATTTTGTTTTTGATTTCGATATTTCAGGGACGCTGATTGGAACAGGGCGTTTAATTTTTCCAACAATTTGGATTTCTTGTCTTCTTGCATACAAAAAACCAAAGGTATACAATCAAGAAATTCAAAAGTTGTATGTAATAGTTATACACTGGTTGCAACATATTCAGTTAAACATTGTTTCTCTTCTTTTGCTTACCTTAGTGGTTCTCTCTCTCTCTCTCTCTCTCTCTCTCTCTCTCTCTCTCTCTCTCTCTCTCTCTCTCTCTCTCTCTCTCTCTCTCTCTCTCTCTCTCTCTCGGAGTTACCAAACATTGATACGTCTTTCTTTGTTTAATTTGTATCAAATGGTAAAGTTGAGAGGTGAAAGAATCAGAGTTATAATTTTTTTTTAATTATTTTGTAGACATGCTTAGGTCAAACGGAAAATGTTCTATAACAAGGGTCTCACCTTTTGTCATATTTTATCGATATAAATTGCTTTGTTCATGGTATTCTCTTTTACAAGGGTTTTATTTGTTAGAACAAAATATTGTGATGAAAATTATTATCAATCAGGATCATTCATGATAATTAATAAGATGCGAAAGTTAACCCGAATCCATTGATTGAATTGTGATTTCCGAGTCTATAGGTTGAGAAACTTCCAAGTCTAGTACGTAAGTCCTTTATGAAAACTATTATCAATCAGGATCATTCATAATAATTAATAAGATGCAGAAGTTAACCGAAATCCATTGATTGAATTGTGATTCCTGAGTCTATAAGTTGAGAAACTTCCAAGTCTAGTACGTAAGTCCTTTCTGAAATCTCTCTGTAGACAGGTGACAGAAAGATAACGTACGCACTAACTTGGAGGCCACAACAACTTTATATAACTGCTAACCTTAACAGGTCTCTTTAATTATTAATTTTGCTTATTATAAAATCAGTAATTATATTTTGGTCTTTAAACATAAGAAGTCCATACTTAATGATGCATTAAAAGTCCAAAACCTAAATTGATCACTTTAATTGAGCTAACCTTATCTAATAGCCTTTAATACACATTTATTTGATATATTAGCCTATATATTAGATTAATTCCAACAATCTCCTACTTGGGCTATATATGAAACTTTATAAATGTGAATTACACCTTATGACCTCATGAATTTTGCTATCAAGAACTTATGCATCTCAACAATCTTGTTCATTAACCATATCATTACAGGATTAAAGCGACTTTCGTTACATATATCGTAACTAGACTCCTCAATGATTCCATATACTAGTACAATTAATGACAAAGATCAAGCTTAGATGTGTAGCATGGAAATTTCATGCAATGTGATCGTAACATGTGTATTTTTAACTGCTCCATCTTAAAACCTTAGTGAGATTAAATCATACCAAAATCAGAGTGTAAATAAACCAAAACTTTATTTTCACAAAAAATAATAACAAAATATCCATAAACTGAAATAACTGAAAATGTCTATATCAGAAAAGCATCTAAAGTTACAAACTCTCACTAAAACTGAATATCCTGAAATGATATGACCTATATGAGCAGTATGCTCGTGAAACATGTTAGGTGGCAATCTCTTAGTAAACAAATCCGCAATCACGGAGTTTGCACTGATATGCTTTATAGACAACTGTCCACTCTGAACTCTTTCTTTCATAACCAAGAACTTGATGTCTATATGCTTTGACTTCGTCGAGCTCTTGTTGTTGTTGGAATATAGAACTGCTAACATATTGTCATAAAATAACTTGAGTGGTCTTTGAATACTATCCACTATGCGCAAGCCTCGTGACCAAATTCCGCAACGATATTCTATGATTGGATGCCTTATAACACGTTGTGAATTCTGCCGTCATGGTAGAAGATGTTATAAGAGACTGTTTAGCATTCTTTCAAGAGACAACACCTCCGGCCATAAGGTAGACACAGCTCGATATAAATTTCATACTATCTTGGCATCCAAGATAATCGAAGTCAGTATACCCAATGATCACAAGCTGTTCCGACCTCTTATACGTGAGTATGTAGTTCTTTGTTCTCTGCAAATACCTCAAGACTCGTTTGGCTGCTATCTAGTGATCCTTTTCAGGATTGTTTAAGTATCTGCCCAACATCTTTGTAACATACACAATATCTAGACGTGTACAAACCTGAGCATACTTCAAACTCCCTATTGTTGACGCATAGGGAATCTTCTGTATTTCCTAAATCTTAAAATCATTCTTAAAGCACTGATTGAGACTAAACTTGTCTCCCTTAGCCATAAGGGTATCACCTGGTTTGCAATCCTACATGCCATACTCTTGAGAACCTTTTTGATATAGCCTTTTTGTGATAATCTAAGAATATCTAGAGAGCGATTCTGGTGTATTCGTATACCCAATACAAAAAATGCGTCACCAAGATCCTTCATCTTAAATTTCTTTGATATAAATCTCTTAGTTTCGTTCAACAAGCCTATATCGTTGCTGGCAAACAAAATCTCATCCACATGTAAAACTAAGAAAATATACTTACTCCCACTGAACTTGTGATATATACAATCATTGACTACATTCATCTCAAAACTGAATGAGATAATAATCTGATGAAATTTCTAATACCACTAATGAGACGCCTGCTTAAGCCCATAGATTGATTTTTTTCAACTTGCAAACCATCTTCTTTGCATCTCCCAATACAAAGTTTTCCAGTTGCACTATATAGATTGTTTCATGAATGTTACCGTTGAGAAATGCAATCTTAACATCCATCTGATGAAGCTCAAGATCAAAATACGCCACCAATGCCATTATAATCCTAAAAGAGTCTTTTGAAAAAACCAAAGAGAAAGTTTATCTATAATCGATGCCCTCTTTCTGTGTAAAGTCTTTGGTGACAAAACGAGCCTTGTACCTCTCCATATCGCCTTTCAAATCTCTCTTGGTCTTAAATATCCATTTGCAACCACTGGGTTTCGCTCCTTCAAGCAATGAGACAAGATCCTAAACGTCATTGTCCTTCATAGACTTTATCTGCTCATTCATGATATCAATTTACTATTGAGATCTAGAACTTTTTATGGCTTGACAAAAGTTGATTGGATCATCTTCCACCACACCAATGTCATACTCATGTTCTTGGAGAAACACAATGTAATCATCTGGCATCGCACTTCTTCTTTCTTTAGTGGATCTCCTAAATGGCATAGGTTCTTTAGGTGGTAGAGTTTATTCTTTTGAAACAATTTCTAGAATAGGAGGTTCTCTGACATTGTTTTGATTAAGGTTTACTTCTTGAACAATGTCAAGAATAGGAGCCTAATCAATGTTAATAATTGTGGGAATATTAATATATTCCTCTTCAAAGACGAAGTCCCTAACCTTATCTTCCCTTGTAAACTTGACATCCTCAAAGAACTAGGCGTTTCCTGTCTCAAAAATTGACTTAGCCATGGATCATAAAACTTATACTCCTTGGATCTTTCAAAGTATCCAATAAAATAACAACGCATTTTTCTTGAATCTTGTTTATTTTCATTAAGCCTATAAAGCCTTACCTCAGCTAGACATCCCCAAACATACAAATGCTTTAACCTAAGCTTCATGCCTGTCTAAAGTTTATAAGGGTTTTTGGCAGTTGCTTTAGTTAGAACCTTGTTAAGGATATATGCTGCAGTCTTAAGTGCTTCTCCCCAGAGTGATTCTAGTATGGTAAAATGAGAGATCATACTCCTCACTATGTCCTTAAGCGTCCTGTTTCATCTTTCAGCAACACCATTCATAGTACGTGAACCCGACATAGTGTATTGTGGGATAATATTGTATTCCTCTAGGAATTTAGCAAACAGTCCTAGACATTGTTCACTTGAACTGTTATATTTGCCATAGTATTCAACACCATGGTTAGATTTGACGCTTTTAATTCTTTTACTCAGTTGGTTCTCAACTTCAGCCTTATAATTTTTAAACACATTCAGAGACTGTGACTTTTTATGAATAAGATATATGTAGCCATATCTAGAAAAATCATTTATGAACGTTATAAAATATTGTTGACCATTCTAAAAAACCATAGGGAATAGCCCATAAATATCTGTATGTATAAGTTCTAAGACTTTCAAAGTCCTGTTGGCTTCAAATCTCCTTTTATTGGTTTGTTTCCTCTTTATAGAGTTAACACAAATGTCAAAATCTATTAAATCTAAGGGGTCTAGAATTTCGTTTAACACAAGTCTCTCTATTGTCCTTCTAGAGATATGACCTAATCTATTGTGCCATAACGTAGTTAAATTCTCATTGGTTAATTTTCCCTTTATACCCTGTGTACTTAATTGCAATGATTCATTAAATAAAATAATTGTATCAATTAAATAAAGATTATCGTAACCTAACAAAGAATCATAACCAACCATTTTTGAATCATGAAACAAACTAAATTTTCCATTTCCAAAAGAAACAAGAATAAGTAGATTTGTCTAAAGGAAAAATAGAAATCAAATTTCGTCTAAAAGACGGTACAATAAATGTCTCATCAAGATCCAAATAAAATCCAGTCTTTAACAATAATCTAAATTTTCCTATTGCTTTAACTTCAACCTTTTTGCCATTGCTCATATAAATGTATCTTTCACCATCATTTAGCTTTTGGCATCTCAAGCAACCCTACATAGACACACTGATATGAGTAGTTGCACCAGAATCTATCTACTAAGTGTGTTTAGATATCAAAATTAAATTAACCTCATAACAAACCAAATTAAGAAGCATACCTTTCTTAGCATGCCAAGCATGGTAGTTGGAGCAATACTTCTTCTTATGCCCTCCAGCTCCATAGAAAAAACGACCTGTGCCTTCTAGATCATCCGGTCTCTTTTGTTGTTTTTTTTAGGTGCCGCAATTGCAGCTTCCTTACCCTTCTTTCTTTTTTTCCCTTTGCCCTTGGAAGCATTAGCCAAGTACACATTTTTGTCTTTTCTTACTTCAACCTTTCATCTTCTTGCACACAGTATGAGATGAGCCCATCAAGAGACCAAGTCTCTTTTTGGTAGTTATAGCTCACCTTGAATTGACTGAATTGTGCGGGAAAAGATATAAGAATCAAATGTACTAGCAAGTCCTCAAAAATGTCAAGCTTAAGTGTTCTTAGATTTAAAGCAAGATGAGATATCTCTATGATGTACTCCTTGATGTTCCCCTTACCTCTGTATCTCATTGAAATGAGGCTTGCCAAAAGTGTACTTGTTTCAGCCTTTTCATTTTTGGCAAATCTTTGGCTGTCTTTATTGTTTCCGATATAGTGCCTTTGAATGCTTTTGAAATGGCCTTCTTTATGATCATCATACACATGCGATTTGACTTCTCCCACGTTTCCATGTCTCTCTTTTCATCAAAGAAGCTCTTATCTATAAGAGCTGCAAGAGAAGGAGGTTCTCTTGCCATGATTTGAAGTTGCTACCATTCAGCATAGGAATGGAATGTTAGCAGTAATGTTTGAGGCAGAACTAGTAGCTAAATTAGAGAACAAAAAAACAAACAAAAATAAGCTCACATAAGAATCCAAAATAATAAAGGCAACCTCATCTCAAGATACTGGGCATTCCATTACTATTTAGTCTTGGGACAAAACTATTAACTTGTAAGTGGTATCTTGGTGTAGTAATCAACCACTAACAATAAGAACATGTCAAATGATAAATCTTTCTTTGGGCCGATTTATTATTCACATGTAAAATCGGACAATCATCACGTATTTATTACCACAAGCGTACATGCAATTCTATCAAATATTAGCTTTCTTTTAGGACAACCAATATTGACATAAGTTGTATAGACACAACCGTTTATATTTTAAAACAAATTAATTTCCACAAGAGAGGCCACTTTGGTGACAATTAATTCATCTCAATATATATATATATAATACCAAAATTTGAATTTAAAATTACACCCAAAATGATCAAAATTAAAATTAAAAATTTTTAAAAAAATAAAAAATAAAAAATTTTGGTCAAAAGTCAATCGATCAAAGTCAACCGATCAAACTTGACTGGTCAACCTTGATTGGGTCGGGGCTAGACCAAGTCAGGTGGACCCAACCCGGATCCTAACCTAGCCCTTCTTTTTTCTACGGTTTGGGTCACCCAAGGGTTTAACCCCAAGGTTCCTTCTAGTCATCGGCCCAATTGGGAACGTGTATGTTTCCTTAGTTTTTTTTTATTAGCTAGTCACTCAAGGGTTTAACCCCTGGGTTTTATCTGGTCACGAGCCCAATTGGACCCGTGTAAAACTCTTTCAGGTTTGGGCCGAAGCCTAGAACCTGCCCAAAACCTAAGGGTCTTTTGACCCCTTGGAAGAATAGGTGGCTTGACGCCCACTAGTCACCCTATTACGGCCGCAGATCCTTTTCCGGAGGCGCCTTAGTGGCAGCCACCAAAAGGGGCTGACATCGATGATGATAGGGCCAACCGCCATCCAAATGACCCTATCCTTCCCCTTTTTTAATGAATTTTCTTCGCCGTGGCTTTTCTCACCGGCGCGGCCTGACGGCCACGCCCAGACAAAGCCCCTACTAGCCGCCTGGGAAAGCCCATAATCATTTTTTTCATGCAGCGACCACTTTCCTTGCTCTGCCGCGGCTTCATCTTTCCGACACGGTCGCTAGTGCCGGTGGTGGTGAGGTTGCTGCCGGCCATATTCTTTTTATCTTAATCCAAAACCATATATAACAAAACCAAAACATACATATTATATAAATATATAACCAAAATATAATATAAATATATATACATATATATATATATATACATACACAAAAAAAATTCAACAAAAAACATGAATATCTGTATATTCATATATATATATATTATATAACCAAATACAACCAAAGTTTTCCAATAATTGTTCTCAAATCAACAATTTTAGAACACCATAGATTGTTAAATTTGAAAATTTTTCTACGAGAATCACATCTAAAAAATTATTGATTCACAATTATTTAACACGAAGAGCTCTAGATACCACTTGTTAAAGCAAAATATTGTGATAAAAACCATCATCAACCAAGATGATTCATGTCAAATCACCGAGATAATTAATAAAACGCAGAAGCTAACATAAATCCATGGATTGAATTATGATTCCTGAGTCTGTAGATTGAGGAGCTTCCAATTCTAGTACATACGTCATCCTTCAAAGAATGCTTATGTAATATCTCTATAAATAGGTGATAAAAAAATAATGTATATACTGACTTAAGACTACAACTCTTTTATATAACCGCTAACCCTAATAGTTACCTTAATTATCAATTTAGCTCATCATAAATTAGTAATTATATTTTGATCTCACCCATACTTAATGATGCATTAAAATCTTAAAACTTAAATTGATCATTTTAATTAGGCTAACCTTACCTAATAGCCTTTAATACATATTTATTTAATATATTAACCATTGGATTACTTCCAACGTTATTACGTTATTGGCATGAAAGGCGATATTTCGAGGCGTTTGTGTACGGTAGCAGAAGCAAGGTTCTATTTCAGTAATCTGTTTGGTGGAGCTCAGACTGCCAACTATTTAAGACTTAACAGGAATTGTAATTTAAGCTCCTGGCTTTCTGGCTGTGAGCCAGGATGGGCCTGTAGTGTTGGCCACAATGAGGAGGTTGACCTGAGAAATTCGAAGGAAATTCCCGTGAGAACTCTTGACTGCCAGCCTTGTTGTGAGGGCTTTTTCTGTCCTCATGGTATTACTTGCATGATACGTAAGTATTTCCCTGCTTTCTTTCATACTTTGTTGGTAAACAAGTGTTTCTGAAGCTGACTAATATCATGTTCTTGAAGCTTGCCCATTGGGTTCTCATTGTCCCCTTGCGAGACTCAACAACACGACTGGTGTGTGCGAACCGTAAGTTCAGATTCTACCTTTCTTGAACCGAAATGACCTGGTTTATTGAAATGCTGCCTTGTTAAATTTCTTACAGATATCATTACCAACTACCTCAAGGACGGCCGAACCATACTTGTGGGGGAGCTAATATTTGGGCGGATGTCAGGAGTAGTAGGTGAGGTGTTTTGTTCAGAAGGATCATATTGTCCGACCACCACCAAGAAAATCAATTGCAGTAGGGGGTATTGACTTTTGTCTTTACCCTTTGTCATAGAAATTTAGTTGGATTGTCATCACGGTTTTAAATGATTTTTCATAATAACCCTTTCTGTGTTTGTGTTCATCGAATTTGAATGCTAAAATATATATATTTTTTCCTCTCATGTGATGCAGACATTATTGCAGGATGGGTTCTACATCTGAGAAACGTGAGTTTTTGCTTATAGTGTTTGAAACATTTCAAAATGTGTCGTTGCAACATAGTTTTCGTGACCTCGATTATATATTCACAATCACATCCCACTTTCCATATATTTGGAATTTGACCTTCAAGTTTTGGTGCACTTCTTCTTCAACATTGCCGAGTACGTGACCTTCCTTTAGTGATGTTATAGGTTGCTTCAAGTTGGCTTCCTGTGATCCAAACACAGCAAATCAAGACATACAAGCATATGGGATATTGCTTATAGTAAGTTTGTTGCATCTACTTCGGAAACAAAAACCTCGCTATTTTGTTTCATGTTAGAACATTGTGCCTTGATAAGCATGATAATAAGAGTTTTGCAGTCATGTTAGAACAAAAAACAAAGTGCCTCGATAATAAGAGTTTTGCAGTTATGTTTAGAAAGTCCAGTTTTCACTCTATTTTATGATAAGCATGGTTATCGCTCCTTATCGAAGTAGAGTTGATAAGGGTTAAAAAAAAATGAAGTTTATGCTCTTTAATTGGTGTGATGCAGGCTGCTTTGGGTACTCTCCTACTCATTATTTACACCTGTTATGACCAAGTTCTGAACACCAGGGAAAGAAGACTAGCTAAGTCTAGAGAAGCAGCAGCACAAAGTGTGAGGGAGACTGCCAAAGCACAGCAAAGGTGGAAATCTGCAAAAGATGCTGTCAAGAAGCATGCAAGCGGATTGCAAGCTCAATTATCTAGCACGTTTTCGCGTAAAAGAGATGTCACAAGCTTCGAGAAATCTAAACCTGAAGCAGAAGATGATGCATCACCTTCACATCCAACAACTACTTCTTTTGGTATATCTATGTCTTCATCTGTGGAATCAGAGGGAAAGAAAAAGGAACCTAGTGACCTCATGCAGACAATACGTGAGATCGAGAAGGACCCGAATCATTTTGAAGGTTTCAATTTTGATACTTCAGATAATAGTGTGGCGAATCTGCCTAAAGAAAAAAAAATTAGCACCCACAGCCAAATTTTCAAGTATGCATATGCTCAACTTGAGAAAGAGAAAGCTCAGCAGCAAGAGTATAAGGATCTGACTTTCTCCAAAGTAATCAAAACGGCTACTGATAACCAAATTATGAAGCGGCCTCTGATTGAGATTTCTTTCAAAGACCTGACCCTTACTTTGAAAGCCAAGAAAAAACACCTGTTAAGATGTGTTACTGGTAATATCAAGCCCGGTCGCATTACATCCGTAATGGGCCCGTCGGGTGCTGGTAAAACAACATTACTCTCTGCTATAGCTGGGAGGGCCATTGGATGCACTGTGACCGGTTCAATTTTAATAAATCGGAAGCATAAATCAATCCACTCTTACAAGAAGATCATAGGGTTTGTGCCTCAAGATGATATTGTGCATGGAAACTTGACTGTGGAAGAGAATCTCTGGTTCAGTGCAAAGTGCAGGTACGTTATGCCTACTCTGTGTGGGCACATGCACGCACATACTGACATACATAATCCATAGATACACATATATCTATTATTCAAACTATGTTCCTCCTTTCTGTGCTATTGGAAATTTTAAACCCAAATTGCTGTCAAGGAAATAGTTTACCATTCAGAGGTAAATATGAATGTAATACTCATGACCATTAAGTAATAATTACGGTGTTATATATGAGTCAGTCATGTGGCCATTGTGCATTATTTTTGACACTGCTACTAATGTAAAAGCATGGTCGGAGGTGATTTAATTAGATGGTCATGAAAAAGCTTAAAGTAACTCTCCTTGTAGCTTGTTGGATATAAAACTACAATGCACAGAGATTAATTAGAAAGAAGAGCATGAAGCATATGGAAGCTTTTTACAGGTAGTAAGAAATATGGGCGGAAGTAAGAACTCGAATTACATATTAGTTACTTGTATTGTTGTTTTCCCTGATGTTTGCAGCCCAATCGTGTTATCGTCCATGAGTTTTGTTCTGTCAATCTTAAATATTGATTCTGCAATGTAATGTTCTGAAAATGGAAGCTGATTTTTTTTTTTTTTTGGAAGATTATCTGTGGACTTGCTGAAACCGGATAGAGTTCTGGTTGTTGAAAGAGTCATCGAGTCCTTGGGGCTTCAGACAGTGCGCAATTCTCTGGTTGGAACTGTAGAGAAGCGAGGAATCTCTGGCGGCCAGAGAAAACGAGTTAACGTGGGATTGGAGATGGTTATGGAACCTTCACTTTTGATCTTGGATGAACCTACTTCTGGTTTGGACAGTGCAACTTCCCAGCAACTTCTTCGAGCACTTAGACGTGAAGCTCTTGAAGGGGTAAACATCTGCATGGTGGTTCACCAACCAAGGTAGCTTCAGAGTCTTTATATTCCAAATCTCTTTCTGTGTTGCATTGCTAGTTGTTGAATCTTCAACGTACAAGGTACAAGGCTTAACTAATATATTGTAAAGACCATAACCTTTCTTATGAGAGTCACTTCTAAATCTCATCAAAGATTCTCAGGAGTTTTTTGGGCATTTTTGGCTTTACATTGACTTTCTTTTTAAACTGATAACTTGAGAAATTTTACACTTCAGCTATGCTTTGTTCAAGATGTTCGATGACTTGATACTCCTGGCAAAGGGTGGTCTTACTGTGTATCACGGACCAGTGAATAAAGTTGAGGACTACTTTGCAAGCCTCGGGATCATCATACCCGAGCGTGTGAACCCTCCAGACCACTTCATTGACATTTTAGAGGGTATTGTAGAGGCCGGTAAAGACACAAAGGTGAACTATAGAGACCTTCCTATGAGATGGATGCTTCACAAGGGGTACAAAATTCCCCCTGATATGAGGCGGAATGCACAGGAAATTGCATCATCGTCAATGGCTGTGGAATTGGTTGATGAAACAGCTCGCGATAATGCCAGCGTTGAGGACCAGTCTTTTGCAGGAGAGTTGTGGCAAGATGTGAAAAATAACATCCAGCTGCAGCAGGATAAGATACGGATTAATTTTTTGAGTCCTAATGATTTGTCAAAACGTAGAACTCCAGGTGTATTTCGACAATATAGATACTTTCTTGGAAGGTGAAAATGTCTTTTACATGTTTTGTTTTGTTCTTGCCATTCATTATGCGAGTGAATTTGAGGCCTGTCTCTTGATCCTTTTTTCTTTTTGGTTTGACGTGGCAGAATTGGTAAGCAAAGACTACGAGAAGCTAAAATACAAGCTGTTGACTATTTGATTTTACTACTCGCTGGAGCTTGCTTAGGATCCCTCTCTAAAATGCGCGATCAGGATTTTGGCACAGATGCTTATATTCATACCATTCTTGCAGTTTGTAAGTAGGAAAAAGTTCTCATATTCTCTTCATTTTTTTACTTGTTTATGTGCCATTGAAAAGTCTCGTTGACAGTGGAGACAGTTTTTCCCCTTCCACTAGGCATTTTGTGACATGACTAAAACTCGTTAGTAGACAAATTATAATCTCAAGTATGTTGCCTAAATTAACTAATACAAACCTAGGAGGGTAGTTCTTTCTTGACATTAGTACTCAATAATATAAAATCATGCACAAACCCTTTTTTTCTCCACTGGTTTCAGCTCTTCTATGCAAAATTGCGGCTTTAAGATCATTTTCTCTCGACAAGTTACATTACTGGAGGGAGAGTTCTTCTGGCATGTCCAGCTTGGCTTATTTTCTTGCCAAGGATACAATAGACCATTTCAACACATTGGTCAAACCTGTGGTGTATCTCTCTATGTTCTATTTCCTCACCAATCCGAGATCTTCCTTCGCTGATAATTACGTTGTATTGCTCTTCCTCGTATATTGTGTGACTGGTATAGCCTATGCATTAGCCATCTTCTTTGAACAAGGTGCTGCTCAGCTGGTAAGAGGCCCAAAATAAAATTTACAAAAAAAAATAATAATAAATAAAGGATCTATATAAGTGAGTTTTCACATATCATCCTATTTCCTACTAAAAACTGCACTCTTTGTGCAGGGGTCGGTACTTCTTGCAGTTGTCTTAACTCTCATCTCGACGCAGACGAATAACAGCAAAATTGTAAAGACTTTAGCTAATTTGTGCTACCCCAGATGGGCTTTAGAAGCTTTCGTGGTTGCAAACGCGGAAAGGTAAGTCATAAATAACCTTTTCTCAACACAAATGAATGGCACTCAAGACAAGATTTGGACCCATACTAAGGCAGAACAAGTTTTTGCTACAGGTACTATGGAGTGTGGCTGATAACGCGATGTGGTTCCCTTCTGAAGGCTGGCTATAGTCTCCATGATTGGACTCTTTGTATATTGGTACTCGTCCTCGTGGGCATTATTAGCCGCGCAATAGCATTCTTCTGCATGATAACTGTCCAAAGGAAGTAAAACCAGAGAACAATCTCCTCTTTGCCAGTCTATCTCTATACCGTAGCTACCAAAAATACGAAGTTTCAACACCGAGGGGCTTATATTTCCTCAACACTTTGGCAAGAATATTGTCGTCGACATCTCGATGACAACGAGAGCAGTAAGATTCAAGAATTGGTGAATTGGACATTCCTACTAACACTGACAAACAAAAAAGGTGTAGATGAAAGTCTTCATTTTTTGACTGAAATGTATGCATAGATGACAGTTCACCATACCTTCTTTCTGAGTGCATAATCTAGCTAGAGCTACCTGGTTATAGCAATTCATATAGCTTGTATCCAAAAGCTCTTTTTTACAACTATTGTTTATTCGTTTATAGTGAAAATGGGAGTGTTTTTTTTAGTATAGGTTATATTCGAACAATTTTGTTTATAAAAATTATTGTCTCTTCCATTTATTGAAATTGAACTTGTGAAGAGGAAGAAAATAATATGGAATGAGATATATTCATTTGATTGTAGTATTAGAAGTTCTAAGTTGTACACATATATTCTAAGCCATCAATCACTCATACACACACCCAAAAAAAAAAAAAAAAAAAAAATTAGTCCCCTATCTTATTAGAAGTAAATTTGATACTTCCATTAGTGAAATGTCAAGCTATAATAATGGACAAAAATGAAAAGAACATAACTATTCTTATTAAACAAGTGACATTGTTGTTTGCTCTCTTATTCTTGCTCAAGTTTGGGAAGTGTTTTAATTAAGTTTTCAAGAGTTCGTTTGATCTAATATACTAGATCAAAAATGGAAAGAAATAACAATTGATGTATGTAAGTTACCTCTATGGCTCTATTAGATTTTGTAAGTGCTCATGTAGGTAAATATTAACATATATTATAAATGAACGTCAACATCATATTTGGTGAAAAAACCCTCAAAAGTGGATTACAAATAAAACTTCAGACCAAAGATGGAAAAACTGCAAATGATGTGAAGGTAACAATTTTCTACACCTCATTAAATTTAAACAAAATCCACATAAAATGGATTTTAAATTCAATTTAAATGAAATAGAGATCATTTTTCACCAATATTGACCTGAAAGTACATGCAAGCTATATCCCTTGTGCCTTACACAGCTGTCATGATCAAAGAAGTTGTCTTCTATGTTCATCCTCTTAATTTACATTTTCTTATGCTTTCTTCCCATGAGCCAACACGCCAAAAGTACTAATGTAATCTCAGAGTTCTTAAAAGTTCCTGCTCCTGTTTTCAAGAATTTATTGGAGTCAACACATCAAAATATTACAAAACATGACCTCTACTATAATGTCTCATCTCCACATTGACAATTGTTTTAACCATTCCACTGATATTTCAGACAGCTGCATGGAAGTGCTATGGTCAACTAATCAACTCTTGAATTGGGTCATCCATAATCCCCAAGGTTTGTATTATTATTTATACACATATTGGGGGTCTTATCAATTTCTGCATCCTATGCTAGAATTTTAATTAATTAATTTATTTTTGTTAGTGTTTGGTGATACTCAAATTATGTATAAATAAATTATACGTGAAGTCTGTATATAGATTTTTAAAAAATTACGCTATTAGTTTTATCCTTTTTGTTTTTTAGGGTTATTTACCTTTTTATTCTTTGTGTTAAAGATTTATTCATGAATTATATCTTCGGTTTTTAATCTCATTAATTATATACCTTAGATTTAATGCATAAATTCATGCTCTTTTATGGTCAACTCATGATTTTGACTTAAAATGTCAAAAATAACCTTATATAGAAAATAAAAAAAGAAGGTTGAAGAAACTTAAAAGAGAAAAAAAAAAAAACTTTAGCCTATGATTTTGACCTCAAAATGGATGTTTTTATATCTTTTTATTTTCTTCTCTTTGAATTTTTGAAAGTTTTTGTTTTTTCTTTTCTCCCTCACTCAAGTATAATTTTATTATTTAAAGGTCAAAATCAACTATTAATTGAGATAAGATATTAATTTGTGTATAAAATTTAATATAAAAATATATATTCGATGAGATTAAAACATACAACATCTAAGTTAAGACCAACGGGGCGAATAAAAGCCAAAAACCCAAAAATCCGCTGCTCAAAGGCTACATTTTTTCATGAGTAGAAAGAATGTGCCCCCATTGGTGTTATAATCCTGTTAAAACTCCGGGCTGTTTATATAGGACAATTTTTTGGGCTTTAATTTTGTGCTGATTTAAGTTTTCCAATAAATTAAATAGTCTAATTTCATGTAATTGTCAGCAGTGACCAAGTCTCAAATCTTTCTCATTATATCAAATCTACCCCTATTTAATATATTCCAATCCCAATTTATGCATTGAAAAACAAAGTTCGCTCCTATTTTTTTCTATATTACTATATAATTTGATTCCTTACCAAATTTTATATGTGGTTTACGTTTTCATTTTGCAGATTTCAAATTATATATGTTTTTCATCATTGTTTAAAATTGTATATCATTGATCGTATGGATATAATTTTTAAAATTTTTCCATACCATTTTCTTTTATAATAAAATGGATAACTTCTTTAACATATTTAAGTAATTATCTTTCTAGTCATTGAAAAGAAAAACTTAATACTTTAGTCACTAAATTAGATTTTTCTCACTTGTACCTTATTTGTAATTTATATAATGTCATTTTTTTCAATTGTATAAATACGTTTAGTCATTAAAAAATAAATAATTTAGTCATTAAAAAGTTAAATATCTTAGCATTAAAATAGATATTACTTACATATACCTTATTTATAATTCATATACTTTAATTACTTATTTTAAGGATCTGCTCATTAATCACTATATAAAGTCATTAAAAATAAGTAAGAAATGGTCATTAAAATGATTCCATTTTAGATCTTTGCCCATCTCTGCAGTTGTAAAAACGAAGATTTCTGAATCTTTATTGCTAACTTTTGTAACTCCAAATTGGTCATAAAGCGAAGACGTGATTTGTGGTATTTGTAGATTAAATTGAAATTTAATATTTTTATTGCCTATACAACTGGGTTCTTAATAATTGCTTGACAATAATTTACCACCTATATATGGGGTGGGGTCATAGATTAATGGTCTTAAAAAATCTTCACAAACATTTAAAACCAATCACATTTTGTGGTCTTTAAAAGTTTGTTCCAGTACGACAATCTCATAACCAATTCATTACCAATTTAGTTCCATACTCATTAAAATAGGTTATTACCAATCTCATAACATGATCATTGTCAATTTATTCATGAGAGTGTTTGAAAGGATGGTAGGAACGGTTAATTAAAATCATTCTTATTATAGTATGTGAGAGCTTTATACTGTCGTAATTTTTTTATTGTTAATGTAGCATGTAAGAGCTTTACATTATTTATAACTGAAGAAATAGTTAGCAAAGAGGTACTAAGCCTTTGGTCCATTGACTCATTATATATAGTCGGTCATGGCATATGCAACCACTGAAAATAGGAGATTCAAATACTTTTTCTTAGCTATTAGGGGTGAATAACGGGCAGTTTGACGGTTTTTAGGCGGGTGCGGGTCGGTTTTTTTAAATGACGGGTTGGCGATTAACCAACCCACAAACCGCCCGTGGAACGACGGGTGGTTTCGGTTTGGGGACGGGCGAGTGCGGGACGGTTTTTGTACACCCCTGTTAGCTATAGCAGCCTCTACTTAGGTCATTACAGTTGATTGTCCAATTAAAAAAGTTAACAATTATCAGCAAAATATCGGGTCGTCATTAAATAGCATTAGTGGTTTCGAAAATCTTTTTGTTGGATATGTTGACCTTTTGTAGACAAGATAATTATTGTCTTCAAACTAAAAGAATTATTTGGTTTTGGTCAATATTGAATTTAGTTCCAAAAAGGGTATTTTAAATTTTCAAATGTCAACATTCAGCTATATATGTACTCGATCCTTCTTATTTTTTTTGGTTAACTAGAAACTCAAAAATTTCCTAGTTCACTCATAACACTAACTATATCTACATATGTTATCTCTCTTCTCTCTCTCTCTATATATATATATAGTATTACCATTTTTTTTTTCAATCTTTTAATTACTTGCTTAATAAATTTTGCACTTATTTGTGCAGTCACTAGATTTAAATTTTGGATCCGTAATCAAAAGTGTAATTCTTAAATAAACCTTGGTTAACAAATTTTGTACTTATTTGCACAGTCATTGGATTCAAATTTTGAATCCGTGATTGATTAAAAATAAAAGTATAATTCTTAAATAAACTCAAAAACGAAGATTTCAAATGGTCTATAATTTACTAAGTACTCGGTATAACTCAAGCATTCGTGTACAAACCAATGGAAACAAAGTAACACGAATATCTCCGGTAGTCAGTCTATTTCCATCCACCGGTCGGTGGGAGCAAGAAGTTTGCGCTTTGGGTGGAAAAGAGAGTGTTTCGGTTACGGCTTAGGGCTAGTGAGTTACTATACGTTCGTGAAGGCGGACGGGCGCTCGTAGACAGAAAACCGTTTTCGCAGAGCGACTTAGAGAAGAAATCCCTATGTTTTTCGGAAAAGACAGATGTCGGTTTCTTGGGAAGTCGCAGAACAGTTCCACACCCGCTCCCCTCTTACCTCTATCCTATCCTGTTACAGCCTGTTCCCCGAAACCGCTTACCTCTAACTGTAAGAGGTGGAATCCCGTGCAAATACTTTTACTGCTATGTCGGAAGTAACTCCGCGTATTGCTTGACGTAAAACAGATAGTGGATTTGTTTCTGCCTTTTGTTGAATCTTTTTCATGGCTCGATAGATAATTTGATAAGCCAATGAAATTTTTCCGTGTTTCTTTTGCTTGTAAAAATGTGGAGAAAGATGACATGTATATTCTCCTAGATTAGGATTGAACTTTTTAATTATTTCTGCACTAATTTAAAGCTATAAGCTTAAAGTTCCATTATTTGCATGTACAGGTTGTGGACAATACTTTGGAACAGGAGACATCAGTTCTGATTTAACAACATGGTTAAGTGCTGCTCTTGCAAACCAAGCCACATGCATGGAAATCATAAACGACACCAAAACCACCGTCGTCGACGCGCCAACGACAAGGAACCTCAACCAAGTGACCCAATATCTCAAGAACCTCTTAAACATGGTGCAAGTACGACGACAAATTACAACCAACGAACAACATCGTCCGGCTCTAAGTTTTTCATCTCCAAACGTCATAGTTTCTCAAGATGGTACTGGGAATTTCAGTACAATAATGGAAGCAGTTTTGGCAGCACCAAATTATTGCCAAGAACGTTATGTTATATTTGTTAAGAGAGGAGTTTATAGAGAGTACGTGAATGTGGATGCACGGAAGTGGAACTTGGTAATGATCGGAGAAGGCATGCACCTGACCATCGTCACCGGCAACCGGAGTTTTGCCGACGGCTGGACTACGTATCACTCTGCAACATTTGGTACGTAAGATTTGAGTACATGTCCAGTAGTTTTTTATTATATATATATATATATTTTTTATTTTTTTTTTGGTTTTGAAGTAATGTTTGAAATATAATCGTTTGAATATGAAATAAAACATTACATTAAAAAATTACAATTTGAAAATATCAATTTAAAATATGTGGTTTAGTAAGGGAAAGGAAAATGGGAAGATATTTTACTGTAAAGATTTGTTTAAAATGGTTGGAACAAATTCTTAAGAATTGAGGTTTGGCCTGTTTTAAACCATTGTCATTGTTTTGAAGCTTTTTTTTTTTATTTATAATGTTTCAAATTGGGGCATAGGTCCAATCAGTGGGAACCTATATACCGAACACCGCCGTAGTGTTACGTAATGTCATCAGTTTGGTCCAACAAGCATCTTTTTCTCTGCAAATTTTGCAGCTGTAAACGGCCAAGGATTTATTAGCAATGAACATGGGATTTGAGAACACTGCCGGACCAAGCAAGTACCAGGCTGTTGCACTCCGGTCCAGTGCCGACCTCTCTGCTTTCTTCCGATGCAAGATAAGCAGCTACCAAGACGCACTCTACATCCATATTGGCCGCCAATTCTACAAAAAATGTGAGATCATAGGCACAGTAGATGCTGTCTTTGGCCTTGGCAGGGCCATCATCCAGAGCAGCCTAATTTTCGCAAGAAGAAATGACATCGGAAAGAAGAATACCATCAGTGCCAATGGCCGGAACTCCTCAACTGACGTCTCCGGCTTCTCCTTCCAATTCTGCAGCATTTTGTCACACCAAGATTTAAAGCCGTCTCTGAGAAAAACGCCCACTTACCTCGGTCGACCATGGGGGATCTTCTCGCGCACAATATTTATGCAGTCTTATATGAGCGATGTTGTGGCACCCGAGGGCTGGCTTGAGTGGAATGGTAGTTGCGGACTTGATACTCTGTTTTATGCAGAGTACATGAATACAGGACCTGGTTCAGTGCTTGGCAGGAGGGTCAAGTGGCCTGGTTTTCATGTTATCACCAACTCTTCAATGGCTAATGAGTTCACAGCGGCTGAGTTTATACAGGGAAATATGTGGCTGCCATCCACTGGGATTCCATATATTGGAGGCTTAAGGGGCTGAGAAACATTAGGGTGGAAGTGGGTTTTGGATCTCCAAACCATGTCCTCACAATTAATTAATTAATGACAATACTAGAATTCTATTGCAACGGTAGTGCACATTTCTAAAGAGTCACATTTGTACCAAATTCTTTTAGATTTGCATTTTATTTTATTCCGACGTAGAGAAATATTCACCATCGGTAGACAGCGCTTAACACAGAAGCCCCCATAACAGGATTGTTGAAACCATTACAAAAGAGGAGAAGTTTGAGTAAGATGTAGTTCTTGTTGAATAAAAAGAATAGCCTGACGATTTTTTTTTTTCTGTATAATACATACAAATGCAGAACCGAATAAGCTAAGCTCATGTTAGCTAAACCATTCCCATTGCCATGGATCTGCTAATTCTTCATGGGAGTGATCTTTCTTGCCCTTTTCTCTCTTAAGATGCAAAAAGTAAAAAGGTACTGATTATATTGTGGACATACTTTATTTCCAGATAATATCACCCATAAATCTAAGAGCAGGAACTCCTCTGATCTCTACATCAACTAGTGGCGCCTGGATCAATGTCAAGTTGGAGAGCTCCGGATCACTCCGAATCATATCGAGAGCACGCATTTGATCCTGGAATCGTTCAAGGACATAAGAAGTAATTGATGCTCGGTTGTAGAGTTTTTACGACCCTCAACAAAAAACATAATAAAATGTAGAGACAAACTTTTGACCAGCAGCATGGTACAACCAACATTTTTTTGCTCGTACAGTACAAGCAATTTATCGCGGGTTGAATGATGGAAAATTCAATCTGGCCAGTTGAAATTTGAGTTGTTGTTAACAGGTGGATCCAACAATAAATAATTTTAAAGGTCCAGATCATTTTTTCCCATCATTCAACGCCTAGAAGAACATTGCACAGTACGATCACATTTGACTAGTCGTGCCATAGCAGACCTCCAAACTTCTAGTTCAAACAAGAAAATTTGCTTTTTGTGTTTGTCCTCGTAACATGTGTGCTTTAACACGAAAAGGGGAACCGGATGTCTAAAATGAAGTACAATGGGCAGGGTTCATTTTGGGGGCATTTCTTGGATTTAAAGTGGTTTAATTCATAAGCAGATCTCACTTGATACAAAGCATGAAATTTAGTGGGAAGAAAAAAAAAACAAAAAACAGAAAACGAAACAAAACATTTTCGTGGAAGAAAGAAATATATCATTTGATTAATACCTTCCGTTTAATTGCACAGAATTTGCAATCTGTGGCAGATGGAGGAAGAATCTGATTAACAATCAACCTTTTCACAGGAACGTTTTCCTTCTTCAAAGAGGCATGCAGCCTAGACGACTCACTAACAGCCATCACCTTTGGATAAAAAATTGAAAATCTCAATGAGAAATAAGAAGAAAGGAAAACTTTTGACAGAATTTATTGGATAAGTGCACAAGAGGGGAAGAATAAAATGCATATTAAAACTTTATCAGGTCCATGTATTTGAGGGACCATGTTATGCATTGTAGATAGTGAATCAAGTTTTTTGGTTTCCTATAAAGTAAACATTAAAATAGATTAAACAAGCAAGCAAATAAACCATATATCAGGATACATTTTTTAAAGATCTTACTGTGGGGATCGTTACAATGACAAACTCTGTTGAATCAGTGTCCCGAAAAAGCTCACGCACTTTAACCATCCTCTCCTGCAGTCGCTCTAGTTTGTCAGCCTGCATCATCGAATAAACTCAGATGGACCTTAATCTCGCATAAATTACAACACAATAGAAGCTTCAGATGACATCAATCATACCGCATTCTGCTGGGTTTCTTCTTGCCCAAAAACAGATTTGATGGCCGAGGTGGCCGAAGATATTTTTTGCTTGAGCTGTAACAGACAATATCAATGAAATTGCAAACAAGCACTCTTTTACATAGGTAATAAGGACGTCTTTTTAAACTGTGCAGAGAAAAAGAAAAGCATCGACATTCCAACCTTCAAGATCTTTCCAATTGAACGATCTAAGAAATCTGGCAAGGATAAAAGCCGCAATGTGTGACCCTGTTATGAATAAGACATCAAACAAGCAACAAGTTGAAAGTCCAAATGACAAAGCACAATGTCGATATTTAAATGCTTACCGTAGGTGCAGTATCAAAAACTATGCGGGTGAACATGCTATATTCTTGTGACTCAAGAAATTGTATCACCTGGAAAGGGAATATAAAACATTAGCAGAGAAAAAATAAGAAATAAAAACATGCCATGTGCAGTGTTGCAAGCAAAAAAAGAGAGATACATTTGACCTTTGAAATTGCAATAGCTTCATCCAGACCAGGAGGAGGTGTGTCTAGTAGTTCTCCCAGTTTTAACTCTCCTAACTTTTCAATAAAAAAAAAGTACCCATAAGTTTAAACAGAAGCAAGGATTTCATATCAAGGGAGGCAACTGGCATTCCTACATTTTCTTTGTTTCATTGGCACAAAAAGGGATGCTGTTGGGATAGAAAAAAGGACGAGAAAATTCAGTTTCATATGCACACTACATATATATGTATATTATACATATATATATATTATATAAAATTTATTTCGTATCTCTAAATAGGATCCCAATCAATTAACCAAGCAGAGATAATGTTACTGAGGCTTTAAAAACTTAAAATCAGGATATTATCAGTATCTTGAACACGGAAACAATAACTAGCAAGTTACAAAGTTAACATCTTCAATAAAGCTTCACCTGTTCTGCAAGCACCCCGAGACCCATACCATCCATGAAATCTTTGACCCCAGTTCCTCCATTTTTCTGAGCAACTGTGCGAAATTCTTCCCTGGCCTTCTCAGGGTTTATCTGTGGTATAACTACACATTTAACTGCCTAAGTACATGAAGCTAGAAAATCATAGAAACATTATGACTAAATTCACAGTATCACAATACTGAGCATCTGTCCAAGAACTCGTTGTAATGGACTGAAATTAGCAAGATTCAAATATTCCATGCAGGAAGCAAACTCAAGCATACCTCGAGAGCGAAAAGTGGAGAATCAGGTCCTTCCACAGATACCAATGCTCCCCCACTCAAATCCTAGATAATGAATAAACACATTCAATCTTTCAAGCGCTATAAGTAGGAAACAAATACTTCAATGAGTTAGCAACAAGGAGTAAGTAGCTTTAAACCTGAGCAAATGAATCACTCAAAGAATGAGCTGGGTCTGTGGAAACAACTAGAGTAGGATGACCACTATTTGCAAATTTCACAGCAAGTGAAGCTGCACAACTGGTCTTTCCAACACCTCCTTTACCACCTAACATGTAATACTTCCGCTTGGTCCCAGAAACCATGTCATCGAACCCAGAAACCACTTCTGACGGTGCAGCCACCGATCTCACTGATCAAAGAAATAGTCCACAACACATTCAATTTTGTGCTTGTCTGAAAGCCCGCATCATATGCTTCTCTTTTAAAAATCGTTCCAAAGAGTTGACTAATCTTGTTCCCTACCGTTTTAAAATTAATGAAAAATGGGAAATGAAGATATCTTTTTCTATCACTTTCCTCTCCAAGCATCTTCCACGTATAGAATTTCCTAGATTCTCTGTCAAGCTCAACTACACAAGATTTCTCATCCAACGATAAACCACCACCAAATGACAACTAATTTTCTGATATGAAGTATCCAATTGGAGAATTTTATACACCCACTAGATACATCAAAATTCAGTGTTGGACACCAAACAGTGCCCAAAAATAAACTCTAAAGCTTAAAAAAGCACCAAACTGAAGTCCAAGTGGAATTTTCACTATTTTGCTAAAAAAAAAAAAAAAAGAAAAGAAAAAAAAGACGTCCCAAAACCCAGAAACTGCTTGTCTAGATGCAGCCACTAATCTCACTGATAAAAGAATAGTGAATAACAAATTCAATTTTGTTCTCTCTGAAAGCCAACACATCACATTCTTCTTTTTGGATATTGTCCCAAAAAAAAATCCCACATTAAGTTTGTAAAATTACAATAAGACATAAGATTGTTTCTACTATATTCCACTTCAAGTATCTTCCATTTATCCAATTTCATCGATTCTCTAACAGGCTCAACCAGTTATCATTAAATAGGGAAAAAAAAATTCAACTTTAACAAAATATTTTTTCATCCAATTGAGGATTTTTAATTTTAAACAAGAATTCACTAAAACCATCGAATTCTATATTGAACTATCAACAGTAGTGAAAAAGCTGAACTTAAAAGAGCATGAAATCGAAGTTCCACAGCAATTTCCTCTAGAAGAATAAATAGAAAGAGAAATGAGTGTAAAGATTAGAAATTGATCGGACCCACATAGCTAATAACGACTGAAACGAATTGGGATTGTAGAAATCACCTTGGAATGACTTTTTACGAGGCTTCCTCGTTGTTGAAAGCGAAATGAAACTGAAGCTTTTGGTGAGAGAAATAGGTGCGGGGCTTTTGGGTGCATTAGAGTGTAAACCCACCATAGCCATTCTAGAGTTCCCACCTTTAAGCTTGTAAATGAAAGGTGAAAACGAAGAAGAAGAAGCACACGAACTTGCCATGTATTTTTGTTCTGTTGGACAACCGAGTGGGGGTTCTTCTGAGCTGAGAGGGGGCGTATAACCGTTCCTTCTTCAGAGGCTTCTGGATGGAGTCTGGGCTTCACCAGGCCCGACCCGACCCAGCAAGTGCCAGTCTTTTTAAGAGGAAAATTTTATAAGAGTTGATTACATATTATACATTTTAGTTTTAATTCTTTTTCGATTTGTCTTTTATTTTTAAAAGTTGTAATAATATTTTTTAAATTCAAAAATTTAATTCAATCTCATGAATTGAAAAAATGAGGGAAAACTATACATAACTACTTTTAAACAACTATGAAAAATATGTTATAGATTTAAAAACATGAAAAAGTTAAACTAAAACATCGAATTTCAAAAAAAAAAAAAGCTTAATTTTTATTGGTTTTTAAATGTTAAATACTTCTAAAATATTTTCTTAGTAAGAAAAAATAACTCAGGAACGAATTTAGTTTAATTAGGGGTATTTTTTTCTTATTTTATATATTTTTATTAGTCCAAAAAAGTCTACAAAGGATAAAATTAAAACAAGTTTTTTAAATTCAAAGCATATCTTTGTAGTTTTTAAAAACAGAGAGATAAATTAAGAAATAGTTAAAACTATGAGGAATAGTAATGTAATTAATTTTTTTCATAAAAGGGGAATTACATGCACATCGTTTTTTTTTTTTTTTTTGAAGTTTATGCTTTCTAAATACCATGTATGTTAAGTGTGTTACAACTTAAACGTATTATATGATTGGTAGTATGACATAGCTTTTTAAAATATGACATAAAATAAAAATATTTTTTTAGTGTGGCGTAACCTGTAATTTTCTCTTTAATAAACGTAATCTTTTAAAACCTACTTTATGTAAATGTTACTCATGTTTAAACGTGACCCAACTTAAACATGTAATATAAATGATTATATGGCACAACTTTTTTTTAAGTATGACATAATTAAACATATTTTTTAAAAGGGTGGCTTGAACTTGTAATATTCTTTTTTTAAGACTTGCCTAATTTCCTGTTACGACCCGTCTTTTTGAGCCGTCATGTAGTTTTCTTAAGCATCATTACTTAACTTTAATCTTACTTACTAGTAAGAAAAATACTAAAACTTTTTTTTTCATAAACATTCATAAAAATATTCTTAAAATCGTTGCAACGGAAAATATACTTGAAACTGTTGTGACTTTCATTACAACGTAAATTGAAACATAGCTTAAAACTTAACTTTATAAAAATTTAAAACATTTCAAAAAATATATCTTTTAAGATGTTTTTCATAAAACATTTCTTATAAGACATTTCCTCAAACATTTATTTTCTTAAAACTTGTACAACGCTATTTCAAATTATGGAAAACTTTTCTTTAAGTAGCAAAAAACTATCCTAGTGATATCCATACCGAACCTTCACATCTATCACCGCGACACCGAGTTCTTTAACCAATTTCACTGATCTTCTGTAAAACTACCTGTAACATAAAGGAACCTGTAATAAGCTTTCGCTCAGTAAGTTCAAATATAACATCACAAAACATTAAAAACAAAACATTTGTTGTAAAACATTGCTTTTAAACTTGTCTCATGAAACTTACTTCGTGACCCTTTTCTTATAAATATTTTTCATAAAATTTTTTTCATGAACATCCCTTGTAAAACATTTTAAATGTTTTTCATAAACATATCTCATATACATATCATGGAAATGAATGCAAGTAAGAACATAATGCATGATTCCATTTATGCTCATTTATAAACATTAATTATGAACTTTTTTTTACCATTCATAACTTACTTAAATTTTTTTATCATCGTTCTTATCCTTTCTTTATCTTGAGGGCTTAAGTGTTCATATCAATATCACCAATTATGAGATCATAAAATGCTTCCCTTGTGGAAAACTTAAGACCATCTAACAACAAAGTCATAACTTTAATATAACTTGTAAACCTTACATCTAGAGGGCTGGTATGACACTCTAATTATCATCATTAATTTACCTTCTTGAAAACCTTAGTGAGCATATACAATGCTAAACGTACCTTATGCTATAACTTAGCATTAAGACTATGTTTAAAACATTAGGCATAACAAATGCAAGCATACTTCAAACATACAAAAAGCATAAGCATACTTCAAACATACAAAAAGCATTAGTTAATCATTTTTTTCATGCCATAGGTGAGATTTAAAATTTACTTGGACATTGCTCTGGCATTCCTATTTCATTCATTTTTTTTTATTAGTCGGCTTCTATATCCTGTTCAAACAATAGCTGAATATTAGCTAACATTTCTTATTACCGACTTATTTGATTAATAACACAACTTAAACATTGAACATTCATTCCTTATACTTAACCTCGTTTCTTATCGGTTTACCTTTCCTTTACTTAACTTGAAAATTTCTTAGTTAAATTTTTTGTCTTACTTGATAGTTTTGTTACCCAATGTGATATAGAATATTTTCTGTCTAACAACGTTTCTCTAATTTAGAGGGCTTGGGTCCGTTTTAGCGATTTTTGTGAAAAATGACGATTTTATCTTTAATAGGTTTTTTGTAAGTTTCATAATTTTACTAAACTTCTTGTTTTACTTTACCACTCCGGCACTTATAGGTTATGGAAAAATTCTCACTAAGGAACATTATCCTAAATTGGACGTTTCAGGGTCCATTTTGACTTTTTTTTTAATGAAAAATGACTATTTTACCCTTGACGAATCTTAGAAAACTTTTGGAACCCGTTTAAACAAAACTTATGTTTTCTTGCTACTCGTTCTCCTAACATTGCAAAAAAAAAATATTGGTTTTCTTTTGGCAAAAAGTCTCTTTTATTAAAATTTTACTGTTTGACCCGTATTATGAAAATCTTGACTATTTCGCCCTTAACTTACTTTTCCTAGAAAATTCCCAAATTCTTTTGGGCTTTAAAACATAAGATTATTTGTTGCCATAGTTGTGTAGGAAACCAAATTTTAGTGAAAAATCCAGTTGACACGGTTTTACAGTTTTTGCCCTAAACACAAAATTTTGGAACAAGAAATGACTATTTTATACAAGTGCGCTCAATTTTTCACAAGGATTAAAACTTACAAAAGCTCCATGATCAAAATCCTTTTGTTTTAAAACATGTTCCTTGTTTTGAAATTTCATGATTAAAATTTCATAAAACTCAAACTCAAAATCGATGTAGAATGTTTGCTAGCCGTTCGCAATTTTAAATAGTTTCAACAAGTTCTCAACTTTGTGTTTCAATGTTTCTCAAAATTATTCATTTTCATATAGTTTTTGAATAGGCAGAACCAAATCATCATTTTATGGCTTGTTCCTATTGAAATTTGAACGGAATTTCTTCATGAAAGTTGTCTAGTTCAACCTTTCCAATAAATCCCGTATTGAACTCAAAAAAAAATCGGCTTCTAAGTTAATCAAAAACTCATTTCTTTGAAAATTAGTTCTACTTTGCATTTTGGACATAGTTTAACAAATTATTTCTTTTTACATAAAAACTCTAGTTTTTAACCATTTATTCACATCACCATCTATATCACATATAAACTTATAATCTCATATAGCTTTATTCACATGCTATGACCAAAAACATTTAATCAAACACTTACTTTGCTTAAACCTTGTGTTATGACAAAGTTTATCATTTTTCCTCGTTTTGTTTAAAACCCCATATTTTTCATCTTTCCATCATCAACATCATCATAACGCACCATATAACTATGCCATATAATCCTTTGTATATGCCATAGTCCATAAAGTTTACAAACCATACACAAATTTCATGAAAACAAATAAATTTTCAAAGTAAGGGTTAAGGTTTTTACCAAGGGTTTTCTTAGCCTTTTGATCCTCTTTTGTGAAGCTCAAAAGCTTGTCATTCCTTCTCAAAGAAACCATGACAAAACCCTATTAAAAACCCATTCAAAACTTGTAGAAAATTACTAAAAACCCATAGGAAAAAATTGGGATTTTTCCTTCAAAAGTGCCAATCCTGCACTAGAACACTTAAACTTGATCCAAAGCTTGATTGGAGGTTATATTTTTGTGAAATAATAAGTAGAAATTGGGAAGCCAAGGCCAGATTTCTTGGAGAGAAAAATGGCTTGTGTTTTCATGGTTCGTGCTCAAAAATGACGAAGACAAAGGCTTATTTTATCACTTATGCCCTTGAATAATAAAAAGACTTTATTTAGGGAATATTTTGCAAACAAAAGTTTGCTCTCCACTACTCAACAAATCCAGCCATCATGGGGAAAAGATGTGGCACATTTTCTATCTTTTGGGTGGCATTTTGGCAGACTTTTCCACTAAGGTCCTCAGTTGCAAAAATAGTTAATTTAAGGACCAAATTGTAATTTTTAAAATATTGCTCCCATCCTCACATCCCAAAATCGGTTCAAGGGGAAAATATGTGGCAACTTTTCCTCCTTCAAGGCGCCCTTGTGCATCCTACATTAATTTTTTTACATAGTCTAAATTTATACTACACTGTGTTTTTTTATATTGTCGGTAATCTTCCCACGCTGCCATATTCTTTTTCTATATAGTTTATAAGGTCCCATAACCTTTCATACTAATCCACATTCTTCAAACAGTATAATTCTTATATTACTTAACTTTTTACAATCTAATTTTTATACTGCTTAATTTTATGTAATATAATTCTTATACTGCATGATTTTACACTGCTTAATTTTTTTACTGTATAATTTTTATATTTCTATATAGCATTTTCCTTACATAGCATTTTTGTTTCAAAATCTGCTACAACTTATTTTGCAACAGTTAAGTTTTCTAGCTTCTTTTTATTGCTCATTAACTAACTCTTAACTTTATTTCATTCATACTTTACTTAAGACTTTGGCATGATTTGTAATCTTAAAAATCTCATATTTATTCTTATTAAATTTATCACAAAAAGGGATTCAAATAATAATCCTTATGACATCAAAATTGCTTCTTAAACTCTTAACAAATTCTCTAGTATAAAATTTAGCTTACAAAATTTGTATATAAATCATTCAACATAATCTTTAATTATTGCATATATAATGCACTTAGAAATTCTAAGGTGTTATATTTCCAATGTCAATGTAATGCCATACCTTTTTGTATGTCAATGCTGTACTTGGCACTACAAAAATATGAAAACAACATCTCTAATTTGGTTTTCTATTTTGTATTACAACGTAGAATGTTATTAGAAATGTTATATCTATTTTTTATTATAATACAAAGCTTTGCTACTTATAAAAAATGATATTTTAAATTAAAATGATTTAAAAATGACAATGTTGTATTAGTTAAATGAAAATGTCAATACAAACGTCAAAATTTTGCATATACTAAATCATTTTTGGCGTAAAACATCAACCAGTAGTAACTAAATATCAAATTCTATAATATGTTAGACATTCTTCAATACAAATGCTAATATTAATGCTATATTTGACACTAAAAAAATGTAACATGGCGTATTTGATAATGTTATGTTTTTTTTTTTTTTTTTGCGCTAATGTATAACATTATTTTAAATATTATATTTATTTTCTGTCATAGTCATCAAAGTTTAGATTTTGCACAATTAATTTTTAAATTTTTTAAAAAATTTGAAAGATCCAATAGTGTAATGACTAAATAAAAATAAAATAAAAAATAAAAAATGCATCAATCAATAGCAATTAAATACCAAAATTTCACACATGCTAACACTTAAGGCCAAATTTGCCACAAGTATAGTATATGCCAAAGTTAGTATCCAGAATAATGGGTCCATTTGATAGTATTTTCAAAATGGTTTTATTTTGACAAATGAGAATATTTGGAAAATGATGCTGAGAGTGTTTTTGAAAATTTTCTTTTACAAAAGTGTTAAAAAAAATTATAAAAAACACTCAAAATTTGTATTGGAGAATAATTTTCCTATTCAATGAGGAAATATAACATTAGCATATGATTTGAAATTTCGTTTGAAAATGCTTTGAGATAATCTCTAATACATACACTAATATCAATATTTACATGCTATTTTATTTTGTAGTCCTACGCGTAATTGTCACGTCCCAAAATCCGAAAGGTGACGTGACGAATTAATTAAGATAATTAAATCAATTTATGAAGTTTAATTAAATTAAATTTTAATTAAAAACACCAATCAAAGAATTTAGTTACTTATGAAAAATGTGATAAAATTAAAAACCCCTTTTTAAATTTCTTATCAAAATAATAAAAGCAGATAAGACAAAATAAAGCAGTAAAAGCAATTAAATATGGATTGGGCCTCACCGGACCCACAATAGTGCGCACACATATAGTATTGACAATAATTAAAATTACAACCACAATCCGATTTAAGAAATAGGAAATTAAATATTAAATGCCTTGACGATCGATAGCCTACTTAAAATAACCTACTTAAAATCTTCTACTGTTTGCGAGTCGATCGATAGCCTCTTAATCGGTCATAAGCTGAGTTCTACCTACAGGGGGAAAGGTTTGAAAATAAATAAAATGTGAGCAAAATGCTTAGTAGGACTAGGTTTTTTTAAAAACGTTTAATTTGAATATAAAATTTATCATTCAGGAAAATATTTAGAAAAATAGAATAAATAAATAAATTTAATTAAATCATTCTTACCAAAACAGTTCATTGTTAGACCAAAAAGGATCTTATTATCTTTTCTTAGGTAAACCATAGATTTCACCACCGTAGTAGCTCAACCGGGTTTTGGGACCTGCCCCCAAGGTCGCACTCTACACGACCTGATCTTTGAGTATGACATTATGCCCATTTATGCATTTCTATCATTATTTGAATCTCATTTTACTAAGCATATATTTTTTACATTCATTATGCTGTTCATTATGATCAAGTCATTATTCAACAGTTCGAGAAATCACCAAAAAACTCTTCTTGAAAACCTTTTTAAGAAAAATCATTTTTGGGGCCAAAAACCCTTTTTAAAACGTGGCTACCAAAGAAGAGGTCAGAAGTCTTACCTTGATATCCTACACCGTGACTCTGCACTACAGTCCTGCTCTGTTATACGTTAGCTCCATGGAACCACGTACAACCTTAGATAGAGGCTAAGTTCATCAATATCTAGCTTAGGATATTCTACACTATTAAGCTATCTCATGGGGTCCTAGTGTGCCATTTATGTCTGTAAAATTATATTAAAAGTTAAAATCTTGATTAGGGTTTAAAACAGTAAAAACGGGTGAAAAACGATCATTTTTCATGGAGTCCGGTCAGCCTACCGAACTTTCTGGTTTGGCCTGCCGAACTCCACAGGTCGGCCTATTGCTCAAACAAAACCGGCCTGTTGAACTATCCCCAGGTTCGGCCTGCCGACCATATGAGTCCGGCATGCCAAACTTATAAGTCTAGCTTGCCGATACTCAAGATCGGCCTGCCGAACTGGAAAAATCTGGGAGGTTTGAGACTTCGAGCCTCGGCCTCCCCGACTCCAAATTCTTAATCTAAACCTGTTTGCTTAATTTCTAGAGCATACAAACGTTCATAAATGATAGATAAACATACTAGAATACATTTAAACCATTTTAAACAAGTTTTTCATAAAATTTTTTAAAGAAATCCAAAAATAAAGATTAAAAATAAACCATTTAAACCATTTTAATCTAAACCTCCCAGGTTCGGCTTGCCGACCATATGAGTCCGGCATGCCAAACTTATAAGTCTAGCTTGCCGATACTCAAGATCGGCCTGCCGAACTGGAAAAATCTGGGAGGTTTGAGACTTCGAGCCTCGGCCTCCCCGACTCCAAATTCTTAATCTAAACCTGTTTGCTTAATTTCTAGAGCATACAAACGTTCATAAATGATAGATAAACATGCTAGAATACATTTAAACCATTTTAAACAAGTTTTTCATAAATTTTTTTAAAGAAATCCAAAAATAAAGAAAAAAAGAAAAGTTGATTAAGCTTGATTTCGTCCAAATCAAGCTCAGATTAGTGAGGGTTTGCGTTTTACTAACCTAGATTAAGAGGTTTCCTAAGCTCAAGAATCTTAGATTATAACATTTTAAAGAAATTCAAAGTTTGGAGGAAAAGTTTGAAATTTGAAAAAAAAAAAAGTTAAACTAACCTTGAATCCGAGCTTGAAATCAAGTTTGTGGAGGCTAATTCTTGTTTCCAAGCTTCCAATCTTGCTGGAGATCGAGAACTTTTGCTTAATTTTTGAAATCAAAAGGAGAGAGAGGGAGAGAACGTGAGAGAGAGGGAAAGAGAGTTTGAGAGAGAGTGAGCGGAAAGAGAGGGAGAGAGGGGAGATAAATAGAGGGGCAATGGAGTGGTTTTTAACATGAAAACCACATTCAGCACACAAGTTTCAAATGGGACATGTTTGGTATTTGACAAATTGTTTTGTTTCAAAAATTTAAAATAACAATTAAAATAATAAAAGATGACATAAGTTGAAAAGCACCACAATTAATTAAATTAAGTTTAAATTATATTTAGGCCTACTAATACATCATGTTACACATAAATCTTACTTAATTAATTTCAGGGTGTTATAATAATGCTATTTCAAAAATAAAATAATATATATATATATATATATATATATATATAGGACTTTGATAGGGTCTCGGAGGGGTTTTTTACACCCCTACATGGCATGCAATGGTGTAGCATTTATAGTTTATTAATTGTTGCTTTAGTCAAAGTGATTGTCATTATCTTTAAGCATGTACTCTAGGGACCGATTGGTGGTTGTTGGTAAGGCTGAACAAAAACCGCCCTGCATCCGCCCGCACCCGCACCCACACCCGCCCCGTCTGAAAAAAGCGGTTTCATGTTAGCAACCCGCCCGTGGGTGGGTTGAACCCGCCTGCCAACATATATAGGCAGGCGGTTTTGTTTTAAGATTTAGGTGGCGGGTTCAACCCGAACCCCCCCGCCTATGTATTTTTTTCTTTTTAAAAAGTGATTCTACAAGCAAGGGATAATATTTCCATATCAAATTAAAGATTCGGGTTAGCTATTTCTTTCACACTTTCTTTATGCATAGTAAAATGAAATGTATATTTGATTATCAAAAGAAAAAAAAAAAAGCTTGTAACCTAACCTGAAAATATTTGGTTGAACTCACAAGCAAACATACCAAGATAATTAAGTTTGGCTTAGTGTTTTTTCTGAAAACATATTCAAAGTGCATGAAATTTTAATTTTTCTACAAATTTTTTTCATTTTTTAAAAGGGACAAAAAATTACATTGTGCTATAGTATGGCATAAACCGCCTCAACCCATCCGCACTCAAACTGAAACCTCCTACCATTCCACGGGCGGTCTGCGGGTTAGTCCCTAGCTGTTGGGCGTATGACATGACTTGTTAAAGCTGTAATATATTTTGAATGAGAAGGAGATTTGGGGAGGCAATTATGTACAACATGTATTTAAAAAATGACCACGTAATTGTCAGTTCATTCATCGTAACCTGGCATAGTTGTGAACGTAATTTTTTTTATTTTTTAAATATTTTAATGTCCTAGTTTGATGTATTATAAGATTATTTTATGTAGACAAAGAAGTTGGGTGGAAGGAGAACATGACTTTTGTTCCTTCATCGTAACCCCAAGTTGATCTGAACATAAGATTCTTTTTTTGGCCAAATTTAAAAAGGTGAAGTATATATAGAATTGTAATTTTTTTTTTTTTGTTTTTCCAAATTGAAAAAGGGGCAGTATATATGGAATTGTAATTGATAAATATAGTTTGATATGGATAATTAGTTAATGCTGGAATGTAATTTATTTGAGCAGTTGAATGGGAGATTACACCTACGTTGTATTTGGTTTTTTTTTATCATGCTTTGGGCAAGAGTTCATTAGGCTTAACAGTACTTAATTTTTCTAAACTAAAATAGCAAGGTGAAATTTAAGCTCCTAATATGCTGGTCAATATATGGGGTCTACATCGTAGTCATAGCTTTGGAAGTCCATGAAGGAGTGAAATTGTTGATAGTTGCTGAAGTTGTTGCTTTCCATGGATTGAATTGAAGATATATAGACATCTTCACTTTCGGTATGATGGCCCTCATGTTGATGTGAAGAATATGTTCTTTGTCCTTGGCTTGCGATTGGCACTTGTTGTGACCCTTGGATTGTTGGTGTGGATGCATTATCTACGCCCTTACCCTTCCAGTTTTTCTTGGGGTAGGTCTGTCTGTTGTGGCCATATCCCTTGCAACTAGTACACTTCTTTTCACAATTTCTTGGTTGAAGTCTCTTTGAGCTTACCCCCTGTTTGGCATTGTGGTGGGAACCACGGTTCCCACCACAAACTCAGTTATAAACAATGTAAAGCTCTCACATGCTACAGTAACAATTTAAAAAATTGCTACAGTGTAAAGCTTTCACATGCTATAGTAAAAGTGGTTCCCACCACCAGTTCCCACCACCTTCCAAACACCCCCTTAGTGTTTGTTAGCTGTAAGATTTGTTGTGCCTTTATTTCCTTTATTTCAAATCACAATCAGATCATGTCTAATCTGTGGGTTCTAAGCAGCGGATGTGGTTGATTCGGTTGTCTTTAATGGGTACATAGTTATGAAAAGATTCTCAAATTTAGAAGCCAACCACGACGGCTTAATCTTCGTCTCTGTGTAGAACTCCGGAATTCTGGCAGCATAGTATGCTACTTTGTTAAAGTCTGCTGACATGGATCTGTACCGGACCATCTCTATAACATCCTGAGGCAATTCCATATAAGGCCATTCACGGTGGTCTACCATTGATCTAGCATTCATCGTCCAACTTTTTTAGTATGAGCGATTGTGGGATGGTGCTTGTGTTTAGGTATTTCATGACAGAAAATATGCCTACAAGGGTAACCATCTGGTTTAAAGAGTAAGCAGCTACATTTCATATGACTGCAGGACTTCTGGTAGGTGAATGTGCATTGAACGTCCCCTGTTTGAAACTTTGTGAGGCAGAAGTATATAGTGTCGTTGACTTCTTGATTGCATAGGATAGGGTAGAGGTTCTGCAGTTGGATTTGCTCTTTGACCTTCTTATAAAAGGCTTTGGTATAGGTCTCCCTGCATGCTTGTAGTATTGTCTCATTGCAACATTCATTGGCACTTGCGGGAGCGAGAGTACTATTATGAAATTGTCCTGCATCTCCTCGTAGCGGGCGTTGGACAAAGCGAAAGTCAATGCAAGATATAAACTCTGTTAGTCTTTTTTCTCGTCTATGCATTTTCTAATAATAGCATTCATAGACTCGCATCTTTGCGTGGTCCTCATACCTCCGAAGAGGTGTCGTCGAAGGTAAGTCTCCACCCAGCTCTCCCTTTTAGCGTACATCATCGTGATCCACTCATTATCCGCGAGTTCATAAGCAGTGATCAACTTACGCCATCTACGAAGGAAATCCTCCTCTGAGAAGTAGTCATACATAAGTTCTTCAAATTTTGTGTGAAAGGAGGCGTCTTTGATGTGCTTTCCGATATTCTGGATGATATGCCAGCTACACAATCTATGTTTAGCTTCTGGCAGTACATGTGCAATTGCCGCGCGCATTGCTGGGCCACCATCTGTGAGCACGACATTGGGTTTTTTGCCGTCCGTGGCCTCTATGAACTTCTCAAGAGCCCATAGAAAGGACTCTACTGTTTTGTCAGCCAACAAAGCGCAACCAAAGACAACTGTTCTCCAATGGTGATTCGAACCAAGTAGAATCATAAGTGGCTTCATGTATTTGTTTGTTCGGTAGGTTATGTCGAAAGCCAGAACGTTACCGAATGCTCTGTAGTCTCTTCTTGAAGTCCCATCTGCCCATAAGATGTTTGCAAGCCTGTTGGCTTCATCGGTGTTTTATATGCAGTAGAAATCGCCACCATATTGGCGGGCCAAGCACTGCATATAACCTAAGGCGCCTTCAGAATCTGTGATCCTTAGGCGTTCTACTTCTTCTCACCGAGCCCAATCAAGTTTGTTCCGAAGATCCCTTGGTTGAAAGGGGAGTTTATGACGGCCTTCCATTTCCATTGCTATGATGTCAACGATTTGTGATATTTTCATCCCCACCTTCTTCATTGTCATTCACCTTGCCGAGAGATCGGGAAGTACATGCCTATTTCTTGCGAAGAATCTGTTCTGGTTCGAGGGTATCAACTCGTGGTTGTGGGTCTCGGTGAAGCACATTACAACCCACTTGTCGCTGCACTTGCTCTGGTTGACACGTAGCAATGCCGGGCATTGACACCTAGTTTCTGCTCGTGGTCTTCGTTGTCGATTCTCCATTTTGGTCTACTTTTTGCTCCTTTTCCCGGCCTTCAAGCATGTGTAAATGCTGCTACGAATGTCTCCGTTCGTAGATCTCTTGACATCATGTTTCCTAACACTGAAGCCAACCAATCTGGAGTACATGTTGTAAAAAGATTCCCAAGTTCCTGTACTAGGCAACTCCTTTTTGCTTGAAATGTCTGCAGCGTTTTTTTGGTACTGTAAGCCACATGGTTATGTTGTCCCAGTCCTGGAACTGAACTCCACTGCTAGTGTCTTCATCCACATAGTCCATCCTAAACTCCGCAATAAAGCTATAATGTATGGTTAGATTTTGAATGAAGTAATCAAAATGAGTTCCGTAATCATTGTCTTCATTTTTCATTCAACAAGCATTTTATTCAATCAAGACTCCTATTTTTGACATCACAAAAGCGTTGTTATTATGGTCATGGCTTTATTGAAGGTTCGTTGTTGTGTAATGGATTTAGTTATACTTTTGATCGTGAAAACCAGAGCTTTTAATATACGCAGTGAAATAGAACACAATATTAGTAATATATTGTAAATGAAGGCCAAATAGAAGTAAGTGTTGATTTGAAAAGGGCAAGAAGTGAACAGTGCATAAGATAGTAATTTTGATTAAAACGAAAATGCGGGCTTACCTGTTATTGGGCCAGGTTCTGTTGACTACAGGATTATGTGGTGGGGGTCCAATTCTGTGAAAATTAAAATATGGCCTCTGTAAGCATGAGCCCATCAAAGACTTCTTCGTAAAATAATTGCATGAATGACAGTTACATAGGAATATAGTTGTTGCATTAATTGAGAATATATTGAAGAAATATACACTGTCAACGAAGAAATATTTTGAAGAATAACGGAATAATAACTGGAATAACAACAGAAGCTACCTTCACCGTCTTCGAGTCTTTGATCAAGTGGAGGTCATTTAATGGAGTAATCCAAATGTCGTCCACTTTCTAGTTCGAAATCTCTCCTAGTCATTTTCAGTATTTTTCATGTAAGTTATATTAGAAGGGTGAGCAATATGTGATAAACGGTAATTGTGTACAAAATATTAAGATTACCAAAAAATTAACGTCTTAAAACGTATTTAACAAAAATCTAATCTTCAATTTTGCAATTTTTAAGGCTTCGACGTAGTTTTTTTTGCCTATAAACCAAAGCAAATTATGACATGGACTGTTGAAATGGAGACAAGTAACTTAGTCTAAGAACCATATTTGACCGAAAATTTCATATGTCCAAATTTTTTTACGTAGGACAGTTTGTACATGGATTGGTTCTTTTGGTTACATGGGACGGTCTCAAATTTAACGTAATAAGATTATACAAAACCTGCCTTATGTGACTAATAATTTCAGTTTCATTTGAGCATACCTTTAGCTAGGCCTTGGAATAACAAAACATGAATGTGCCTCGGTGAAACAGTTGCGGCGTTTAAGGTAGACGGCGTTCTTTGTCCCCGAACTCAACACTTAAGTAGACATCTTTCTCGCTCGGATTCGTTAGTGTTATATTGTAGCAGGACAACAATACCACGGTTCATAAGACCAACGTGTTGGAATTAATCCAACATATAGGCTAATATATTAAAAAATATGTATTAAATGCTATCAGTTAAGGTTAGCCCAATTAAAGTGATCAATTTGGGTTTTGAGCTTTTAAAGCATCATTAAGTATGGGTCTCTTATGTGTAGAGATCAAAATGTAATTATTGATTTTATGATTGACTAAATTAGTAATAAAGGATAACTATTAGGGTTAGTAGTCAGAAAGGGTTGTAGTCCCTAAGTCATTATGTACGTTATTTTATCTATAGAGAGATTATAGATGCATTCTTTGAAGGAGGACTTACCTACTAGATTTGGAAGATTCTCAACCTATAGACTCAAAAATCATATTTTATCTATGAATTCAAGTTAACTTTTTTTTCTTATTAATTATCTCGATGATTTGATATAAATGATCTTAAATGATGATAGTTTTCATTGTCCTAGCACAACATCTTTGAGATAGATTAACTACCCATATTAGTTGGAATACCTTGTAATCCATAGTTTGGGTTGGTGAAAGGTTTAATTTCAGTACTGAGTGTCATCGTTAAGGTTTAAGAAAAGAGGTCTATTGAACGTTTGTTGATGTTAATGCACACGTCTGATCAGATGAATATTTTAGTGCAATAAGTAATTGGCCACTCCTACTATAAAGATTTTCCACCTAATTTATTACGTTTCTATGAGTATCATTTGTGAAGCTTAAGTTATGACGAGGGTTAAGCATCTTCAATGCATACATATTACTGTCGTATAGGTAGTTCCTCCATTTGTCATCAATGACCCCAGAACCATTGGGTAAAACCAAAAGATTATAGGTATAGGTTCAAATCCAATTATGGCTTCATGCTTTTTTGCTGTCAATCAATTTTGGACATTGCAGTGTCAGACTTTGGATAAATGATTTGTATTTTGTCAAGCACCTCTTTAGCTCTTGAAACAGAAACAAAGATTTATTTCTCCAACTCTACAATGAAGTTTTGTTCCATGGCGTTAATTTAAAAACTTTAAAAGACCATCATAAAAACCACTTACATTTAAAAGACCTACAAGTTTGAAGTGAATACCTAACAGACTCCTACTAGCAATTACGAATAACTCTTCAAAGGATACCTAAACCACCAGTAATATAATGAAAACGTTAGAGTTATGGCTCATGTTTTTTAGACGCTTATAGATGTCTAAAACTCTCTCTTCCTTATCTATGATTTTCTTACAAAAGGTCCCCTCAACTAAGAGATGAGACATAATACCTACGACATGGCTACCCCTAGAATGTGTTGTTGTTGGTATATTCCCTCTAAACCTTGAGTTACTTTCCTCATAAATTAGGTTATTCTTTCTACGTACTAAGACTTGTCCTAAGTATTCTGTGGCTTCCAAGTAAACTTTACACTTACCAAGACTTCTAACTTCTATCGCGGTTAGTTTCTTCCATTCCTTTCATGGCCTTTTCTTTTCTTTTCTTTCTTTTTTTTTTTTTTTTGCATGTATTTGTATATTTGTGTTCTTTAGTTTCTCTAAAGCGTAAATCAAAATTTAGTTGATTGATGAAACATGTAGTTTTAATTTCTTAGTTAATATATTGTCTATTTATAAACATATTCTATCACAATAATTGATGTATGAGGATTTTTAGGGCCTATTTGTGCAACTTTTTTCCTTGAATCTCCAAATAAATTGTTCTTATATTCATTCTTTTCATTCATTGTTTATGTAACTACGTAATGAAAACTTCAATTATAATTTACAACGTGCATCGCACATTCAATAACTTGTAGAATTAATAAGCCAGTTAAAATTTTAAAATATATTACCACGATGTACCAAATTTTATCATTTTATCATTGTCTTGAAAAAGAAAAATTGCACAAATAATTGAAGTTATGCATTTGTTTTATTTTAACATTTAATCTTATTTTTTTAGGATCTCACTACTTTAAGATTTGTCATATACAGTTTCAGTCTCTTAAACAAGTAGAAATAATAATAGACAAAAAGAGTTAAACTACGTTAAAACATCCAAAAAGTAAAAGGGGACAAAAAAAGAAAATTAAAAAAAAAAGCCTCGAAGAAGAAAAGAAAACGGAAAAAAAACTGGTAAAATATCCAAAACTTAGAAAGGAAAAAAATATAACAATGTTTGAAAGAGATAATGGTAGACAGTAAAACTAAAAAAAATGAATGGAAAACACCACAATGGTGGAGTAAAAGAGCAATAAAGATTTAAATCTGAGATTATGTTGAAAAATGAAAGTAAGGATCCGTTTGGTTCGAGTATTTGAGTAAAGTATTTGAATGAAGATTTAAATTTTTGTGAGAGAAAATACTGTAGCAAAATGATTCAGACCGTGATTTAAATTTCCAACCAAACGGGTCTTAAAGTATTTAATGGTAAAAAAAAAAAAGAAAAAGGATTAATAAAAATAAAGAAAGCAAAAAAGCACAAAACAGAGAAGCACTGAGTAGTACGAAAAACGAAAATACAGTACTACAGATGCAAACGAGACAAGAGAGAGGACAGAGAAAAAAAAGAAGGAAGAAATGGTAGCACCAAAACGACGCGCATAGAAGGAGGGAGGAGGAAAGTGCAAGTTATGCACATCATTTTATACAGCGAAAAGGGACATTGCATTTGCGCAGGCACGAAGAGGACGAATAAGAAAAAAATTTGAGGAGAATAAATACTCTCTCAACTAAATACTAATTCAAATTACAACTTAAATCACAATATTCAAATCACAATTCAAATCATAATATTTAATGAAAATGATTCAAATCACCATAATTCGAATCTCTTTATCAAACAGACTGTATTATAATTTTGCTTTCGCATATTTATTCTCTCTACATTCTAACAATAGTTCACTATATGTGTTGATTATTTTTATTATCCGTCATGTCCGGTTGGTTTTTGTTCTTCTAAGGGATATTGTTAATTTATGTCATTAATGTTTCCTTTGAATTTTACCACGGAAAAGGCGATTAACGCAATAGGCGGACAAGTTTAATAACGTAGAATTATTAAACCTGTCAGCATTTGAGCAGATAATTTTGGTAGGTTTAAGAGGAGAAGTCATTTCTCTACCTCTCCTCTTATTCCTATCTTCTCTTTAACCAAAGACAGGATTATGTCTCTCTCTCCATCTTACTTCCCCTCCTTCCTTTCATCTCTCCTTTTTACCAAACACGCTCTAAATCCCTATAGCCTTACTTTTTATTACTATAGTTACGTTTCATTTATTTTTATTAAGTAAAAAACATTGATTTTATTGACTTTGTAGTCCAATGTTGAAATAGTAATATAGTTAATACAATTTCGGTAATTACAATAAATTACAAAGTAAATTACAACAACATACTCTAGAGAATATTTTACTTGTTTTACAATTCCGTTATTTTTGAATTTCAACCGAAGACAACAAATGATATTTTTCTACATTGACCTAACGTTTAATTTGAGGTATTATTGGAAACCATGACGTAGAACTACGACACTGACTGACTTTATTATGCCTTGCACAAAGTCTCATGACATGCAGAATTAATATTACAAACACATAGCAAGTTTGGAATTACTTTGACAAATATTTAAACCTATTCGAGGACCATTAACTTGTAATATGTAAAAAAGTTCAGCACTTCTAAATCGGTCTAAAGGGATACATTTATTGTAAATAACGCCGTGTGCTTCTTCGTTATTATAATTAATGTGATATCAGATTTTAAATTGTGCTGGCACAATGAAAATGTAACAGATTTCTTGGAAATTTAAATTTTAATGCTCTCTGATAACCAAAGTCCAGCGTACTTACGATAAATAAGCTGTTTCACCAAAGTCGTCAGAATTTTTTTTCATAAAAGCCGAACTATGGACTTACCTTCTAGGCCCAAAATGGCCGATAAATTTAATATTATTATTATCGAAATAACGTGACAACTGGTATAATTATGTTTATTGAATTAAAATATGATTTCAGTTTGTAAAAATTCTATAAATGTCTCAAAATAATATTATTAAAATTATTGTTATGTAATTGTATAGTACAATATTTGATATTATTATAATAATTACTATATCATTAAAGATATTTTTAAGATATTTAAATTTTAATTTCATATAATTTTTTATTATAATCATCATCCTTTCGACTGTCCATCACAGTCAGCTCTAATCGCAAAAATTTTGCTTTAGGGTGGGAAAGCTGGTTTTCGTCCGTAATATCAGCTTTGGAAATTGTTTAGGTCCTAATCTCTCCACAGTGAAATTTATTGTCCTTACTGGTAACGTGTTGCGGTAAAATAACATATGTCCACGACTAAATTTTTTTTCCCTACAGAGAAGCACTACTAGTAGAAGGCTGTCCATATCCTTAAAAGTCTTACCAGCAGATCTCATTATTTGAGGACTTTCGTGGAGTAAGTGGGAGGCAGAGATTCAGATGTCATTAGATCTCATTGGTTGTTTTCATTATTATTAATGATGCGTTATGTGTTCTATTTTTTTTCCTTTTTTTTTCTTTGAAGGAATGATGTGTCGAAGTGGGTGTTTAGCAAGATGGTTAAAAACGTTCGTTAGAACTATTTTTACTATAACATATGAAAACTTTATACTTCAGTAATTTTTTTATTGTTATTATAGTATATAAAAATTTTACACTGTTTATAACTAGAAAAGTAGTGTGAACAACTACTGCCAAACACCACTTAGTGTAATGTTATTTTTTTTGTTTTAAAAGTTTAGGACTATGCATGGCACTTTAATTACAATAGTTTTAAGTACTAATATTGTATGCGTTTCGTAGGTGTAGCTTGAGCACGAATGACAAAAAAACGAAATTGAAAAGCACATGGCGGTTCGTAGGTGTAGCTTGAGCACGAATGACAAAAAAACGAAATTGAAAAGCACATGGCGGTTCGTAGGTGTAGCTTAAAAGTTTTACGTAAGCGAAGTAAAGTTTCGTTTGGTAAATGAATTTGAATTAATGATTTGATTTGAGTTGTATGATTTGAATTAAGGATTTAAGTTGTTATCCGAATTGACGTTTAAATGTGCATTTAAGTTTTAATTTGAGTATGAAATAAAATTAAAATTTATGTTTGAAGAGGTAACAAAAATAATTTGTGATTTATTAACAGATATAATAAAATCATAATGTTAATGATTCTAAAAAATATACAATATAGATATTAATTTATTCTTCTCTTCAATATGAACACAATAAAAAAAGAACCATCTCAACTGGATGTCAAATGAAGAAGTTATGATTTTTTTCCTTATATATAAGAGAGAGAATTTCAGCTTTTAATAGCCAAGTATCAAGAGTTTAGAGGAGTCAAAACTCTAAAAACTTAGATTTTTAATACTCATTTGATTTAAATTTTAAGAGAAATAAACAAATATCTAAAAAATTCTTAATACTTGAATCTAAATTTGAATCCTTTAAGTCCAATAAATACACAAAATAAACATGTTCCAATTGTGTTATAATGAAATGCGGAGAACGTAATATTCAAATTGAATATTATTTTAAAACCCATAAGTCACGATTTGAATTACAACGGCTGCGCACATTTTTAAGAGTGGGAATGACTGGAGCGGATTACTAATTACTACACTACAAATACATGGATATATATAAACAAAAGAAGGATTGCATAACTGCTAGGGCTGTACAAAAACCACCATGCATCCATCAAACGCCCGCGCTCATGCCCACCCATCTTGAAAAAAGTGGGTTTATGTTAACAATCCATTGGCGGACGGGTTGAACCCGCCCACCAATATATTTAGGTGGGCGGGTTTGGTTTTAAGTTTTTAGGACGGGTTCAACTCGAACCCGTCCGCCTATATATTTAAAAAAAAAACTTATCATTTATTTGATTTTGTTTTTATTTTAGACATGATTGAACAATCCAACACTCCAAGCACAGGCTCGGCTGCCTCTTGACATATTGGAAACTGAAAATTCTCCTATTATTTTATGAAATAATCAAAATTCAAATCAAGTAAGTTAGTAGAGAAAGGCCCTAAAAAGAAATAGAACACTTGACTTTATTCATTATTTCATTTGTAGCATTTTATTATTTTCAAACCCAGTGAATCTTTATGGACTCTTGACTTTGCTCATCACTTTATTTGTAGTTGATGTTTCTTGTTACAGTGAATGGTTATGTTTCTTAATTTGTACTTTTGAATATAGTTACTGTTTGTAGGTATCAAATTTACTTGTTGTTGGGAATGCTTTATGTATTATTATCTTATATTTTCTATAAATTTTCTTCACTTTTTTAAAAAAATGTCCAAAAATTTATATTGGGCAATAGCATAGGTCTAAACCGCCTCAACCTGCCCGCACCCACCCGCAAGCACCCAAAACCAAACCGAAACCACTCGCCATATGATGGGCGGTTTGTGGGTTGGTTGATCGCCAATCCGTTATCTAAAAAAAAGGCACCATATCTATCCAAAAACCATCAAATTATCTACTGTTCACCTCTAATAACCGCTGTTGGAAACAACAATTTATAGTAAGATAAAACCATATCATTTCTATAATAATAAAAAAAGGACAGAGAAAAGAACTCATCGCTCAAGCTTACACTGTGTGATTAGCATGTGTCAAAAAGAAAAATCAAGTTTAACGCACATTTACAATTAAAAAAAAAAAACAACAACTAAGAGGAATACTGACATACTGAAAAGACAGTATATAATTCCTTTCCGTTTCGACTTGTACAGTATCAATTTTAAATTGGCAACACAAAATTCTTCCACGCAGACGTCCAGTCGTTCAGAGTGCAAAGCAAAAAATAATAATAACAATAATAATAATAATAATAATAAAATTAAGGGGAGAATTGATAAGAACCACGATCTAAAGGAAAACAGAGATTGTATTGAACAAATAAACTGATATTGTTTACTGATTATATTGAAAGAAATAAAAAATACAAGATAGTTGTAAGTGTTGTAGGGACTTGTACTCTCCTAATGAGCATTATAGAAATCAACGTACCTGAACATTAATTAGATGGGTTAAAAAATTCTAAAAACTCATCAACCTAATCAACAATATCGATTGGGTTAAAAAATTCTAAAAACTCATCAACCTAATCAACAATATCGATTGAAATGTTGATGTCAACAGATATTTAAGAGAAAAAAGATATCTCAAAAAAACTTAAAATTTTTTATTAAATATTTACAAAATACTAAAATAATCAATATTACTTAATTTAAACCAAATCAATAATATAAACAATATATTTTTAGTCTAACATGAGAGTTATATTTCTTACTATAAAAGGATATCATCATAACTAATATTGTTTTTTATTCTAATATTATTTTATGTACTTATTAGTCCTTACAAATAAGGTATTATGGAGTACATAAAAAGTTGCCACCAAACATAATAAAGTATACAGAAACTTCAAGTATGTTTTCAATACCAAAAGGAATTTCTAATATGTTAGAAAGCATTATGTAAGTTTCGATTTTAATATAAACAATATATTTGCATGATATTACCCTTAAAGTACAATAATTAAAACTAGTAGACCAAAATGATGAAAATAGAGTACACATCTACATGTGACATGCCTATAGATATGTTGATATGTTGCATGAAAATATTTCTCAACAAAAAAAAAAAAAAAAAAACATAAAATTAAAACGAATTCCATTGCCAAAATTAATTTTTGAATGTATAGTTTTGAACTATTTATTTTAAAAGTAAACATTATTCAAAGACAAAGTAAGTCTTAATAAATATTTTTTAATTGTTTTAGGTTCAAAAAATTAATCACATTTTACTGAAATTTTTTAAAAAATAAAAGTCCTACAAAATTAAGTTTTGTGTAATAAAAAAAAATTCCTTGCGTTTTTGGACATTTTGTGGATATTTCTAGAAATATCCTAAATATTCATGGATATCACAGATGTTAAAGATATTTATGAACATTGTGGATATTTTACAGATATCTCGAAAGAAAAATCCTTCTTTTATATCTATGCCAAGACTTCAAAATATCAATATTGTCATAGAAATGTCGATAATATTGTTGACATTTTCATTCTTAGTTGACATGAGAGACGATAATATCAAACATCGATGCTTCAATTTCGTTTTATTTTTTAATGGTAATTGCATTTCAAATTAAGATAGTGCAAACACTAATTTAGAAGCAAACGACCATGACGCATATAGCAATCTAACCCCAACTACAATCCAAAACCACCAATAAATTCTAATGAAGTGCTGGAGGGGATAAAATGTGTACCAAGTTCCAATAATTTAAAAACGAATAGGGTGTTTGGGAATTATGGTTAAAATCATAGTTGTGGTTCAAAATACTATAGCATGTGGGAGCTTTATACTGTAACAACCTTTTGCTTTTTAATGTTGCATGTGAGAGCTTTGCACTATTTAGCAATCACAACCATGATTCTAACCACAATTGCTAATCAATCTAGAAAAGGCACAGAAAATTCGAGCACATAAATGGCTCTTTCAAACACATCTCTACAGGCAATGGCCAACTTTGATTAGGCTAGATCGAGAAGCTAATAGCACCAAGGCCAGTCAAACCACCCTCATTATTACAATGGAAAGCTAACAAAACAATAAAATAACCGCTCTAGCTAAACATAGTAAATAACATTCGTTTTGTTTTACAAACACTAAAAATAAAACAAATAGGCAAAAGCCAAATGGCCGCTTCGAAGACTTCAGTGACAAACAGGTTATTGCCTTGCTCCCCTCGACACACAGCCGAGCCACCTCGACCATGCCAGAGAATGCAGCCTAACTAACGAACGGAACCAACCCGCCCTCCCTTAGTTTCCCCCCAAAATATGTCGGAAACTAGTCATCATTGGAAGCTTCCACCCAGCATTATTTTTTCACCCATCCAAGGGGCCACGAGTTCGGGAACCAGCCTAGTGGCGGTGTTGAAATTCAGCCTTTTGCCCACTCTTGAGGCAGCGGCGCAATGAGAGTAATTCCAAGAAAACCCTAGAAGAAGGCGTTTCGAGAGGAAAAGAAAATATGCATAAAACCCATTCGATGCTTCAATTTCGTTCTCAACGAGTTATGATCTTGAGAAAGAAATGTGAAAATGCCTGACTGGTATTGCATTTTTCAGCATCTCTTTTTTCCATAAGAGTATAATGAAATACTTAAATTTCGATACTAATATCTTTTACTTTATTGCCAAATTTCAGGAGAAAAAATCATAAATAAAATTCTCAATCAATATGAAAAATAGTTACAAGATCAATGGAAAAAAAGGGAAGAAAACAACCCAAATACGAGTGCTAAACTATACGACTATCCTACAAAGTACATCTTTAAAAAAAAAAAAAAAAAACCTATCCTACAAGCTTCTGCGAGATTTTTCTAAATGAATAAAATGTATAAAACATATGGTCAAGAAAATAAATAATTAAAAAAGAGAAAATTGAACTCTGAATTTGAGGGTTTTTGAGTCCAAAAAAAAAGGACAATTTTTTTCTTTTTCTTTTTCTTTTTTTTTTTTTAATTAACGAGGAGCCAATGAAACCGACATATCTGTGGTTTGATCCGTGGGCAAACCAATGCTCTCCACCCAATTCTTGGACTCCAAATAGAACTTCGAAAGCAGAACCGCGACCCGACCCATATCCGGACGCCTATTCGGATCGTTCTCTGTGCATTCTAACCCGACTCGGACCATATTCTCCGCCGCATCAACCGGATATGAGTCCTTCAGCCGCCGATCGATCCACGTCCTCAAATCCCCTCCCTTAATAACCGCACGCGCCGTCTCTATCACTCTCACGCGCCGATATCCTCCTTCGGTCCCCTCCTCCAACCTGTACTTCAGAGGCTCCTCGCCGGAGAGAAGCTCCAGAATCACCACGCCGAACGCGTAAATGTCGCACTTCTACGTCGGAACCCCTGTGAACTGAAACTCCGGCGACATGTAACCCCTCATCCCTTTCACCGTCAACGCTCGGCTCTTTGATCTCTTCAGAGACTTCTTGCTTCCGGCGTCAGAATTGTCTCTGGTGATTTCGCCGGAGGATTCCGGATCAGGGATGTTAAGGGTAAGCTCGGCGCCCCCACCGAGGACCCTAACTTGGTGGTCGGCAACTCAGTTCGGCAGACATAGGCTACCGCCCGACCCGATGACTTATGCTTCTTCCCGAGGTGCCTTCCATTTATCTGAGGGCACACCCCAAGAAGGCTGCCACCTCGGGGATGTACAGTAGCTCGGGCTGGGCCGGGCCATGCTATCCATCATAATACGTCACTACTCATCCTTGTAGGCCAACACCAGGCAGACGCGCTGCCGTCCGATAGAGTCCAATCCATTAGACAATGGACGCGACACTTGTCACTTATTGCTTGATACACTTTGATGTGACACCTGGGTAATGGGTAAAACCCATCCTACACTCGATCCAGCTGGTGGCCTATAAATAGGGTGCATTTATGACGTTTGAAAGAGAGAGACTTCCTCATACCTAATTAGCTACCGACCTCTGCCGAGCAATACTTGCCTTGAGCATCGGAGAGCCCTTGTCTATTGACTAACCCCCCTTCTCCGAATCATCCCTCTTGCAGGTACTCACTCCCGACCAGGGGCAAGCTCAGGAGGAGGTTATAAGGTATTTCAGTCTCACGTGGGTGTTGATCTGACGCCGGACTGCGGTAAGCATCAACATTTTGGCGCTAAAAGGAGGGCCGAACGTGCCCCAATCCAAAGTTATTATACCTCGGATTTCCTTCATGACAACACGAGGTAATGTAAGAGACAGTGCCGCCCGACGTCAGGAGTCGGGCGAGGCCAGGCATAAGCGACCGGCTGCAGAACGGCCCAGCGATCGTCCTCGGATCGCCAGATCTTGGTTCGGAGGGCAAGGAAGCGCGGCAAGAGCCGAGTCGGTGCAGCCTCGAGCTGCACAAGATCCGATCCGGGAGCTCACAGATGCAGTTCGGATCTTAACTCGGCAGCTTGCACAGGCTCAACGACAAGCTGTACCGGGACCGCCACCCCCTGCCCAGGTTGACCAGGCAGGAGGTCGGCATGAGCAGAGCGCCACTAACTGGGAGGATCGATCAGAGCAGTCTCCGGGATCCACCAGAGGGCCCCTGCTTAACAATAGACTGGTCCATGAACGTCAGATGGGACGTCAACCACACCATGTACCTTCACCACAGGGTTCCAGAGCCTCAGTGTTTGATCGGCTCGGGTACCAAGGGATTAACAGAAATCGCCAAGGCCAAGCTGGAGGCCGTGCCGAGGGCGGAGTACCCTATCGGGTCGAACTTCCCAAAGACACGAATAGTCGCCAGTTCCGGGTGCTGCAACAATAGATCGATGAAATCCGCAATTGCAGGTTCGGTGTGGACGAAGTCGGGGCCCAGGATCCGCCCTTCCCGGATCACATAATGCGGGCACCCATGCCGCTGAAGTTTAAGGTCCCACAAATTAAGTCTTAGGATGGGGCCACCGACGCAGATGAGCATGCCGAACTCTTTCGCGGGCACATGCTGTTGCAGAATGCCAGCGATGCTGCGATGTGCAAAGCTTTCTCGCTCACCCTTACAGGCCCTGCTCGGCAGTGGTTCCGACGACTCGAACCAGGGTCGATTTCTTCTTTTGGGCATTTAACTGATGCCTTCTCCGCTGCATTCTCTACAACCAGGACGCGGAGGAAGGAAATAACTTCCTTGTACACCGTCAGGCAGGGAGACGGGAGTGTCAGGGACTATGTCAACCGATTCACCCGGGCTGCTCTTGAGGTCAAGCACGTCGAAGACGAGACCCTCAAACATATTTTTGTAGGAGGCCTCCGAGACGAGAAGTTGACCTGGTCATTGGCCTTTGAGCAGCCAAATACGTTTTCACAGATGCTCGGGTACGCCCAAAGACATGCGGACGCTGTCGAGTACATGAAGAGCCACCGGGAGGAGGCTAGCCCGAGCGGGACAAAAAAGGAAAAGAAGCAAAAAAGGCCAGAGCAGGGCAGCGCCGAGCATGCGAAGAAGCAGAAGAAAGAAAAAGCTGAGAAGCCGAAGGGGCCGACCGGCAAGTTTCAAAACTACACGCCCCTGGTGGCAACCATTGATGAGGTGCTCGCCCAGGTCGGCAACAAGAATCTGTTGACACCAATGCCTAAGCTTCGAGGCTTTAGGGCGAAGCGTGACCAGTCAAAATTTTGTAAATTCCATCAAGACGTGGGTCATACTACCCGAGATTGCATCCAGCTCAAGGACCAAATCGAAAGGTTGGTCCGAGAAGGTCTATTGCAGGAGTTTGTGGAGAAGGCCATAAACCTGAGGGCGACCTCTATAAGGAATGACTCGTAAGGCCGAGACACGCAGAGCCGACCTAGGACCGATAGTGGGAACGCCCCGGAACCCCCAAATATCGTACATACGATACTTGGCGGGCCTGTTGCCGGGGACACATCGAGTGGGCGACGATCCTATGCCAGAGAAGCTCGGCGGGTCGAACGGGGTGACTTCATGAATGTGTCTGAACACATCAATAAAATATGCCGCCAGGAGGATACCCCGATTACTTTCACCGAGGAGGAAGCAGACCGACTAATGCATCCCCACAACGATGCTTTGGTTTACGAACTGCCTATCGCTAACAATGTTGTACGGCGAGTCTTAATTGATAATGGCAGTTCGGCGGACATCCTTTTTAAGCAGGCATTTGACAGGCTGAAGATCAGCAACGCGCCTTTAGCCTCGGTCTGGACCCCACTCTTCGGTTTCGCGGGTGAGTGTGTCCGAGCAATCGGGAAGGTTAGTCTCCCGGTAACTTTTGGAGAGGGTGCTGCCAAGGTCACTCGGGTGGTCGACTTTTTAGTCGTCGATAAACCCTCTCAATATAACATCATCATCGGCCGACCGATGTTAAACGGATTAAAGGCCGTGGTCTCGACATATCACCTGGCAATGAAGTTCCCGGCCGATGGTGGTGTTGGAGTAATCCGCTCGTCTCAAGCGGACTCCCGGGCTTGCTATGCAAACGCAGTCCGGGCAACTTCAGCCCAGCAACAGGGAGTCCTGGCCGTGTATGCAGTCGACGAGACTGACCTCCCAACCGATCCAATGCCGAAGATGCTCGCGGACCTAGACCCCAGGTTTCCCGAGGAAGAGGTAAGGGGTACCCCGGTCGAAGACTTAGTGCCGTTCTCCCTAGACCCCGAAAGGCCAGAACGCACAGTCCAATTCGGATCGCAGTTACAACCTGAGACCCGGGCCGACTTGGAGTCCCTGCTTTCCGAGTATCGCGACGTTTTTGCATGGTCTCATGAGGACATGCCCGGCATAGATCCGAGCATTATCAGCCATCGCCTTAACGTCCAACATGGTCACAGGCCGGTGATACAAAGACGAAGAGCCTTCAACCCGGAGAGATATGCCGCGATAAACGATGAAGTCCAAAAACTATTAAAGGCTGAGTTTATTAGAGAGGTCAAATATCCAGAATGGTTGGCAAACGTCGTCCTCGTCAAAAAGGCGAATGGCAAGTGGCGGGTCTGCATCGATTATACCGACCTTAACAAGACCTGCCCCAAGGACTGTTTCCCACTTCCTCGGATAGACTAGCTCGTTGATGCCACAGCCGGACACGAGCTCTTGAGCTTCATGGACGCATACTCTGGGTATAATTAGATAAGAATGGCCGAGGAAGATCAAATCAAAACCTCATTTGTTACTGACCAGGGCTTGTATTGCTACGTTGTAATGCCCTTTGGTCTCAAGAACGCCGGAGCTACCTATCAACGCCTCGTCAACAAAATGTTCGCTCGGCTGATCGGGAAAACTATGGAGGTCTATATGGACGACATGTTAGTAAAATCTGTCCAAGCAAAGGACCACATAGCCGATCTCAGAGCTAGTTTTGACATTCTCCGGGAGTATGGGATGAAACTCAACCCGGCAAAATGTGCTTTTGGCGTCGGCTCTGGCAAATTCCTCGGATTTTTAGTAAATCGACGAGGAATTGAGGTGAACCCGGCAAAGGCCCAGGCGATCATAGACATGCATTCTCCTCGGACAGTGAAAGACGTGCAAAGGCTTACTGGCATGGTGGCCGCCCTATCAAGGTTTGTCTCCCGGGCTACCGACAAGTGTCACCCTTTCTTCAAGGCACTTAAGGGGAGGTTTGAGTGGAGCAGGGAGTGTGAGGATGCGTTCCAAGGCTTAAAAGTTTACCTAGCCACACCCCCGCTCCTGTCCAAACCTTTGCCCGGCGAGATTCTAACTGCCTATTTAGCCGTCTCCGAGAAGGCTGTCAGCTCGGAGTTAATCCGAGATGAAAACAGGATCCAGAGACCCGTCTACTATACCAGCCACACGTTCCAAGGTGCCGAGGAACGCTATTCATCATTGGAGAAGCTGGCCTTCACCCTAATAACTTCGGTTCGGAAGCTGCGGCCGTATTACCAAGACCATACTGTCAAGATCCCGACCAAGTTTCCCCTCCGGCAAGTTTTACAGAGCCCGAAAATATCAGGTCGGATGGCCAAGTGGTCGGTCGAATTGGGCCAGTATGACATCCATTTTGTGCCAAGAACGGCGATAAAAGCTCAAGTCTTAGCGGATTTCCTTGCCGAGTTTACAGAGGCCGGAAAAGTGGCTCCCTTAGTGGAGAAATTACCCGTTGAGGGGCCTGATACAGCCGGCTGCAGTGAGCGAGGACTTTCCCCGGAGCTAAACTGGAAACTACACGTCGATGGCTCGACCTGCGTCGACGGGTCGGGGCCAGGCTTGATCTTAACTAGCCTCGACGGATATAAGGTCAATTATGCCCTCCGTTTCGACTTCAAAACCTCTAATAATGAAGCGGAGTATGAAGCTTTGCTCGCTGGATTACGAATTGCCCGGGACCTCGGAGTTGATAGGCTGACCATCTATAGTGACTCAATGCTGGTGGTGCAGCAAGTCACAGGAGGATTCCATGCCCGAGCAAAATCGATGACGGCATATTTAAAAGAAGCGAAATGATTGCTTGGACAATTCAAGTCCTATACTTTTAAGCAAATCCCCCGGTCCGAGAACATGGAAGCCGATGTCCTTGCCCGACTCGCCTCCGGGATAGGCGGAGTAGACCCGATGTCCGTTCCTATTGAGAGACTCTCTGGACCGAGTATCAGTAAGGAAATCATGAGTCTGGTGGCCGAACCAAAGTGCACATGGATGGACCCGATCATCTGGTACCTGACCCTAGCCGAATTACCCGATGACCGGGAAGAGGCACGTCGGATACGTAACAGCTCAGCCCGGTATTCGATAATCGGGGAAAAGCTATACCGACGCGGCTACACGACGCCATGCCTAAGATGTTTGGATTCCCAGGAGGCCGAGTACTTAATGAAAGAGATTCATGAAGGCCTTTGTGGCAATCACTCCGGTGGACGCTCCTTAGCCCAGAAATGCCTGCGGCAAGGTTATTACTGGCCTACTATGCAGCAAGACTGCGGGAGCTTTGCACGGAAATGCTTCAAATGCCAGCAATTTGCTCGGATGCTAGGGTCACACGCCGAGCCTCTAAATCTGGTGACTTCAGCGTGGCCATTTGCAAAATGGGCCATTGACTTGATCGGACCACTCCCTCCAGCTCGTTCGCAATTCAGATATTGTATCGTCGCCATCGACTATCTGACGAAATGGATCGAAGTTGAGTCTTGCGCCAACATGACTGAAGCTAAGTGCACCAACTTCGTATGGAAGAACATCGTCTGTCGGTTCGAAATCCCGCACACTATCATGACCGACAATGCTAAGCAGTTTGACTCCAAGGGTCTACGCCATCTGTGCGAAAAGCTCGGCATTAAGAAAGTTTACTCTTCCCCGAGCTATCCGCAGAGTAACAGCCAGGTGGAGGCCGTGAACAAGACAATTAAAGACAATCTCAAGAAGAAACTCGAGGGGCTTAAGGGCGCATGGATTGACAAACTACCCCAAGTGCTCTGGGCATACCGAACAACTGCGCGAGCGGCAACCGGTGAGACACCGTTCTCCCTGGTTTATGGGGCAGAAGCCGTCATCCCAGCCGAGGTTGGATTATCGAGCTTGAGGGTCGAGCAATACGAAGAAAAACTGAATGAACAACTCACGATGACCGAGCTCGACCTACTTGAAGAAAAAAGAAACCGGGCATCCATTCGTAATGCAGCCCGGAATCAGGTTGTAGCTCGGTATTACAACAAACGGGTTCAGCCGAGAAGCTTTAAGGTTGGTGACTTAGTAATGAAGAAGGTCACGGTTCAACAACCCGGTCTGGGGTCCTTTGGTCCGAAGTGGGAAGGACCTTTTAAAGTTGAAGGTGTCGTGCGATCAGGCACTTACAGGCTGATCGATTTGGAGGGGAACCAGCTCGGGCATCCATGGAATGCCGAGCTGTTAAAAAGATTCTATTCCTGAAAAAGAAGAGGAAATCAGGGCCAGATTCCTTTTTTGATCTCTGGCCACAATTCTTTTGTAACTAGACCTGCTGAGTAGGGCTGGAAAAATCAATGTAAATATTACATTAATGAAGCACAACTTCCCTGAACTCATTCCACCAGAGCAATGTTTTTGGGGGAGGATTATACCTAAGACGCCAATACCCTAGCTCGGACGACAGGATGATGACTCCCCACCAAGGGAGTCATCCTCGTCAAACTGGACAGGGAGACTAGTCGGTATATATCTCATGTCTGTTATCCAGACGCCCTTAAGTTGCTCGGCACATCTATGTGCCCGATTAGTCCTATACTTGGTAAAGTTTCTTTAAAACTTCAACAAGTCCATGGGGGGCAGCGGGGTAAGGGTGGGTATGCGCCGTTTATATTCTGCCCGACCGAGATCAGAAACCTAAACTTGCTTGGATAACCAAGCAGAAATGGATAACTACTCAAAAAACCGAACAAAAGTCCTCGGATTAACTGAGGACAGAGGTACTCGGCTTACCTCTGCTCGGTAAATTGTCTCCTAGCCTGGGAACTCCCCCGAGAAGTATCTAACTTTTAACATTACGTGGTATGTAAAATAAAACTACACGTAAGGAAAAGTGGATGCAAAACGGAAAAATATAAAATGTCAAATTTATTTCCTAGAGAGGTACAAGAAAGTCGGGCACCTCCCAAGCCCGATTACAAGAAAGCAGAGGATTAATCGGCCCGAGTCTCATCACCAGCTTGAGTCTCGTCCTCGGCCGCGTTGTCGTCTTGGCCTCCCTCGGCAGCCGGCACATCCCCGTCATCATCACCGTCCACAATGACGATCTCTTCTTCAACTCCCCGCGGTTGCTCCGCATCGCCCTGGTTCGGCTCGGCGATGACCGACCAGTCGAATGCAGCCGCCTCGGGATGCTTTTCGATTATATGGTCACGGAGATCGGCCATCCCATCGAAGTAGAGGTCGGTATATTCGGGGGATGTCTTAAATTCTTCGACTGCAGCAGCCAGCTGGTCGGGAAGCCCGGCTACGAATCGATGGTGCTCGGCTTGTAGAGTTGCTAGACGTCCCTCTAGCCGAGCGGCTTTCTCTTCTTGCCGAGCAACCTTATCCTCCGCCTCCTTGAGCCGCCTCAACATGTCCTCGGCCTCGGACTTCGCTTTCTGGGCCTCCTCCTTAGCTCGATCTAGCTCAACCTTCGTGTCGTTGAGCTCTCTGTCGGAGTCCAACTTCAGCAGGAGGGTCTTCTTGTGCCTTTCTTGCTCCTTGTGGATCTCCCTCACCCGGATGGAGTGCGCCATGTGCACAACGACGCTCAGCTGTGAAAAGTACAAGGGGTAAGTTCTCGGCAATACTATAGGAAGTCCCTGCAACCATTGGCCGGCTTGGATACTTACTGAGGTTGCCGTTCGGAGCGCCAGGTTGCACAAGTCTGGGAAGTCCTCACCCCGAATCTCCATGAAGAAGTCATTTGGGGGGGCCACGTCCCCGATACGTTCAAGGAGCATGCCGCGGTAGTTCAGGCGCCTTCTTTGTTGGTCCTCGAAAGAACCTCTAAATGCCTCGTCTACTCGGCCGGCCTCAGAAGAGACCCTTACTGGCGGAGGCGGTGGAGCTTGGACTGATGTTGAGGTCTGCCCGGCGTGTGTCGGGAGCTCGGGCGCTGGCGTCCGCTTACGCTTTTTGCTGGCCTTAACGGCCTTGCCCTTGCCCTTCCTCTGTGTTGACATCTGGGCAAGCCTGCCAGTGCGGGAGCTCGGTGCGGTCATTTCTGCACAAAGAAAATCCCAGTTAAACGAAGGACAAAATAAAAGAGGAAAGGGCGACTACAAATAAAATTATGGGCTGACCTTCGATCCGGAGTTGGCCCGACGGGTACAGGAGCCTAATCACGCCCTCGAGGTTCTCGTCGGCTACAGGTGGCCCCGCATCGAGGGAGCCACTGGACGAGTCCTCGGTACTGGACGATGAAGGCTCCCTCGTCGGCCACCCAGACCGGGAAGTGCTTGGCCCTTGAAGATCCGCGTCACTCGGACGGGCAACAGTAACCTGCCCGGTTTCCCAGGCAGGACGCCTAGCTCGGGGAAAACTGTTGGATTCCCCGAACCAACCGTATCTGGACAGAGTGTCCTTTCTTAGAAGAAAGGATTGTTGTCTGGACGACTCGGGCTTCTCGAACAGTTCGTCCACGGCCTCTATCACGTGGCTCGGTGCCCAAGGGCGCTTGGTCCAGACGTGCCCCAGTTCAAATGACCCCGGCACTTGTTCATCCTCGGGGATAGCTTCACCGGCTCGGGCTAAAAAGTTTCCCCCGACGTAAAACCACTCGAACTTCCACAGCTTGTCCGAGTCGGGGTTGCCCAGAATAAAGTCCTTTCTGAAGCCGGTGAAGTAATACCAGCCGGACTACCAAGGAAGCTTCTTCATCTTAAATACTTGCTTGAAGGCCTCCAACGGCATCTCAGTACTCCGGTGGTACTTCCACAAAATATACATCCCGATCAGCGACCTATAGCTGTTCGGGTTCAATTGTGCCGGGCACTCATTAAAGTCATTAAGCGCCCGACGAAGGAAACGGTGTAGTGGTAGATGTAGCCCGGCCTTGAAGAACTCGGCGTAAAGTGTGATAAATCCCTCCGGCGCCTCTAAAGGTGAATCTCCCTCTCCGGGGACGACAAGATTCACATTGGCCGGGATGCCATACTCATCGCGTAGGGCCTCTAACCGCGACTCCGTGATCGCGCTTGTATAACCCGCCACCGAGGTTTGCCCAGGGCGGCTCACCCGATATGCTGTAACGCCTCGCACGCGGGTGGCCCGGACCTCTTGCTCCATTTCTGGCTGCTCTGCTCCCGAATCCTAGGCTTCATGCTCCTCATCGGAGGCATCAGCTGTAATCACACCTGCAACTTGGACGGGGGCCTCAGCATTCCGACCAGAGGCCCACGGAGCATCCTCACGGGTTTGAAACTCGGCCCTCTCCCTTGGAAAAACTTGGGAGCGGCCCGCTGTTGCCGCCCTGGTATAGGGGTCTTGTTCCCTGGACGGCCTGATAAGCTTGAGCCCGCCCAGCAAATTCAAAAATTCTTGCTCGGGCACGGTCTGGGAATCGACCCTTAGGATCTGCTCCAGCCGCCTGGCCCCTTCCCGTCTTTGGGACGCCGCCTCGGCATCAGATTGAGTCGAAGAAGAGCTACTGCTCTCCCCGCTACTTCCCGACCATGAAACCTCCACGTTTTGTGAGTCGGACAAATCACTCATTTTCACTCAGAAAGTTACCTGCTCGGGGTTCTTGGTAGCTCGGTTGATATAGTCCTCGGCTATTACTTGAGCTCGACAGCTAAACTTCTCGTTTGTGAATTTCTGAAAATGAAGTGCAAATTACGGATGGGAATGACCCTATTTATAGCCATTTTAAGCGGGAAATTCGAGCGCGAAAACCCAAAAGGCGCAATTAATACGCCTGACAGCCGCACAGACGGCTGCGACGCGACACGCATCCCCCGTCTGATCCGTGCGTCTTTTCACCGCACCCCGTTCCTAAGTGTCGCTTGGCCTTCTTCCTTTGAGCCGACCTCACCCACTCGACATAGTCCACCCGGCCGAACACCGACCAGGTGAACTGGGGGGCTAATGTTGAGGGTAAGCTCGGCGCCCCCACCGAGGACCCTAACTTGGTGGTCGGCAACTCAGTTCGGCAGACATAGGCTACCGCCCGACCCAACGACTTATGCTTCTTCTCGAGGTGCCTTCCATTTATCTGAGGGCACACCCCAAAAAGGCTGCCACCTCGGGGATGTACAGTAGCTAGGGCCGGGCCATGCTATCCATCATAATACGTCACTACTCATCCTTGTAGGCCAACACCAGGCAGACGCGCTGCCGTCCGATAGAGTCCAATCCATTGGACAATGGACGCGACACTTGTCACTTATTGCTTGATACACTTTGATGTGACACCTGGGTAATGGGTAAAACCCATCCTACACCCGATCCAGCTGGTGGCCTATAAATAGGGTGCATTTATGACGTTTGAAAGAGAGAGACTTCCTCATACCTAATTAGCTGCCGACCTCTGCCGAGCAATACTTGCCTTGAGCATCGGAGAGCCCTTGTCTATTGACTAACCCCCCTTCTCCGAATCATCCCTCTTGCAGGTACTCACTCTCGACCAGGGGCAAGCTCAGGAGGAGGTTATAAGGTATTTCAGTCTCACGTGGGTGTTGATCCGACGCCGGACTGCGGTAAGCATCAACAAGGGACATCTCTGACGGTCTCGCCGCACAGCTCCGATGTCCCAAAGTGGCAGATCCTCGCCTTCATCGACTCCTCGGCGACGACGATCCCCGAGCTGGTGATGTGGTTGTGGACGAAATTGGACTTCAATCCGGAGCAATGGTGGATGTAATCGAGGCCGTGAGCAAGGTCCGTCGCGATTTGCATTCGTAAGAGCCAGGTCGAGAGGATCGTGTAGCTAGGGTTTCTAGGGTTCCGGAGACAATCGGCGAGGTTCGCCCCAGGGACGAACTCGTACACGAGGTAGATGTAATTTTCGGAGATCGACGAGCCAAGGAGCTTGATTAGGCTGCTGTAGTGGCTCCGGCAGATGGTGGAGAGTCGTTGGTGGAGCTCCGGCCAGTCGATCGGGCGGCGAAACTTTCTCTGGAAAACGACCGCATCTTTTCCGCGCAAAGAGCAGCGCTAGGAGGAGGACGTCGAAGAGGAGGAGAATCGGTTCTTGAGGAAATTACTGGTGGCGGCGGAGATCTCGGAGAACGCATAGATGTGAGGATTCTCCGTCAAGGAGGCCTTAATTCCGGAGCTGAAACCGGTGATGGTGAGATTGTCTGACAACGACGGGTCTTCGGCCAACGAAGGTCGCGGCGATCGGGAGGCTCGAGGTTTGACGCTGCTCGGTTCCACCACGACGGTGCTCTTCTTGTCGCCGCACATGAGGACACGACGAGATCGGTGACCCAAGCTCCGGGTTTTCGGGGCGGTGCTGCTAACGTGCGCCGGAGAAGGTGGCGTACCATAACAAAACTGAATTTCTATAATTTCAAGTTATTTGGAGCTGGCCTTTGTGGAGTTTGATTTTGATTCCTTCTTCAGTCAGGATTAGCGTAGACGTGTGAAGTAAGAAAGAGAAATGACTAATGAGGAATTCTGAATTTTGATTTTCTTTTTTATTTGACTTTCTAGTCTCACTTATAATGCCAAATCCTAAGTCACGAATGGGAATATTTGACCCTAAATTCCTTCAAAGATATCTCAGGTTCAACACTTCAAGCACAACATTAATGTTTTGTTACCTTTAATTACAGTTTTTCTTGTCACGATATTGATACAAAACTCTGATCAATCTAATATTTTAAACATTTTTCGTTGGTCTTTTTAACGTTGGTCGCATAATCAACATAATACGTGCAGGGTTTTTGAGAATCGAGGTTCAAACTGATTAGTTTAATTATAGTTTATTTTATTTTATACTGTTTGAGTTTAAACTATTGTATTTAATTTCAGTTTTAATTTTTTTTATTATAGTGTAAAACTTTTATATACTACAAAAATTACATTGTAAAATTCTAATATATTATAGTTATGTTAACCAAAATTACTTCATATTATTTAAATCAATGTTTCAAACACTTTACAAGCACCTAATTGGTTTGATTGTCAGACTAGGACAATTCCTACTACTATATAGCCAGCCAAAATTATTATGGGAAGAAATTAAAATAAGGTCCATTGATTATGATCAGTGTTATTTAGAATAAGAATCAAATGAACATTAAAGAATGTGATTTGTATTAGAAAAGCTGGATGAGCAACCAATAGAATGTTCCACAGAGCCGCCAACACATGTATTAGAGATATTATTATTTTGGTACTTTGTTTCTAAAAAAATCATATTGATACCTTATTATTTGAAAAATATTTAAACAATACCTTAGAGCTTTCAAAAACATTACTTTGAGTTCGTGTTTTTTGATATAAAATTCATTTTTACGCTTTTATTAATAAATCTTAAATTAATTTTATAAAATTATAATAGAAAATTAAAACAAAAAATTAAAAAAAACTCATAAAAAAAGTATATATGTGGACTTATTCATTTTTTATATGTTTTGTATTTTTTTTAGTTTTCACAAAATAATTTAGGATTCATTAACAAAAAATAAGTTAGAAATTTCACGCTATAAAATACGAACTTAAAGTAGCAAAATAATATTTTCAAAAACAATATAAGATATTATTTTAATATTTTCTAAATAACAGTATCAATATAATATTTTCTTAAGATAAAGATACCAAAATGATAAAAACCTGAAAGAAAGATAAAGACAGTGCTGGAGATCACTGTTAGGGAACATTCGAATTCTTGACTAACCTTTCTGATCAAGTGGTAGCAGTCTCACAAAACTATCTATTTTGTTTAGTAGAAGTCAAGATAATTAACAATACATAGATTTATACCACCCAAACTTATCTAAGCGCCTGTTTGGCAATGGTTCTCACCACAAACTCAATTATGAACAATGTAAAGCTTTCACATGCTATAATAAAAGTGGTTCTAACCAACGGTTTTCACCACTCTTCCAAACACCCTATTAAATGATACAAAAATTAAACAGTGTTTAAACTTATCCACATAATATGAAATTCAAATATTGTTACTATATGCAACCATGCGTGCAGATATGATTATAATGGCTAGAATACGTGTCGATAATTGATTGTTTTTAATTTCCAACTCCGTTCTTTTGTTGGATACACACTTAAAGATATGAAATTAATCCACTTCGACAATGGCAATTACACGAAATAATTATTAAGTAATAGTTATGCGAATTTCTAGGTCTATTAAATAAGCTCCTATGAGGTTTGGGTTTTCTAAATAGTGAAAATACGAAGGAACCAAAGTCTCATAAGCGTATTTTCTAAAATTAATAAATAACACCGTCAAAGTAATGGTCGGATAACCGTTAAGAAAATGTTCGCTGTGAAGTCCATGGCAGCGTGCATTTTCTAATTTAATGTTATTCAGATAAGATGACCGTGGAAACTTAATAATAAAAGAAAAAAATGACAAAAGAAAGATGTAAACTTTTATGGGTCCTTTGATAGGTGGGTTAAAACAGTGTGGTTTAAGTTTTTATAGTTTAAACTGTAAGTTTTAAATTGTATAGTTTAAACGGTGTTTTAAATTGACTTTTCAAATATAAAGGTTTAAAACGAGAATAAAACATCACATTAAGTTTAAAACAAGAATTAGTTTTTAAAAAACTATTATTTATGAAAGAAAAAAGAGAATAATAATGGTTTTTACTATAAAAATAGTTTAAATCGTAAGAACTTGAGGAGAGATAAAGTTTGAATTTTGAGAGTTTTGACCGTTTTAAAACCCCTTAATTGTTTAATCGACCTTAGTTATTACTCTACCAAATGCCAGGTTGAACCATCTTTATAATTTGAACTGGCTTAAATAATTTTAAACCTGCATACTAAACGGTCTATTAATTATTACGTCATTTGCATCTTTTTGGTTTATGGCTAATAAACATCTTAAACATTTTGGCTAAATTAGCAGATGAGTAAGCAATGTTATACTGGCCAATCTCCATCTAAAATCTTGCGCCTCAGTCCACAAGGTTAGCTGGAACAAGCATTCAAAAAAAAAAAAAAAAGAGAAAAAACATAGGGAAAGAAAAAAAGAAAAAGAAATTCTTAATATATAAATAATAAGGCAATTTTTGTTCCTCGACATGTTTACTTTCTTGGTTACTTTTTTTTTAAGTGACAACAACGTCGTGTTCTTTGTCGTTCAACATGTGTTTTTGCTTGGTTATTTTATTTATTTTCCAACTCACTGCTTGGTTGTTTTTTTAATATCACCCATAAATATATTTTCCTTTGTTTTTCAAATGTGCTTAAACATTTCTTTAGCCATTTTTTCTCAAATACGGCTCTAATAAATACTCTTTACACTAAGAGCCCGTTTGATTCGAGTATTTGAATAGAGTATTTAAATGAAGATTTAAATTTTTATGAGAGAAAATACTGTAGCAAAATAATTCAAACCACGAAACAAACGGACCCTAATTTTTCCCTTAAAATAAATTTTAAAAAAGGTGAGTCTTCGGTGGGGAACATGTGGATTCCTCACCCACGGAGAACGCTAAACGTCGTTGGATTTGATCTTATGGTAAAAAAAAAAAAAAAAAAGGATGAAACACCATCAAACTAAAATAGAGTCTACCACATACGATTATTGCAACCCCAACAAAAATTTCATCGTCCTCCTCCTTCTCCATTGACGACCCAGGCCTTGTGCGGCCTCCCACTAAGGAGCCAAGCCCAACCTTACGTGGCCACCCACCAGCGAATCGAGCCCAGCCTTGTGCGAAGAGGTGATGAGGTTCTTCAGAGTCTGATTTTGGAAACCTCGATCAGATGGAAATCTAAATTGAAGCAGCGAATCTACTCCTTGAAGCTTGTGGAGGCTCTTTGCCGCGCTTGCCGAAGTTCCTATTTCAAAACCATATCTAGTAGCGGAAAAGTTCGTGAGACCGCCAACCACATCCTCGCCGTTAAGGCCAAGGGGGTGACTCCGTGGAGCTGAGCGATCCTAAGGAGTCGACACAGATCGATTAGAAATCAGCTAAAGCACCGAAAAGGTTATTAAAAGAAGGTGACCGGGAAGAGTCGATCTCCGAAACCAGAGGCGACGAGGAGGTTACCGCCCCTGCAGCAGAAAGTTCGAGTTCTTGGCTGGTTGGTTCCCGGATGCCAGAAACCGCCATTCCCAAACCTTCTAGAAAAAGCCACCATTACATCACAGCCTTGGAGATGTAGTTTCAAAGCATATGACCACTCTCACCGAGCTTTTGACCAGTTCGTCACTAAATCGGACCGCTGCCAGAGTCGTCGATGATGACGCTAAGAGGTGGCTACTTTTGACGACAATGATGCATGGAGATGGGGATCTGCCGACGATGGAGCTACCGGAGGACGGAGCTGGGACGATGGGTATGGAGGTTGAGAGGGTGGTGTTGGGGTTTTGTTTAGACATGTTTTAGAATTAAAAGTTAAGATTAAAAGTTTTATTAAATCTAAGGTTGAGATTTAATTTGTGTTATATAATCCTCTACATTCAAGACTATATGTGTAATATAAGCTCATTTTCATACAACCATTGGATAACAACCCAACATAGGGGTGAACATTGAGCGGTTTGACGGTTTTTGAGATGGTGCGGTGCGATTTTTTTGGATATGACGGGTGGTTTCAGTTTAGTTTTGGGTGGTTGCGGGCGGGTGTGAGCGGGTTAAGACGGTTTATACCTATGCTATTGCCCAATGTAATTTTTTAAACATTTTTTTAGAAAGTAAAGAAAATTTGTAGAAAATATAAGATGATAATACATAAAGCATTCCCAACAACAAGCAAGTTTGATGCACTATATTCAAAAGTACAAATTAAGAAATATAATCATTCACTGCAATAAGAAACATCAACTACAGATGAAGTGATAAACAAAGTCAAAAATCCATAAAGATTAAAGCCTATTCACTGGGTTCGAAAATCATAGAATGCTACAAATGAAACGATGAACAAAGTCAAGTGTTCTTTTTCTTTTTAAGGCTTTCTCTACTAACTTACTTGATTTGAATTTTGATCACTTCACAAACTAATAGGAAAATTTTCAGTTTTCAATATGTCAAGAGGCAGCCGAGCCCGTGCTTGGAGTGTTAGATTGTTCAATCATCTCTAAAATAAGAACAAAATCAAATAAATGAAAAGTTTTTTTTTTAAAAAAAAAATATATAGGCGGGCGAGTGCGAGTTGAATCTACCATCAAAAACTGAAAACCAAACCCGTCCACCTGAATATATTGGTGGGCGGGTGTCCGCCAGTGGGTTGCTAACATAAACCTGCTTTTTTAGAGATGAGCAGGCGTGGTCGCGGATAGTTGGCGGATGCGGGACGGTTTTTGTACAGTCCTAACCCAACATTCACTATTTTCGTTCTCCACCATTCTCCACCGAAAATTTTCTCTAAATCTTATATCTATTGCGTAATTGTTTCAATCAAGACATAAATACAATATCTTTTTTACTTCAACCTTTAGACGCTAGAGTTCCTACTCCGAAACCGTCTCCGGCAGTGGAAGTTCGTGAGACCGTTGATTGGTCCTCGGCATCGAAGCCAAGGGGGCGACTTAGTGGAGTCGAACGATCCTAGCGAGTCGACACAGATTGATTAGAAACAGGCTAAGGCAGAGAATAGTGAAGAAAAGGTTGACCGGGAAGAGTTGGTCACCGATATCGGAGATGATGTGAAGGTTACCACCTCTGCAGTGGAAAAGTTCGAGTTCTTGGCCGGTTAGTTCCTGGATAACGCAAACTCCTGTTCTTGAACCTTCTAGAAGAAGCCATCGATTACATTGCAGACTTGGAGATGTAGGTTCACGCCATGATCACTCTCGTCGAGCTTTTGACTGGTTCGCCACTGAACCAAACCGGTGCTAGAGTCGTCGTTGACGTTACAAGGAGGTGGCTACTTCTGACGACAACGATGCGTGGAAATAGGGATCTGCCAATAGCAGAGTTGTCGAAGGGTGGAGTTGGGATGGCGGGTATGGAGTTGGGATGGCGGGTATGGAGGTCGAAAGAGTGGTGTTAGGGTTTTGTATAGACATGTTTTAGGGTTAAGGTTAAAAGTTATATTAAATTAATGGTTGAGATGTAATTGGTGTTATATTATTCCCTACATTCAAGACTATATTTGTAACTATAAGCTCATTTTCTTACAACCATTGGATAATAATCCAATGGTCTCTATTTTCGTTCTCTATGGTGGAAAATAATAGCATTCTCCACTGAAACTTTTCCCTTTTCTTAAAAATGTTAAAAGATTTTCTCAAAATCTTGTATCTATTGTGTAACTGTTTCAATTAAAACATAATACAATACATTTTTTTTGCTTCAACCATTAGATACTCAACACATATTTACATAGTAACTTGGTTGATCCTTTTTTCGTTTGGAAATATATATTTTCTTAAAAATGGTTCTTCTCTAAATCCTTTCTAAAATAATTTCTCAAACTTCTTCAAAGTTTTAATTTTTGACATGCGTCTTTTTATTATTGTTTTGCAAAAAAAAATATCTCATTTCATAGACTATTATACCCTATAGTCTTTACGCTTCTATATAACATATAAAAGAGGGAATTTATTCAAAAAAAAAGGAAGAAATCAAATTGTTCATTCAATTTTTCATCCAAAAATTTGGTCTCCTCATAAAACATCAAAACTAGGTTGAATTAAAGAAGATGCACCTTTAGCCAAATCTCACAAAAATTGTTATGATTAAGAGTGTAGCTATTAGTATTAATTATTTTCTTCTTCATAAAATATTAACATACTAAATTAGAACTACTACAAGTTTTGAAGAAAAAAATTACTACACACCATACACGTGCCTTGGGCATGTGTCCCATGTAAGAATAAATATCGGTATCGGTGGAAATATTAATACTTCAATTTTATAAAAATTACGGGAAAAATATTGATATTGGTGAAAATTTTTACAAAAATTATGAAAATTTTATGTTAAATATATCTCTAAGAAATAAATAAACATGATTTACATACTCTGTACATATTAGATTAGTCAATACCAAAGGAAAGTTCTATGAGGCTCAAATATGGTTGTGTTTGCACATTGATTCAAACAATATTAGTGCCATGACATTTCATTTAAGTAGTATTGAATATAGTTATGAATACGTCATATGTAAGTTTGTTGAATTCTTCCCACTGTATTTCCATGAATGGAAGACGATTAATTCTTGTAATTGTTTGCCTGAGATGGTGGTGGTATGCTCAGATGAGAATAATTAAAAATTTTATAATCATCATAGTTTTCAAAGTTTTGTATGAATAATAAGTAAGGTAAAAACCTTAACTTTTTTCAAGGTTTCTTATGGCTTTTTTCTTGGGTTAAGGAGGAAAAGTTAATTCAAAGCATTTTTATGTGAGAAATGCTTAGGAAAAAGGTTTTAAAGGAGCTATTGGAGGGCTAGACGCATAAAGTGTTAATTGGGTAAGATTTGATTCCTTAAATTTAAAGTTTAGTGATTTTGTTTTGATTTTTGTTATTTCAAAAATCATTTGGGTTTTCAAACAAAGGTTTGATTAAATTCCAGGGGATATGATTTATGGCATGTGGGTATGGTTGAAATTAAGAGTGGAATGTGCAAAATGGTAGGTTTTGCAAACTAGGTTATATTTGTAATTTTAATGTTAGTTTTGCAAAATTGATGAGTGGGCATGAAAACGATTGAAACAAGAGTTGGAACTGCCCTTGTAAGGGTCGAGATGTTGATTAAAAATGAATTTTTACAAAAATGCCCCAAGGACTAAATTGAAAGAAAAAGTTTCTTCTCGACAGAATTAAAAAATGCCCAAAAACACCCATGTACAGTGGAAATTTTGAAAAAGTCAAAGCACAAAAGTTGTAGATCTCGATGAAACTATTAGGCATTATAGACAGTTCATCAAAAATCTCAATCGTTTGTGAGATTTTAATTTTACAAGAATTTGTTAAAATTGGAAAAAAAAATTAAAAGGGCAAAAATGTCATTTTTTAAAGGATTTTGAATATGGTACTTTGAGCAAAAATGTTCCTCATGAAAAATGGGGACTAATGGTTTAAAAATATTATTTTGGGTTATGGGGACAAAAATGCGTATATTTTTGTATTTTAGGCCAAAATTGTGAAATTATGTGAAAACTGGATTTTCATTAGGGAACATTGGTTTCCTACACTGCTGTAGGCAGTAAGTACCATAGATGCTAAGTTTTAAGAAATTAAAGTTTAGTTAAGAAAATAATAGAAGAAAAGAGTTAAGGGCAAAATGGTCATTTTATGAAACATGGCCAAAATAGACCTGAAATGCCCAATGTCGGGAAACGTTTCTTAATGTTAATTTTTCCATAATATATAGGTAATGAAACGTTAAAGTTAAGCAATTGGTTTTATGGAGTTATGAAGTTGATGAAAAACCCAAAAAGGGTAAAAACGTAATTTTCACAAAAATGATTAGAACGGAGTCAAACACTCCGATTTAGCATAACGTTCTTAGACGCAAAATGTTCCGTAATGCGTTAAGTAACGAAACCGCTAGTGAGATGGGAAGTTTAACTAAGGGACACTTAAGAATAAAGGTAACCTGGTGGGTTACAAAATTAAGTAAAGAGAAGAGTAAACCGATAGTATACAAGTCAAGTTAAAATGAAAGAATGGTTAATGTTTACGTTTTATTATCAATCGAGTGGATTGATAAAAAGAAAGTTAATTAATGAGTCGGCTGTCGTATGATCAAGACACAGAAGCCGACCAATGGAAGGAAAAGGAACGAGATAGGAACGGAAAAGAGAACGTTAGAGTTAAGTCCAAGTAAGTTTCAGACTTCACCTACAGCATGAAGTAAATAGTTTTCAAATGCTTACATATACATTTGTAAATAAGTTTGCAATTATTATGTAAGTTTCTTTTAAAGTATGTTTGCATTTATTATGAAAAAAATTTTAAAGTACAAAAGAAGATTTGCAATGAATTTGCAACTGTTATGTTTAAAATCTATTTGCATATTGATATGCATAATGTTTTTAAAAGTTCAAATTATGATTTTCAAAGTATTTAAAGTATGTTTTACATTTTGGCAATGCATAATGTATTATAGTTTAAGTTATAAGTTATATGATGCATTTGTTATGCAATAAGTTTCAGAATAAAAGTTATGATTTGCAAAGTGTGATTGCGTTATATGTTGCATTGGTTATGCAATAAGTTTCAGAATCAAAATTATGATTTGCAAAATGTAATTGCGTTATATGTTACATTAGTTATGCAATAAGTTGCATTTGTTATGCAATAAGTTTCAGAATAAAAGTTATAATTTACAAAATGTGATTGCGTTATATGTTACATTGGTTATGCAATAAGTTGTACTCGTTATACAATAAGTTTCAGAATAAAAGTTATGATTTGTAAAATATGATTGCGTTATATATTGCATTTGTTATGCAATAAGTGTTAGAGTATAAGTTATGATTTGCAAAATATGTTTGTGTTATATGATGCATTTGTTATGCAATAAGTTGCATTTGTTATGCATAAGTGTTAGAGTACTAGTTATGATTTGTAAAATGTGTTTGCATTTTATATTGCATTTGTTATGCAATAGGTTTTACAATACAAGCTATGATTTGCAAGTGTGTTTGCATATGATGTGATTGCATTTGATATGCTTACTAAAGTTAATAAGAAGGTAACGTAAAGATAAAAAGAAAGTGTCATACTAGCCTCCTTGTTATGAGGTAATGAAAGTAAAGTTAAAGTTTGACCTCCTAGATGTGAGGTACATGACCTCGATGTTCGATGGTCTCAAGTCTTTCGCAAGGGAAGCATCATGTTTATGATCTCATGATTAATTATGTTGGTACAAACACTAAAGCAAAATAAGGAAAGTTAAAGTAAGATATAGAAAGATAAGGAAAAAGGATAGAAAGTTAAAGTAAGATAAAGAAAGTTAAAGTATGAAAAGAATGTTCATAAGACGCTCATAATTGAAGTTCATAATTGAGCATAATGGAATCATGCATTTTGACCTTGCTGGTATTCCTTGTTATGAAATGTTATATGTTATGTTTATGAAAAACAGTTTGGATAATGTTTATGATAAAAGCTTATGAAAAATAGTTTTATGTTTTCAAAAAAAAGTTTATGAAGAACGTTCATAAAAAATGTTTTAGAAATGTTTATGAAAAATATTTATGAAAAACGTTATGAAAAATGTTATAAGAGAAAGGTTTTTATGAGAAAAGTTTTTAAAGCATGTTTAAATGCTTTGTGAGATTTTGTTTGAACTTACTTAACGAAAGCTCATTAAAAATTTCTTCATGCTGTAGGTAGTTTTACGGGTGACCAGTAGGACCTGTTAGAAGAGCTGGGTGCTGCGGAGGACGGATGCGAAGATTTGGGTATGGATACCACCATAGTAAGTTTCCGCTATACAAAGAAAATGTTTTCCTACTAATTGATACAATGTTTTCAAAGTTCAAAATTTAGTCAAAGTTTTGATAAAGTCAAAGTATTAAGAAATGTTTTCAAAGTTTAAGATACGGTTTACGAACTGTTTTATATAATTATAAAGTGAAGTTTTAAGCTATGATTCAGTAAATGTTTCTTAATAAGTTTTAAGAAATGGTTTGAAGTGGTTTTAAAGGCAAGTGTTGAGCGGTGTCTCAACTTGAGTGGCGACAGAGGTCACAATAGTTTTCAAAGAACGTTTTAAAGGATGATGATGTGAAAATAAAAATTTACTTCAATATTTTTCTTACTAAGTAAGTAAGATTAATGTTTAAGAACGTTGTTTAAGAAAGTTAAGTGACTACCCAAAAAGGCGGGTCGTCACAAAGTTCATCTTAGGTTTGATAAAATATAGATTATTATGCATCCATCCAGAACAGATAAAAGATTTGTTTTTACGAATCACCACTTTATTATTAAAAGAAACCAAATAGGAGTCTGTAAATAAACAAGCTATAGAAATTAAATTCCTTTTAAATTTAGGAACATAAAAACAATCTCGCAAAATTAAATTCCTATAATTATCAAAATAAAGATGGACATCACTCATTGCTTTTGCTAAGACCAAGGATCCATCGCCCCTCCAAAGCGTGAAGTCTTCATGTAAAAGACTTCTCGTTTCTTTGAACCCTTGCAGAGAAACACAAACATGATTAGTTGTACCAGAATCTATAACCCAAATGTCATTGGATTCCTCAACTAAACAAGTTTCTAAATACAAAAGATCACACCTAGCTCCTTTGGAAAGGAAGTCTTTGCAATGCTTCTTTATGTGCCCAACCTTCCTGCAGAAGAAGCACTTAAGCTTCTTTGGGTTCTTGTTCTTCTTCTTCTTGCTCTTGTTGTTAGCAGGAACAGAAGACTTCCCATTTTTGGTCCGTTGCTTCTTTCCATTCCCAAAATTGGGATTGGAACCATAAGCAGCTACCAAGTTGGCCTCTCCACCCGTAGGAGACTCCCTGATCAACAGTTCAAACTCCTGTAACTGTTTCATCAACTCTGTTAAGGTCATATCCCGCCTATTGCTCAAATTAAAACTAGCTCTAAACAGAATAAATTCCTTAGATAAAGTCTCAAAGACCATAGTAATCTAAGTTTCAGCATCGATGTCGACTCCATTCGTTTGTGCCCCAACGAGGTAACCCATGACCAACATCATGTGCTCCTTTATAGATGTCCCCGGCCTCTGCTTACAGTTAAGAAGTTTCCGAAGTGCCCCTTGCCGCTTTGTTAAGGCTTGGCCTCCAAACATGTCTTCAAGATTATCCAAGATCTGCTTTGCAATTTCATAATCTTCATGTTGAGCCTGTAGCACATTCTTCATGCTAGCCATAACATAGCAGCGGGCCTGATCATTTGCATCTTTTCAGCGATCGTATGCTTAGAATTGCTCATTGGTGGAATCTCCCGTAGGCTTAGGAGGATAAGGGGTTGTCAGCATAAATTTCAGCTTCTCAAAGGAGAGGACGATATCCAGGTTCTGTTTCCAATCATTATAATTCTCTCTAGTTAATTGGTTTTTGTCAAGTATCGAAGATAAAGCGTTTTTAGACATTTTTAATCTATAATAAAGAATCATATACCAAACATAAGCAAACATACAATAATAATTTAGTAAGATAACACAATCATGTAAAAACATACAAATGTGTTTATGTGTCAAAACTTTGAAAATATCACAACCTTACAATGATAATTCCCAACTCAAAATTCAACAAGCTCCTAGGGGAGTCATGCCAAATTCAATCAAGAACACGTATCCCCTCCTAATTAATATATGCCATTTAGGACTCGTATGATCCAACATATATTAATAATCATTTCTTTGGCCATTAATTCTATTAACAAAGCTCCTAGGGGAGGCTAATAATAAAATTAACATGGGTGTATAGCCATCGTTTCAATATTTTATCCACGATTTATAATTACCACCTAGGGGGTGCAACCATAAATCATGCTAAAATACCTTATCCTCTTAGAGATCCATTCTAGTATATGATAGAAATCCCTTCCTAAGGGTCGGGACTACCATGTTCTTCCTATGGACTAACGATAGAGGCCTTAGGTCCTCTCTTCGAAAACCTTCTCCCAGTCAATCTTTTGAAATCAAAGTTTTATTTTAAAAGACATGCATGAACAAGTTTAATATGAGCGGCACTCCCTATTCTATATGGCATGTTATCAATATACATGGCAAATCATATTATAATGTAGACAAGCAAAGCTACAAGCAAAATAATAAATAACCGTAATATTATGGTTCCACCCTAGAGAATAGAAAATAAATATTACAAGAGAATAATCGAAACATATTATCGATTATTCATCCTTGAATCCTCAAATTGTATCCTTTTTCATGTAAGGCCCATCTTCAAGTCTTCAATCCCATATGAATTGAATACTCCATATTTCCGGTCATATCCAAATTTAATGTATCTCAAAATTGTCCCAAAAATAAAATTAAAACTGTATAAAAAACTGCACCTTTTTTGAAAAAATTTTCAACTCTTTGCCGGCAAGTTGATCTGGGTGATCGGCCTGCCAGTCATGACCCACTGGCCTACCGATCATCACAGATCGGCCTACCGAACTAGAAGTTCGGCCTGCCGCCAAAGCCACCTGACTTCTACCATGCTGATGGCTTGCCGAACCTCACATTTGGCTTGCCGATCGCGACCATCGGCCTACCGCACTGGAGGGTTTGGCGTGCCGACCGAGCAGAGATCACCCTTTTCAAAAAATACAGTTTTTTAATGCAATTTATTAATTTTATTTTCAACAATTCAAAAACATAAAATTAGAGACTCAGGAAATAATTAGATGCGCCATCGTCTTTCTTCTAGATCCGCTTTTAGATCCGTCTTCTTCGAATAATTATTTAATTACAAAATTCTTACAAATTTAAAATTAAATAATAATTCTTAGACGGAGATGATAGTCCGTCGTCTAATTACATGAAAAAATAGATACACATTCTAACTTCTAAGGAACCATAACCGACATAAATTAATTAATTAATTAATAATTAAATAATAATTTAATCAACCATAATTAATTAATAAGCATTCACCATATAATCCATGACAACATATAAGATTATATAGAAACCTAGAATGCCAACTCTCAATAAAATTAAATTCAAGCATAGGAGAGATTAAGATCACATAATTTCTACATATAGTATGATCACAAACTTGTAAATTTACGTAAAAACCATGGCTCTAATACCAATTGTTGGAAAACAGTAAGCAGCAAAATTTTAAAAAAAGTTTATATCAGAGTATTTTTCAAAACACAAGTTTGACACACTATATGTATAAATTAACTAGATCTTACTAACCTTTGAATGCCGAAGAACTTTTGCAATTCGTGAAGAGAAGTAACGTTCTAGAAGAGCCTCAACCAACTGGTCTTCTTTGCTATTATCTATCCACGATCGGAGTGAGTGTGGGCTCACACGTACAGCTCTTCCTCCAAGCGACTCTCCTTCCAACCAATTGAGAGAACCCAAAGCTAGTGTTCGTGATTTGTGAATAAGAGCTCTCAGGGAGGTTTTTATATTCCTACTAGTAGAGTATCACTCTTAATCTCTCAATTGATCTAAATAATAATGAGACTCACTCCCTTTATATAGAGGTTGGGTCTAGGAGTCAGTCCTTATCAGATAATGCCTCAAAATTCAAATCAGAATCAAATTTAGATCAATATCTGATGAAATCCGCATGAAAACACGTGATCTTTTTATCTTGCATAGGCAGGCCATCTGTCTAATTGACAGCCGAACTTGCCTCATCGGTAGACTGAACTTGAGGATTGGCATGCCGAACTGTTGATAAAAAAATTTCAGCGAATCTTTTATTTTCCACCTGATATTCTATAAGATAAAGTCTTAGTTTCAATTCAAATAACCCAATAGAGAAGTTATCTACTTAAAACAACTTTATCTAGATAATCTCTAGGAAAATAAATTAATTCATAATAATTCTACAAGTTTATCTTGATTTAATTTATTCAAAATTAAATTAACTAATAAACAGAAAAGAATCATCCGATCCCAATAATTCAACAAGTTTATCTTGAATTAATTTTATCACAAAATTAATTTAACCGATAAACGGACATGAATTATTTAATTCTTTCGAATTTCAACAAATCTAATAAATCTGACATAAGTCATCAATTATTAGAAAAGCACGCCGTATCGTTACAGGATGTTGTGAGCTAGCAAAAGGGACTAAATGGACCTATATAGTTCAAGCTCCTGATAATTATGAACCCAATATCCTAGATATACATTTCATAATTATCAACTCTAATGCTACTCCACTGAAAACTTGGAGCTACACTCTCGAACTATATAGAATTAAGAAGCCCGTATAGCTAAGCTCCATGACATATCATAGTGTATCGTATTCCTATAGGATTATCCATAACCGGCTTAAGGACAAGTTCTGTCTTACCTTTCCAATTATTTTTATCTTATGTTCCATTATCTCACCATTAGAAAACTTACCATCCAAAGACGGTATACCATTCAGTTACACCTATGTATCCAAATGGTTGAGCGCTTCAGTTTTTTAATTACAGGATAAAACACATATAAGAGGATATCACTACTCCTAAAGAAGAGCTATGGATTCCATATCTATGAATAATAAGTCTACGCTATCAAGAGTCATACCTCCAACGTACTGGCATGTATACCACTATTAAAATATGGATGTCATCCTTTGGTACATCAAAAGACACAAGTCAAGACAACGAGCCCACTATTCTTCTTAGGATTAAGATACAATATAAATGATTGTCTAAAGTGAATCGATTTGCCGAATAAAATTATTAATCCAAATCAATTCACGTTATGTCCCTATCCAACACATCGTCACCTATGATAATGTGCCAATGTTTCTATTCATGGAATCCACCTCCGATGGTCAAGACAAACAATCTCCCAATAAGGATATAGACAACATAACAATCTTTACATGAATAAAGTGTTCAACTTTATTCTTTCGATTGCGGATCTTATGATTTAGACCGTCACCTTAAGAATTGTGTCTTTCGCATAATCTGTGCATCATATGTCCAATTCTTAAAGGTTTAGACCGACAGTCTCAGACTATTGTTTGCTTGACATACATTCAACAAATATGAACGTAAAGAGGACAAGATTTGATATATAAATAATAAATAAATTCTTTATTGATAAAAAACATATTACATTTTTACTCCTTAGGGCATACATGTCTAACAATACGTACCACTATTAAAATATGGGTGTCACCCTTTGGTCCATCAAAAGACACAAGTCAAGACAACGGGCCCACTATTCATCTGAGGATTAAGATACAAATGATTAAGACACAAGTCAAGACAACAGGCATACATGTCTAACAATACGTACCACTATTAAAATATGGGTGTCACCCTTTGGTACATCAAAAAACACAATTCAAGACAACGGGCCCACTATTCATCTCAGGATTAAGATACAATACAAATTATTGTCGAAAGTGAATCAATTTGCCGAGACAGAATTATTAATCCAAATTAATTCACTTTACGCCTTGATCCAACACATCGTCACCTATGACAATGTACCAATGTTTCTATTCACGCAGTCCACCTCCGATAGCCAAGACAAACCTTTTCCCAATAGGGATATAGACAACATAACATTCTTTACATGAATAAAGTGCCCAACTTTATTCCCTCTATTGCGGATCTTATGATTTAGACTGCCACCTTAAGAATCATGTCTTTCGCATAATTTTTCCATCATATGACTAATTCTTAAAGGTTTAGACCGACAGTCTCAGACTATTGTTTGCTTAACATACATTCAACAAATATGAACGTAAAGAGTACAAGATTTGGTATATAAATAATAAATAAATTCTTGATTGATAAAAATGTCTCCAAAAACATATTACATTTTTACTACTTAGGGCATACACGCCTAACAATCTCCCACTTGCATTAAGTGAGTAAATATGACAAATCTCGCATCCTCATAGCTTCTACATGCCTCTCGAGGACTCTCCCAGTAAGTGTCTTCGTGAATGGATCAGCTAAATTGTCTTCTTATGCGATTTTACACACCGTGACATGCCGGCCCTCGACGAAGACATTATCATATGATACTTCTGATCAATATGTTTACACTTCTTGTGAAATCTTGGTTCCTTAGCATTAGCTACTGCCGCACTGTTACCACAGTGCAGTGGTACCACCTTATCCATACCAGGAACTATCTCAAGATCCCCAAGAAACTTGCAGAGCCACACTGCTTTCAAAGCATCACTCGCTGCCACATACTCAGCCTGCATCGTTAAACCCGAAGTGCAATCTTGCTTCATACTTCTCCAACTAATGGCAGCACCACCAAGAAAACAAAAACCCAAAAGTCGATCTCTTAGAATCAAGATAGGATTGGAAATCCGAATCAGTATATCCTAGAGGAGTTAAGTCTTCACTCAAATATACAAGCATATACCTCGAGTCCTTCTCAGGTACTTGAAAATATGCTTAACTGCAACCTAGTGGCTCGGTCCCAGATCCGCCTGAAATCGACTTACAATCCCGATTGCATAATAAATATCCAGTCATGTGTAAAGCATGGCATACATGAGACTATCCACTGCCAAAGCATAAGGCACCTTCTTCATGTATTCTCTTTCTTCATCAGACTTTGGAGAGTTTTTCTTACAAAAAGAGTAATTCCAGGCCTAGACGGTTGCCCACGTTTCTTGGAATCCTACATTGCAAACCTCTTGAGAATCTTACCTATGTAGCTGGCTTAGGACAAAGTTATCATGTTGTTCTTCCTATCCCGAAAGATTTAGATACCAAGAACAAAATTTACCTCACCCAAGTCCTTCATGTTAAACTGCTTGGTCAACCGTAATTTGACCGATGACAATGCCTTAACATCATTGCCAATTAGCATAATGTCATCCACATAGCGTAGTAAAAAACTACCTTCCCATCCTTAATGTGTTTGCACACTCATAGTTCATCCACATTTTGTGAGAATTCATGAGTCTTGATCACTTGTTATGTTCTTAGAATGGGAAGCCTGCTTTAGTCCATAAATTGATTTTAGCAGCTTACAAACCTTACCCTCTTGACCCTTGAGCTTGAACTCGCCTAGTTGTTCCATATAAATGGACTCATCAAAATAACCATTTAGAAAAGCCGTCTTGACATCCATCTGTCAAGTATCGTAGTCAAGAGCAATATTATGGACAGGAGAATCCAGATGGACTTAAGCATGGCTACCGGCGAAAATGTTTCCTCGTAATCGATTCCTTCCTTTTGCGTGTAACCCTTAGCTACCATCTAGCCTTAAAGGTTTCGACTTTCCATCCACGCCTCTTTTCCTCTTGTAGATCCACTTACACTCTATGGATTTTACTCCTTCGGGAAAATCCATAAGCTCCCAGACCCGATTAGTCTCCGTAGACTTCATCTCTGTGTTTAGGGCCTCTGTCTAGAGTTTTGAATCAACATCCTCCATAGCCTCTGTATAAGTATAAGGATCCCTGTCATGTTCATCCGATTCAACCAAGAAAGCCTCACCATTGAACATATACGTCTCGGGTTGACGCCTGATCCTCCCAATAGCCGAGGCCCCTTAGGTTGTTGTTCAGGTTCGTTTTGTTTTTCTACACTGATCGGAACAGTTTCATTCAAAACCTTCAGAGTGATTGGATCACTCTTTAACTCCTTAAGCACCACTTTGCTTCAATGCTTAAAGTCGTTCATGTAATTCTCCTCAAGGAAAGTTGCATTAGTTGAAACCATGATGTTATTTTCCTTCGGGTTATAGAAATAACCACCTTTAGTCCCTTTTGGATATCCTATAGACATGCAAACTTTTAAATATGCTTCCAACTTATTCGCATTCTTAAACAGGATATGAGCCAGACATCCCATATGTGAATATGGTTTAAGGATGTCTTCTTGTCCGTCCACAACTCGTGAAGAGTTTTAGGGACCGATTTTATAGGCACATCATTCATAAGATATCATGTAGTTTGCAATACATATCCCCAAAAGGATAAAGGCAATGATGAATAACTCATCATGGACCTAACCATGTCCAATAAAGTCCTATTCCTTCTCTCTACCATGCTATTCTGCTGCGGAGTGCCTAGCGTAGTCAACTGGGATAGAATCTCATTCTCTAATAAGTGTCCCAAGAACTCATAAGAAAGGTATTCTCTACCTCGATTGGATCGAAGTGCTTTTATGGATTTATCCAATTACTTTTCCACTTCAGCCGAAACTCCCTGAACTTGTCAAAAGTTTCACTTTTGTGGTGCATCAGATACACATACTCATATCTTGAGTAATCGTCAATAAAAGTAACAAAGTACTTATACCCTCCTCATGCCTGAATGTTCATCAGTCCACAAACATCACTATGTATAAGTTCTAGAACCCCTTCGGCCCTATTGCCCTCAGACCCGAATGGTTTTTTGGTTATTTTACCCTCCAAACAAGATTCACATTGAGGTATAAATTCCATCTTTAAGTGACTTAAAGGTCAATCCTTTACCAACCTTTGAATCATATTCAAGTTAATATGGTCTAATCGTAAATGCTAAAGATAAGTCTCATTAGAGTGAGAAGTCTTTAGTCTTTTAGAGTTATTATCATTTACCTTAGTGTTCAGCATTGAGTCCATCTTAAGTTTGATAAAATATAGATTGTTTTGCATCCATCCATCACAGATAAAAGGTTTATTTTTACAAATCACCACTTTATTATTAAAAAAAATCGAATATGAATCTTTAAATAAACAAGCTACATATATCAAATTCCTTCTGAATTTAAGAACATAAAAACAATCTCGCAAAACTAAACTCCTATATTTATCAAAATAAAGATGGACATCTCTCACTGCTTCAACTAACGCCAAGGATCCATCGCCCATCCGAAACGTGAAGTTTTCACAAAGTAAACTTCTTGTTTCCTAGAATTCCTCTAGAGAAACACAAACATGATTAGTTGCTCCAAAATCTATGATCGAAATATCACTGAATTTCATAGCTAAACAAGTTTCTAAATACAAAAAATCATACCTACCTCCTCGGGAAAAGAATCCTTGCAATTCTTCTTTATGTGCCCAACCTTTTTGTCCTCAGCCTTTTGCTTCCTTCCATTCCTTGGATTAGGATTGGAACCGGATGCAACTGCCAAGTCAACCTCTCCACTAGTAGGAGTTTTCCTAACCAGTTTTTCAAACTCTTGTAGTTGTTTATCAACTCCGTTAAGGACACATCCTATCTATTACTCAGATAAGCTCTACACGGGATGAACTCCTTTGATAGAGTCTGAAAAACCATAGTCGTCTATGACTTGGCATCAATATCAGCTCCATGAGTTTGAGCCTCAATGAGATAACCCATGACCAATATCATATGCTCATTTACAGATGTCCTGGTTTTTGCTTACAATTCAAAAGTTTCTAAAGTGCCCTTTTCTGTTTTGTTATGGCTTGGCCTCCAAACATTTTTCAAGATTATCCAAGATCTGCTTCGCAGTCTCATAATCTTCATGTTGAGCCTGCAGTATGTTATTCATACTAGCCATAACATAACACCGAGTCTGATCGTTAGCAACTTTCCAACGATGATATGCTTGGATTTGCTCACAAGTGGATTCCCCAGTAGGTTTAGAAGGACACGGTATAGTTAGTACAAAAGTTAGTTTCTCAAAGGATAGGACGATATTTAGGTTCCGTTTTCAATCATTAAAATTCTCACCGGTCAATTGGTTTTTATCAAGTATCAGAGATAAAGTGTTTTTAGACATTTTTAATCTACAATAAAGAATCATATATCAAACATAAACAAATATAATATAATAATTTAGTAAGATAACATAATCATGTATGGCATACAAATGTGTTTATGTGTCAAAACCTTGAAAAAATTACAACCTTATAATGATAATTTCCAACTTAAAATTCAACAAGCCGCCTTGGGGAGACTTACCAAATTCAATTAAGAACACAGATCCCCTCCTGATTAATATATGTCATCTAGGACCCGTATGATCCAACATATATTAATAATCATTTCTTTTGACATTAATTTATTAATAAAGCTCCTAGGGGAGGTTAACAATAAAATTAACATGAATGTATAACCATCATTTTAATATTTTATCCATGGTTTATTATCGTCGTCTTGAGGTGATCAACGATAAACCACGCTAAAATACCTTATCCTTTCAGCGATCCAACCTAGTACATGATGAAATCCCTTTCTTGGGGTCGGGACCACCATGTGTTACCCATGGACCAACGATGGATGCCGCAAGTCCTCTCTTTGAAAACCTTCTCCCACTCAATCTTTTGAAATCAAGGTTTTATTTTAAAAAAACATGCATGACCAAATTTTAATTGAGCAGCACTCCCTATTCTATATGGTATATTATCAATATATATTGCAAATCATATTATAATACAAACAACCAAAGTTACAAGTAAAATAATAATAAATAACCGTAATATTATGGTTTCACCCTAGAGAATAGAAAACAAAGATTACAACAGCATAATAGAAACATTTTATCAATTCTTCATCATTGAATCCTTAAACTATATCCTTCTTCATGTAATGCCTATCTTCAAGTCTTCAATCCCATATGAATCGAATACTCCATATTTCCAGTCATATCTAAATTTAATGTTTCTCAGAATTGTCCCAAAAATAAAATTAAAATTGTATAAAAAACTAAACCTTTTTTGAAAAAATTTCCAAAACTCTGCCGGCAAGCCGATCTGGGTTATCAGCCTATCGGTCATGACCCACCGGTGTGCCGATCTTTACAAATCAGCTTGCTAGTTCATGACAAATCAGCCTACCAAACCAGAAGTTTAGCCTGCCGCCAGAGCCACCTGATTTCTGCCCATGGACGGCCTGCAGAACCTCATGTCTAGCCTACCAATCAACGATCATTAGCATGCCAGACCTGGAGGGTTTGGCATGCCGACCGAGTAGAAGCCACCCTTTTTAGAAAATACAGTTTCTAATGCAATTTATCAATTTTATTTTCAACAATTCAAAAACATAAAATTAGAGACTCAGGAAATACCTGGGAGCGTTATCATCTATTTTCTAGATTCGTTTTCTCCGAATGATTATTTAATTACAAAATTCTTACAAATTTAAAATTAAATAATAATTCCTAGACAGAGATGATTGTCCGCCATCAAATTACATGAAAAATTTAGATATACATTCTAACCTCTAAGGAACTACAATCAACATAAATTAATTAATTAATAAATAATTAAATAATAATTTAATCAACTATAATTAATTAATAAACATTCACCACATAATCCATAACAACATAAAAATATATAAACACCTAAAGTACCAACTCTCTATAAAATTAAATTCAAGCTAGGAGAGATCAAGATCACATAATTTACACATATAGCACGATCACAAACTCGTAATTTTATGTAAAATTCATGGCTTTGATACCAATTGTTAGAAAAATAGTACGCAACCGAATTTTAAAAATTTTATATCAGAGTATTTTCTAAAACATAAGTTTGACACGCTATATGCATAAATTAACTAAATCTTACTAACCTCTGAATGCTGAAGAACTCTCACAAACCGTGAAGAGAAGTAACGTTCCAAAAGAACCTTAACCAACTAGTCTTCTATGCTATTCTTTATCTATGATCGGAGTGAGTGTGGGGTCACGTTGTTCAGCTTTTTCCTGGTAACTCTCCTTCCAACCAATTGAGAGAACCTAAAACTAGTGTTCGTGATTTATGAACAAGAGCTCTCAGAGAGTTTTCAGAATCATACCAATGGAGTTTCACTCATAATCTCTCAATTGATCTAAATAATAAAGAGACTTGATGAGACTATAAAAGTGTACATTTTTTAATGCTTAAATCATTTATTTACGTTTTTATTTCTCATTAAATCCTCTAATTAATAGCATTTTGTGTTAATAAGTATTTTTGTGTCTTGGTGTGAAAATATGTTTAAAAATACATTTTTAGTGTGTTTTTATATTAATAGTAATTTTTAGAATGATTCTAGTGTGTTAAATAAGTGTCTAGTCTGTAAATAGTCAAAACCGTAAAACTAATGCGGTTATTTTATTTTGAGTTTTAGTGTGTTTGATAGTATGTTTTAAGTTTATAAATATGTCTTGTTATATTTTTAGTAATTTTTAAAAATATTTTCAAGTCATAAAAATTATATCTATGCTAAACCGTAAGAGACTAGAAATTTTAGGAGTTTTTATCTATTTTTGTGTGTTTTATTGTAAAATAAATATTTTTAATATTTTTGTAAAATAATTAATATTAGTGTGTTTGTGATTTTTAGATTTAAAATCTGGAGGAAAAACGGAACAAAACGACACCAAAACGGATAAAATCGGACATCGAATGCATAAAAAAGATAAAGAAAATTTGAATTTAAATTAAATGGGACACGTGGCGAGTTTCTAATCGTTCGATCACCTGCCGAATCAATCTCAGCCGTCTGAGGAAGAGACGTGTGTCAACGCATCATTCGGTGCTTCAGCGGAATCTCACAGTGCGGTCCACGTGTCGAAATATGATTGGCACGTGCATCACACGCGCCGACAAAGCTACAGCGTGTCTTAGAGGGTGCAGCAGGCGTTTCCGATCGTGTGCGGTCGTGTCCACCAACATCTATTCTCTGAACCGTCAGATCTGAATACTTTGACTCATCCATCGGCCTTAAATCTTGGTCCCACCTGGCCCATCTTGCCCGCGTCCGACAGCCATTGGATCTCGTTTTGAACGGTTTAGATCGTGCCTGTTCCGTGCTGATTTGGTCTACGTCACACTGGATTACAAACTCAAATTTGCATACTCACCAATGCGGATCAGCGTGAAAGAAGAAAGAAATAATACAAATCGTCAACTTTCAACAGGGAAGAGCATTAATTATAAATGGACGTTTGTAAAATCGATTCCCTATAAATACCGAGGCATTTGCCTTAGTTGAAAAAATCCCTCTCGTAGCATGAAAATGTGTTGCAATAATTATAGTCTAGTTTTTATTTTAGTTTTCAGTCTAGTTTCTTATAAAATATTTTTTAGTTTATGTTGTAAAAATTATGCTCAATAATATCAGTAGTACTTTATTAATTATGTCTTTCTAAATTTCTTTTTAGCTGAGGGGAAAGGGGGAAATTCTTGCAAAATTATCTTAAATATTTTTGGTTTTTTGTAGTTTCCTAAGCTGTTGTAATGCCAAAATATTCTCTTAAAAAACCTAGAATTTTAATATTTTCTTAGCTAGAGCTCTGCCAAAATTACGGTTCTAATTTATCGACGATATAGACTGGTACGGATAATGCTTAGGAGGACCTTGATTACTCGTAGACAGAGAATGGCTCGGTAAATGCTTAACTCACTATCTTGGTTGTTATTTTAGTTAAGTTATGTTGAAATGCTGCTTATTTATTAAGTTGTGTTTTTGCTACATTATAGACATGGAATGACACAGTAAATGCTTGGTAAATCTTGATTTATTGTCGACATAGGATGGCATAGTGTATACCTAAATCAACTAAAAAATAAAAAGAGAAACTAAAATTTATTGATGATAATTGTCAGAATAGAACCTTTGAACCTCAGTCCTGTTATTATTGTTGTTTTACTTCTTTAAATTGTCGTTATTATTGTCGTTACTCTGCTTAAGTTACTATTAGGATTTCTTGTTATTAAAGTTTCAAATTATCAAAATTTAAAGATGAAAAATGTTGTAAAAAAATGTATAAATATTGTAAATATATTCTGTGAATAATCAATATTAATCCTCAAATTTTTCAGTTTAAATAAAAAGAAAAAGTTAATATAATACATGTACTGAAACTAAATAAATCTTTTCTTGTGGGTTCGACCTCGGATTCACCGAGAAAATATTACTTGAGACAACCTTATACTTGAGGTTAGTTTAAAATGCGTAAATAGACGCGAGACCAAGTTTTTGACGCCGTTGCCAGGGAATGTATTGTTTTCATTGCAGTATAATATTGTGTAATATATTTTCTTTTTCTTTTTATTTTTCTTTTATATATTACTAACTCTTCTTTTCTTTTGTTTTATTTCCTTTCTTTTGTTAATATCTTCTATTTTGCAGGTATTAAGTATTGTTCACGTAGAAATCTGCATGCATTTTCTGTAAGTTACTATTTGTAGTAGTTCCTATACACGTCACTATTTTAATATTAAAAAAATAAAAAAAAAAAATAATTTAAAAATAATAATAAAAAAAAATTTTCTCTCATTTCTTTTGTAAAATATTTATTTTGCTAGTTTTAGGTTTTTGTTTTGAAATAAAACATCATAAAATTTTAGATTAGGTTTTCCATAATACTTAATAAACAAATTGTGTTTTTGTAAAAAGTATTTTTCGAGAAAGTTTTGTTGGGGGACTGGTACTGGTTCGAAATTCTTTCCTATAACCTGTTTACTTTTGGAGATTCTCCCAACACCAGTCATTCCTGGAACATTGTTCTGTTAAGGAAATTGGTTCTTAAGGAGCCTTAGCACCACCAATCTTTCCTAGGAACATTCTTGAAAAATAAAATTCGCAAACTTCACAAAATCAATAAGGCAGATACTTTTCATTCACTGCTCTACTCTCCCTGAGTGGAGTAAAGCTTAGTATTTGCCTATAAAATTATGTAAATATTTAAATAATTTGTATGCCAGCTTGGTTTCATGAGTCTAATAGTCGTAGGTTAGTTAGGAAAAGTTTAGAATCGCATTTCGTTTCTGTTTTGTCTTCAAATTCACCAAAAATGGCTGATGATGAAAGAGTTCATAATGAAAATATTGTTAATCAACAAATCATCAATCCTATTGTTCGTTCAATGAGAGATTATTTGCAACCACCCCGTGAATCTACTTCATCATGTTTGGTTTTTCCTCTCAATGCTCATCACTTTAGGTTTAAACCTGGAATGATCAACTTGCTTCCCAATTTTCATGGCTTAGAATCTGAAAATCCATATTTGCACCTTAGAGAGTTTGAAGATGTTTGTGCTACCTTCACTGACCAGGAAGTTTCAAATGAAATTGTTAAGCTTAAGCTTTCCCCTTTTTCTTTAAAAGACAAAGTTAAAACTTGTCTTACTTTTTTAAAACCTAGGTCAATAGGTACATGGCAAGAAATGCAAACTGAGTTTCTGAAAAAATTCTTTCCAACACATAAGACTAATGCTTTGAAAAAACAAATTCAAAATTTTTCCCAAAATGCAAAAGAAGTTTATTTCCAAAGCTGAGAACGATTTAAAGATTTGTTGAATTCTTCCCCACATCATGGTTTTGAAAAATGGCGTTACATTAGTTTTTTTTATGAAGGCTTAACTCCTGAAACCCGTCAATTTGTTGAAACAATGTGTAATGGGGAATTCCTTGATAAAGAACCTGATGAAGCGTTAGATTTTCTTGATAATTTGACTGATAACTCTCAATACTGGCAACATAGTAATTCTGAAGGCTCAATTAGATCTAATCTTGCTAATGCTCAAAGAGGTGTCCATCAACTTAGTCAAGAAAATGATCTAAGTGTTAGAATTGCATGTTTGACTAAAAAGATTGAAGCCATGGAACGAAGGAATGTCCAAGAACCCAAAATTGAAATTTTGTGTAGTGTTTGCTAAACTCTAGGACACTCAACTTATGAATGCCCAATTTTTAAGGAAGAGTCCCATGAATAGGTGAATTACACAAATCAATTGGACCCACCTAGAAAGCCATTTCCATCCCCACATTCTGACACATACAATTCACAATGGAAAAACCATCCCAATTTCAGTTAGAGAAATGATCAACCACAACAGCAATATCAACCACCACCACCACCATTTCCACTACAAAACTCTCAAGGCCGTCCACCATTTCCATCAAATTCTCAAAATTTTCAAAGGCCTCCACAAAATTTTTTTGAAAATCTCCAATCTCGAGTCAAAACTCTTGAAGACACTTTGCAAACTTTCATTCAGGCTCAAAAATCATTCATTCAAAAACAGGAAGTTCATAACACTCGCACTTCTCAAGACATTCATGAAATTAAAGAATCCATTTCCAAACTCACTTCTTCCCTTCGCATTCAAGAAAAAGACAAATTTCCTGCTCAACCTTTACATTATCCATCTGCTAATGAAATTGCCTCTTCCAGATAACAGTCACAACAAGAAACTGTTAATTTTATTACAACTCTTCAAAGTAGAAAAACTGTTGATAAAACTAATCTTTTAAAAGATCAGAAAGTTAATTCAACTTTGAAAAGTGGTGATCAAATTAATAGTGATAAGTGAAATTCTGAAAAAGAAAAGAGCGTTTCAAGAGAGAAATTTGTTCCAAAGATTCCATTTCCTCAAGCTTTGCTTTCAAAAGAGAAGTTTGACAAAAAAGCTGAAATTTTTGAACTGTTCAAACAAGTCAAAATTAACATTCCCCTTTTAGATGCAATCAAACAAGTCCCATCTTATGCTAAATTTTTGAATGATTGTTGTACAATTAAAAGAAAGCATAATGCGACTAAAACTGTATTTTTAGCTGAGAATGTTAGTTCCATCATTTAACATGATTCATCATTGAAATACAAAGATTCTGGCTGTCCCACAATTTCTTGCATCATCAAAAATACTCAAATTGAACATGCTTTGTTAGACTTGGTGCTAGTGTCAACCTCTTACCTTATTTTGTTTATCAGCAATAGGTCTAGGTGAACTAAAGCCAACTTCTGTCACACTTCAACTAGCTGATCGATCTGTAAAAATTTCGAGAGGTGTTGTCGAGGATGTGTTAGTCCAAATTGATAAATTTTACTACCCAGTGGATTTCATTGTTTTGGATACACAACCTGTCACAAATTCAAATGTTCAAATTCCTGTCATTTTAGGTCGTACATTTCTTACAACTTCTAATGCTCTGATTAATTGTAGAAATGGAATACTAAAATTGTCTTTTGGGAATATGACTTCAGAATTCAACGTTTTTAACATGGCACAATCACCCTCTGGAAAATGTGAAGTGAACTTTGTTAAGAGCAATACTTCTGGAACGTTTATTGATCCTTTGGCTGATTTGGCTAATTCTTTTGATTCGAATGTTCCACCCAAAGTTGATAACCATCCTGTGAATGTTTTTGACCAATCTCCTAAAGCTAAAAATTCAAATTTTGAAGCTAAATGTGAAAATGAAGTTTTTGGAGAAAAACTTGAGGATGTGGTGATGGGTGACACTATGGGTGACACTATGGATGACCTCATGTATGATCTCATGGATGAAGAAGAATTTCAGCAAAGATTCTTTGCAACTGCTGGCAACTTAACTTTTTGGGAGTGTTATCTTTTGGGAAGGTTTAGAGCAACTCGTCCAACAGTCATCAACATTGACGATTCTGACTTCGAACCAGAAACTGAAATCATAGTTATAGATTAATGTTTGTATTGTCTTTATGTTTTTTGTATTTTTTGTTGTTTCTTTATTTTCTTTGTTTTTCCTAAAAATCAGAAAAATAATTTCAAAAATTCATTAAAATGGTAGAAATTATGGAGGTTATAATCAGCACGATTATTTGGTATTTTTGTATCAACGGCCTCTAGAAACCCATTTTAATGAAATAATTTTAAATGAATTTTTTTGAATTTTAGATCTTTATTAAAAAAACAAAAAAAATAAAATAAAAATAAATTGAAAAAAAAAACTCAAAAACACAAAAATATTTTCATGTCTGAGTAATCTGTTAGGTTACTTTTCTTTAGCTCATTTTAGTTCAGCCCATTACCCTCGCATGTGTCTTAGTAATCTTCCCCGTGTCTAAACAGAATTTTACCCATTGTCTATAAAATCTGTTACTGTACATCCAAGCTTAGAAATCTTTGTTCTTTCTCTCTCTAAATTTCTTGTTCTCTCTCTCGAATTCTCTCTGTCTTCTCATTAAAATTTTGAGAAATTCTTCAAAACTCTTTCAAAGTTCTTCAATCTTTTAAACACTTTTTCTAGAAAATCTTCAATCTCCTTTTCTTCTGCTTCCACAAAAATCTTCACAATCCTCTCTCGAACTTTCTCTTAAAGCTTTCAATTCACTCTCAAGAATCTCAATTCCTCAATCATGGATCCGAAATATGAGCATTTAAAGAAATATTTCCCTTCACTTTCTCAAAGAAAAATCAGAAAGAAGTACAAAACTAGAGTCACTCGTCTTTGGGTACTTTCATGTTTTAAGCTTCCTACTGATATTAAGATGTACATAGAAGGTCTTGCTCGTTCAAGTGATGTAAATAATGTAGGTTTACCTGGTATGGGTACAAGTCTGTGTGCTAGAAAAAGAAGAGCTCGTCGTATGGAGTCAAAATGTCATAAATGTTCTCGTCAAACTTGTTCTGGAAAATGTCCCTAACCTGGTTTCGTATCTAGAAATAGGGAAGATAAAATTCAGTTCTATAAAAATGGTCTTAGGAATGAAAACTTAAAAGATCTCCGAGTTTCTCTTGAGTCCCATCCAAATGGATACGTTTGGGGGGCTATGAAACAACTCTGGCCTCAATTTCATGAAGAAAAAGAACGTTTTAGGAATCTGACGTTAAAAGACCCAACTATTCAATTTGCGAGAATGTTAGATGGAAAAAAGACTCAAGATCCTTCTACTTCAGAATGAGGTCTATAAGGTATTTTTCTTTATTTCTTTGGGTGTTTGTCCTAAAAAAAAAATTGAAAATTTATTCGAGGTATGATCATGGTTTTAATAAAAAAAATCATCAAAACGGCTGAGTAACAGAATTTCTAGAAACGTGTTTTGTTGAACAAAAGTTTTCTTCAACTCATTCTCGAATAAAATTTCATCAACAAAAAGATTTTTATTTTTGTGATTTGTACAGTTGTTGTTAAATAATTGTGATAGTACCGTTTATCATATAATAATAATATCTTGACTTTTTTCTTTTGTCAGATGCATAATTTTCTTTGGTAGGTATCTTGTGTGTCGTGTAAGATAAGCTTTGCTTCAAATTTTAAAATTTAGTCCCATTTGTCAAAAGTTGTACAGTAAAGTCTAGTTTGTCAAAAGGTTAATAGTGTTGTCAAGTACAAGTTGTCTGCAGGGTGTCACATTTATCTGTCCTTGTCTGTCATCACAATTGTCTTAATTTAATTTTACCCAACGTTCTCTTTAAGTGTTTATAAAATCCTTTTAGTTCTTAAGTTTTTCTCAGAGCGAATTTGTAAGATAGAGTAGTCAAAAAAAAAAAAAAAGAAGAGTCTTAGTCTTAGTAACTATCATGGATTCCTCGTCCCAATCATCTTTAAAGTTCAACAATATCTGTGTGTTTTGTGGTTCTAAATTAGGAAAAGGCATTGATTACATAGAAAATGCATTTCATTTAGGCTATGTCTTGGCTAAGAAAAAGATAAACCTTGTCTATAGAGGAGGTAGTCTAGGTTTAATGGGTACTGTTTTTGTTGGAAGACGTTCTGGAGATACTGGAGCTCTAGGTATTATTCCAAGTGTCCTTGCTCAAAGTCATTTATGTGGTCCTACCATTGGTGTTGAAAAAATAGTTGCAGGTATGCCTGAGTGAACAAGAGACATGGAGTTTACTTCTGATGCTTTCATTACCTTACCTGGAGGTTTAGGAACTCTAGAGGAACTTTTTGCCATTGCTAGTTAGAAATTGTTAGGACTACACTCTAAACCTGTTGGTTTGTTAAATATAAATAGTTACTTTGACAGTTTGCTTAGTTTTTTAGATCACGCTGTGGAACAAAAGTTTCTTGAGGAGTCAGGAAGAAAGATTTTTATCTCTGCCACTACTGCAGAGGAATTGCTTGAAAAAATGCACGTCATTGATCCTAAAACGGACACTGCAACATCAAAGTTCTGCGGAAAATGCAAACGAGATTGGGATATTTCTCTCTAAACTCTACCTCTTTTAGTTTTACTTGCAGCATTATTGTTTTTGTCTTTGTCTATGTGTTTGTCTTTGAATAACTGCTTTGGTAAGTATATGTTGTTACTCTTCTTACTTAATCTTGTTAAACATTGGGAACAATGTTCAATTTAGGTTGGGGGGAGAAGGTTGTGTCAATTTTTTTTCTTTTCTTTTGTGATTGAATCTAGGACTAGGTTTAAAAACCAAGCGAAAAAAAAGAAGAAAAAGTGTGATGTTTGTAAGACTTTAAGATTCATGTGTTCATAGGTCGAGATGGCTGAGTGAAGGTTTTGTCCTGAAACGCGTCTCGATAATGGTCTGAAAATGAAGTCCTTTGTGTTTGTAAAATTCTCATCTCTGCATCTTTCCTTTGTAGCATGCAAGTTTGAAGATGGCTAAAGTAAGGAGTATTTAATATTCTTGAAACACATCTTCACCTTGGTAGAAATAGCTGAGTAATAGAGTGACTAGCATTCTTGAAACGTGTTTCTACATGATTGTAAAAACTGTGTGTTTGCATTGCATTTATTTTTATTAAAAAAATTAAAAATCTAAAAATATTTTGGTGATTTGCCTCCTGTCCAATGACGATATCAAGATTATATCATTTCCATGACTTGAGTTAAATTTTAAATACTATTTAAGTTTATGTTAGTTTCTTTAGTCTGCCATATGTTTAGGATGAAATTTTCCCAAATTTTGAACACTTAATCTTGCACTATGATTTGTTATATTAATTTAGAGACTGTTTATGTTAGTATAATTTGGTTTATTTTTATAAAATCTTATAACTTGTGTAAATCCCTCTTGAGGTGAAATCCTAGATAACACTAAGTTATAGATATAATTTAGGCCATCTTTGGATCGTTTGAGCCTTTGAAGCTAACCTGTTTACATTTCATATCCCTAGTTACCTCGTTGTGCTTAATGTTTTGTTTTCTTTGTTACCCATATATTTAACTTAGCCTTTTTAATAAATTCATAATCCTTTTTCTTGTACCTTTCACTTATAAGCCATTTGTTCTTTCAAGTGAAATCAGATTTATGAGGTTAGGATGAGTTAAGAATATCTACTACCTTTGTAAAATATGTATGTTTATCGTAACTCTTCAGTTATTTTGTTAAAAAAAAAAGAAGAAAAAAAAAGAGAGAAAGTTAAATAAAAAATGGTTGACAAAGGAAATTTCATTTCGAGTTTGGGATTGTAAACTTTGGGAATTGGATTGTATATTTTAAAAGTTCAGGATTTTTGTAAGTGTCTTATGGGTGAACTAAGTCTCAAATATATCTTCCATCATACCTTTAACCCAAGCCTTACATTACAAGTTGAATAAAGTCCTAAAGGTCTTCAACAAAGTGTTATTCTACATTAGTGGAGAGAGTGATGAAAAACAAATTTATAAGAATTTATTTAAATAAATTAAGATATATTAATATAAATTTATCTAGTTAATATGCATTGATTAGTAATAGAAATTCACACACACACAGAGGAAAATTCATCTTAAATAATTGACGAACTCTAGAAATAAATCATAACTTAATTAGTGTTTACATCTTTACTTTGAGGCATGAATATGAGATAAACCCTGAGGAAAATCAGTGAGGAATCGCAAGTTTCATAAAAATAAAAAAATAAAAAAAAATTTTGTTTGTTTTAAGTTTTATCGCTTTAGTTGCTAGAGACTAGCAATAAGCTGGTTGGGGGTGTGATGAGACTGTAAAAGTGTACATTTTCTAATGCTTAAATCATTTATTTACGCTTTTATTTCTCATTCAATCCTCTAATTAATAGCATTTTGTGTTAATAAGAATTTTTGTATCTTGGTGTGAAAATATGTTTAAAAATGCGTTTTTAGTGTGTTTTTATGTTTTTAGTAATTTTTAGAGTCTTTCTGATGTGTTAAATAAGTGTCTAGTATGTAAATAGTCAAAACTGTAAAAGCAATGCGGTTATTTTATTTTGAGTTTTAGTGTGTTTGATAGTGTGTTTTAAGTTTATAAATATGTCTTGTTATATTTTTAGTAATTTTTAAAAATATTTCAAAGTCATAAAAATTATATATGTGCTAAACCGTAAGAGACTGGAAATTTTAGAAGTTTTTATCGATTTTTGTGTGTTTTATTGTAAAATAAATATTTTCAATACTTTTGTAAATATTATGTTTGTAAAATAATTAATATTAGTGTGTTTGTGATTTTTAGATTGAAAAAAGGAGGAAAAACGGATGAAAACGATACCAAAACGGATAAAATCGGACATCGAATGCATCAAAAAAATAAAGAAAATTCGAATTTAAATTAAATGGGACACGTGGAGAGTTTCTAACCGTTCGATCACCTGCCAAATCAATCTCAACTGTCCGAGGAAGAGACGCGTGTCAACGAGTCATTCGGTGCGTCAACGGAATCTCACAATGCGGTCCACGTGTCGAGATATGATTGGCGCGTGCATCACACGCGCCGACAAAGCTACAGCGTGTCTCAGAGGGTGCAGCAGGCTTGTCCGATCGTGTGCGATCGTGTCCACCTGCATCCGTTCTCTGAACCGTCAGATCTAAATACTTTGACTCATCCATCAGCCTTAAATCTTGGTCCCACCTGGCCCATCTTGCCCGCGTCTGACAACCATTGGATCTCGTTTCAAACGATTCAGATCGTGCCTGTTTCGTGCTAATCTGGTCTGCGTCACACTGGATTACAAACTCAAATTCGCATACTCATCAACGCGGATCAGCATGAAAGAAGGAAATAATTCAAATCGTCAACTTTCAACAGGGAAGAGCATTAATTATAAATGGATGTTTGTAAAATCGATTCTCTATAAATACCGAGGCATTTGCCTCAGTTGAAAAAATCCCTCTCGCAGCATGAAAATGCTGTTGTAATAATTACAGTCTAGTTTTTATTTTAGTTTTCAGTCTAGTTTCTTGTAAAATATTTTCTAGTCTATGTTGTAAAAATTATGCTCAATAATATCAGTAGTACTTTATTAATTATGTCTTTATAAATTTCTTTTTAGCTGAAGGGAGATGGGAAAATTCTGGCAAAATTATCTTAAATATTTTTGGTTTTTCGTAGTTTTTTAAGCTGTTATAATGCCAAAATATTCTCTTAGAAAACCTAGAATTTCAATATTTTCTTAGCTAGAACTTTGCCAAAATTACAGTTATGATTTATCGATGACATAGACTGGCACGTATAATGCTTGGGAGGACCTTGATTACTCGTAGGCAGAGAATGGCTCGGTAAATGCTTAACTCACTATCTTGGTTGTTATTTTAGTCAAGTTATGTTGAAATGCTGCTTATTTATTAAGTTGTGTTTTTGCTACATTATAGACATGAAATGGCACAGTAAATGCTTGGTAAATCTTGATTTATTGTCGACATAGGATGGTATAGTGTATACTTAAATCAACTAATAAATAAAAAGATAAACTAAAATATATTGAAGATAATTGTCAGAATAGAACCTTTGAACCTCAGTCCTGTTATTATTGTTGTTTTACTTCTTTAAATTGTCGTTATTATTGTCGTTACTTTGCTTAAGTTACTATTAGGATTTCTTGTTATTAAAGTTTCAAATTATCAAAATTTAAAGATGAAAAATATTGTTAAATATTGTAAATACATTCTGTGAATAATAAATATTAATCCTCAAATTTTCAGTTTAAATATAAAGAAAAAGTTAATATAATACATGTACTGGAACTGAATAAATCATTCCTTGTGGGTTCGACCTCGGATTCACCGAGAAAATATTACTTGAGACAACCTTATACTTGAGGTTAGTTTAAAATGCGTAAATAGATGCGAGACCAAGACTCACTCTGCTTTTATAGAGTTGGGTCTAGGAGTCAATCCTTGTCAGATAAGGACTCGAAAATTCGAATCAGAATCAAACCAGAAATAATATTTGATAAAATCTATGTCTAAAATGCGTGATAAAAAATCCCACAGTTGGCAGGCCGAACTATTAGATTGGCCTGTCGAACATGTCTCATCGGTAGACAGAAGTTTAAGATTGGCCCGCCGAACTTACGATTTTTTATCCCTGCGAATATTGATCTTCCACCCGAGATTCTTAGGATAGAGCCTCAGTTTTGATTCAAATAACTAATAGAAAAGTTATCTAATTAAAATAGTCATATCTAAATAATTTCTATGAAAATAAATATTCCTGATAATTCAACTAGTTTATCTTGAATTAATTCAAAATTAATCTAACCAATAAACAGACATGAATTATCCGTTCTCGATAATTCAACAAGTTTATCTTGAATTAATTTTATCACAAAATTAATTCAACCGATAAACAAACATGAATTATCTGATTTTACCGAATTTCAACCAATCTGATAAATCTGACATAAGTCACCAATTATTGCAAAAGCATGTCGTATTGTTACAGGATTTTTGTGAGCTAGCAAAGGAGACTAAATAGACCTATATAGTTCAAGCTTCTGATAATTTTAAAACCCAATATCCCAGATATATATTTCATAATTATCAACTCCAATGCTACTCCACTAAATGCTTGGAGCTGTACTCTCGAACTATATAGAATTACAAAGCCCGTATAGCTAAGTCTCCATGACATATCATAGTGTATCGTATCCCCATAGGATTATCCATAATCGGCTTAAGGACAAGTTTTGTCTTATCTTTTCAATTATTTTTATTTTACGTTCCATTATCTCACCATTGAAAAACTCACCATCTAAAGACGGTTTACCATTCGGTTACACCTATGTATCAAATGGTTGAGCGCTCTAGTTTTTCAATTACAAGATAACGCATATAAGAGGATATCACTACTCCTAAAGATGAGCTACGGATTTCATATATATGAATAACAGGTCTACGCTATCAAGAGTCATGCTTTCAACGTACCGGCATGCATACCACTGTTAAAATATGGGTGTCACCCTTTAGTACATCAAAAGACACAAGTCAAGACAATGGGCCCACTATTCATCTCAAGATTAAGATATAATACAAATGATTAATTTAAGTGAATCGATTTGTCGAGACAGAATTATTAATTCAAATTAATTCACTTTATATTTTGATCCAACACATCTTAACCTATGACAATGTACCAATGTTTCTATTCGTGAAGTCCACCACCGATGGCAAAGACAAATCATCTCCCAATAAGGATATAGACAACATAACAATCTTTATATGAATAAAGCGTCCAACTTTATTCACTCGATTACGGATCTTATAATTTAGACCGTCACCTTAAGAATCGTGTCTTCCGTATAATCTATCTATCATATGCCCAATTCTTAAAGATTTAGACCAACAGTCTCAAACTATTGTTTGCTTAACATACATTCAACAAATATGAGCATAAAGAGGATAAGATTTGGTATATAAATAATAAATAAATTCTTTATTGATAAAAATGTCTCCAAAAACATATTATATTTTTACTTCTTAGGGCAGACACATCTAACATAATACTCAGTTTGGTTGCAAAATTAAAGCTTTTAGATCTAATAATGCTTGAGAATTAGCCTTTGACACATATTTTAAAGAAAAAGATGTCTTACATCAATATGCTTGTGTGGAAACACCACAACAAAATTATGTGATTGAATGAAAACATCAACACTTATTAAATGTTGCTAGATCCCTATATTTTCAGTATAGGATTCCTCTTCAATATTGGACTCAATGCATTCTAACTGCCACTTTTCTGATTAACAGAACCCCCTCCCCTTTATTCACAACAAAAACTCCATACGAGCTGCTATACAAGTCTACTATAGACTACTCCTCTTTCAGAGTTTTTGGTTGTTTGGCATTTGCTTCTACCCTATTAGCTCATCGTACTAAATTTCAACCTTGAGCCAAGCCGTGTGTTTTCATAGGCTATCCATAAGGCATTAAAGGCTACCAATTACTTGACATCCACACCAAGCAGATATTTGTTTCTAGGGAGGTAGTTTTCCATGAACAGGTATTTCTCTTCTATTCTGTGGTTTCTATGACCTATTTAGTAGACCCCTTCCTTGATCTAGTCTTGCCTATTTCCATCCTAGACATTCCCCCCACAACATCATCCAACCCTCCTTCCCCTACCAATCCTTCTTATTCCAGCTCTTCTACATAGTCCCACAACATTCCTCTCAGAAGGTCATTCAAAATTAGCAAACCACCCTCTTACCTGAGTGAGTTTCATTGCAACCTCTTACTCCCTCACCAAACCAAAGAGCACACATCAATTCGATATCCATTAACTAACTGCCCGACATATCAGTCCATCTCACCATCATATAAAGCCTATATCCTCAATGTTTCCTCACACTATGAACCTCAATTTTACCACCAGGCAGTTAAACATCCGCAATGAAGGAAAGCTATAAAGGCTGAACTTGACACTATGGAATCCAACAACACTTGGTCCATTGTAACTTTACCTCAAGGGAAACATTCAATAGGTTGTAAATTGCTTTTCAAAGTCAAACACAAACCTGACGGCTCAGTAGATAAATACAAAGCCAGATTAGTTGCCAAGAGGTATATTCAACAAGCAGGTGTGGATTTCTTGGACACTTTTTCCCCAGTTGCCAAATTGTTCACTGTCAAAATCCTCCTAGCATTAGCAATAAATCACTCTTGGCATTTAATTCAAATGGATGTCAATAATGCATTCCTCGATTGAGACCTTTTGAAGAAGTATATAGGGACCATCCTTTAGTTTACAACAGTCAAGGGGAGTCATTCAATGTAGAAGAGAAACATGTTTGTGGGCTTCATAAGTCAATATATAGCCTCAAACAAGCCTCAAGGCAGTGGTATGCCAAGTTTTCAGCATTAGTAATTTAATTTGGATTCACTCAATCCAAATCTGATTATTCGTTGTTCACAAAAGGAACAGGCTTATCCTTTGTTGCCTTATTGGTCTATGTTGATGAAATATCATCACAGGCCCCTCAATTCACACTATTAATTAAGCTCAACTGTTCCTCAATAGTCAGTTCAAACTCAAAGACTTGAGAAGCCTGAAATATTTAATTGGTCTTGAAATTGCATATTCAAATCAAGGCATTGCTCTCTCTCAACGTCACTACACTTTACAACTTTTGGAAGACACTGATTTTCTTGCTTACAAGCCTGCATTTGTTCCCATGGATCCTAATCTAAAGCTTACTGCTTTTGATGGTGAACTCTTATTCGATTTTTTCTAACACCGACGACTTATTGGACGCCTTTTGTACTTGACTCTTTCTTGACCAGACATTACTTATGTTGTCCATAAATTGAGTCAATTCCTAGCACAGCCTCGCGTTCAACACCTACAAGTTGTACATCACCTCTTGAGATACTTGAAAGCTCATCCTAGACAAGGCCTATTCTTCTCAGCTTCATCTTCTATTTAGTTGAAAGCCTCCTCAGATGCTGATTGGGGCTCATGTCCAAATTCAAGGAAGTCTACCACAGGGTTTTGTGTTTTCCTAGGCAATTCATTAATATCTTGGAAAGCCAAGAAGCAAACCACTATCTCTCGCTCCTCTGTAGAAGCTGAGTATCGAGCCCTCGCTGCAACAACCAATGAACTCGTTTGGCTGCAGCAATTATTGCAAGATTTCTCAATTTCCAATAGTCACCAGCTCTACTCTTTTGTGATAATCAAGCAACTACTCATATTGCCTCTAACCCCACGTTCCATGAACAAACAAAACACATTGAGATTGATTACCATTTTGTTAGAGACAAACTCAATGTAAGTTTTATCAAATTGCTTCCAATTCGTTCACAAAACCAACTTGCAGATGTATTCACAAAAGCCTTGCCTGCCTCTTCCTTATTTCCTTTACCATCCAAGATGGCTATAAAGGACATTTACAGTCCATCTTGAGGGGGAGTTTTACAATTTAGAGTTGGTTAGTTACATAACAGTTTCTATTAGTTTACCCATGGTAACCAATTAGTTCCATATCTTGTAATTAATTATTTTTTATTCGTTCCATGAGAGACTCATGTATATAAATAGTGTAAAGCCAGGTTACATTTTGAATAATAAGAAGAAGTTTTCATTCTCTCAAATTCTCCATTTCTCTTCTCTTTGTTATCTCACTCTGATTCAATAACTATGAATAAAAAAACCTTGATCTCATCCTACTATATGGAAGCCAGACCTAACCCAAAACTAGTAAATTTTGACTCGACGTTGGGAAAGTTGAGCCGAAAACAGGCCTTTTGTAACCATCCAAAACCCCCCATTTCCATTCAAAAGAACAACATATGTACTTACACCTATCTTTGGTGATTAACATGGCATGAAAATCAACAAAAAAGTTAGACAAGAATATGAAGGAAGGACACATTATCATCTATTCAAGTTAAACTATTTTGTGACTCTTAACTGTTCAATTCTCAGCATTGGGTTTGCAAAAGAGCCATGTAAGGAAACTTTCATTTTACCATCTTCGCTCATCCTGATAAGTTATAAATCACAGCCAAAAACAATCCACAAGAGCTTAGAAATCTAAAAACTTAGTTAATCTATCGCTTCCAAACAATGATGGTCGTTTCACTTTATCCACATCCTCAAATCTTTAAACTGTACAAATTAGTATCACACTTTTTTATAGACCAACAACTGAAACTAAGTCCAAAAGGTCTAACATGACAAGTAAAATGGAAGCAAATACTGGAACCGGTATATAGCCAAAAGGGCCTTCACTGAATATATTAATAGTAATATAGCTTGATAGGCTACAAACATTTCAGCCTGGAGAAACTCCTCTCTCTCTCTCTCTCTAACAAACACAAGAGAAGAGAAATTTCATTTTACCACAAGATCAAACACAAAAGCTAAACAAACAAAGAACCAATAACAAATCTTAGTTAATCAATTACTTAGCATTGTTAGTATCACCATAAGCCTGGAGAGCCTCACCAGTGAGCCTGCAAATCCTCCATTCCTGCAAGATTTTGGCCCCCATTTCCTCGTAAAACCTAATCGCATTGACATTCCAATCGAGCACCACCCACTCCACTCTGCCGTATCCCATCTTCACGGCCTGCTTCGCCACCGCGCTCAGTAGCATCCTCCCGAACCCTTTCCTCCTATAACAGTCCCTCACGAACAGATCCTCCACGTAGAAACCCGGCTTCCCCAGAAACGTCGAGTAGTTCGGGAAGAAGAGAACGAATCCGGCGACCACCGCTTCGCCGCCGTCGGATCGGAAGGTCTCGGCCTCTGGATCGTCGATCGGGAGGTCGAGATTGACGACCTGGAGTTGGGGAGGGTAGAGAGGATTGTTGTTGGTGCTGGTGAGGAAGGGTTTGGAGGAGACTTCGAGGATGAAGACGGTGAAGGAGTGGAAAGGAGGGGAATTGAAGAGAGTGGAGGAGAGAGAGGACTCGGTGGCGGAGAAGAGGTGGGTGAGGCGCTCGAAGACGGCCATCTGGTGGATGAGCCTGTGGATGTGGGGGACGTCGGAGGGGTTGGCGAGGCGGATGCGGACGAAGAGAGGGTGACCTATCGGAGTAGAGTCGGCCGGCACGGTGGAGGCCGGTGTTGGTGCGGGGGTTGGCGGCGGAGGCGGGGCAGCGGCGGCCATTGTTTGGGGGTTTTGGTCTTGGGGGGCTACAAGAGAGAAGGAAAAGTGGCTTCTGGAATGTCAGAGAGAGAGAGAAGCACCAAAGGAAGGAGAGAGTAGAGACTCAAGGGCGATGGAAAGAAATGGAGGGTTTATATCTGGGAGTTTGCTGGGACCGTTCACACTGTCGTAAGCATTGAATCGCTAGGGTATTAGCGAAAAAAAAAGAAAAAAAACAAAGAAAAAAAAGGAGTTAAAGTAGAGATAAGTTAGAGGTTTATTTTTTTTTATTTGTATACCCTAGGCTTCTGGTTGAGTTGACATTCAATTTTTCTTTTTTTGAAAGCAATTACAATTTATGATTTATTAACAAACAACAATTTTATTTAACCTCGTAAAATTATACTCAATTACAAATCAAATAATAAGAACCAGGTTAAAAAATATACTATATATTAGACTATGATCCATAATTTTATGAATAATAAGATTTTAATCCTACGGAGATGAAAATGATTTTTCAATAACTAAAGGCCTTGATTAAATGGATGAAAATGTCCCATGTAACGCCCTTAAGTGGGGGTTAAAAATTTTTAATAAATAAAATAAAGATAAAAAATATAAATAAACATCAAAAGAAATTTGCCAAAGACTTAAATAAAAACTCTCAAAACAAAGTAAAAATATAAACTATAATTAAACCACAATTTAATGTGTCACCTTAAGTTTAATAATCCAAAACTGTCATCATTATCATTCCAACCCTCAACACATTTAAATACAGTCACAGAAAGTAACTTTCGATGCTTACGTTAACATGATGGACATTATTATCAAATGAAGCAAATCCAACTATACACAGCTACATAGCTTCCTCAACTATGTTTCTTGTCACTACCTCGCATACTGTGAGTCCTGAAAAGATAGAAATATACAGGAATGAGCGACAACATGCTCAGTAGAGAAAACATTACTCACCTTTTGGTTTTTATCACTGCCACATTAAAACTTATATGGTTAGTTAGTTCTCAATATTATTCATCAATATTATCATGTTCAATTTCGATGGATACCTTATGATCATTCTTACCAAGTTCCATACATATATGTATACATATTAATTCAGGATTCAATTATGCTCATCTATATCCACGTGCAATAAAATACCATATCACTCAACTCAACGAAACCCAAATAGGCGCGCTTTGCAAACCTCTAAACATTCCAATGATGTTTCGGTGAGGTAACATTTAAGCCCCAGATCCTCATCAAGTCACTTCCTGTATAGTGCGTTTTGAGACTTTTGACCCAAGGGAGCGTCATCACCTCTCTCTATTTTACCTTTTAAGATATTCGTACTCAAGGACATAACCACCGCCCTTTTCACATCTTACCATTCCTCTATAATCATTCATTATTTATAGAGTCAATTTTCCTAACCATGCTTCTCAATTTACGACAACATATGTCAAATCAATATATTCTTCGTTGTACACTACATGACAAGTTCATGTCATAGTCTCATATGTAATATTATAGCAGTTCAACATACATATATATCTTGCAGTAAAAAAATCAATTTTAGTTCTATAAAAACCTCATAAAAGATGAGTAATAGATTTCCTACCTCTTGGCGAATATCATGCCGATAACTTCTAGCTCACAATACCAAGCTCAAAACGTAAGCTCCAAGTACTTTGTTATCCTATGACGTAAAAAATAACCATACTTTAACTAAATTTCTAATCCATAATCATACTAATTTACCATTTATTCTTATTAGTGTGCCATAATCATTTATATGAAATCCTTAGAATATTTTGTAACACAAAACGATAAAAAACAGATAAGTTTGAACTATCTAATCGGCCTACCGATCACTGTTTTTGGCCTACTTAACAAAACTGTTATTTTTTGGCCTCTCTGTCGGCTTGCTGGTACTGTTCACCAGCTTGTCGATACTATTCACTAGCTAGATTTTTATTTTGAAGGTTTTAAACTTAAAACTTAATCCAATCCGTTTTGTCAACTTCCAAGACATAGAAAATGTATAAAAACTATAAAATATCACATTCAAACACATATAAATCATTTTTCTCACAATTTGCATGCTCAATATACAAATCTAAACTAAAAATCAAAACTTTTGAAAAGTAGCCCAAAAACTCATTTTAAGCCAAGATCTATGGAAATCAAGCTTCAAGAACGTTGTATAGTTACCCACAAACATTAAGAACACATTTTTCACAATTCTCATGCCAAAATACAACTTAAAATCAAAGTAAAAGTTTTAGAAATCTAACCTCAAAATTGTGATTTAATCTTGAAAATGTTTAAATCTCTTTGATCCCAGAGCTTGTGAGAAGTTGTTTGTGGATTTTGTGAAAAAATATAACTTAGAGATTTCTTTTGGCTTCTCTTTGCTAATGTCACCGTGAAAGAGAAATAAGGGAAGAGAAAAGAAAGGAAAAGAGAAGGAAGAAAAGAGAGAAAGAAGTTGGCGTGAGAAGAAAGAAGAGAAAAGAAGAAAAGGAGATAGGGAAAACAGGGAAAATTGAGTCTCCTTCGGAGACTTTAGGCATATAATGCCAAACGGCACTTTGGAAATAATTTAGAAGTTTCAAGAACATTTTGGTCAATATATTAAATAAGTATAGGAAATTTAAAAATAAGTATAAATAAATATTGTGAAATAGTTTTTAAATGAAACAAATTTTTAATTGACACACTAATAATTAATTTAGTTACCATAATACCCACTAGGAAAATAACGGGTGTTAAATTCCCATAATGCAGTCTAAACTTCTCATTTGGTAGCAGCTTAAATCATGAATTTTTCGTTCTCCCGTTTTGAGCCTTTTCATTTTGACATTTGTTACCATTGTTGCTCTATTTATCAAATTCCAACTCGGCTCCAAGACATGCCAATGGGAGCCACCCTTTCCATTTTGAGTTGTTCTGGCTTAAAGAGGATGATTTTAATGACACGCTTACCTCTGTTTGGGAGAGAACTTTGGGTGAGTTTATGCTTTCTTCATTCCATGATAAACTTATTGCCGCTGTTGATACTCAAAGATTGGAGTTCATCCAAATTTAGCACCTTGCCAAGGAAAGGATCTCCAAACCGAATCATCTTACTTGTATAAGGGGCCACAATTATGCTCTCCGATGCAACAAATCACAGCGCTTGAGAAAGAAGTGAGCGGTCTTCTACTCAAAGAGGAAGTTTACAAGCGTTAAATTTCCCGCTCTGAATGGCTTGTTGCTGGCGACAAAAAATTCAACTTTTTTTCCCATAAAGCCTCTAAGCGAAGATGGCGTAAAAAGATTCCAAGTCTCTATGATGATAGAGGTCGTTAGGTCACTGATTTCCAAGGTATCTCAAATGTGATTTCCTATCACTACCTTGTTCTTTTCTCGTCTTCATACCCTCTACTGATGCTATTATCTCTGTAATCAATGAAATCTCTTATTGTTTAAAGCCCACAAAGAGAAAATCCCTTGAGGCTAATTAAGTCGCTTTGTTTAGTATGGGACCAACAAAAGCCCTTGGTTTTTATGGTTTTTAGGCCTTTTTTTTTTTCAGAAAAATTGGCCGTTAGTCAGAAAACGTCTTCACAACCACCTACCTCAACATGTTGAATGACTTTAATTCCAAAGATTAAGGAGCCTAAGAAGGTAGCCCACTTCCATCCAATTAGCCTTTATAGCATGCTATACAAAATTGTTACAATGGTATTGGCAAACCGCCTCAGGGAATGGCTCCCTTGTATGATGTGCTTTCAACCCTGGCCGCCTCATCATTTACCATGTCATCAAAGCTTTCAAGCTCATCCACAACATAGGAGGCGCAAAAATGGTAACAAGGTTTTTGGCTTTTAACTCGATATGAGTAAAGCTTATGACCGTGTCGAATAGGATCTTCTAATCAGTGTTGCGACTAAAATAGGCTTCAATAATAGATGATTCTCCCTGGTTATGGATTGTATCTCATTTGCCTCCTTCTCTTTTTTGATGAATGGTATCCCCATAGGTTTTGTCAAACCATGTTGGGGGATTAGACAAGGCTGTCCTTTGTCCTCTTATCTGTTTATTTTATGTGCTAAGGGCCACACTGTACTTACTAATCAAGATGAGCAGTAAGAATTAATCCACAGGTTGAAGTATAATAGAGCATGCTCCTCAGGGTATGTTTAGCACACCGTATTGCATTATACTATATTGCATTGCATTGTATTGTATATAGAAAATACAATACAATATAATACAATACAATATAATACGTTGTGTCAAACAAGCCCTTAGTCACTTACTCTTTCCTGACGATGGCTTAATATTCTATAGGGCAAAAATCAATGAATGTGTGGCTCTTGAAATAATCCTTTCTATGCATGAGATGGCCTCAAGGCAAAAGATCAATTTTGTGGAGCCCCGCATGTCCTATAACCCAAATGTAAAGAAGAGCACTCAGGAGGCCATTCAACGTCTTCTTAGCCTTAATATTGCTAAAGGCCACGATAAATTCATGGGGCTTCCAACTCTTATAGGAAGAAACAAACATAACAGCTTCTGTTTCATAGAAGACTCTGGAAAAAACATCAAAGTTGGAAATTGAAGTTTGCCCATCGTTATCCCTAATCCTTTTAGTTTCTTAATGTGTTCATCATCCACATAACAAGGCTGAGTCCTCGTACAAGCTATTATTTAGTCTATTTCCACTTATATAGCGTGAGCGTATTCAAACCTCCTACCACTTTATGCAATGAACTTCTGAGTCTTATAATGGCTTTTTGGTGGGGTTCTTCTTACATGAACTGAAAAATTTATTGGCTTAAGTGGGACCATATATGTAATAGCCTATCTGGCAAATTAGTCCGGACCACAATTTGAACCACTTTCTCAATTATAAATAGTATAAAGCTCTCTTATGCTACAGTAACAATACAAAATAGCTATAGCGTTAAGCTCTTACATACTTAGTTAAAATAGTTATAACAAATAGTTCTAACCACCCTGTCAAATACCTTATAAATCTAAACTTTTTGGCGACATGGGTTTTCGTGATCTCACTTCTTTCAATAAGGCCATGGTGGCCAAGCGAGGTGGTGCCTCTTGAACAACAAGCTTTTGTTGGTTTTCAAAGTCCTTAAATTGAAATACTTCACAACTCCTATCTCCTCGATGTCAAAAATCTTTTGCCTCTTTTCTCGAGTTGCTTAAACAAGGCCTCCCTTAACGGATTGGGAATGGTTCAATGGTGAATGCATGTGACACCTAAGAATTTTTAATGCATTAAATATGCAATAATAAAAGATTATGTTAAGTAATTTAAGTATAAATTTTGTGAACTAAAGTTTATGCTCAAAAATTTGTTAAATATTTTAAGAAGAATTATTGTTTAATTCTAATTTTTATAGAAAAATTCTATAAAAGTGAAAATAGGATTTTTTAAGTTAAAAATCATGCCACAGTCTTAAGAAAAGAATGAATGATGTGAAAATAAGCTATAAAGCTTAAATGTTGAAAAAAAATTACATCAGATTTTAAAATGGAAATGCAAATTAAGGAAAATACTGTATGGAAGTACGTAAATTATATATTAGAGAATAATGCAAAAATAGGATTATATTGCGTAAGGTAATATAGTATAAAAATTATACTGTATAAAGTTATGCAGTATGGAAATTATATTGCTGAAATAAATGCAATGTAAGAATTGGACTCTATACAGCTAAGCAGTATATAAATTATACCATGTGGAGGATGCGGATCAGTAGGAAATGCTATGTAAACTTATAACAATATAGGAAATATACCGGTAGTATAAGAAAAATATAATATAGTGTAAATTTACATAGTGTTGATGCTTACTGTAATGTGGCGGTGAATCAACACTACGTGCGGTTGCACACAGTGAACGGCTCTTCCCTGCTCGACTTTGCCTACTCGGACATACTTGCAACAAGAGGAGGGACGCTGTAGAGGTGAAGGGGAAACTGGTTAGGTAACAAACAAGGGCTCTCCAATGCTCAAGGTAGGTGTTGCTTGGCAAAAAACAGGGGCAAGTTAGGTGGGGAAGAGCACGCTTGCCTGAATGCAATAAATGCACTCTATTTATAGGTTGCCAATTGAACCGGGTGTTAGGTGAGTTTTGCCCATAACCCGTGTGTCACATCAAGGCATATTAGAAGGCAAAAGCAAGTGTTGTGTCCTCCGTCGGTGGATTAGTTCCCATTCGACAGTGAGTTGTTCGCCATCTGTCGGCTAGTGATGGCAAGTGGCAGCCTGCTTGCAAGTTAAAGAAAGCCGATCTGAGCTGGTGTCTGACCCGATGAGGCTACCATTCGTACCATGGCTCGAAAGGCCTTGAAAAGCACATCGAATAGACGATCCTAGCTTATTAGGGTTGGTTATTCGCCCCTAATGGCTTCTGCCAAGCAGGTTTGTCGACCACCTAAAGTAGGGCACCTCAACGATGGCACCGAGCTCACCCCCAACAGTAGCCCCTAGTTCACCTGGTCGATGCTCGGCCTAGTGGACTATGCTGAGAGGGTGAGGTCGACTCAAGATGGAAGGTCACGCAATAAAGCTCGAGGGGACATGTGTTGATATGCAATTGGATGTTTTCTCGACAGGTGTAATCATCACACCTCTTCATTTTTCATGCTTGAGTTTTACACCTGAGGCAGCTATAAATAGGGCTTCATTCCCTATAATTTTCATAAGCAACCAAAGCCATACTTCACAACTTTTGAGTTTTAGCTGCTGAGTTGTAGTTGACAACCCGAGGACTTTATTTTCCCAAGCTTCCACAACCCCATCAGGTATTTTCCTAAGAAGCGAATGAAAAATGAGTGATCTTTCTGACTCCCAAAATGTAGATATTTCCTGGTTGGATAGTAGCACCAAAACAGAGTAATCGACCTCCGAGGAAGTGGACATCGAAGGATTATCCCTGAGGCAGGATAAGGCAGGCAGGCTGGCTGAAATTTTAAGGCTCGACACCAGGATGGTACTTGAGGAACGTGCTGGCTTGGAGGCAGTTGCTGGTGAACCAAGCACTCCGGTCGAGAAAGTAGGGTCCCAGTCTAGGTCGCGGGTTGGATCACTGTTGAGATCTCTGATGAGGAGCAGGCAGCCAAGCAAGTGGCTCCCGAGGAAAGCACTGCCAAGGAAAAAGAGGACACAGGAAGACTTGTCATCACCTGAGTTCAAGGGATGACTGCTTATCAGAGATCCCAGCCTGGCCTGACGTCGGTATTAGGCTACTCGAGCGCAATGACGAAAACTCAGTTTGAAGACCTACGTCATGAACTCGGCATCCCCGATGATGTCGAGCTTGTCATGCCCGAGGAGGATGATTAGCCCCTGACTTTGCCTGAAGAGTACATAACATTGTATGTTGAGTTTTTCAAGGCCAAGCTGCGTACCGTTCTGCCCCTTTCTTCATCGGGCACTCAACGATCTAAATGTCTATCCTACCCAGCTAAACCCGAACAGCTACAAGCCGATAATCAGGATGTACATGTTGTGAAGGTACCACTGGGCTACTGAGATGCTGTGGGAGGCCTTCAAGTAAGTGTACAAGATAGAGAAGCTTTCCCAAAAGTCTGGCTGGTACTACTTCATCGGCTTTAGAAAGGACTTCATCCTAGGCAACCCCGACTTGGACAAGCTTTGGAAGTTTGAGTGGTTATGCGCTAGAGGAAACTACTTAGCCTAGGCTGGTGATGTTGTCTCTGAGGACTAGCACATTTCGAGGATGTTTGAGTAGGGGCACGTCTGGTCCAAGAGACCATGGGCACCAAGCGACATTGTCAAGGCAGTGAAGGACCTGTTTGCCAAGCCAAAGTCCACAAAGCAGCAGTCTTTCCTCCTTAGGAAAGAGAATCTTACCCATTATGGCTGGTTTAGGGAGTTTAGTAGAATTAATCCCTCTTCCAACATCCAGCCTGCCCAATCGGCTGGGCAGGTGACTGTGGCGAGGCCGAGTGCTGCCAATATCTTGGAACAGAGCACCTTAAGATCCGGGTGGTCGACAAGGGAGCCATCATCATCTAGTATTGAGGACTCGTTGAGTGGCTCCTTTGACAGGGGGCCACCTATAGCAAACGAGGACCTCGAGGACATTATCGGTTCCTATACCCGTTGAGCCAACTCTAGATTGGTGTTGAGCTCCAAGTTTTTTTTTTTTGCTTCGTCGAGCTAGCTTTGACTTGGGAGATTTTATTTCTGCTTGTTGTAGATATGTCTTCTCGGTCGACTACCCAAGAAGCAAGACAAGCTTTGATAGAAAGTCTTTGCTGATCTAAAAGGAAGGCTGTGGCCGGGTCTAAACGAAAAAAGACCTCAACAACGGAGCAGCCATCAAGGTTTAAACAGCAACCATACACAGGCAACTGCCCCAAACAGTCCAAGTCATTCACCCGCCTCTGCCGACAAGGGCAAGGACTTCATCCAACCAGCCTCAGCCTCAGCCGCTGCCATTACAACCGTCGTGCCACCAATCTCAGCCGATCCCCCAAAGAGGCGCAGGAATACTCGATGCCTTATCATTGATAGCCTTGCCCAGGTTATCCCTGATGAGTCGTTTTTCAAAAACCTTCAAGGAGAGAACTATGATGGCCTGTTCCATGCAACCTTCCATTCCACCTCTAAGGTAAGCACAACTCCTATTCCAAGCTCTTTTTAATGGATTCTTTGCGCTCTAACCTGCATCTCTTCAGGCCTGCACATTTATGAAGCTGGCCCATATGGCCGGGCAGAAAGAGCTCGGCCTTGAGAGGGAGAAGCACAACATGACCGTTTTTGAAAAGGACACAGTTGAGAAGGAGCTTGAGTCCAAGAACATCAAGCTTGATCAAATCAAGGAGTCTTTTTCTCGAGCCAAAGCCAAGGCTAATAAGGCGAAGGAAGAGGCCAAATAGGCCAAGGCGGAGGCCGAGCATACGAGGGAGGAGCCCAAGGGGTAAGGAACGAGGCCGACCAGTCCCAAGATAAGGTCAATCACTTGAAGGAACAGCTACGAGCCTCCCAGGCCTAACATCAGTGATTCTTGAGGGAAGAACTACCTGGCCGATTAGTTCAGGCTGTGGAGGAGTTCAAGTTGTCCCCAGAGTACGTGGGCTTTTGCTACCTTGGGATGACCGACCTGCAAAAATTTATTATTGAAAAGCATCCTAAGGTAGTGGACTTTGACTGGTCCCTTATTGTCGAGCCAGAGTAGAGCGAAGTACAGCATCCAGATCTAGAGAAGGTTGTCGAGGTGGACGGTGAGGATGGCAAGGACGGCGACGACAAGAACAATAATGCCAAGGACGGGGCCCAGGCTTAATCTTGTTTTTTCTCCAACTGGGCTTGGGAGGTGTTCGATTATTTGTGTTTCCCCATAACTTTCTTTTAATGAAATTTTATTTCTTTTCCAAGTTCATCACTTTTTGAAACTTTTCTTTGAATTTTGATCTTCAAATTGTTCTTTTCCAAGTGCGATTGTTCTCGGATGACATGTTAGTTTCATTTTTCGAAAGCTTGTCGAACTACCAAGTGGAGAGCTCCTTAGGAATGAGTTAGGTACTTCTTGGGAGAGGGCTTGGGTTAAGAACTCTTCCAAGTTGAATGTTCTTTGGGATAAAACATTCTTGGAAATGGATTCCGAACTCGTGTCTTTCTAATTCTGTTTTTGCTGAGTTTAGCATCTCAAAAACAAAACGTCTTACTTTTCCAAGTTGAATGTCCCTCGAGAGCATACTTTCTTAGAAATAGACGATATGCGTTTACTGAGTTTAGCAGAAAAGGGAATGTTTGTTTCTCGATCAAGCAGAGCATATCGGCGTGTGGTACCTTGTACCCTATCACCACCCTTTAGACTTGCTTAAGTTCACTTGAACTTTTGCAAGTCTAATGTCGGTCAGGCATAGTTATGCTAGGGTGACTCTGTCCAGGTGGTATGTGTTATGACAGACTAGTGGTTGACGTTATGCCGACTAGCCCCCCAACCTAGTTGGTCAAAATAACTCTCCTTCTTTGGGAGTTGGTGTCGGGTCCTTGGCCAGAGTTATGGCCCCTCTCTTTGGGAGTTAAATATTCTTAATATAAATTGCTCAATGGAATTGTATAGAACTTAAAATTTTCATTAATGTATATATTTACATTCCAGCCCTGCTTAGTAGGTCTAGTTACAAAAAAATATAACTAGAGGTTACAAAAGGTTTCTGGCTCTGATTAGCAAAAGAATCTTTTCAAAAGCTCGACGCTTCAAGGATGACCAAGTGGGTTGTCCTCCATGTCAGATAGCTTGTAAGTGCTTGGATAGACAATTCTGATCACTTTGTACGGTTTGTCCCACTTTGGGCCGAAGGACCCTAACTCGGGCTACTAAATAGTGACCTTTTTTAACACTAAGTCACTAACTTTGAAACTCTGCGGTTGAACCCGCTTGTTTTAATACTGAGCAACGACTTGATTCCAAGCTGAGTTACGGATCGTAGCATGGTTCCTCTTCCCTTAGAGCAGACCGAGTTCGGACATCATAATCTCGACTTTTTGAATTTCTTTGTATTTGTCAACCTTGAAGCTTTGCGGCCCAACTTCTGCCGGGATGACAACCATGGCCCCACAGATGAGGGAGAATGGAGTTTCCCTGGTGGCAGTCCTGGCAATTGTTCGGTAAGCTCAGAGCACCTTTAGGAGCTCGTCAATCCATGCAAATTTGAGGTTCTCGATTTTTTTCTTTAGGTTGTCTTTGATCATCTTATTGATGGCTTCAACCTGCTCGTTACTTTAAGGGTAGCTCAGAGAGGAGAAGACTTTCTTGATGCCGAGCTGCTTGCACAGGCAAAAGAGACTTGAGGACTCAAACTGTTTGGCATTGTCAGTCATAATATATGCAGGATTCCAAACCGGCAAATTATGTTTTTCCATATGAAGTTCGTGCATTTGACCTCAGCCATGTTGGTGCACGGCTCCAATTCCACTCACTTCGTGAGGTAGTTGATGGCCATAATGCAATACTTAAACTAAGACCGGGCTTGAGGAAGGGGTCGATAAGGTCGATGGCCCACTTAACGAAAGGCCACATCGATGTTACCAAGGTGAACGGTTCGGCATGGTGTTTGGGCACCCTTGTAAACTGTTGGCATTAAAGGCATTTCTGTGTAGAGTCCTTACAGTCCTGTTCTATGATCGACCAATAGTATCCTTATCGAAGACACTTTTGAGCCAGAGATCACCCCCTAGAGTGATTGCCACATAGCCATTCGTGGATCTCCTTCATTAAATATTGGGTTTCTTCGGGACCTACACACTTTAAACATGGGGTAGTATAGTCTCACTGATAAAGTTTTACACCGATCATCGAATACCAGGCCAAACTATTGCGAATTCGATGTACATGTTCTCGGTCGTCGGGCAATTCAACTATGGTCAAGTATTGGATGATCGGCTCCATCCAGTTAGTTTCTTGCTCTTCAAGTACACTTGCCACTTCCTTGTTGAGACTTGACTCGGCTAATCTCTTGATAAGGACTGATGTGAGCTCGCTGTCGCCCAAGCCCAAGGCCAGCCGATAAAGCGCATTAGCTTCAAAATTTTCAGATCTGGGGATATGCCTGAACGAGTAAGCTTTAAACTGCCCAAGCAATGCCTTGACCTCTTGTAAATACGTGGTCATAGATTTTGTTCGGGCTTAGAACACTCCAGTAACTTGTTGGATGATGAGCATCAAGTCACTGTGGATTGTTATACAGTCCACCCTAAGGTCTCTCACAATTTTGAGTCTAGCCAGCAGTGCTTCATACTCAGCCTCATTGTTCAAGGCCTTAAAGTCAAACCGGAGTGCATAGATTGTCTTATATCCGTTTGGGCTACTTAGGACCAACCCGACACCCTCACCTTCAGCATAGGAGGATCTATCTGCGAAGAGTTTCCATTCTGATATCAGTTTGGAGACATCATTACCTCCGCTGCTGCTAGGGGTATCTTGATCTTCAACAAAGTCTTCTCGGCTAGTGTCATGCTCTACTCGGCATCAGTGAACTAGACAATAAAATCTACAAGGGCTTGGGTCTTAATGGTCGTCCTCAGGACGAAGTGAATATTGTATTGATTGAGTTTAAATGACCATTTGGCCATCCACCTAGATATTTTTGAGCTCTGGAGGACTTGCCGATAGAGGAACTTCGTTGGGACTTGAAATAGTATGGGCTTGAAAATACGGGCGTAATTTTTGAGCCAACGTGATAAGCGCAAATGCAAGTTTTTTGAGTAGAGGGTACCTTTCCTTGGCACCCTGAAACACGTGGTTGGTGTAATAGATGGGTTTCTAAACTCCGTCTTCTTCTTGAATGAGGACCAAGCTAACAACCTTTTCTGACATAGCGAGGTAGGCATATAAAACTTCTCCTAGCAAAGGTTTAGATAGGAGCAGAGGCGTGGCTAAGTACCTTTTTAAATTTTAAAAGGTTTCCTCACACTCCCTGCTCCCCTTAAACCTCTTCTTAAGTGCCTGAAAAAATAGGTGGCACTTGTTGGTAGACTGGAAGATAAACCTAGAAATGGTCGCCATCATGTTGGTAAGCTTTTGCACCTCCTTGATAGTCCAAGGTGAATGCATATCGATTACAGCTTGAGCTTTGGCTAGATTGACCTTGATTCCTCTTTAGTTGACTATCAATCTGAGAAACTTACCCGAGCTAACCCCAAACATGCATTTTGCCAGGTTGAGTTTCATTCCATATTCCCAGAAAATGTCAAAGTTCGCTCGGAGATCGGCCACGTGATCTACTGCTTGGATGGATTTGACAAGCATATCATCCACATAAACTTCCATGGTTTTACCAATCAGTCGAGCAAACATTTTGTTGACTAGGTGTTGGTAGGTAGCTCTGACATTCTTGAGTCGAAAGAGCATAACCATATAGCAATAAAGCCCTTGGTCAGTCCTCGGCCATTCAGATTTGATTGTTGGAGTAAGTGTCCATGAAGCTTACAGCTCGTGCCTGGCGGTTGCATCCACGAGCTGATCTATCTGGGGTAGTGAAAAGCAGTCCTTGGGGCAGGCCTTATTTAGGTTGGTATAATCTATACAGACCTGCCACTTTTTGTTCGCTTGCTTGACGAGGACCACGTTTTCCAACCACTCTAGATATTTTACTTCTCGGATGAATCCGGCTTTCAAGAGCTTCTAGACTTTTTCGTTAATGGTGGCATACCTCTCCAGGTTAAAGGCTCTCTCCTCTTCTGAATTGCTAGCTTATAGTCTAGTCGGACATTCAACCGATGACTAATAATACTTGGATCAATGTCAGACATATCTTCGTGGGACCACGCGAATACATCCTGATACTCCACGAGAAGCTTTTCTAGGTTGGCCTAGATCTCTAGTGTCAGTGGTTAATCGAGTTGGACCATGCGGTCAAGATGTGCTGGGTCCAGGTTGAACAGCACCAAATCCTCAATAGGTGTAGCTCTCACCTCCTCTTCGGGCAAACGGGGGTCAAGATCAGAAAGCATCTTTGGTGCTTGCTTGGTAGGGAATTGGGTCTCATCAACCTTATAGATAGCCGAGACGTCTAGTTGTTGAGCTGCTGCGGCCTTGACAACATTAGCGTAACTTGCTCGGGAATCCTTTTGTTGTGACTTGATAACTCTAACCCTATTGTCTATTGGGAATTTCATGGCTAGGTGGTAGGTGGAGACCATAGCCTTCAATGCGTTCAACATCGGATGGCCGATTATGACATTGTACTGTGAGGGTTTGTCGATGAGAAGGAAGTTCACCATGCGTGTTACCCAAACAGCCCCGTCACCAAAGGTGACCGGTGGGCTAACCTTTCCAACTGTTCGAACGCACTCGCCAGTGAAGCTGTAAAGTGGCGTATGGACCGAGACAAAGGTGGCGTTGCTGATTTTTAGCTTATCATATGCTTGTTTGAACAAAATATCAGCCGAGCTACCATTTTCGATCAGCACTCGTCGATCGCACACAAGAGCATCGTTATGCAGATGAACAAGCTTATCTGCATCCTCCTCAGTAAAGGTGATTAGAATGTCTTGTTGGAGGCAGATTTTTTTTATGTGCTTAGACATGTTGATGAGCTCACCCCTCTCAACCAATCAAGCTTCCTGGACGTAAGTGCGTCGCCCACTCAATGTGTCCTCGGTAACTGGCCCTCCAAAGATTGTGTGAACAATATTCAGGGGTTTCGATGCGTTCCCACCATCGTTATATGGGCGGTTCTACACATCTTGGACTGGCTAGTCATTTCTCCCAATTGTAGAGCCTGGAGCTAGGACTCGCTCTACAAACTCCCGCAAGTGCCTGCCTCGGACCAGCCTCTCGATCCCATCCTTGAGCTGAATGCAATCGCAGGTGTTGTGTCCTACATCCTTATAAAAGTTACAGTACTTGTTTTGGTCCTGCTTCGTCTTGTTGCCTTTGAGCTTGGGCGGATCGACCAATAGGTTATTTCCACTCACCTAGACCAGTACTTCATCAATACTCGCAACCAGGGGTGTATAACTTTGGAACTTCTTGGTCGGCTTCTTCAGCTTCTCGGTCTTCTTTTTCTTCTTCCTTTTCTTGTTCTATTTGGCACCCTACTGTTCAGGAGCCAACTTTTGCTTCTTCTCCTTCTTGCTGCCCCTACTGCTGCCTTCTTCTCGGTGACTCTTCATATACTCGGTCGTATCAACGTACCTCTGTGCATAGCCAAGCATTTGTAAAAATGTGCTCAGCTTCTCAAAAACCAACGACTAGGTCAATTTCTTGTCTCAAAGACCACCAATGAAGGCATGCTTCAAGGTCTCATCTCCGACGTGCTGACCTCAAGCACTGCTTGGGTAAAATGATTGATATAATCCCTAATATTCCCATCTCTTTGCTTAGCAGCATAAAGATAAGTTATTTCTTTTCTCCTCGTCTTTGTCATAGAGAAGGCAACAGAGAAGGCATTAGAAAGCTTGTAGAATGAGGTGATTGTGCCCAGTTCTAGGTGCCAGAACCATTGCCAAGCTGGTCCAGTTAAGGTTAAGGAAAAGGCCTTGTACATGGTTGTGTCGTTGGCATTCTGTAGGAGCATGTGCCCTCGGTACAATTCAACGTGCCCGTCAGCATCGATAGTCCTATCATAGGCCTTAATCTGTAGGACTTTGAATTTTGACGGCATAGGGGCCCGCATGATGCTGTTAGTAAATGGCAGATCCATTGCGCTGATGTCATCCAATCTGAAGCGGTTGTTACAGATCTCATCAATTTGGCACTACAACTCTCGAAACTAGTAGTTGTTGGTATCTTCGGGCAGTTCCACCCTATAGGATGCTCTGCCTCAACCCTGTCACCAGCCCTAGGACGACGACCCTGTTGAGCTTCACCCTAGCACCAAAGCGAATCAAAAACTGAAGCTTAGGAGCCTTGTAGTAATGGAGCCCGTGCCTCCTATGGGCCGAGTCGGCCTTCTCAGGACAAGTCTATTATTAGCCGAGACCCCTTGAGTGGATCGCCTGGAGTGCTCGAAGTTGGCTTCGTTGAGGTCACGGCTCCTTGTCATACTCAACCCGTAGCCTGGTCAGCCGGGGCTGGGGGAAGGAGGATTGGAGCTAGCTGGCACTATGCTTGCTACTATGTAAGCTGCTACGTGAGTATCCGAGTAGCATTTGTTAGTTCTTGGATAGGCTCTTGGGCAACTAGGTCATGCACTTGTTCAGCCCTTGCCGTGCTTCCTTGACCCCCAAAATGAGATCTCGTAGCTTGGGGACGGCCTCTGAGTCTGGCCGGATTTTGGTTTCGGTTTCAGACTTCTCCCTACCCCTCTTGTCGGGCACCCTCATCCTGGGTATTGCCTTACATTGCCATCTTTAGTTCATGAGCTAGTTGTGGCTGGTGATTTCAAGTGAAGGCATAGGTGCCCTCCTTCTAGTGTAAAAATGTTGATGCTTATCATAATGTAGTAGTGGATCAACACCATATGCAGCTGCACATGGTGAATGGCTCTTCCCTGCTCGACTCTGCTTGCTCGGATGTACCTACAACAAGAGGAGGGACGCTTTGGAGGTGAAGGGGAAACCAGTTATGTAACAAGCAAGGGTTCTCTGATGCTCAAGGCAGGTGTTGCTCGGCAGCAAATAAGAGCAAGTTAGGTGGGAAGGAGTACGCTTGCTTGAATACAATAAATACGCTCTATCTATAGGTTGCCACTTGAACCGAGTCTTAGGTGGGTTTTGCCCATGACTCGTGTGTCACATCAAGGCGTGTCAAAAGGCAGAAGACAAGTGTCATGCCCTTCGCCAGTAGATTAGTTCCCATCTAACGATAAGTTGTTTACCATTTATCGGCCAGTGATGGTGAGTGGCAGCCTGCTTGTAAGTTAAAGAAATCTGACCTAAGCTGGTATCTGACTCGAGGAAGCGACCATTCATGCCACAGCTCGAAAGGCCCTAAAAAACATCTTGGACAGACGATTCAAGCTTATTAGGGTTGGTTATTGCCCCCAATGGCTCCTACTGAGTAGGTTTACTGACCACTTAAAGTAGGGCACCTAGACGGTGGCGCCAAGCTCACCCCCAACAAATAGTGTAAAAGATTGCAGGACACACCAAAATGCCACCCAAAAGGTGGAAAATTTGCCAACTCTCCCCTATGGTTGGTCTGGTTCCTTATATGGTGGGGACAAATTATTTTTATTTCAAATTGGCCCCCAAATTAATTAAAATTGTAAACAAGTCCTAAGTGATAAGGACAAGATTTTTCACCATCATTTTTCATGCATAATATGCAAAAATAAGCCATTTTCTCTCCAAGAAATTTGACCTTAGCTCTCCTAATTTTTTCTCAATATTTCTCAAAAGTATAACCTTTAATCAAGCTTTAGATTAAGTTTAAGTGTTCTAGTGCAAAATTGGCACCTTTGGAGGTAAAAATCTCAAGTTTACCTATTGTGTTTAAGAGGTTTTGTTCATGGTTTTAGACGAAATTTTTATAGGATATGTTGTAATTGTTGTCAAGGGTTTAGAGAAGCTTTCAAGCATTAAAGTAGAGGATTAAAAAGTTTGGTAAAGCTTGGATAAATCTCTAAAATTTAGACTTGAAAGTTTATGTTTTAAACACACATGCCAAGAGTTTGCTATAAATTATAGATTATGGCATGTAATATAAATACTATGGCATAATTATTTAGAGCTTTGAACGTGTGGTGATGAGATTGATAAGATGAAAACTATTTAAGCTCAAAAGGAAAAGTTATGACAAACTTTGTCAAAAACAAATTTTTTTTAGCACTTAGTGCTTGTTAAAATGATTTTGGATCATAGCATAAAAAGAAAATATTATAGATAATTATTCTAAGTATTAAGTAGTTGATAAAATGTTTGGAATGGTTTAAATGAAATTAAACTCAAGGAAAATAAGCTAGGAATGGTTTTGACACGAAAGGTGTATTTAAGGGCTCTTTTGAAACAATTGAATGTTTGAGACATTTAGAGGCCAAATTAATTTCTGAGTTCAACATGTGATTTATTGAAAGTCAAGCCGGAGTGAAGAAATCTTGCTCGAATTCTAATTTGAGCAAGCCAAAACACGTTGACTTTGGTTCTGCCTTTTCAAAAACGCTATTAAGGTGAATGATTTTGATAAAAGTTAAAACATAAAAATTGTAGATCTCGTTGAAATGGCTAAGAGTTGTAAACGGCTCGTGAAAATTCTATACCGATTTTAAGTTATAAATTTTACAAAATTCTAAGCACAAAATTTTGAAAAAAGAAAAATATTATGAAATGGTTTGAATTTGACGAAGGTTCTTTTGTAAGTTTTAATATTTATGAAAAAGTAAATGTTTTAGCATAAAATGGTTAATTTTAATCCCAGACACAAAAATGTTAAGATTTTTATGTTTCAAGCTAAAACCGTAAAACCGTGTGAAACGGGAATGTTCACTGTGCAAAGATGGTTTTTACACAATTATAGCTAGTAAACAATTTATGATTAAAAACCCAAAAAAATTTGGAAATTTTACGGGAGAAAAATGTTAATCGCAGAATCGTTAAGATTTTTGCATTATGGGTCAAGACTATAAAGTCTTGATAAAATAGTTTTTCCACGAAAAGGAAACTAATATTTAGTTTTTCTTAATGTTATAAAAAGCAAGGACATGAAATTTTTGTTTTAAAACGGGTTTTGAAGTTATCAAAGACCCATCAAAGGTAAAATGGTCATTTTTCGCAAAACGGCCAAACAGATCCCAAAATGCCCGAATTAGGAAAACGCTTCTTAGTGGGAATTTGTTCTAACCTAGAAGTAATAGAACGGTGAAGTAAATTAAGAAGTTTAGTAAAGTAATGTTTAAGTTACATGATTTACGAAAAACCTTATTTTTAATAAAATTGCTAAAATGGACCCGAGCCTTCCAAATTAGCCCATAGACTGAAAATGATCCGTATCATGTTAAGTAACAAAACCGTCAAGTGAGATAAGAAATTTGACTAAAGAACGAGCATGTTAGGAAATAAAAGAGATAGATCGATAAGAAATGAAATTAAGTAAAAGAAATGAAAGGTTAGTGTAAAAGTTGTACTATCGATCAAGTAGGTCGATAATAAGAAAGTTAGCTAATAGTCGGGTGTCATTTGTATAGGACACAAAGCCAACTAATAGAAGGAAAAGGATCGAAGTGAAACAATAGAGCTAAGTCTAAATAAGTTCCAAACCTTGCCTATAGCATGAAGAAAATCAATTTCAAATGCTTTAAATATGTTTTATGTTTACATTTGATATGCATAGAGTTTTAAAAATCAAGTCAAGACTTGCAATGTATTTACAATTGTTATGTTTAAAGTATGTTTGAATTCGTTATGCATAATGTTTTAAAAGTTCAAGTCATGATTTGCAATATGTTTGTAATTGCTATGTTTAATGATTTAGATATTAAGTCATGTCATTTATAATATTTACTAAGATTACAAAATCGGTAATCTAACCCTCAAATTAAGATAATAAAGTGTCATACCAGCCTCCTGATTCAAGGAAAGTGTCATGTTAAAGTTATGTTACGGCCTTGGTGTTTGATATTCAAGAACGTTTCGTTCATACACTTGAGCCCAAAGTTCAAGAAAGTAAGAATGATGATAAAATGTTCATAAAAAAAGCATAAATGAAATCGTGCATTATTACATTGCTTGCATTCTTTTTAGAAATCTTTTCTTTATAAGCAATGTTTATGTGAAACATGTTACAAGAAATGTTTATGAAAAATGATTTAAGAAAGAAGTTTTACGAGAAAAGTTTTATGAAAAAGATTTTGCAAAGAATGTTAATGTTTTGTGAGATTATGTTCGAACTTACTAAGCGAAAGCTCATTAAAAGTTCTTTCTTGTTATAGGTAGTCCTACGGGAGCCCGATATGACTTATTGACGAGCTCGGTGTTGCAATAGGCAAATGCAAACGATGGGTATAAATACTGCTACATAAAGTCTTCAGCTATATTAAGAAAAAGTTTTCACTGTTTAAAAAAATTATTTTAAGAGTTTCAAGAAAGTATATGTTTACAGAAATATCTTATAAGAAAAAGAGTTTGAAATGTTATATCAAAAAATTTTCAAAGATTCTAAATGACCACAAAGTTACATTTGAAAATCATGTTTCAGTTTCTGTTGTAACGAAAGTCAAAACAGTTTCAAGTATTTCTTTAAAGTATGCTATTAAGAAAAAAATTACTCAGTATTTTTCTTACTAGAAAGTAAGATTAAGTTAAAGAAATTATGTTTAAGCAAATTAAGTGATGGTTCAAAAAGGCTAGTCATTACAATGCCTTTATTGACTCTTGGCTCCCTAGGTCAACGTCCTTTAAATCTATCCCTCCTAAACCTACCAATAGAACTCTTTTTTTTTTCTAACTTACATGGAAATATTGTATTTCTTTGTCTGTGACATTGTTGGTGCTGGTGATGTCCAATGACATCGTTAGTAAATTTTGGTATTTACATAGAAATATAGTATTTTCATGTAAATATAGTATTTACTGGCTTTCGATAAATGTGTCGATAATTTTTTTTATATTTACATGGAAATATAGTATATATTTGTAACTATAGTATTTCTCGGTTGCTAGCGACTTCGTCGGTGTCAGTGATGTTTGACAATATTTTCAATAAATTTTTTGTATTTACATGCAAAAGCAGTATTTACGTGTTAATACAGCGTTTCCCAAGTCAATAAGGTTGTTGATGAATTTTTATATTTAGATGAAAATACAATATATTCTAGCTGCTAATGATGTCGACAATGCTGGTGGCGTTCGATAACATTTTCGATAAATTTTTGTATTTATATTAATATATAATATTTATATTAATATATAATATTTATATGTTAATACGGTATTTTTCAGGTCCGAGGAGGTTATTGGTAAATTTTTGTATTTACTTAAAAATACATTATTTACATGTTAACAAGTATTTTACAGATCCAATGAGGTTGCCGGTGATTTTTTGCATTTACATGGAAATATAATATTTACAAGTTAATACAATATTTTCTAGCTACTGGTAATGATGTTGCCTATAAATTTCTTCATTGTATGAAAATATAATATTAACATATAAATATTACATTTCCTGGCCACTACTGGTGCCAATGAGGGATGAGGGTGATAGATGGAAAGGAGAAAGAGATAAGGGTTTTTTGGGATGTTTTTGTTCTCGATCTCTCATGAGATAAATCTTAATTTCTTGTAATATGCTATTCAATATATGACATTATTTACTAATTTTTAGCCTAAATATGCTATTTTGCTCTTTCTCCTTATATTCTATCCATATAAATAACCTTTTTCTTTTAAAATTTAAATTTTTTTTTGCTATATTCATTCTTTTTTATTGATTATTATACATGCTATAAAGTTGGCTAGTCTTAAATCTACTATAATGCCCAATTAACTCACAATTAGCCAGTAATAAGTGTATTGTATATCTATCCATTTAATGAACACTCGTTATTAAATTACAAGCATATAGAAAGCATATCTTATGAGCATGAGTACTTATTCTTTTTAAGATTGAATTATTCATAAACGTGCTCACATTCATAAATATGACATTAAATTATTAATATATGAGCTAACATGTTTTTAAAAAATTTCTAATTATAGTGAAAAGCTCAATTTCTTGACAAGGAAGATTGGTGTGCTAAACAGTTGCGAATTGCTTGCAAAGTTTTTTTTTTCTATTTTAAATGCATTCTAAACTAATTGTTTTTCCTATTTATACCTTAAAAATAACTAGAATTTGTTAGAATTAAAAGTATGCAAAATGGTGGAATTTGATTGGTTGGTTGATGAGGTTATAGAAAATTAAGTTGCACTTGTTTGTGCTTGATTTTAATTAGGTAATTATTAACTAAATTCTTTTTTTACTCAGCACTTTTTTCATATGTCAAACCCCTAAAAACAATGGCAAAAGCTCCCAAGCCACCTACCTCCTTTTGATTAAGTCAAATGCACTAGAAACATCTATTTTTGCTTCTTATCTTCCCTAGCTGCCCCAAAAAAGTCCAGCATTCTCCCCACTTCTTTTTCTCCATTTTTCATGTCCTAAAGCTCACAAAAACATAAACAAGACCATAGAAATTCAAGTTACACAAATCAGCCCCAAGTTTTTACCATTTTGAGCTTGAAAATCAAGTGTTTTAACCTCTAATAGAGCCTTAACTTCAAACCGTATAAGGTACCTTCTATATTTATGTTTCTTATGATGAAATGAAGTTACTTTCTGTTATATATGATTATAGATGTGTAGAAAGTAAGCTAGGACAGATTTGAGCTCAAACTAAGCTGTTTAAGCTAGTTTCTTTGCAAAATTAATAATCATATGAAATTTGATTATGTCTTTTATTTCTATTGATCCTAAGTGTTTATTAAGTGATTTGGAATGCTTGTAAATAGGTAGAAATTAGTTAGAATGTTATTTCTAAACTTTGAAAAGAAAATGCAAAATAAGATTTAGTAGAAAATCAGGTTCATGTTATGCTTGATTCTCACGTATTAGGTTGTTTTTATAAGATTATGTACTTCCTTTAATGATATTTAATGTTTGGAAATGTTAACTATTTATTGAAGACTTGATTTTGGCTAGAAAGAGGTAAAAATTGTTATGTGTTTGACATAATACAATTTCTAGTAGGAACAAGCTAAGGTGAATGTTCGTTGAGATGATTGAACATTTAATCTCCATGTTTAATCTTTATTTTAGTAATATAGCATGTTTCATGGCCAAAGGTGTGCATTGTGACATTTTTTATGTTCAGCCCAATTTGTGTTTGAGTTAATGCGAAACCATAATAATATGGACTTATAACCTAGATCAATTAGTTTGGTTTATGAGAAATTAAATGGTATATGATTTTATAATGCTAGGTCTTTAGCACATCTTATCTTCTAAGAAGACTGATCTTTTCAATCAATGCAAATTGAACTCGAGGTAAGTAGAAACTACTATTTACTACATCACAAGAACTATGCTATATTCTGTTTTAAGGAACATTGATTGGATTGTTGTTATTTGAGAATGATAAAGATTGTTTAAATGCATTCATGACTCATGACATTTACATTAGAACAAGTGCTATGAACAAAAAGAGAATGATGTTTTTAACAAAAATGGGGGTTTAGTGCTTAATTGATGGTCAGATAGGCACGGTACGTGGGTGGGGCCAGTGGACCCAACAAAGGGTGGTGAATACTTTGAGGTTGAAAAACTAAGATAAGAAAAGCCATAAAGACTGAGACTAAATATGGCAAATACCTGAGGTCTAAAGACCAAGACGATTATTGTTACATTGGCCAAAAGGAGGAACAGGTTCTGATAACCACGGCCTATCTTACCAGTTAAGTACCACACTCCAATGGTACTCGAAAAAAGAAAGAATTGTTGAAACTAAACAGATAAAAGAAAATGTATGTTGCATTCACATTCAATGTTTATGTTCATGCATTAGTTTTTGCTTATTGAGCTTGTAGCTCATTATAGTTCTTATGATGTAGGTAAGGGTGTATAGGGTTAGGGGTTGACCGAGCATCTAGAGCTACCAGTTATAGATTTGTTCATATGCCATGTCTTAGAGCAGCTTTCGAAACATATCTTGATAACTTTGTTTTGTAAAACTTAGTAGCTCCATTATGGTTTTTTTTTTTTTTTTTTTTTTGTGAACAGACATATGTTTCTAAGTCTAGATGTGATGGTATAGTTATGTTCATATTACTAAGTTTGAATAATGTATATATTATAAATAAGAAAATGAATGAAACAACAATTTCAAAACTCTTTTACACTAAAATGTATATTTTAAGTAAACCATAACACTTATAATGAAATTAAAATGTTAATGCTTCTTATCTTAACTAAATAAGCTTTACACTAGCTCATTAGTTACCTTAAAGGGTATTACATCTGCCATCTTTTTTGATTTGACGCTGAGATGGATATATGAGTTGGTCAATTTTTTGACAAATGTGAAGTAAGTATTCGGTAAGGCACTGTTAGTTTCGGATTAACAGAGCTAGGGAGTGATAAGCAACATTACATTATAAAAGGCAAAAAATATAACGTTACTTGAATAAAGAAGTATGAGAGTGAATAAAATATGTTTTTAATCTCTTGTAAACAAGAAGATACATAAATCACAAGAGTCGATGAATCAACATACAACGATATGTAACTTTATCTAATTGAATTGGTAACCATCGTGTATTAATTTAAGAATAGATTACAAAAAATATAATTAGAAAATACTAAAATGTAAACATTCATTTCATTTATTTATTTTTTTAATGAAGCAAACTAACTATTACCCTACTAATTTACAACACAAGATTATTATTAGTACTATTACACAAGACAATTCAACCTGTTCGTTTTAGTCAAATAACAATATAGTGGTACAATATATAAAGCTACCCAAAAAAAAAAAGAAAGAAAGAAAGTGAAAACCTAATTATGCCCTCGAATAAACATCTAATTCTCCAAAACTATCCAAATGAGAGGCTACGGAAATCTGTGACAAATCTGGCCATGATGGTGCAAACTCATGGAAACTAAAGAACGCCATTACCATTCATATAAGCCTCCTTCATCATGTTCAACTACTCCTCGTAAGTAAATGGCTAGTCCATTTAACCATGGATGCGACAAGCTCTACTACTGTGATGTAGCCGTTGCTGTCGTGGCCGAAGGCGCGTAAGAAAATCCAATGCATGAACTTTTACAAATAGTCGTCACAAAAGGAAGATTTGGATCTTCCACAATGAAGCACAAAGAAAAATCGACTTTCTTCACTTTGATATTGACGAAATTATAGAACTCAACCTTTAGACAAAATCTTATCTTCGAAAAAATATGTTTGTTGGGAGTGAGCTCGGCGCAACCACCGAGGACACTAACTTTGGTGGTCGGCTAATAAGCTCGGCAAAACCACCAGAAAGCTTGCTATCGGCCCCCGATGCCTTATACTTCTTCCCGATGTGCCTCTCAGGCATCCAAGGCTGCCCCTTAAGAGGGCTGCCACCTTGGAATGTATAGTAGCTCGGGTCGGACCAACATTACTCGTAGGCAGGCTGCTACTTGCCATTATAGGCCAACACAAGGCAGATACTTTGCTGTCCGATAGAGTCCAATCCATTGGACGATGGGCGCGACACTTGTTACCTACTGCCTGACACACCTTGATGTGACACCCAAGTTGTAGGCAAAAATCACTTTACACCTGGTCCAAGTGGTGGCCTATAAATAGGATGCATTTATGGCATTCTAGAGAGAGACTTCTTCTACACACCTAACTAGCTGCCGACCTCTGCCGAGCAATACCTGCCTTAAGCATCGGAGAGCCCTTGTCAATTGACTAACCCTACTATCTTCTCCGAAGCGTCCCTTCTCTTGCAGGTGTGCACTTCCGGGCAGAGGCGAGTCTAAGGAGGAGGGCACCTACGTCTTCATCTAAAATTCAGCTACATTATCTCTGACGCTCGAGATGACGACTCGAGTCAACGCTAGAGACGAGACAGCCCGACAGGAGGGGTCGGGCTACGCGAGAAATAGGCAACCAAACACAGGCCGACCTAGGGGCCGTCCCTGGACCGCGAGGTCCCAGTCTGGTAGGCAAGGGAGCACGGCTAGGGCCGAGCCGATGGATGCCCCGACCACCCAAGATCCGATCCGAGAACTTACAGATGCGGTCTGGATCCTGACTCAATAGCTCGCGTAGCAAGCTCAGCATCAAGTTGCACCAGCTTTGCCGCCCCCGGCCCAGGTTGACCAAGCCGAAGGTCGGGTAGAGCGAAGTGCAACCGACCTTGAAGAAGACCAATCCGAGCAGTCTACAGGCTCCACCCGAGGGATCTCAGCTAATAATAGGTTGGTTCAGAAACGCCGTCTTGGGCGCCAAGCGGCTCGTGTTCCCTCACCACAAGGTTCCCGAGCCTCGGTATTTGACCTGCTCGGGTCTCAGGGAGCAAACAGAAACCGCCAGCCTGGAGCTAGAGGCCGTGTTGAGGGCGGAGTACCCTACAGGGTCGAACTACCCGGAAGACACCAATAGCCGCCAGTTTCGGGCACTGTAGCGCCAAATCGACGATATCCAAAATTGTAGATTTGGCCTAGATGAGACAGAAGCTCAGGACCCACCTTTCTCGGATAACATATGAGGGCGCCTATGCCGCCAAAGTTCAAGGTACCACAGATTAAGTCCTACGATGGGACCACAGATGCTGATGAGCATGTCGAACTCTTCCAGGGGCACATGCTACTGCAGAATGCCAACGATGCGACGATGTGTAAAGCCTTTTCACTCACTCTTACAGGCCCTACCCGGCAATGGTTTCAACAACTCCAGCCGCACGTGGGCATACCGAACAGCTGCTGGAACAACGATCGACAAAACACCGTTCTCCCTCGTTTATGGGGCAGAGGCTGCCATTCTAGTTGAAGTAGGTTTGCCGAGCTTTAGAGTTGAACAATACCAGGAGACCCTGAATACGAAGCTGATGATGACCGAGCTCGACCTACTTGAGGAAAAAAGAAACCGAGCAGCGATTCGTAACGCAACTCGAAACCAGGTGGTAGCTCGGTATTACAACAAAAGGGTTCAGCCCAGAAGCTTTAAGGTTGGTGACCTGGTACTGAAGAAGGTCACGGTTCAACAGCCCGGCCTCAGGTCCTTCGGTCCAAAGTGAGAAGGTCCGTTTAGAGTCGAAGACATCGTACGACCGGGCACGTACAGATTAACTAACGTGGAAGGGAATCAGCTCAGACATCCATGGAATGCCGAGCTCTTAAAAAGATTCTATTGTTAAAATTCAGAGCTAGAAACTCATTTTTTGACTTCTGGCCACAATTCTTTTGTAACTAGACCTAGTGAATAGGGCTAGAAGAATCCATGTACATATCACATTAATGGAGTACAACTTTCCTATACCATTCCACCTGAGTAATGTGTTTAAAGGAAATGTAAATCCAAAAAGCCGCAACTCTTGCTCGGAAGACAAGATAATAACTCCCGTCAAGGAAGAGTCATCCTTATTAAACTGGGCTGGAGGGCTGGTCGGTATACCAACCATATGTCTATCGCTGTACAGAAAACTCGTTCAGTTGCTTGGCATAGTGCTGTGCCCGATGAGTCCTACACTTGTAAAGCTTCTTTAAGACTTAGGCAAGTCTAGGGGGGCAACAAGATAAGGGTAGTCAAACGCCGTCTATGCTCTACCCGACCAAGATTAGAAACCTAAACTTGCTCGGATTAATTAACTAGGCAGAGAAGGATAACTACTTGGATTAACTGAGAACAGAAGTGCTACTCACCTCTGCTTGAACAACTCGACAACCGAACCGAGCCGAGGTTAGAACCTACTTGCTTGGATTAACCGAGCGTTGTAGGCAAACTTGAGTCAACCCCATGGCTATCGAGATGACTGGTTCCCAGCCTGGGATCCTCCCCGAGGAGCATCTAACTTGGACAATAATGGTTACTTGACACTAAATGACAGTAACCGAATGTCCGAGGAATACCTCGCATCGAGGAATACCTAAAGCTAAGACTGTTAATTTGAGGACACTCGCACTTGGAAAATAATGTGGAAAGTAATGCAAAACAAAACTACATGCAACAATCCAAGAAGAGCAAAACGGAAAGTCCTTATTTATCGGGGAAGTACATGGAAACCGGGCACCTCCTGAGCGTGAACAAAAAAAAGGGAAAAAAGAAAATATAAAGACATCAATTGGCCTGGGTCTTGCCCCCAGTCGCGTCCTCGCCTCCGCCTCCTACGGTGCTCTGCCCATCTCCGTCGTCATCGCCATCTACCACGACGACCTCGTCCTCATCACCCTGCTGATGCTCTGCATCGTCTTGGTCGGGCTCAACGATGACCGACCAGTCGAATCCCGTTGCCTCGGGGTGCTTCTCGATCAGGTGCTCGCGGAGGTCTGTCATGCCGTAGTAGTAGAGATCGGCATACTCCGGGGATGTTTTGAATTCTTCGACTGCATTGGCCAGGTGACCAGGGTGCTCAGCCACGAGGTGCTGGTGCTCCGCCTGCAGGGTTGTCAGCTGCCCCTCAAGCCATACAGCCCTATCTGTCGCTTCCCTGAGCTACCTCATTGCCTCCTTGGCCTCGGCCTTAGCCTTCCGAGCTTCCTCCTAGGCTCGTGAGAGGGACTCCTTGGCTTGATCTAGCTCAATGTTCTTATCGTTGAGCTTCTTGTCGAAATCCATCTTCTTTAGGAAGGTCTTCTTATGCATCTCCATCTCCTTATGGATCTCCTTCATCTCGGTGGAGTGCACCATGTGCAGAACGGCACTCACCTGTAAGAATCAAGGCGTCAGTCCTCAGCAACATGGTAAAAGGAGAATCTAAACTATCGTTTAGCTCGGATACTTATAGAGGTGGCGGCTCGAAAGGCCGTGTTGCAGAGACTCTAGAAGTCCTCCCCCCGGATGTTCATGAAGAAGTCATCCTGAGGAATCGCATCTTCGAGGCGCTCGAGAACGACGCCACGGTAGTTCAGGCGCCTTCTCTGCAAGTCCTCAGATGAGCCTCTGGCAGCCTCGTCTGCTGGGATGACCTCTGACGAGGCCCTGGTCGACTGCGGTGAAGGTGGCGAAACATGGACTAATGAGAAGGCCTGCCCGATGCGGGTTGGAAGCTTGGGCTTCAGCGTCCGTTTACGCTTTCTCCCAGTGCCAACGGCCTTGCCCTTCTGCTTCCTCAAGCTTGCCATCTAGGCGCATCTATCAGCATGGGAGCTTGGTGCCGTCATCTCTGCACAAGAAAATGCGAAGTCAAAGCGAGGTCGGGAAAAGAAAAAGATGACATTAAAAAATAAAATCCGGGGCTGACCTCCGATCCAGAGCTAGCGAGACGGGTATAAGAACCTAATTACGTCCTCGAGGTCCTCATCGGCTACGGGTGGCTCTGCATCCAAGGAGCCACTAGATGAGTTCTCGAAACTAGACAAAGAAGGCTCCCTCGTCGGCCACCTGGACTGGGAAGTGCTTGGCCCCGGAACGTCCGCGGCACTCGGACGAGCAATTGTGACTTGCCCGGCCCCCCGGGCAGGACGGACAGCTTGACGAAGACTGCTGGACTCCCCGAACCAGCCGTATCCGGATAAGGTGTCCTTTTTGAGAAGGAAAGACTGTTGTCTGGTCGACTCTGGCTGTTCAAACAGCTCATCAACCACCCTGATGACGCAGCTCGGGGCCTAGGGACGCTTGGTCCAAACGTTTCCCTGCTTGAAAGACCTTGGCACTTGTTGATTCTCAGGGACGGCCTCACCGGCTCGGGCTTGAAAGTTTCCCCCGACATAAAACCACTCGTATTTCCATTATTTGTTCGAGTCAGGGTTGCCCAGGATGAAATTCTTTCGAAAGCCGATGACGTAGTACCAACTGGATTGCCGAGGAAGCTTCTTCATCTTGAACGCTTGCTTGAAGGCCTCCAGCGGCATCTCGGTACTCCGGTGGTACTTCCATAAAATGTGCATCCCGATCAGCGACCTATAGCTGTTTGGGTTCAGTTGGGCCGGGCACACGTTGAAATCGTTGAGTGCTCGACGGAGAAAGGGATGCAACGACAGACGTAGCCCAGCCCTGAAGAACTCGGCATAGAGCGTAATTCATCTCTGCGGCGCGTCTAAGGGTGAGTCTCCCTCACCGGGGACGGTGAGAATCACGTCGTCCGGGATGCCATACTCGACGCGTAGGTTCTCTAGCCTCAACTCCGTGATAGCACTCATGTAGCCCGTCGCTGAAGTTTGCCCAGGCCAGGTTACCCGATAAGCCGTTACTCCTCGGACGCGGGTGACTTAGGACCTCCTGCTCTACCTCCTGCTGCTCTGCCTCTGCCTCCAAGGCTGCATGCTCCTCGTCGGAGACGTCAACCGTGATCACCCCCGCGACTTGGACTAGGGCCCCAGCGTTCCGACCGAAAGTGTTCGGAGCATCCTTGCGGGTCTGAAGCTCGGCCCTCTCCCTTGGAAGAACTCAGGACAAGCCCGCTGCAACCGACCAGACATAAGGGCCTTGCTCTCTGGACGGCCTAATGAGCCTTCGCCTGTCCAGCATGTTTAAAAATTCCTGTTCGGGTACCGTCTGGGAGTCGACCCTCAGGATTTGCTCTAGCCGGCTGGCCCCATCCCGTATCGGGGACGCTACCTCGGCATCGGACTGGGTGGTAGAAGAACTACTACTCTCCGTGCTACTATCCGACCAGGAGACCTCTACATTCTGGGAATCGGACAAATCACTCATTTTCACTCAAGGGAAGTTACCTGCTAGGGTTCTCGGTAGCTCGGGAGATACAATCCTCGGCTATATAACTTGAGTGTAAAATTTCTGAAAATGAAGTGCAAATTACAAAGAGGATGACCCTATTTATAGCCATTTCAGGCGAGAAACTCGAGTGCGAAAAACTAGGTCATGCAATCATTACGCCTGTCAGGCGGCGCAAACGGCCGCAATACGACACGCGTCCCCCATCTGATCTGCGTGTCTTTTCGCCTCACCCCCTTCGAAGTGTCGCTTGGCCTTCCTCCTTCGAGCCGACCTCACCTACTCGGCATAGTCCACCCGGCCGGACACCGACCAGGTGAACTGGGGGGGCTAATGTTGGGGATGAGCTCGGCGCCACCGCCGAGGACACTAACTTTGGTGGTCGGCTAATAAGCTCAGCAGAACCACTGAAAAACTTGCTATCGGCCCCCGATGCCTTATACTTCTTCCCGAGGTGCCTCTCAGACATCCAAGGCTACGCCCTAAGAGGGCTGCCACCTCGGAATGTATAGTAGCTCGGGTCGGACCAACATTACTCGCAGGCAGGCTGCTACTCGCCATTATAGGCCAACACAAGGCAAATACTTTGCTGTCCGATAGAGTCCAATCCATTGGACGATGGGCGCGACACCTGTTACCTATTGCCTAACACACCTTGATGTGACACCCGGGTTGTGGGTAAAACCCACCTTACACCCGGTCCAAGTGGTGGCCTATAAATAGGATGCATTTATGGCATTCTAGAGAGAGACTTCTTCTACACACCTAACTAGCTGCCGACCTCTGCCGAGCAATACCTGCCTTGAGCATCGAAGAGCTCTTGTCAATTGACTAACCCTACTATCTTCTCCGAAGCGTCTCTCCTCTTGCAGGTGTGCATTTTTGGGCAGAGGCGAGTCCAAGGAGAGGTCAGACCGTGCGCAGTCACATGTGGGTGTTGATCCGACGCCGGACCACGGTAAGCATCAACAATGTTCAACAAAATAAAACTAAAAAAAAGACTACATAAGCAACTTAAAAGATAATTCATTTACTTAGTTACTTTTTTTTAAACAATTGATTACATTTGTCATTATTTTATTGTTTTTGTTTTGGTTTTAACATGCTCGTTTTTCCATCACCCATTCAATTCTTATCCAACAGTTACAATTAGTGTCTAGGTAGATACGGCCTGGACGAAGCACCATCTCTATAAAAATTTTATTTTTATTTTTATTTTTTGAAAGTTCCCTATAAAAGTTTCAATTACACTTTGCTTGTACTTATAAAGTAGATGGAGAATTAAACAAGCACTTACTTACCCTTTGTTTGGCTATAGGTGGTTCCTACTACAAACTCAGTTATGAACAGTATAAAGCTCTCACATATTACAATAAAAAGCAAAAAAATTACTGTAATATAAAACTTTTAGTCAAAAGAGTTCCTACCAATAGTTTTCACCGTTAGCCAAACATCCTTCTAAAATTTAGGACCCATATGGCCATAAATCCTTTTTTTTTTTTTTTTTTTTTTTGCACCCTAAAATTTGGGTGGGTTGCAAACAGACCCTCAGAAGAAGAATTCACTCAAGACACCTTCCCAACTTTCGAGTAAGTTGAGGACAAGACAGGACACAGTTCACGGCGCCGCAACATGCCCACTGCGCCGCTTCCAGCTGCCCCGGCTCCGGCACCCTTTCCAACCCCAACAAACTAAAACAACAACAACAATAATAGTAATTAAATCCAAAAACCTCCCTCTGTTTCGGTTTCTAAAATCAGCTCCTCCTCTCAATAATCTTTCTCAGCCAGTCAAAATTTCCAAATCTCTCTCCGTTACCCCAATTTCCCTCCATTTCCACACTCCCATCCATGTCCAATTTCTAGGGTTTCTTTTTTTTTAATCTCGCCCAATCATGGACGACAAGCCGCCATTGAAGCTTCTCTCGCCGCAGGACTGGGAGTCCCTCATCGACGACTTCCAGTACGGTGGCCCTCGCCGCGAGAAGTGGACGGCCGCCTACACTATCCTCCCCTCCCTCGCCGATCAAGCCCTAGCCTCTCTCCTCAAGCGTGATTTCCCTCTCAAGCTCTCGCTCATCCTCTTCCTCGAGGAGTTCTCTGATTCTCTGTTTGCTGATTCGGATCCCGAGTCCCGCGTGAATTATCTCCTGCGCTTGGTCGAAACCCTACGATCCTTGCTCGAGACACCTTCCGATGGCTCCGCGGTGATTTTCTCTCTCAAAGAGCAAATCATCGTTTCTGTTACTTCGATTTTGATCTCCCTTGAGACCGGCCTCGATTTGGCCGGCTTCGTTGGGGTCTTGGAACCCTTGGTCGAGTCGTTGTTGACGGTTGTTAATCGGCCGAATCACTATTTCGATAGGCAGATTCGAGCTGTGGCGTGTGAGTGCCTGAGGGAATTGGAAAAGGCTTTCCCTTGTTTGCTCTCCGATATTACCGGTCACTTGTGGAGTCTGTGCCAAAACGAGCGCACACACGCGTGTCAGAGTTATATTCTGTTGTTCACTTCCGTAATTCATAATATAGTTGTAGAGAAGGTGAACGTTTCAATTCTGAACAATTCTGTGCCTTTGGTCCCTTTTAGTGTGCCACAGAATCTGTTGAGTAAGGATGGTTCCTCTTCCTCTGCTGGGTTGAACTACAAGGAGTTGAGGAGGGCCATGGCATTTTTGCTTGAGTGGCCGCAAGTTTTGACACCTTCCGCAATGATGGAGTTTTTGGGGATGATAATGCCTGTGGCGTTGGCATTGGAGCTACAAACTTCAATGTTGAGGGTGCAGTTCTTGGGGATGATTTATTCGTTTGACCCCATGTTGTGCCATGTTGTTTTGACAATGTACTCGCAGTTTTTAGATGCTTTCGATGGACAGGAAGGTGAGATTGCCCGCCGGCTAATGTTGGTTTCCAAAGAAACACAACATCCTTTGGTTTTTCGGTTGCTGGCGCTTCATTGGTTATTGGGTTTTGGTGAATTGTTGTTGAAAAAGGGCGACGTTGGAAAATTGAAGTTGTTTGTTGAGATGGGTTTGAAGTTCTATCCAAGTGTGTTTGATCCCCTTGCTCTGAAAGCCACGAAGCTTGACATGCTTGCTTTCTGTTCCATTTGTCCCGATGTCATGAACTCCGAGGCAGAGAGTGGAAAGTCAATGGTGAAGTTGTTTCAGGATGGTCTTATCTCTGTATCAGCCTTCAAATGGTTGCCTGCAGGGAGTACCGAAACAGCGGTTGCATTCCGTGCGTTCCATAAATTCTTGATTGGTGCGTCATCTCATTCTAATGCTGATCCTTCGTCCACTAGAACGCTCATGGATTCCACCATCTTCCGAACTATGCAGGTATTTTTTTTGCCACCATTTTTTTTTTTTCATGGTTCTCTTCCACTTATTGCGGCTCAACCTCGGTCATTGGGTGACAGTTGAAACATTTAGTCTTGTCTGTATGCTTGTTGTACCCGATGAATATTTCAAGCCTTGTTTCAGTGACAGACTTCTCTTGCGACATAATTATATGTTTGTATTAGTTTGCTTTCCCTTGCAGCGTCGTAAATATTTGCAGGATTGTAAAGTGTTTTCATTATGTGCGTGATTCTTTGTATTTTTCTGTACTACATGTTAAATGAATGTATTTCCCTGTACTAGATAGTCAAATTAAATTGTTTAAGAACATTTTGGCAATGACATGAAGTTGGTTGGAAACTTGGAATCAAGATGAGATTTGAGTTGGTGGATCAGCTAGAGTAGCTGATATTTGAAAATTCCGTCAGCTTTTATTATATGTGACTCTAGCGTACTGTTTTAGGTTGGATCTGCTTCAACTTTGATATTTCCATCTTTGGATTTCAGGAAATGCTAGTGGATGTGATGTTGGAATGCCAGAGACTAGTTCCGGTGATTGTTGCTTTGATTGATCGCTTATTAAGCTGTCAAAAGCACCTGTGGTTGGGAGAGCGCCTGCTTCAAACTTTAGATGAGCATTTACTGTCAAAAGTCAAGATAGATTACAAGTTGGTTTCTTGCTTCCTAATATTTGACAGAATTGCTGAAAATGATACAATCCCTCCACGAGGATTGTTAGAGCTTCTTACCAAATTGATGGTGTTTCTTGTTGAGAAACATGGCCCAGATACAGGATTAAAATCTTGGTCTCAGGGAAGCAAAGTTCTAGGACTTTGTCGAACATTGCTAATGCACCACAAAACCTCTAGATTGTTTCTTAGGTTATCTCGTCTCCTTGCATTTGCTTGCCTTTATTTCCCTGATTTGGAGGTTCGCGACAATGCGAGGTATAATTAGTCTCTGCATGTTTTCTCTGTTTCTTTGTGAAGTATGAACCTTTTTGTTTAGTATATCGTCCAATAAGTTCTTTTTCCCTATTAGCTGATCTTTGATGACTGTTTCTCCCTCTGTATCGTTGTATTTTGCAGGATCTACCTCCGGATGCTTTTATGTGTTCCAGGAAAGAAGCTTAGGGACATGCTAAACCTTGGGGAACAACTCTTTGGCATCTCACCCTCTCCTGCCAGCTCATTTTTTAGTGTTCAGTCTCCTCGTTCTGCTCATAATGTCAAAAAGCCAAGAAACTTATCATCCTATGTCCACCTTGAGCGTTTGATCCCCCTACTTGTCAAACAATCTTGGTCCTTATCTTTATCATCTTTGTCTATTGCAAATAACAAGCCTGTTTATTTAGAGGACATCAGGGACCCAGAGCCCATAGTCGAAGAAAGGGAGGTCGATGGCAGTAGTAGTAGTAGTACCATCCAGATTATACCAGAATCTGAAAGGATTGGTAAGCCACATGAGCCACTACGTGTGATGGATACAAAGATTTCTGAGATTTTAGGAACATTGCGACGGCATTTTTCTTGCATTCCTGATTTTAGACATACGGCAGGTCTTAAAGTTAGAATTTCCTGTAGTTTGAGGTTTGAGTCCGAGCCTTTTAACCGTATATGGGAAGTTGCTCCACCTGCTGGCAGTTTTCATGGAATAGATTCTCTCCCTGCTATATATGCCACTGTCCTCAAATTTTCTTCCTCCGCACCATACGGGTCTATTTCATCATATCACATACCTTTTCTTCTTGGTGAGCCTCCACCAAGCGGTAATGTTTCTGGTCAAGGGGTTTCATTGGATATTGTTCCTATTGAAAATGGTTCTGGAGAAGACAAACGATTTAAAGCTTTTGTAACAATTGAATTGGAACCACGGGAACCAACACCTGGTCTGGTTGATGTTTTCATGGAAACAAATGCAGAAAACGGTCAGATAGTTTGTGGCCAGCTGAACAGTATCATGGTAGGCATAGAAGACATGTTTCTCAAGGCTATTGTGCCACCTGATGTTCAGGAAGATGCAGTACCTGTTTACTACTCAGACTTGTTCAGTGCTCTCTGGGAAGCATGTGGTACTTCTTGCAATACCGGGCGAGAGACCTTCCCTTTGAAGGGAGGCAAAGGGGTTGCAGCCATCAGCGGAACCCGGTCAGTGAAGCTGCTCGAAATCCCTGCTCCATCTCTGATTCAGTCTGTGGAGCGCAACCTGGCACCGTTTATTGCAAGTGTAATTGGTGAACCACTCGTCACTCTCGTAAAGGATGGGGGAATCATTAGAGACATCATCTGGGAGGACGCGGCTTCCCTCAATGATGATGATGCTAATCCGAGAGATGATTTTGAGAGAGGCCCTCTTCATCTTACATACATTGAAGATACACCTAATAGGGACAGCATTGTCAACATAAGTAAAAGGAACTTGGGATGCTTTCTTGTTTTGATATTTCTTCCACCTAGGTTCCATCTTCTCTTCCAAATGGAAGTAAGCGATTTTTCAACTTTGGTACGAATTCGAACCGATCACTGGCCATGCCTAGCTTATATTGATGACTATTTGGAAGCCTTATTTTTGGCATAGAACATATTTTTTTCCCTTTCTTTAATGAGTGCCATTGCAATGAAGATGGCAGGTATCATGCTTTATTGTCGATGCTGCCGTGAGTTCATAGGCGTTTTGTTTAATATCCATTCAATATTGTTTCCTACAGAGGGGTAATTTTTGGTACCCGGAATAAATGTGTGTAAATAACTTTGCGGGCGACTCCTTGTATTATTTTTTGTTGAGGATTCGAAAATGAAAATTTTGGCGTTATTTTTTGTTAATCTGCTTGAGAGTAGACATTTAGCCTCCGTAATTCAACGAGGATTTTGTTGTTTTGTACTTGTCTGTACTAGACGCATTTCCACTCATTTTGGTCTACTCATTTTTTGGTCTTCTTAGCCGTATGATGACATGATGTTTCTAACATCATTAATTTTTCATTATTACGTTGGGTACAATTTTTCACTGTTATTTTAATAATTACTCTCACACCATAACTTTTTGGGTGTTACGTGGGGTTTGAACTTTGTAGAGAGAGACATTTTACCATCGAGCTGTAAAAAATTGAACAAACGACTTTCTTTTCTAGGTGACAAAGAATTCACTAAGCATGAGAAGCACACATGCAGACGTATGTGCTTCAACATGCTGCCTTTGTTGCTGCTTACTGTGTTTGCTTTGGTTTGCTTCTTTTGATATGCTTTCTTTTCTTCCTTTCGGGTATTTACTCCCAATGTTCCACGTATTACGACCCTCACGCACGCAGCCACGAATCTATTGATTATACTTCTTTTTTTGTGTCTTTTAACGTCTTGCCTTCAACATTAGTTCCCCTTGCGTGGCAAAGTTCCGACTTTACAAAAGGACGTAATAATTGCAAAGTGGGACCCACGCATATTTGATCAAGGAAAACAAAAATCAATAAAAAAAAAAAAATGAAAGCACAGGTGTTAGAAGAGATTCAAGGTGACATTTTTTTTTCTTTTTTTTTAAATGGGGAAGATTATTTTTATTTCATTAAAATATATTAGTGTATTCCAAAAATAATAAAAATATTAAAGAAAACAAGATAGAAAAAACAAACACTTGTTTAGAATAAAGGAAGTTATTCTTCAAAACAAGTCTCTTTTTTACATTCTTAATTATTTTGAATCCAAATAAAAAATAGAAATCTTTTGGTGAAAAGTTTTGCAATGATTTAATTAATAGATCATTAAAAACAATACAATTTTCTTTTTGTGGAAGTATTTAGGTGAAAAAGAAAATGAGATGTTAGGCAATATAAACTACTATCATCTAGCAATATAAACTGGATCGTTAGGCAAAGAGAAATTTGCCTTCATTTCTTATCAAAATGTAAACTGGATCATTAAAAACCCCTGTTTTTCGAACATCTTTGCCTTCATTTCATTAATTGCGATGTTCAATTTAAGTTGAATAAAATATTTTTCAAAATGTTTGTTTGTGCGTGGCCATTGGTGGAAAATTGAGAAAAATGTTCTTTTTCCTAATTTCTTATCTATCAAAAATCTTAATATTTTATGTTTCTAATTCATAACTTTTCCTAAAATTTCTTTGCTCCCATTTTTTTTCTTTACCAATAACTTTCTATTATAATGAATATTAAAAAAATTATAATAATTTTCAATTTCTATCTGTATCCATAAATAAATGTAAGAAGATTACATAAACAGGCTACTGTACTTTAGCACGCTTGCTTCACCTATTTCTTCTTCTTTTTTTTATTTTTTTTTAATTTTTGTTCAAGTTGAGAACTGTGTGTCGTTTTTGAAGAGAATACGTTTTATATGTGGTACGACTTGATATGGTGCCCTTTTTTTAAAAAAAAAAAAAGTGAGAACAGCGCTTTTTGGCTCCTCCTTAATTCTTAATTATTCTTTTTATATAAATGCAACCATTACATTATAATTTACAAAACTAAAACCAAAACAATATGAAAAAAATACAACATAGGAATAATCGTCAATAGTCAATGGTCAATTTTTTTTTTTCCTTTGAGTGAAAGAAGTGCTTTTTAGCCCTTCTTTTTATTGTTAATTATTCTTTTTATATAACTGTAACCATTACATTAAAATTCCCAAAACCAAAACTAAAACAATATGGGAAAAAAAAAAACACAACAGAGGAATAATTGTCAATCCTCAATAGGTCTTCAAGCATATAGTTAGAAGATTTATAAATATTTTTTCCCCTATTGGTCATGATTAATAGGTTAATAAAATTACACTAAGATCAAAAAACATGAAGGTTATAATTTTGTAGTTTGTAAGAATAAATAGTGAATCTTTGAAAGAACATCGAATTACAAGACATATATTTATAAGATAAAACATACATAGATAAATCACATAATATATTTAAAAAAATTTTAAAAATAAACATATCTTTGAACTTTTATATAAATGAAAAAAGAACATATTTTCACTCTAAAAATGAAATTATTTCTATTATTAAGAGTATATATCCTTAGGGCTTGTTGGTACAAGGATTTAGATTGCATTAATTGATTTGAATCTTTTAATTTAAGTTATAAAATTTGAATTGTGCGATTTGAATCTCTATCCAAAATAATATTTGGATATACAGTTATGTTAAAAGAATAGAGAATAAAATTTGAATTTGTGTTTAGATAATATACTATATGTATATGGTATTATATATGCCGTTTATGTATACAAGTGTACTATTAATAATTTTTTTTAATGAGGATATATGTTGTAATACATTGATAGAGGATTAAAAAAAATGGATAAAGATTACCGATTTTTTTTTTTTTTAAGAAAGAAAGTAAAAATTTTAAAAAAATGACAAGATAAATGAAGGAAAAAAGTTTGTAACTACTATTTGAGACTTCTTTCAATTATATTCAACAATCTAATTTCAAAGATAATAAACAAAAATATCACAGAGTTTTTAACCTTCATCCTACTTTCTATAGCCTAAAAAAAAGATAGTAAAAAATTTGGCAATCAAAAATATTTTTTACAAAAAAAAATATCACACTACACAATAAAAAGTTCATCTTTATTGGTTAACTCTAATTTCCATTCACAATAAGAACATAGCATTGAATTTTTCAAAAAAACATATGTAAGACCTCATATATTGGACTATTGATCTATTAGATTTTCGTTATTTAACCTATATATTCATACCTTATAGAATTAAAATTAAGTTATAAAAGTTAGGTTACTATAGTTGTAAACTTTTAGAATTTTAAAATAGACAATCTTAAAAAACTGTGCCACTACTGATAATAAAATAAATTACGAATTAATTACAAGCAAGAGAAAATATATTTTTTGTTTAACTTAAATTTTTTACACATTTTAATCAACTTTGGTAACACATGCAATAATAAGCACCGGTTTTAATTCCTATTTCTTTCTCTCCCACACACACCAAAATTATCTAGGTGTTAAATATATTAAACATATTTGTAATAACTCTATTTTTGCAAAATCTTTTCATTCAATATAGTACAAACTATTACTTTTCTTTTTCAACGTAAAATAGGATTAACACTATTTTTTTTTTTTGGCAAATTATATGCACGTGCCCTATCACTAGTTCACTATAAAGGATCTAACATTGAGAAACCGAAAATATTTAAAAACAATTTATCCAACAACCGATACGGGGATAGTGAAAAACTAAAACCCTTCCCCAATTGAATATAGGCTTCATTTAGTAACCTAGTTGGAACTAATAAATTTCAATTGTTACAGTGTAAAGCTCTTATATATTAGAATATAAAGCAAAAGTTTACTACAATATAAAGCTCTCACACATACTATAGTGTTTTAGTTTCAACTTGTATAAGGTGTGTGGTAATGTGAGTTCCAGCCAAAACTAAGCTCTACATGCCACAGTGTCATGAAAAAGTAAGCATAATATAAAACTCTCACATGCTACAATCAATAATGAAGCCAGGAATTTTTCTCAAAGGTCTAATAACTACAACAAAACTTTGATTTAAATTAACAACTATGAACGTACTACAATTGTCTCCAACAAGTTTTTATAGTTTAAAGATGTTAGATAATAACTATATTATCAAGACTTTTGAAAATGTATTTATTGATAAACACAAGTAAAATATTGATCACAAGTTGATTTCTCAATTGATTATGTAAGTTTATAACAACAATCACATCGTTGTAAAAGAAAAAAATGCAATAAAACATTAATGTTAGAAAATAAAATTATTTTTAATTTTATTTGTAAATACATTTATGAAAGGTGTTCTCTATTTGGATAGAAAAGAACAAGAGGAGGGATTTGTAATAAATATCATGGGAATAATGGGAATATTCACAGTTGTAATTAAAGTTTCTAGCGCCCCTCAAAATCCCATTTTTTTCTTTGTTGCCTGTTTCCCTGGCATATGGAACTTCTCTCTCCGCCATTTGACTCCTCGCCAACAAATCCGACACCAGAGCTCCACCGCATCTCGGCCCCTTGCTCTCTCACCGACGGCGAGGCGACGGGCTCATCCCCTGTGGATCGCGCACCAGCAACGGCGGACTTCGCCCTTCCCCTATAGATCGCGCTCTACCGACGACGGACTTGGCCTCCCTGCAGGTCGCGCTCCCTCGTCGCCGCCATTTCCGACGCCTCTGTCAAGGTTCTGCACCGGCGGGAGGGTAGGCGGAGGGCTGGTGGTAGGAATCGGAGGAGACAAACACTTCCAAAGTACCTTGTCTTGTCGAGAATCAAGTAAATTTGGTAAGCGCCTTTCCTGAATTGGGTTTTAAGGTTGTTGCACATTTACTTCTCGGCAGGTGATTTCGATATATATATATATATATATATATATATTGGCTTTGTCTCAATCCTCTCGTAGCTATGTCTCTTTGGTTTGGCTGCTTTTCCAAATCTCTGCTTCTCAGTGTCTCTTACATCACCGTCTCTCCTCTTGCCGTTCCTCAACAGGTTTACTTCTCTCTCTACAAATGATATTCTGTGTTTCTGGTTAGTTTTCTTGTGAGTGGTTAAACAAACAAACCCCTTTTTTGTGTTTGTCTTTTTTTTTTTTTTTTTTGGTTGTTTGAGCTGCTAGACTCATGGAAGTTTTTGGGTTCAATCTGGTGGTGTAGTGTGCTTAGGTAATTTTCGTGTATGCTTATTGTTATTAGTAGAATATGTATTTGATGTGATTCTGATTCTAGAACTAATTTTCTCCCATAGGAATTTTTTTGAGAACATGTACGTCGTTGTTAAAGGCAAGAATTGAGCATTTATAAAGATATTGAAGCGAAGTGGAGTGGTCTCTCTTTTACCTGTACACCTTTTAAATAATTTATGAATTGGGTTTGCTTTTATTTGAATTTAATCTTGTTCATATGTGTGAAATCAGTAGTCTTTTTCATTTCTGTTCATGCGATATATGTTAAATTAGTTATTCTTTGAAATATATATAGTTTTATTTCCTCAATTTATTGTTCAATGTTTAGTTGCTTAGTGTATCTTTAGGTTTTGAGGTGAATCCCTTTTTTTTTTTTTGGAAATTCATATGCTAAAGTAATGCAAGCCCAGGATTAATCTCCTTCTTAAACCCCACTAAATGTTCTCCACCAACTCATCCTCCAAAACCGTTAAAAGCGTTCTTCTTTCCCACTTGAAAAACCCAATATTTCCTTCGTCCAGAAATCCAACGATGTCAATGTCTACATGAAATGGAAGAAAGACCCTTACTACGATTCTATTGACCAAATCCACAAGTCCATAGTCCTTAAACCCATCATAAACCTTAAAAACTGCATTGCCCAAGACCCCAGTGGTTGTATCCCAATCTCTGAGGCGTCCAAAAGAGGACTACAATTGGATGTACCCATCAAAGTTGCAAGTTTCTAAGGCGATATCCTTCGATTTTCGAAGAGTTCACCGGTCCTTGGTACAATCTTCCATGGTTTATGCTAACTCCTGAAGCTGCTGAGATTGATAGAGAGGAAAAAAGGGTTTACGAGGATTGTGGGAAGGATTTGAGAGATAGATGGAAGAGATTTATATTGATGATTGAAGATAAAGTCTTGCCTTTGAAGATAATACAGGGAATGAACTGGTATTTGGGTTTGCCTGACGATTTTTTGCAAGTCCTGGAAAAGAATCTTGATGGCCTTTTAGTTTTATGAATATGGGAGATGGGTTAAAGGGTTTGGCTGTTGACTGTGAAGAAATGTCTGGTCTTGTGTTCAAAGAAATGCAATGAAGAGAGGGGTGTATTTTGGAGGTTCAATGGAGGCAATTGAGTTTGGGTTTTTTCCCGTAAAAGGGTTGAGGTTGAAGAGGAAGATTAAGGATTGGTTAGAGGTGTTTCAGAAACTTCCTTATGTGTCACCTTATGAGGAGTTTTCGAGTTTGGATCCGGATAGCGATGTGGCTGAAAAACGACTTGTGGGTGTTCTTCATGAGTTGCTTAGTCTCTTTGTTGAGAATTCAGTGGAGAGGAAGAAAATTCTGCGCCTCAAGAAGCATTTGGGACTGCCGCAGAAAGTGCACAAGGCGTTTGAGAGACATTCCAACATGTTTTATTTATCTTTTGGGAACAAGACTTGTACGGCTATTCTCAGAGTGGCTTACCGTGACCCTTCTGCTATTGAGGAGCGTCCTTTGCTCGGAGTTCGAAAAAAGTACATAAAGTTGATGAAAGAATCAGATTTGATTTTTAAGAAGAGGAGGTCTGGTAACCACTCGATTGATCATAGAAATTTCGATTTTGATTTAGATGATGAAGACAGAGGAATGATGGAAGAGCGGCCTTCTAGATTGTTTTCTCCCAATGTATACTTACAATGTAAGAGGAGAGTCGAAGGTACAAACACAGCCTTAAATAAAGAATTGTTGATATCTGGGGATACTTCTTTCGGATCTTTGAGTTTTAGTCACGAAAAATCTTTTTTAAGGATTTCATTCACCTTCGACATAACTTTCTTCACAAGGTTTCTTGTAACGATTTTGGTTAACTGTGATCGTCATTTTACATGTTTTGTATAGAGCTTTTTTAAGGAAAAAATCTTGGAATGTCAATTCGTAAGGCAGAGATTCCATGATGTGAATGTGTTTTGTGAAGAGATTTTTCAGCAAATAGGGTTTCTTTTCTTGTCATGGGAAATCAGTTGCTGACATTATGGATGTGAATACAAACAAAGACTGGTTACCATGGTTCCTTGTGTTCTATAATTCTGTCATGGAGTGCGAGAAAAGGGAGAACCACGTCTTTTTAAGAGACTAGTTTTTTCTTAAGTTCCACATCGGAAGATGATTAATCAATTGGGTTGTTTAAATATCGTTTAATGAGAAGCGCAACTAGCCGAGCCCGGGGGCGTGGGCCTGTAACCAAGCGGGGCATGGGCTGTGGACTTGCTCCAGCCCAAGCAGGTTGGAGGTCTTTGTCGGCAAGACCATGGGATAGCTGTTGGGTACGGTACTAACTATGTAGTTCCCGCATATGTATGGGCCTTGTAAACCGATCAAACACCTCAGACCTGCAAATTTTTCTTTTCTATTTCTTTTTCACAAAAAAAAAAAAAACTCGTAATTTTAAACCACAAGATTTTCCTCCAAAATAAAAAAATAAAAAAATAGAGAAAAAAAACCTTTGGAAAGGAGAAAAACAGGATTAAACTACAAATCAAAGAACTACCATTAACATTCCCCTAAATGATTTTTCTTTTTCAAAAATTGTCGTAAAATCTAAATCGCAAGTTTAAAAATATTTATAATACATAACAAATCTATTATATAAATAATTTATTTATCTCTTGTTTATAATATAAATAATTTTTATTTATATAGTATTTAGATTTAAAGTGTAAATAATTTATTTATCCTTTCATTTACGGTGTATTATAAGAAAAACCTTTGGAAAGGAGAAAAACATGATTAAACTACAAATCAAAGAACTACCATTAACATTCCCCTAAATGATTTTTCTTTTTTAAAAATTGTTGTAAAATCTAAATAGCAAGTTTAAAAATATTAGTAGTACATAACAAATCCATTATATAAATAATTTATTTACCTCTTCCGTATAATATAAATAATTTTTATTTATATAGTATTTAGATTTAAAGTGTAAATAATAATAATAATTGTTATAAATCTACTATTACCATTAACATTTCTCTAAATGATTCTTATTTTTCAAAAATTGTAGTAAAATATCACTTTTCAAATCTAATTGATGCAGCATATAGAGATTAGTTTCCTATTCAGATTATTATTAGAATTATCTATTCAGATTATTATTAGGATTACCTATTCAGTTTAATAATTAGGAATAAGTCTGATTATTGATTAATGATACTGCAAAACAATTACAATAAGCCTTTATATAGTGTTTGTAGGAAAGTAGAATAATAGTCTAAATATAAGTAAGATATAGAGAGATTAGTTTCCTATTCAGATTATTATTAGGATTACGACTCAGACTATTATTAGGATTATTATTAGTTTCCTATTTAGACTATTATTTTACTTTCCTATAAACATTATATAAAGCTCATTGTCATTGTTTTAGAGTATCATTAATCAATAATCAGACTTATTCCTAATTGTTAAACTTTGTGAGTTTGTTATTGAGTTTTCTTTCCTTGTTTCACTTTGAAACACTTCTGCTGCACCACTAATAGTAGTAAATAGTAAGTTTTGAAAATATTTGTTGTAATTAACAAATCTATTATGTAAATAATTTATTTACCCCTTTATGTATAATGTAAATAATTTTTTATTTATAGAGTAATTAGATTTAAGTTGCAAATAATTTTTTTATCTTTTTGTTTACAGTGTAAATAAGAATTATCATCATAAATCTACTATTTACTCTTAATGATTTTCCATATCTGGGCCTAGTAAACCAGTCAAATGCTCTACACCTACAATTTTTTTCTTTCTTTTCCTAATTATTAGCCATAAATTTTCTTCCAAAAAACAAAAACACAAAAACCTTAAAAAGGAGAAAAATAGGGCTAAACTAGTGATTAAAAAACTACCTTAACATATCTTTACATGATATTTTATGGACAAGAATTAGGGTCTATGGGAGTGTTGCTATGAACCAATTAGTTTGAACTAATTTATTAAAAGCATTGAACCATCTAAAAGCTAAAACACTTTAGGGCACTTTTGCTTGATATTATAGCATACGAGAGCTTTACACTTTATCAACTAAAAGTTTTAGTTAAAATTGATTTTGCTAAACAAGGAATAAGTGAATACTTTCATCTGGTCAATGTTCAATTCGATAAAAATATTCTTAAAGAAAATTAAAGAAAAAGAAAAGAAATTAAAAAAATAATTTGGTATAAGAAAATTATGTCATTAATAATGCGATGTTTGGGAGTATTGATTTGAATTAATTGATTCAAGACATTGTGGCATTTAAGAGTTCTATATTATAGCTCACTTTTATTTTATATTATAGCATGTGAGAGAATTTATATTATCAAACCAACGTGCCAAACATATGGCTACGGAAAATATCCAAAATACTCCATGTCTTTTGCCTATATACTATTTTTGCTTCTCTTATTATACAAATGCCTAAAACACTCTTATCTTTATAAATTTTACTCAAAATATCCCCTAAAATAATTAAATACCTGAAAGTTTTGGTTAAAATTGATTTTGCTAAATCAGGAATAAGCGAATACCTTCATCCGGTCAATGCCCAATTCGATAAAAATATTCTTGAAGAAAATTAAAGAAAAAGAAAAGAAATTAAAAAAATAATTTTTTTTGAGAAAATTATGTCATTAATAATGTGGTGTTCGGGAGCATTGGTTTGAATTAATTGGTTCAAGATACTATAACATATAAGAGCTCTACATTATAGCTCACTTTTGCTTTATACTGTAGCATTTGAGAGAATCCATACTATCAAACCAACGTGCCAAACACATGACTAACAAAAATACCCAAAATACCCCATGTCTTTTGCTACCATTTTTGCGCCTCTTATTATACAAATGCCCAAAACACTCCTATCTTTATAAATTATACTCAAAATATCCCCTGAAACAATTAAATGCTAGAAAGTTTTAATTGAAACTAATTTTGCCAAACAATGTAAATGCAATCAATAAATTATTTACATCATAAATATATTTTTGATATGAATAATTTCAAATCTTGCTATTTACTTCAAAAAGTTTAAAAAATATGATGTTTCACTCATTCACCTAATGATTTTCTACATGTGTGCCTAAATGCGCTACACCTGCAAATATTTTTTCTTTTTCTTTCTTTTTTTTGAAGGGATTTTTTCCTAATTATTTGCCACAATTTTCTTCCAAAAAAAAGAAAAATAACCTTCCCAAAGGGAAAAAATAGGACTAAACTAGTGATTAAAAAACTTCCTTAACATTTTTTTATAAATGATTTTTTATAGACAAAAATTAGGGTGTTCTGGAGCCTTAGTTTCAACCAATTAGTCTAAACCAATTTGTTTTCTTTTAATTTCTTTTATTTTTCAATAATTTTCTTCAAGAATATTGTTGTGAAATTTAGCATTGACCAAATGAAGCTATTCACTAACCCCTTATTTGGCAAAATCAGCTACAACCAAAACTTTCACAAATTTAATTGCATTAGGGGGTATTTTGAGTATGATTTTATAAGCATAGGGGTGCTTTGGGTATTTGCATAATAAGAGGGACAAAAATTGTACATAGGCAAAGATGTGGGGTATTTTGAGTATTTTCCTAAACCATGTGTTTTGTTTTGGAGCATTTGTTTGAACCAATTGTTTAAAAGCATTGTAGCATGTAAGAGCTTTAAACTGTAGTACACTTTTGCTTAATACTTTAGCATGTGAGAGCTTTTATACTATAGCAATCAAAATATTTGGTTAAAATTGATTTTGCCAAAAGGGGGGTAAGTGAATACTTTTGTCAAGTCAATACTTAATTTGACAAAAATATTCTTGAAGAGAATTAAAGAAAAACAAAAGAAATTAAAAATATATATATATTTCTTATGAGCAAATTATGTCATTAATAATGTGATATTTGGCAACATCAGTTTGGACTAATTGGTTTGAGATATTGTAGCATATGAGAGCTTTATATTATAGCTCCTTTTTATTTTATATTGTACCGTGTGATTGTTTTTTGCATTATTATTGATTCAAATTATCAAAACAATGTGCCAAATACATGGTTAAGGACGATACCAAACTACCCTATGTCTTTTGCCTATATACAATTTTTGTTGCTCTCATCTCTCAAATGCCCAAAACACTCCTATGTTCAAAAAATCATACTCATAATAACCCCTAAAGCAATTAAATTTCTTAAAGTTTTGGTTCAAACTGATTTTTCCAAACAAAAGTTAAGTGAATACCTTTATTTGGTTAATGATCAACTTGACAAAAATATTCTCGAAGAAAATTATTGAAAAATAAAAGAAATTGAAAGAAAACCAAAATAATTTTTATGAGCAAGTGTGATGTTTGGGAGCATTGATTTGAAGTAATTAGTTCAAGATACTATAGCATGTAAGAGCTCTACACTATACCTTATTTTTGTCTTATATTGTAGCATATGAAAGCTTTACACTGTTATTGATTCAAACTATCAAACCAATATGTCAAACACATGGTTACGGAAAATACCCAAAATGTCCCATCTCTTTTGCTTATATATATTTTTGCTCCTCTTATTAGGCAAATACCCAAAACACCCACCCTTATATTTTCAAAATCATACTCAAAATACTCCTTAAAGAAATTAAATTTTAAAAATTGCAAGACTACCATTCTAAATTAATATCTAATATTATTTTAAGTATAACTTTGCTAAAAAATTAAGTAAAAATTATTATAACATGTTCAAATAAATATTTTAACTAAGCAAATACTTCAATTATTTTAAGAGTTTTTAACTTTTGATATTAATTTTATTTAGTATTTCAGTTTCATAGTGCTTTAAATTGTATTTATTAAACGTTAGCTGGGATAATCTTGATTTTCTGAAAATATTAATGGCTTTAAGGGGTATATTTGTGTATGATGTTTGCTTTAGGGGTAAACTTGTGAATAAAGTAGTTAAAAAGAGAAATTTAGTGTTTAAAAATTAGCACTAAGGACTGCCTGCTAAAGAGGGGAGTAGTTAGTGGAAATTTCTAAAGGAAAAGAGTGTATTAAAAGCTTCTCAACAGTTGATGGCAAGAAGACATAGTAAAAGAAGGATTTTACAAGCTGAAAAACAAAGAAAACAAGTGTCAAAGAGAGTTTTTACACTAGGACAGCCATGCAAAACAGCCATAAATAGATGTCAAAGCTCCCCCAACACTTGACAGCTATGCAAAAGTACTAGAACAACCATAAACAAGTATCCGAGCCATGCAACATTAAGGCAGCTATGAACAAGTGTCTGAAACCAGGTGGCAGAAACTATTTTCTACCACCAACTTCATAAAAACCACCTTAATACAAGGGGCTGGTTTTTTGGAGTCCTAGGAGAAGAGGTCATAAATAGCAACCTCTTTTAGCCATGGAGACACATCCTTCAGCCAAGGGGGAAACAAAAATCATTTAGCTTTTTTCCTATCCTAAGTTCTTTCTTCCCTCTTCTAAACAATCTCCTAAATCCTCTCAACCTTCTAAGACCTAGCTTCTTACTTTATCTTACTTCTTTCTCTTGTCCTAAACAGGAACCCAAACTTTTTAAGTCTAAATTCTCCTTCAAACATCTTCTAAATCTCAAGAACTCGCATTTCCCTTTCTTTATTTAATGAAACAAGTTCAAGGACTTTGCTATCGAGCTACAAACCACAAATTTCAAAATTGTATTTATAGAATAAAAGATTACATAATAAAATTGTCCTGTGATTCTATCTCTAATTTTCTTCAACTTTTGAGCTCTTTATTTACTTTTAACACTTTACATTTCTTGCTATTTTCTTCTTTCTCTAGTTACCTAGTCCTTACTTTATTTTTAGTTACTTAGTTGGTCGATCGAGTTATCTGGTCTTATTTTCTTTATTTTGCTACTTCCAGTTAATTAGTCTAACTATTTATTTCTTGAATCTAGTTAGTTGGTCCCTCTATTTACTTCTAATTCTACTGTTCTACTTTTACGAACTAGCAGTTGTTCTATTTTAACATTTTATTCTTACCTGTTTCATCATGATATAATGAAACATAGTTCAAATATTTTCACAAACATAATTAAAAAGGTGACTCTACTGGGGAGTAGCCAAAAACGTTTGGTATTGTTTTCAAAATAGATGAAAATATTTTTGTTTTGAAAAATAAAAATTTTTAAAAAATTATGCTGAGAGTGTTTTTAAAATTTTTATCACAAAAAAACATGCAAAAACATTGGGGGATGTTTAAAAATGACTTTTTGGGAAAAAAAATTTTGGTCAATGACCCTTTTTTATTTGGACAGTTTGTGGCACCAAAAAAAGGCTTTTTAGACATCAAAACGGTTCCATTTTTTTTTCATCCTATTGAGGTTTCTTATCTACTACAGTCATTTCCCTTTTTTTTTTAAAAAAAAAATGGGACAGTTTACCTGCACAGAAAAGCGTATTTTTTGGTTCTAAAAAAAAAAAAGGTCATTTACTCAATTCAAATTTTTTTTGTCCCTTTCTTCAAAATTTTCCAAAAACATTTCCAAAAAGTCCAAGAACAAAACAAACATGGCCCATAGCCTAAGGATTTATATTTCTTGAATCTTGCTCCTTTTTTTTTTTAATTTATAAATTCACTCTTGAAATCTTTCATCTTATTCGTATCCCAATGCGTATTCCTACTATTGCTTTTCTTTCCTAATGGCTGAAGAACTATTACCATCATCACAATCGGTAACAGCTGAAGGTCGGTCCAAAAAGATGACATGCTTGCTCGATTATTGTCAGGCGTGGAAAGCATGAAGATGCTCAAGAACAAATTCAACAAAAGATTTCTGCACTGGAGTGCATAAAGGAAGGACGAATTGGTATTGGAAGTTTAGTTCCAACTACATCTACAACGGCACTAGGCCAAAAGACAGCAGGGACAAGTACTCCTATTACACAGAATTCTATCCCCCAAGAGGTTCGCCAGCCACCCTTGTCGTTCCTGCATCGCCAACAAACTGCTGCAACTTCTACTACACTTGGTGCAGGTAATAAATTCATCACCAAGAAACAATTACACAATTTATTCAATAGATAAGTGGAGAAGGCTAGCAAAGTGGTCACAACTATTGATTCCAAACCCCCATATCCGACATATATACTTATAAAACCCTATCCGAAGGATTACATTAATCCCAGGTTTAGGAAATTTGATGGTAAAAGAGGAAATGCCAAGAAACACGTCGTTGGTTTCTTAGATGACTTGGGGATATATGCTTTTGAGCAAGAATTCAGAACGAGGGAATTTTCAAAATCCCTTACGGACAGATAATAGCATCAACGCTTGGGAGGAGTTAGTGGCTACTTTCTGTACACTTTTTTGTTGCAGAAAGTAAGCCTATCTTAACAAATTTGTCCAGCGAAGTCCAGAGGGAGAAGGAATCGCTCATGACCTAAGTGAACAGATTCAAGGAAAAAGCGCTAGATTGCAGTAAGATCATCTCGGAAACGGAATTAATTCGTCTATGTGTTAAAGGAATGCAAACAAAGTACAATGTTTACATAGAGAATCGCACCATCTTAAGTTTCTCGGAGATAATGACCAAAGTGAAAAATACAGAAGCATCAGTAGCAGAAATTCACGAAGATAAAATTCCTGAAAGAAATAATCAAGGAGAATAGTCCAGGCCGCCTCTTCCTAAAAGAAGAAGAGAAGTAGCTATTGTGGAACAAGCGAAGGGAAGAAAGAATCTTTCAATACCACCTCAAATACTTCTAGAAAAAGGAAAAATGATTGCTTTAGTAAAATCTTGGATAGAAGATGATGAGATTCAGTTTTCGCCTTTTGATCGACTGCCAACTCAAGAAGAAACTTAAGACCCAAAATTTGGTCTTCTTCATAGAAAAGTTTGTCATCCAACTCCAGAATATTATACTATCTGCAAAATATGGTTCAATACTTTGTACAGCTATGGAGGAAATCGATAAAATAATAGAAGAAAAAGATGGAAATGAATTGGTTCAAGAACAAGAAAATGACAGAAGTTTTAATGAAGTCCAAGGTTTTCAAGATCCTATTCAACACTAGAATTTGAATATGAAGCTCGGAGAGATGCCACAGGAGCTATTCTTAAAGTGTCACAGCAATTTGACCGCGATGTTGTGAAATTAATCATGGTATTAGACATGTTTCAAGGCATAATGAAGACTAGTTATATTTTCAAGGAAGGATGCCCAAGTAATGAATTTCAGTCACAACAAGCCATTTTATGTGGAAGCAAAAGTAGACGGTTTAAAGTTCAAAAGAGCCTTGGTGGATAATGGCTCTTCTGTTAATCTCCTTGGCAAACGTTCAAAGCAGCTGGAATCTTAAAAAGTAGGTTGGTCACACAAACCATGCCACTAGTCGCTTTCGCCTCTAGTTCTTATACAACGAAGGGACATATCAACTTAGATTTTAAGGTGGGTCCAATTAGAACCCCAACCAAATTGCAAGTGATAGATATAGATGTATCTTATCATCTATTGCTGGGTAGGCCATGGATACAACACAACCAGGTAGTTCCATCTTCGTTGCATCGATGTCTTATAGCCATATAAGGAAAAAAAAAAATGAAATATCAACACCTGCACCATTGCTCAAGAGGAAGTTCATTGGGCAGAGTCGGTTCTTTTTGATGAAGGGTCAGACATCGAGATTGAAAAACGACCAAGGTGGTAAAAGATGATGCAAGTCACGTAGCAGTGGGCCTGATATCAACGTCTTTCCAGTGATCATATGCTTGGATTTGTTCATTAGTGAATTCGTCAGTAGACGCAGAAGGACATGGTGTGGTTAGCACAAATTTTAGTTTTTCAAAGAATAAGACAATATTAAAGTTTCATTTCCAATCATTATAATTTTCGTCAATTAAAATATTTTTATCAAGTATTAAAGATAAAGCTTTTTTAGACATTTTGATCTACAATAATAATTCATATACCAACATAAGCAAACATTCAATAATTTAGCAAGATAACACAAACAAGCAATTATACAATGTGTTTATGTGTTAAAACCTTAAAAAAATCACAACTTTATAACGATAATTTCTAATTCAGACTTCAACAAGCCGCCAAAGGGAGACTTGCCAAATTCAATTAGAAACATGGATCTCCTCCGATTAGTATATACCATCTAAGACTTATCTGATATAGCATATACTAATAATCGCTTTCTTAGGCAATTAACTTTATTAACAGAGCTTCTAGGGGAGATTGATAATAAAATTAATCTTGAGTGTTTAACCATCATTTCAACTACCTTATCCATAATTTATAATTGTCATTGGGGGTGAACAATGATAAAACATGCTAAGGCAAATTATCCTTTTGAAAATCTAACCCAGTACATGATGCATCCTTTCCTACAGGTCGAAACCATTATGTATTATTTATAGACTAATGATGGAGGCTTTAGGTCGTTTCTTTTGAAACTTTCTCCTACTTAATATTTTAGAAATCATGGTTTTATGTTAACATGCATGAGTAATTTTTAATGAGCGTTTCTCCCTATTCTACATGACATATTATCAATATACATAGCAAAACATATTATAATGCAAACAAGCAATGCAACAAGCAACATAATAAAACCGTAATATTATGCTTCTATCTTAGAGAAAAGAAAATAAAGATTACAAAATTTAATTGAAGCATTTTATCGTTTCTTTATCTTCTATCTTATTGTAGTATCCTTCTTCATGCAATGTTTGTCTTCAATTTTAATCTCGTATAGATAAAAAATTATTCTCTAGTTTCCATAAAAATTTTGTTTATTTTTCTCAAATTGTCTCATAAAAGAAAAACTATTGAAAAATAACAAAATCCCCTCCCTGACATCAGGCAGTCAACCACCTATAACAGAGGCTGGTCAACTGGCTTTGTTCGACAGACCAGATGTGAAGCCGAGCCCAGACGACTGCACAATTGACTAGACTACCCAAGGGGCGGTCGACTGGCCTGTCGTAGAATACAAACCTGAGAACTAATTTTCTCATTATTTTTCAAGTTTTAATTTTAATATCAATTTAAAAAATTTACAAAAACATTTATAAACAAAATAAATAAATAACCTAGCAATTAATTTCATCTTCTAGATCTGTCTTCGCTTTAAATAATTATTTTAATTACTAATTTACAAACCAAAAGTAAAATAATGAATCCTAGATGATAAGAATAGACCGCCATTTAATTATATGAAAACCTAGATATACATTCAAATCTCTAAGGAAACATAATAGGCAAAAATTAAAACATATATTTAATTAACAATAATTAAGTAGTAAACATTCATCATATAATCTCATGACAATATATAATTATGTGGAAACCTTATAGTGCCAACTCTCTAAAAATATAATTCAAGCATAAGAGAGATTAAGATCATATAATTTGTGTACGCATAAATCTATAAAAACTCTATAAAACTTTAGCTCTGATACCAATTGTTAGAAAATAAATTCGCAGTGAAATTTTAAAAATTTAATTCAAAACCTTTTTTAAATAACAAGTTAGACATGCTATGTATATAAATTAGTTGAAGATTTTACGCACATTTTTTAGACCAAAAACCACATTTCTAAACAAGGAACATTTCTGTCAGAACCGTTACTAGAGAACTGATACCAGAAGAGTCTCAACCAACTAGTCTTCTTTGTTATTTTCTTCTTTACGATCAAAATGCGAGTGGGTACACCTCGTTCAGTCTTTCCTCAAGCAACGTCTCCTTCTAACCACTTGAAAAAACTAAGAGCTAAAGTTCGAGACGTTGAACAATAGCCCTATAAAAGTTTAAGAGTTTCTCTCAAGACAATATTCTATTTAAATTTCTCAAGTGATCTAAAAAACAATAGGAAAACCCCACCTTTATATAGTGGTTGGATTGAGACTCATTCTTTTCAGATTAGGCTTTAAAAATTTGAATTTAGATCAACTTCAGAGTAAAAATGCTCTAGACGTGTTTACATAGAGAATCGCACCATCTTAAGTTTCTCGGAGATAATGAGCAAAGTGAAAAATACAGAAGCATCAGTAGCAGAAATTCACAAAGATAAAATTCCTGAAAGAAATAATCAAGGAGAATATTTTAGGCCGTCTCTTCCTAAAAGAAGAAGAGAAGTAGCTATTGTGGAACAAGCGAAGGGAAGAAAGAATCTTTCACTACCACCTCAAATACTTCTAGAAAAAGGAAAAGTGATTGCTTTAGTAAAATCTTGGATAGAAGATGATGAGATTCAGTTTCGCCGTTTGATCGACTGTCAACTCAAGAAGAAACTTAAGACCCAAATATTTGGTCTTCTTCATAGAAAAGTTTGTCATCCAACTCCAGAATATTATACCATCTGTAAAATATGGTTCAATGCTTTGTACAGCTATGGAGGAAATCGATAAAATAATAGAAGAAAAAGATGGAAATGAATTGGTTCAAGAACAAGAAAATGACAGAAGTTTTAATGAAGTCCAAGGTTTTCAAGATCCTATTCAACACTAGAATTTGAATATGAAGCTCGGAGAGATGCCACAGGAGCTATTCTTAAAGTGTCACAGCAATTTGACCGCGATGTTGTGAAATTAATCATGGTATTAGACATGTTTCAAGGCATAATGAAGACTAGTTATATTTTCAAGGAAGGATGCCCAAGTAATGAATTTCAGTCACAACAAGCCATTTTATGTGGAAGCAAAAGTAGACGGTTTAAAGTTCAAAAGAACCTTGGTGGATAATGGTTCTTGTGTTAATCTCCTTGGCAAACGTTCAAAGCAGCTGGAATCTTAAAAAGTAGGTTGGTCACACAAACCATGCCACTAGTCGCTTTCGCCTCTAGTTCTTATACAACGAAGGGACATATCAACTTAGATTTTAAGGTGGGTCCAATTAGAACCCTAACCAAATTTCATGTGATAAATATGGATGTATCTTATCATCTATTGCTGGGTAGGCTATGGATTCACCACAACTAGGTGGTTCCATTGTTATTGCATCAATGTCTTAAAGCCATAAAAGGAAAAAAAAATGAAATATCAGCACCTGCACCATTGCTTAAGAGGAAGTTCATTGGACAGAGTCGATTCTTTTTGATGAAATGTCAGACATTCAGATTGAAATACGATCAAGGTGGTACTCTTACAAGGAAAAGATGATGCAAGTCACGTAGCAGCGGGCCTGATATCAACGTCTTTCCAGTGATCATATGCTTGGATCTGTTCATTAGTGGATTCGCCAGTAGACACAGAAGGACATGGTGTGGTTAGCACAAATTTTAGTTTTTCAAAGAATAAGACAATATTAAGGTTTCATTTCCAATCATTATAATTCTCGCCAATTAAAATATTTTTATCAAGTATTAAAGATAAAGCTTTTTTAGACATTTTAATCTACAATAATAATTTATATACCAACATAAGCAAACATTCAATAATTTAGTAAGATAACACAAACAAGTAATTATACAATGTGTTTATGTGTTAAAACCTTGAAAAAATCACAACCTTATAACGATAATTTCTAATTCAGAATTCAACAAGCCGCCAAAGGGAGACTTGCTAAATTCAATTAGAAACATGGATCTCCTCCGATTAGTATATACCATCTAAGACCTATCTGATATAGCATATACTAATAATCGCTTTCTTAGGCAATTAACTTTATTAACAGAGCTTCTATGGGAGGTTGATAATAAAATTAATCTTAAGTATTTAACCATCATTTCAACTACCTTATCCATAATTTATAATTGTCATTTGGGGTGAACAACGATAAAACATGCTAAAGCAAATTATCCTTTTAAAGATCCAACCCAGTACATGATGCATCCCTTCCTACGGGTCGAAACCATTATGTATTATTTATAGACTAACGATGGAGGCTTTAGGTCATTTCTTTGGAAACTTTCTCCTACTTAATTTTTTAGAAATCATGGTTTTATGTTAACATACATGAACAATTTTTAATAAGCGTTACTCCCTATTCTACATGACATAACATTCATCATATAATCTCATGACAACATATATATGTAGAAACCTTAAAGTGTCAACTCTCTAAAAATATAATTCAAGCATAGGAGAGATTAAGATCACATAATTTATGTACGCATAAATCCATAAAAACTTTGTAAAACCTTGGCTCTGATACCAATTATTAAAAAACAAATTTGCAGTGAAATTTTAAAAATTTAATTCAAAACCTTTTTTAAATAACAAGTTAGACATGCTATGTATATAAATTAGTTGAAGATTTTAAGTACCTTTTTTAGACCAAAAACCACATTTCTAAACAAGGAAAATTTCTGTCAGAACCGTTACTAGAGAACTGCTACCAGAAGAGTCTCAACCAACTAGTCTTTTTTGTTATTTTCTTCTTTACGATTGAAATGTGAATGGGCACACCTCGTTCAATCTTTCCTCAAGCAACGTCTCCTTCCAACCACTTGAAAAAACCAAGAGCTAAAGTTCGAGACGTTGAACAATAGCCCCATAGAAGTTTAAGAGTTTCTCTCAATACAATACTCTATCTAAATTCCTTTAGTGATTTAAAAAACAATAGGAAAACCCCACCTTTATATAGTGGTCGGTTTGAGACTCATTCTTATCAAATTAGGCTTTAAAAATTTGAATTTAGATCAACTTCGAAGTAAAAATGTGTTAGACGTGGATAGCTGATGTGGCAGGGTCCGGTCGACCAGCCTACACTATGTTCGATCGACCGAACTTTCGTGGTAGACACTCCCACTTGTTTTTCCAGCTCTAGAGAGTTATCTTGATTCACCCATTCGAATCTAATGGATAAATCCTACTTTATTTAACATGGGTATCTATTATAAAGTTCAATTTTAATTCAAATAACCCAATAGATAAGTTATTTGATTAAAACAATTTTAAACAAATAATTCCATATTCAAATAAAATATATTTTAAATAATTTAACTAGTTTATTTTGAATTAATTTATAAAATTAATTTAACCAATAAACTAACATGAATTATTAAATCCAATCAATCGAATTTTAGCCAATCTTAAAAGTTAACATAAGTCACCAATTTGTCGAACAGACATGCGGTATTGTTACAAGAAATTATGTGAGCTAGCAAAGAGACCCAATGGACTTATACATATCGAACTCCTATAATTATAAAATGATATGTCCTCAACACGTACAATTTATAATTATTAACTCTAAAACTATTACACTAAAAGCTTTGAGCTACACTCTCGAACCATATATAATTACAAAACACCAATAAGTTAAACGTCCATGACATATCATATTATGTAACATCTCAATAGGATATTCATAATCGATTTAAGATTAAAATTCCTTTTTACTTTCCCAATTATTTTTATCTTATATTCTATTATCTTACCATTGAATACTTACTATTCATAACTAATATAAATATATCATTCAGTTACACATGCATATCAAAATGGTTGAGTGCTCTAATTTCCAATTATAGAATAATGCCTATAAAATAATATCGTTAACTCTACAAAAAAGTTATGAATTTTATATCTATGAATAACGAATCTACGTCAATCAAGAGTTATGTCTCCAACGTACCAGCATGCATACCTTTATATAATTTAGAATGTCACATTTTGGTACGTCAAAAGACACAAGTAAAGAATATGGGCTCATTGATTCATTTCAGAATTAAGAAATAACACATATGATTTTCTAAAGTGAATTGATTTAAACAAAAAAAATTATTAATCAAATCGATTCAATTTTAGTCACGATCAAATATATCGTCACCTATGACAATATACCAATGTCTCTACTTATGAGGTCCAACTTTGATGACCAAGACAAGCCATCTCCCGTTGAGGATATAGATAACATAACAATTTTAACATGAATAAAGTGTCCAACTTTAAGATACGTGTCTTCCGCATAATCTGTTCATCATATGTACGATCTTAAAGGTTTAAATTGACAGTCTCATATTTTTGTTTGCTTATCATACATTGAACAGAAATAAACATAAAGAGGACATATTTGATATATGAAATGAATAATAAGCTCTTTATTGATTAAATATATCAACAAACCATTACATCGTTTAATACTTAGGGCACCTAGTCTAACAAAGGCAACTATGAACAAGTGTCGTAACACCTAAATGGCAAAAAAACCATGTGGCAGAAACCATTTTCCACCTACTAATTTCTTCAAAACCACCTAAAGATACACAAAGTTGGTTTTTTGGAGTCCTTAGGAGAAGAGTGTTGGAAACAAAGTGCGCAGCGAAATTTTAAAATTTTTTTTTCATAAGAGTAATCTCCAAAATACAAGTTTGACATGTTATATGTATAAATTAGACAGATCTTACTAACCTTTGTGTGAAGATCCTCCGTAGCCTGTGAAGAGAAGTAAGGTTCCAGAAGAGCCTCAACCAACTGGTCTTCTTTGCTATTCTCTATCCACAACCGGAGTGAGTGTGGGCTCACACGTTCAGCTTCTTCCACCGGTGACTCTCCTTCCAACCAATAGAGAGAACCCAAAGCTAGTGTTCCTGATTTTTGAACAAAAGCTCTCAGGGAGTTTTTTGATGCTCACTAGAAGAGTATCACTCTTAATCTCTCAAATTGATCTGGGTAAATCATGAGACTCACTCCCTTTTTATACCTATTGGTCCTGGGGTTAGTCCATATCAGATTAGGTCTCAAAAACTCGAAACAGAATCAAGTTCAGATCAATATCTGATAAGATCCGACGTGAAAACGCGTAATCTTATCTCCGCTGATCGGCAGGCCGAACATTCTGATCGGCAAGCCGAACAGGCCAGTTCGGCAGGCCAAACACGTCATTCGGCAGGCCGAACTCCCGAGAAAAAATCTCCACGAATCTTTTATTTTCCACCCGAGATTCTAAAGGATAAAGTCTCAGTTTTAATTCAAATAACCCAATAGAGAAGCTATCTGATCAAAACAAACTTTATCAAGATAATCTCTAAGAAAATAAATCAATTCATAATAATTCTACAAGTTTATCTTGTTCTAACTTGTCCAAAATTAAAACAACCGATAAACAGACAAGAATTATCTGATCGCAATAATTCAACAAGTTTATCTTGAACTAATTTCTTACAAAATTAATTCAACCGATAAACAGACATGAATTATTTGATTCTTACAAATTTTAAACCAATCTGATAAATCCGACATAAGTCACCAATTATTGGAAAAGCACGCCATGTCGTTACAGGATTTTGTGAGCTAGCAAAGGGGACAAAAATGGACCTATAAAGTTCAAGCTCATGATAATTATGAAACCCAATATCCCAGATATACATTTCACAATTATCAACTCCAACGCTACTCCACTAAAAGCTTGGAGCTACACTCTCGAACTTTATAGAATTACGAAGCTCGTGTAGCTAAGTCTCCATGACATATCATAGTGCATCGTATCCCCATATGATAATCCATAATCGGCTTAAGGACAAGTTCTGTCTTACCTTCCCAATTATTTTTATCTTACGTTCCATTGTCTCACCATTAGAAAACTTACCATCCAAAGATAGTATACCATTCGGTTACACCTATGTATCCAAATGGTTGAGCGCTCCAGTTTTCCAATTATAGGACAACGCATATAAGAGGATATCATTACTCCTAAAGAGGAGCTATGGATTCCATATCTATGAATAAGAAGTCTACGTTATCAAGAGTCATGCCTCCAACATACCAGCATGCATACCACTATAGAGATGTGGGAGTCACCCATTGGTACATCAAAAGACACAAGTCGAGACAACGGGCCCACTATTCATCTCAGGATTAAGATACAATACAAATGACTGTCTAAAGTGAATCGATTTGCCAAGACAGAATTATTAATCCAAATCAATTTACTTTATGTCCCGATCCAACACGTCATCACCTATGACAACGCGCCAATGTTTCTATTCATGGAGTCCAACTCTGATGGTCAAGACAAACCATCTCCCAAAAGGGATATAGACAACATAACAATCTTTACATGAATAAAGCGCCCAACTTTATTCCCTCGATTGCGGATCATATGTTTTAGACCGTCACCTTAAGAATCGTGTCTTCCGCATAATCAGTCCATCATATGCCCAATTCTTAAGGTTTAGACTGACAGTCTCAGACTACTGTTTGCTTATCATACATTCAACAAATATAAACGTAAAGAGGACAAGATTTGGTATATATATAAATGAATAAATTCTTTATTGATAAAAATGTCTCCAAAAACATATTACATTTTTACTCCTTAGGGCATACATGTCTAACAAAGAGGTCTATAAATAGCAACCTTTTTCAACCATGGAGACACATCCCGGAACCAAGAAAAGAATCATTTAGCCTCTTTCCTATCCTAAGTTCTTTCTTTTCTCTTCTAAACAATCTCCTAAATCCTCTCAACCTTCTAAGACCTAGCTTCTTACTTTACCCTGCTTCTTTCTCTTGTCCTAAACAGGAACCTAAATTTCCCAAGTCTAAATTCCACTTTAAAGATCCTCTAAACCCCAAGAATTATCATTTTCTCTTTCTTTGTTTAAAGAAACAGGATCAAGGACTTAGTATAGAGGCTATTGAGCTACAAATCTTAAATTTCAAAATTATATTTGTGGAATACAAGATTGCATAATAAAATTGTCCTTTGATTCTATCCCTAATTTTCTTTAACTTTTGAGGTCCTTATTTACTCTTAGCACTTTATATTTCTTGCTATATTCGTTTATCTCCAGTTACCTGGTCCTTGTTTTATTTTCAATTAGTTAATTGGTTGATCCAGTCTTCTGGTCCCATTTTCTTTATTTTTCTACTTTCAATTAATTAGTCGAGCTATTTATTTCTTGAATCCAGTTAGCTGGTCCCTCTCTTTACTTCTAGTTCTATTATTTTACTTTTATGCATTAGCAGTTGTTCTATTTTAACATTTCATGCTAACCTATTTTATCATATATAATGAAACGTAGGTCAAATATTTCCACAAACAATGTTAAACATATATATATACATGAGATGTTTTGACCATTTATATAATAAGAAAGGCAAAAAATAATAAAACACATGGAGTGTTTAGAATATTTACTCTTGATAGTTATTACTGGTAGATAATTATCGTTATTAATAATCACTTGTGGATAGAAAAATTACTGCAAATATATGAACTAGTAATCATTTATTAACAATATTAAAATGTTGAGTAATTATTTTGTTAATAATTGTGAATGTCAAAATTAGCCTTGTAATTCATGATATGTCATGACGTATTACTAACTGCCTTAAGCACTTCACTGTAGCTTTCGTGGTCTTTTTTTTTTTTTTTCTTTCTTTCAACGCTGTCCTTTCTTTTCCAACTTTTTTACCCTCATTATTGCTGCAATAGATGAGGTAAATTAGGAATTAAAACAGGTTAAACATGAAAATTTGGATTATTATCGCCCTTTGTGACGTGTCACTTTCTGAAGGAAATGCATACTGACGTATTCACCAAAGAAGGGTCTTTCCATCTGTCGCTCAAGCCTCCTTCTGCTTTGCCACAAAATTCCCATTTCAGAGCACTTCTCAAAACAAAAAAAGAAAGACAATTTCCTCTCTCTTCTACTCTATTTCTTGTTCGCTCTCTGAGTCTCTCTCTGCTACCGTTGCTGATGAATCAACTGGTATTGGCTGCGGCCTCAATCGTCTATCCACGCCGACCATCAAGACTTCGTCGTTCCTTGTCCATACCTATTCTCCGTTGCATTTAATTTCCAAACTCAACTTCTTCTTCTTCTTTTTTTTTTTTTTTTGCAATTTTTGTTTTTGTTTAGTTTTCTGAGAGAAAGCTGTTCATAGTTAGAAATATTCTTCGGGGTTTTCTTTTTTTGAAAACTTCGTTTCGGTTTACAAAGAGAAATACAAGCCAAGACAACCTCATCGCCATGAACTATGGTGTGATGGTGTGCATGTTCTGTTTACACGTGTGTTCTCAATTTTTTTTTTATTTTTTTGTAATTTTTGTAGCTTCTTGTTGTTGAACTATAATCTCCGTTGGTTCAGTTGGTTCGTTCTCTCTCTCTCTCTCTTGTTTGAGTGCTGCTATTCAGTGTCCTTTTCCATTATGAACAGCTTTTGATTGTAGAACTTTGGAAATTAGTTAGTGATATTTATGATTTACAGATATAGATGCATGCTGATTGAACCAAAACTGGCTTTCTTGGCTGGGCTGAATTTATACTGCTTTAGGACTTGTAACTGTTGCACAAAGTAAGCGGGAAGCGAGTATCAAATATATGATTGTTCGCATTGTCACTTGTGGCAATGCGGCTCGGAGTAAGAGCCCTGGAACTGGTTAGAGTTGTTTCAAGTCTTCGGTTTTGCTCTCAATCCATTCCAGATCTTTCTTCATGAACAATTATTCCTCTTTGCGCTTAGGTTTGGGACAGCAAAAAGGGATGGCAGGTGCTCAACCACTTGGACCTACTATTAATTTGAGGCCACGAACGCAGACAAGTGTTGGGGACGTGGACAAATTTCAATTCCCCTCAGGATCTAATTTAAGCAGAAAATTAAAAAATAGACACCAAGAATTTTATATCATGAAAAACCTTTCAAATTTTTCAATTTGAAAGGAAAAACCACGACACACACAGAGTAAAAACTTCCACTATAAAGTAATGGGTATACAACAATCTCTCAGGTTTACAACAATTACTTGACGTACACTCATAAAAATAACTCTCACACTTCTAAGCTATGGTAATCTAACTATTTTCTCTCACACTCACTAAGTGTAGTAATCTCCCAAAATTTCTCTCTGTGAGGTATTGTTTTTTTCACCGGAGGGGAATGCTCTTGGTATGTACAAAAGGAGGGGAGAGGGTTTTATTTATAGAGCCCTTATACGCGTATCAACAGACCTTTTGCATATGAAAGTCAAACTGGCTGTCAAACCTCCTTCCTTTCCTTTTGATATTAACTTAATTTTTGTGGAGGCCGAACGGCGTCTACTTTTGTTTAAAAACCTATCAATTCTCTCCATTTTTCAACCCATTAGAGGAAGAACTGACTGCAAGTCCTCATCAATTTAGACTCATTTTGACAAGATTGGAACACAACTCAAGCTTATGTCGAGGGATCACCTTCGTTAACATGTCTGCTGCATTTTTGTCGGTGTGAATCTTCTGCACATGGAACAATTTCTTTTCAAATGTTTCACCTATCCATGAAAGCTGACATCGATGTGCTTCATTCTGTAGTGGTAGGTGGCATTCTTGCTTAGATCAATTGCACTCTGACTATCGCAGTAAACCACGTACCCATCTTGTTTCAAACCCAGATTTTGAAGAAAATTCTTTAGCTGCATCTCTTTTTCCGCTTCTGTAAGCTCTATATACTTAGCTTCTGTTGTGGATAGAGCAACACATTTTTGCAGCTTGGACTGACATGATACAACTTCCTATGCAAAAGAAAACAAGTACCTGGATGTAGACTATCTGCTATCAAGATCACCGACTATGTCTGCATTCGCATATCTTTCCAAGACTGGTTTTCTTTTCCCGAAACTCAAGAACATTTTAGATGTGCTCCTAAGATATCTAAAGATCCACTTAACAGCTTCCCAATGCTCCTTTCCTGGACTTGATAGAAAAATACTCACAGCTCCTACCGCATGAGTGATATCTGGCCTTCTATAAACTATCGCGTACATCAAACTTTCAATTGCTGAAGAGTAAGGAATAACCAACATCTTTTTCTTTCCTTTACCTGAAGAAGGACACATCTTCTTGGTGAATTTGAACTGACCGCCAGTGGGTGAAGAAATTGGCTTTGGTCCTTTCATGTTGAACCTTTTAAGTATCCATTCAATGCAGTCCTCTTGTGATAGCCATAACCTTCGAGACCTCCTATCTTGGATAACCTCCATTCCTAAAATTTGTTTGGCTAGACCCAATTATTTAATGTTGAAGACGCCAGAGAGCTCTTTCTTCATTTGATTGATCATTTTAGCATCCTGGCCAATTATTAACATGTCATTTATATATGACAGCAGGAGGATGAGTTTCTCACCGCGAAATTGCTTGATGTAGATACAGGAATCTGCTGCGGTTCTCTTGTACTGTCGATCCATCATAAATGAATTGAACTTCTTGTACCATTGTCGTGGAGCCTGTTTAAATCACACAGGCTCTTTTTCGACCTGCAAACTAGATGTTTTTTTTTTCCGTTGACCTCAAAACCATCAGGCTACTATATGTAGATTTCTTCTTTTAAATCTCCATGAAGAAATTCAGTCTTCACATCTATTTGTTCAATCTTGAGATCTAGACTGGCTGCAAATCCCAAGATTCCTCTGATCGACGACTATCGGAGAGAAAAAGGGGGAGAATTGATAGGTTTTTTAACAAAAGTGGGCGTCATTCGGCACCCACAAATATTAAGTTAATAAAAAAAGGAAAGAAAGAAAGCATGCAAAAGGTCGGCTAATATGCGTATAGGGGCTCTATAAGTAGAGCCTCCCTCACCTCATTTTGTACATCCTAATAGCATTCCTCAAAAACAGAGAGAAAGAAGAGAGAAATATTAAGAAAGTTTATGTGAGAAAGGCAATACCTCACAAAGAGAGTTTTTGGGAGAATAGTGAGATTATCATATATTGTCAGTGTAAGAGTTATTTTTGTGAGTGTGCCTCAAGTAATTGTTGTAAACTTGAGAGATTGTTGTATGTCCATTATTATGTAGTGGAAGTTTTACTTAGTATGTACCGTGGTTTTTCCCTTTCAAATTGAAAGGTTTTCTATGAGATAAAATTCTTGGTGTCTATTTTTTATTTTCTTGCTTAAATTAGATATGAAGGAGAATTGAAATTTATCCATTTTCCCTACAACAAGTGCTCCTAAGCCTGACGGTGTGCAGCCAACTCAACAAAATTCAAGGGAATCGGGTTTAGATGACTCCTTTTCCTTTTTAAACCAACCGTGATAATGGCATCACTCAAAACCTTGGAAACCAGTAGCTGGAGTAAAAAAGGCATTTCCTTTGTTGTTTTAGTCCATTTATTGCAGCTAATCACTTGCTTAAATAGGATTTTCAAAGAGTTTTGTTCCTTTTCCCTGCCATTAATATTTTCCTTTGCTTCCTGTAGGTTGATGAGATGACGAGTGTGGTATTGGATTCAAAAGAAAAGATTGAGTTCTACCGCACAAAGATGCAGGAACTTATGAGTAGCTTCTGCTATGATTTATTTACTTCTGCCCATTTGATAAGCTAACAGTCGCAAATTTTATGAGATTGCGGTATAAAGGGTGAATTTATTGATTCAGATTTTGGTCTTTTGTTTCCCTGGATGAAATCACAGATTTAATTTGGTCACTGACTGCACGGTCAGTGGTGAAGTTTTTCAACATTATTTTATTTCAGAATATTATTATTTGTAAACCTTTCTTTTTTTGTTTCTATTTTTTTCTGTTTATGTCCTGGGAATTTCTTATTTACAGGCTCACAAAAGTTGGGTTAGTTGCTTTTAATGTGGGTGAGCTGACTGTTTCCTTATTATTCAACAACCATGGCTACAGATTCTTCTCTTCAGGGTAAACTTTTGTTTCTTTTTTTTTTTTTTTTTTAAATATTTTCTAAGTCGAATCGTATCTGGGTTATTAAATCTTTGAAATATGGAGTTTTAGAGATTGTTTTCCTCATTGTTTGGAACAAGGGCTTGGAAGACTTGTTGCCCTTTGCGAGCAAGTATTTCAAGGCTACACTTGTTGGATTGAGCTCACATTAAAAGCTAAATTGAAAAAATTGTAATTATCATGTTTAGATTTGAAATTTCTTGCAGATTAAGGAGTTGAATTCTCCTCTGATGTTGCAATATGAAATGTAGTAATCACACAGGTTTGATGATGTAGATGATGGAAAGAAGAGTCTCTTTTTGACTTTTCTTTTTGCTGGATATACATACACCAGATGCTACAGAGGTTTGACCGTGATCATGTGAATTGTTTTTCTTCACTGTACATAAATCATAGATATTAGATCTATTTTGTTGCTGGATGCTATTGACACCATCTGTCACGTAATCTTTTTTTTGACAAAAGCGTAATTTGCTTTTTGATGGTACATATATTGTATATATTTGATCTTGAATACTAGCCATATCAACTGCTAAAAAAAAACAACCATCATCATGTACGTAGTTTTTTGATTATTTATAAAGTGTACGTATTAAAAATGCTGGCATCAATGTTCATTTTATATTGGTGCGCATATAACTGTTATTTAAAGTTATTATTTGGGGGGTTGAACAAAAACTAGTCTAATTGTTCCAGCTTAGTAGAACTTGCCAACAGTATAAGTCGTTTATTTGTCTATTCTTGGTCTTTAAAGTTCTATCTTCTCTTTTTCAGGGCAAGAAAATGGATTCGGTTTGATCTAGTTAAGTTAAAATCAGATGCTTTGAGCATTCCTCTGATTACCAGAGGTTTTCAACTAAACAAATGCATCTGCGCACTTGCCGCTGGCATATTCATTGGTGATAAAGCTTCATGATGTGGGCAATAATGGTATTAATTTTTTGCCTCAATGCAGCGAAATACTATGGGAATGTAATACTCTGCACGGACACGTAATATATATGTTTATCTTTTGTAGTTACTGACCATTAAAATTATGGATTTGTGCTAGAAATTTTGGACTCTTATCAACCTAGAAGACTTGTAATGGATGATGGATGATGTTTACATAATTGCTTACATGATGGATGATGTCCGTAGCCTGAACCAATATTTTCCTTCGACTGCTATAAATATAACCCCTCCCACTAGATCACTCTCCTTTAAGAGATTGAGAAAGTTTTTGAGGAACGTTAATACATGTATTTCCTATCTGTTACCAGAGAAGAAGTAAAAGGCTACGGTCAGTTGTTTCAACACGTTTTCCTCCTCTTGCTACATGAGCCGCATTTCATCTCACTTTTCTATGAAAACAAGGCATTATAAATGGATTATAATTTTGCTTTTTTATCCCAACACTACCACCTTTAAAATTACAAATTATCATTGTGATTGTGTTATTTTTCAATTTTCTCCTAATCATTTTGTATGCACATATATATATATATATATGTGTGTATATATATATATATATCATTTCCTTCTTTTTCTTTTGTATATGTATCTGTCGAGCTTTTTAAATTTTTTTCAATCAAACCTTGTTGCAATACTAAAGAGCGGTAGTATACTGATAGGAAATTTACCCATCTTAATGCTAGATTGTTAGTAGGAAATCCATATTGGCATTGCAAATTTTAGTGTAATACGGTAGCTGTTTAATAGTTTATTTTAAGAAGACTTCTTCCCACGCACAACACTAGCAAATATAGCAATGGATTTGATTTTTATCTCTTCCGTTGAGATAGCAAAGTACAAAAATCTGATATCAATGTTGACTTTCCTGGCTCCCATCCAAATAGGAGGGCAATCTAGAGAGCCAATCAGTGGGGTCCCACAGAACAAGAATAAGAAGATTTTTCTCGATTCTTAACCTGATGAAAAAGAACAATCTAGACATCCAGCTAGAATGTAAGAAGGCGCCATAACTGGTAGCTTGTTCCCATTGTACACTCGATAGAACGCTCAAATAAAGAGCAGTCAAGGGTAACTCACCAGAAAAGGGCTTTCAACTATTGGCGCGTTGAAACAAATGGAGGATGGGAATGACACCTACAAAAAGTTCAATCTATCCCTAATCTAAGCCTAAATTAAGAATTTGCGGAGTCAGTGGCCCTATTCCTCTTACCATACATTACAGAACGAGCCCAAATCAAAACAACAAATTTTCACGCGAGTTAGTTTACATAATGCCCTGTTTTCCGTCTATGTCGGCTAAAATCCGATACGAACCTGAAAGAAAGGCCACAGCCCTCAATCTTGCACTGGTATGGTCGTTCGCCGGTGTGCACACGTATATGCTCCGTCCTCGCCCATGCCCACTTGAATGACATGGAGCAACCTTTCCATGGGCACTTGAGGGGCCTATGATCATCATGCACGCGATGGTGAATCATTGCATATTTGTGGGAGCTAAACCTCTTCCCACACCCTTCGTGTGGACAGCGGTTGCGTTTGTGCAAATTTAGCTTGGCCTTTGTGTCAAAACTCATGCGGCAGCCATCTATGTCACACTTGTGAGACTTCCTCGAGCTTTCTTTCGTATCATCCTTGTTAGGACCTCGAGCATTTGAAAACTTCTTTACCTTCGTTGCAGGCTTTTCCTTGACCTCTCTGTAAATGTCGACTCCACTGCTTGTTGTTGCCACATCCTTTCCAGCCCTTGGTCGTAATCCTTCACATGGACTCCGAATGAAGCCATTGCAACTAAACTTGCTCTCTGTTAGTTGCTCTATTTCTCTCATTCTTTTTCTTGCTTTCCCCAAATTTGAACTGGGGTCTACAACACTAGACTCCGTAATATCCAGCTCTCTGTCATCCTGTGATGAGCAAACCTCACTGCCGTTGCACATGTCCTCTGTCAAACGAAAATTTCTTTTGACTCCAGAACAATTTTGGAATGGGATAGCAGATGGAAAAGCAGTTTCCTCTTCACGATTCTTGGATTGAATTTCCCTCTCTCTGTTATTACCAAAAGTCAAGCTATCACCCAGATGATCTTTGGCACAGGTTTTCTTCCACATTTACAGGTATAGGCTGATTTCCTGCTTGTGTTACAAGATAGAGACCAAACCCTGATCTGGATTTTCCACCAAGGTTTCCTGCTGAGAACCATTGTCTGAAGTCACATCCTTGCCCGAGTCACAAGAACAATGGACTTCTATTTGCGTCACAGAACTTAAGGCAAGTTCTTCACCACTCCCAGCAGCAGTCTCAAGTTTTTTCTGCAGTTCCTCGTCCGAGGTCAAACTGTTGCATATTTTCACGGCAGCAGAGAGATCACTTCGAATTTCAGAGGTTTTTTCTGTTGATTCAGAAATGACGTCATTTATTGTAGTTTTGACTTCTTGCTCTCCTTTAACTTCTAAACAAGGGTTATTGCTAAAGTCTTCGGTAGAACAGGTTTCCCTTGGACCTTCAGAAATTTCTTCTATTGACGCAGGAGGGTGTTTGGTCATTATAGGTCTGATTTCTTGCAATGATTTTACATCTAGAGATATGCCATTGCTTGAGTCTTCTGCAGTACAAGTCTGCCTTACTCCTTCACAGCATTGTTCCTGATCCTTTATGGCTGTAGAATTACATGACATTTCTTTCTTGTCTTTATTTCCGGTAGTGTTCACTCCTTGTGCTTCCACTTCCACAGGAATGGAATCACAAACATCATCACTTATGCAAGCGTGGATGGTTGCACTCTCTCTCTTTAACTCAAAGTTTTCATCACAGGGGTCAACATGCGAGCATGGCATCTTCAAAAACTCGGACACCTTATTCTCCAAAACATCCTCGTCAGCCTGGACATTGGAGCGCTCTTCAGTGACTAGAGTACACACCTCATTGGTTCTGTTGAATTGTCCTGCTATTTGCTCCTCTTCATGAGCCAGAAAGCTTTTCTGTGTATCATTATCATTGATAAGTAAAGAAGCTGATTGTTTCTCCTTGAGTTCATCAGTGCCACCGACCTTTTGGGTCGCAACATTGATTGCATATGCCATCTCAAAATCATCCGGTGCTGTGAAATGACAAGCTTCTGTATCCAATTCATTTTCTGCAAAACGTGATTCTCAATTCTGGTCTCAGCACATCCAACACCAACTTTCGAGTTCTCATCCTCAGTTGCTTCAGGCATCTGGATTTCATTCTGCGTTTCAGAAATCTTATTTGAAGGAGAAAAGTCAAAACTCATAGAATTCCTAGTATTGTAAATGTTATTTTCAGACACCATTCTGTTATGTTCATCAAGATCTCCAAGAGAAGCACAGTTTGCATAAACCTCAGAAGCTCCTGTGGAACTACCTTGTTTTGTCTTGAACTTCCTTCTTGAATACCGAATAAGTTTTTTCTCTTTTTCAACAGGGAGAGACCTTTCCCCGACCACTGCATCATTCTTTAATTGAGTGGTATCACATGGTTTAGAATTTGCTGGATAATAGATCTTCTTCGAACGTGACCGCCTCATCTGCCATTTGATGGTTAAGAAATCTGAACTGGGACACTTATCAGAAAACAAGCCACCCAGAATTAAAGCATGCTGAACTTGCTTGGAAGGAGAATTCTTTCTGATCTTGACACAGTGCCGTAAGTTTATCCCCAATTTTGATGTCCAGTCTGCACCACATTCATCATGTTCTTCGTTATCAATAGCAAGATCTATCAAGTTCAGATCATCCTTTGATGCAATATCCAGTGGAACTTCACTATAATTAAAAGGACTACCAATTTCCTCCGCAATGGTAATAGCATGTGCCTTTATTTTCTGATAGTCTGTACAAACCAAAAGGTAAAATAATCAACTTACTGGAAGTGAAATAAAGTTGGAAACTAAGAAACATGCCATTTCTCTACTGGTCTAGTGGGTGTATCCAAATCCGTGAAATCAACTAGTTGTGGACAAGGATCAAGAAGTGACGCCATTCTCTAAATTGCTGATCAACTAGTATATTTAATTCCTTCAAAATTAACAAGCCAAATCTTCTGGAAGAGGAAATTAGAAGGCCTATTAGAAAATAAATAATAGCGAAATCTTACCAGAATGACAAATTACAAGAACATTGGCTCCACCTTTACCCTGCAACAGCTCCACAATTTCAACAGCATGCTCCAGGCAGAAACTGCGTGGTCTCATAAACTTATTATTAGCCTTCCAACCATTCTTAGACTTAATTGTTGGAGGTAACGGAAGGTCCGTCGTAGTTGAAGAATTGGAAACAGGAAGATTCTCTGCAGAACAAAAGGCAAATTAAAAATTGACTCATAGCTTAAAGATTCAATTAGGGATGTGCACCAATACAAATAAACTTCCACTTCAATTGAATGAATTGGGAATTTCCCTTTGATAATATATTCTAGGAGAACGGAAATACGTAATCTTTATAAAAACTCCCCTGTTGAAAATAGTAGTCTATAAGACCCATCGGTGGAACAATTTCATCATGTGAAAGGAAAACATAGTCATTAACTAAGACTAATCACTAGTAATTATTTTCCATTCTTTTCTGATATTGTTAGCGGTATGAAATATTTAACTAATTCTAAGGTTCCTAAATAAATAAAAAGATAATTATAATTGTAGGCGTACTCGTTGGAAAATAGGCCAGCTGCAAAATAATTACTGATGCTACCCAATTGAAAGTATGGTAAACCATGAAAATTAAATAACAAAAAAGAGGCAAACCTCTGAAAACAAAAGAAGAAGAGTTTAGGAAACATTAATGAAAGAAACTATTGTAGAAAGATCTATCACCAATATACGCTTCCTCAAAGTCCAAACTCGGTAAGAGATACAGAATGTTACTTGACACCCAAATAATCGAAGGCCTATGGAAAAATATACCGCTATGCATTTGGACAACCAAAGTACATGCAGTAAAAGGAAATTATAAGTCTAGATATTGGCATTTTACAGCAATTAAAATATCCGTAGCAGTTAGGGATTAGGTTTTATCAATGAGCCCAAAGAACTAAAATTAATCATCTTTCAAAAACGAGAGTATTGATAGAGAACATCTCTAGAAGGATAAAACACAAGGCAAGAGAAAGCGTGTGGATCAAATACCTGATACAGAAATTCTATCAGAAGCATCGAGGTCTTGCGAGGAACAAGGATTCAAATATCCTGACATTCCTGGGCATTCTTGAACCGAAATGTAATCATTATGGAGAAGTTCCTCCGAGGCTTTCTCAGATGGTTGCACCACAGACATAAATGGAAAACCAAGGATTCCACAAGCTACACATGCCAATGTCCCTGAATCAACTTGAAAGTCGCATGATAAATCATCGCAATCAAAATATAAATTGTTCAGATTCTCCATATAAAGGCTCATCTCATCAATTAGATATTGCTGCTCGCTGCTTTGTTTTTGAGGATTTTCCGTCACTGGTGTAGCATCAGTAGCACCTGCAATGGGTGATGAGGACTCTTTGCTCGGATATGTTAATAAATCAGGATTCCATAGTATAGCACGAAAGCTTGAATCTTTTCCAAGAAGCACGGATAATGTGTTGTTTTCATGCAAAATATCTTCAATAAATGCCTGCTTTACTAGAAACTCTCTCTCTTCCTTCTGACGATCCCTCAGTCGTGAACTCCGCACACCGGGTAGTAAGGATCTTGGCACTCTGGTGTCAAAACGATTCAAGCAAAGGAAACATGAGAAACACCTAAAGATTAGGTCTCAGGGCCATTTGACGTCTTTTATTAAAAGAATATGCGAAGGCAGACAAAATAGAAATCGAGTAAAACATAGAAACGCAAACAAAAATCAAGAAAACAAATGAACAGATCCAGTAACCACAATTCATGAGCTTGTTAGTTGTTATGCAATCATATTCATTTTGATTTCCAAAATGTATGCCAAAATAAGGGTAGAACTAACCTGGACACAAAAGACATCGTCAAAAGGTATAGCAACTGCTGGTGGGAAAGCATCGGAAGATAATTCATAGCAGCTCTACGCACTGCAGCTTCTTTAGCCACTTTGAGCCACTGTGGTGTTCCAAAGTTAGCAGCTTCCCCACAAGTGAAACCTATGTTCCAGAAATAAAATACATCAAAATAATTAATAGAGGATAAAACAAGTCCTAACTCCTAAGTAAGACAGTGTATCAACGATGAGTATAACATAGAGATTAAGTTTAACAGAAAAACCATATCACCATGTTAGAAAAGTCTATAATTACACATATAGCTGTTCTAGGAGAAAACTCATGCATGCTAGTAAGCTACTTATGCTCTAACCTCGAAGTTTAAATGATAAATAGTTTTGAAAGCTTTGTTCTTCACATTATTAATGTACTCGTCTACAATACTTCTGCTTCGTATAAAAAGTAGGAGCAGCATAATCAAGGCGAAATTTTTTCACAATTATTAACCCTAACATCAAGTATGCAGTCTCTAAGAAATTACCGTGGCTGAATCCTACATGGTAAGCCCTTGGAAAAGTCACAACAAATTCACCAGGATTCTGTATTAACCTAAAGGAGAAACCAGAATAAATATGAGTCGAATGTCAAAACCAAAACAGAAAAGAACAAACCATACAATGTCACGAATAACACCTCCAAATGTGTTTAATCTTAAAATTTATTCCTTCATTCCTTTTTTCTTTTTAGATGCTTAGAAACATTAGTATTCTAATTATAACAGGCCAAAAGGATCGACAAACAAAAACAGGGCAGCTCACCTGCAGCATGGTATTCCTGCTGCAACAACTACCTCAGGGGACATTAGAGTAGTCTTTTCGCCCAGTAATGTGAGTGCAGCTGGTAATAAGAGAAACTGGACCTGAGTTACAAAGATGATACCAAAGTAATAACACACAACCCCAAGATTTTAATTTAATGCATCAACTTCTCAGACATACTACACATAATAGAAAGCTTTTTACCATCTTAAGACAGAAATGCTCTTTATGGTTAAGATGGTCCAAGTAGAAATTCTGGAAACTTTGCTTTGTTATCTTTAAATAAGAAACACAAGCATCTTCTGTGGCATTAAAATTATGGAAATAACTTATCTAATGCCAGGGGTACTTCTTTGGGTAACAATAAATAGAACTGTAGTTAAAACCTAAATGGACTCAACCACTACAACTCACTGTACTTTAAATAGCCTAATTATGAAGCAGTTATACGGTGACCTCTAAAAATTGAATGAACAAAGGGATAAGTTTATTGTTCTTTGTAGTTTTTGACGACCACAGAGTTTATAACCAATAACCAAAGTACTCAAAGAAAAAATAATGCATACCTAAGCGGTCAATGTTACCACCATATGCAGCAGAACGCACAACTTCCTCAAAAGCAAATGCATAATCTCCAGGGACGGAATACCAAGTCTTTGAAGATCCAGCGTGTAGGAAATTCATGCTGTGAAGCTCATGATCTTCAACATGCCATGCAAACCAACTGAATAACATACCAATATACACCATAGGAGAAGTAACACCTGGGATATCATCTGGCATGAAACGAGTAAGCGAGCCAGGTGAACGTGAAATCACTTGCAAGTTCCAAGGACTGTTTGAGAGCTTCCAACCTGCAGTGCCTTCCTTATCATAACAAGAACTTTGGCTCTTTTTCTTAGACGATTGTGGAGTTTCATTACAAGGCAATGTTGGCAGAGAAGTAGGTGGTTTGGATACCTCTACACATTTATTGGAATCGTTCTTAGGGCAAGTATCTTTAACATCATCAGGTTTTGAAAGATCTATCCTATTATTAACCATTTCACTTTTCTTTCCACTAGAGCTTTCACTGCTTCGCCTGTAAGAATTCCTCTTTCTCCTACGTCTATGGAAATAGCGGAATTGCCCCTCTGGTTCTCCGAAGCCAGAGCCAGGCACATCATTTGCATACTCCAAATATATAGGCTTCTCAGAAGCCGCCTTCCAAAACATTGCCTCTATCACCAATGGAGAAACCTCCTTAATCGTGCCCAATTGGCTCTTGGCAAAAGCCTTGGACTTAGATTCAAATTGCTCCAAAGTATATATCTCCCCGCTTTGCCATACTTGCTTCTGAACACCCGAAGGTGGATTTTGTACACCCCCTTTTGATTTTCTCACACTTTGACCCAACTCTTGGTGCCTTGTGGTGAACACTGCTCTGATCTCCTCATCACTATTGCCATCCAGGGAACCCGTTTTTGACGAAGAAGGACGATCATTCAACGAGTTTCCAATGAAACCCAATTCGGGGCACTTCAAGAGCGACTTATTCAGGTTGCTAAAAACATATTTCTTAGATGGTTTTGGCAATGGCGGGATAATTTTGCAAATACCAAAAGCACTAGCTTCCTTCTCAATTTTCGATATGTAAGCAATCGGGTCGGCAAATTCAGTGTCAGTAGGCCGAAACTCCGGTGCCAAAGGCAACCCTTCGAGCCAATTAGGTATTTCAACATTACCCATTTAATTTCAACTAATTAAAAACAATTAAAAGAAAAAAAATCCAAATCCCCAACATTGCCGATCAAAAGAAGCAAACTAGAGTTGCAGAATCGCATAGCATTGTCCGTTGAATTCAAAAAACAAGCGCGAGGCAATAACACAGCAAAATCCACTTAAACCCTAAAAAAGAAACCATCGGTGAAGTTCTGAAACGAGATTCGCAGTGGCTTTTACACCCAAACAGAATCGAAATCGAGAGAGAAACAGAAATAGAATGCGAAATTGAGCAATAGAACCTGTAACTGCGAGAAACTGTGGGTAATTAGCCTTCAAAAAGCAAAAGCGCCGGAGAGAGAGATAGAGAGAGAGAGAGAGAGAGAGATTTTGTCTAAGCTTTGAGTGACATATTTAAGCTGCGCAAAATAAAAAGCTTTTTAATGGAAATTTGGTCCTTCAACTTTTTGCCTCTCTAAAAACGGTTCCTGTGATGCAAAATTATTTCAAGCCAAGTCCATAAACTAAAAACTTGTGTCAAAATTATTTTTGTTAAATAAATAAAATAAAAGACATTCGATATAAAAACTATTTTAAATGCAGTTTTTGAAAATATTAATTTTGACAAGTTTTTTTTAATGTAATTCTGACATAATTTTTTAGTTAGGCAAAAAGGCTTAAATATAAGAAATTATACAAAATGTTGTCCTTGAACTGACTATATATACATGTGTGTGTGTGTGAAAGTTAATCTTTTATTACTAAATAAAACTGATGAAATTTGTTAAATATGGGATGCACATTGAATTTGAATTTGGATGGAGTTGAGAAAAAAATGGTTTAATTTTATCCCTCAAATCATAACAAAATCATACAAATGCATTTTTTTTTCTTTTTTGCAGGGAAAGCAATTAATAAAAATACAGTTGCTGACTTCTTTATATTTCCTACAAAATATCAGAATACAAAAAATAATAATCCACAATCATATTGGTTAACAACATGGTATGTCTTTAAATTTCTAAGTTTGTGACATTTTGATTTTTGAACTTTTAAGTTTGAGAGTACAACGTTATTAAAATATGATTTTTGTATGTAAAATTAAAGTGGAGACTAGAAATCAAAAGTTTGAAGACCTATGGTATTGCTAACTAAATTTACATCATAAAAAGAAGTAAGACAACATCAAAAGACAAACTTTTTGCACGTTCTACAATCTAGAATTTTCCCCCTTTGTGTGGAGTGAATGTCGTTGATAAGGTATTAGTTTAAACTAATTTTGATTAAAAATACTATAACATATGAGAGCTGTATATTATAGCTTATTTTTTATTAACACTATAATATGTAATAACTTTATACTATAACAACTAGCAGTTTTGATCAAAATTGATATTGTCAAACAAACTATATCAGAGGTGGGTTCAATCTACTGAGTTGGATGGTTGTGTGTGCAGTCCTAATTGGCAGGTTCTTACTTCTCTCTGAATTAAAAAAAAAAAAAGAAAAAAGAATTCTTCTTCCTTACGAGTTATTCTAAATTTGATATTGATATAATTTTCAATTTAGGACTTATTCTAAGAAAAAGAAAAAAGAATTGGGATATTGTACAATTTTAACTATGTTTAATAAGACTATGCTAATTTACGCCGGTGTCACGTAGCACACATTTATTTTTCGCGCTTCGATCCGCAAAGCCGAGCTTCTGATCAGTTTTTGACGCCGCAATTTACGCCGAACAAGCGCACGTTAGCATCAAAGCGGTGGCAAATCCGCCGAAAGGGACGTCTATGGTGAATCGATTTGCTCCAAAAAATGGGATACTCATCCGATAACAAGATTCAAGGCAGACAGAGACGCATTTGACGGGTCCCACTCGATTGCGCGTTACGTGGCGCTTTGTAATTGCTCCTTGGATCGGTTCCAGGTGCGTTCGCCGGAACCTTAATCGGACAACGATTCTGATCGTTGCTATGAAGAATTTCGCAATTCTTGAGGTTAATTGCATAACTGAGGTCAATTTTTTTCTTAAAAAAAAAGAAAGAAAGAAAGCAAGTGCGTTTGTGTTTCCTCTCAAAACAAACGAAAATAATAACATGAAGAAGAATGGATGAACTATTTTCCAAGCTTAAAAAACAAGGAAAAAATTATTATGAAAAAATTTAAATAATCATCTATTGAAAAAGATTCTGACGACATTTTCAGTTTTAGATTTTTTTTTTCGCTTTTGTATTTTTTCTTTTAAAGAACATATTCGTACATAACATATATTTTATGTGTACGTGATTTATTGGCGCAATTGGTATATATTCTATTTTCTTATTCTACTTGCTCATACGTAAAAACATTTTCGTAGGGGACTATGTACGTATACTCTTTGGTCACACGTTCAACATCAATATAAGAACCATAATTAAGTTTCTCATTATTAAGGTCCATTTGGTTCGAGTATTTGATAGAGTATTTGAATGAAGATTTAAATTTTTGTGAAAAAAAATACTGTAACAAAATAATTTAAACAGTGATTCGAACCACGAAACAAACGAGCTTTAAAAATAATAATAAGTTTCATAAGAGGATAGAATAAGCAAAGAGGAAAAGAAATATATAACTAATTAGCCAACTCTTGGGGTCCCTCCAGAAGGACTTTGTCTTTTGGTAATCTTGGATTGAACTCATGAGTTCAAACTTACTCAGAGAATGCATGAAAGAGTAGTTTTTTTTTTTTTTTTTGAGTTAAAAAGTAGAATGTTTGAAAGAGTAGTTCGGTTTGAACTTTAAACAATGTAAAGTTCTCATATGGTATAGTACAAAGATACAGTGTAAAGTTCTCATATGCTATAATTTTTAAACCCAAACTGATAGTTTAAACTACTCTCACAAACATCTTATCATTGTAAAATTGACACATGTTATAATATAAATTAAAAATATATTGTAGTGTAAAGCTCTTACATGTCATAGGTTTTGGTTTGAACTCAAATTTAAACCAAGTTGTCAAACACTCTATTTATAAACTTTGAACATCATACATAATGATGATAAATTCTCAGTTACTAAGCATTACATGACAACATATGATTTAGCAAACAATAGTTACTGTCTTTACAAATTATTTTCACTATGAAACACATACATAGATACTGAATATGAATATTAGGCGGTTGCAGACATAATTTAGTTCTACATTTGACTCCATCATAAGATCTCTAAGTTATAAAAAAAAAAAAAAAAAACAAAAACTAATAACCCCACCAACCAACTTTAATATAAATGCATATATATAACTTTTATTTATCCCTTGACTAAATTATCCAGTCAGAAATTGCCTCCAATTATTATTCCATACTAAACTAATCTGCATAACCCCTTATTCTAGTTTTATAAAACTTGGTGATGACCACATTAAACGACACCCGCTCCTCCATCACCTTTGTCTTTTTGGCCTGAAGAGGCTTGGTTGCAGTAGTTCTCACAGGCAGTCTCACACACTGGAATGGTTGCGCCTTGCTCCTTGAGGCACACAGGCATGCACTCCTTGGCGCAATCGGAGAGCGCCTCGCCCGTTTGAACGAACGTCGCGGCTACGACTAGCGTCGCTATGAGAATTGCCCGGATGGCCATTTTGGACTTCATTTTCTTTTTTTTTCTGTGTATTCTTTTCTTGGTTGAGTTCTTGTGATTGTATTCCTTCGGTTTATATAAAGCACAAAAGGATAGGCTTTTGATCAATCGTCTTCAAAGGAAGAGAGTTTATTTTTGGTTGTCTTTTCAGGTCGTTAGGAGCAAAATATGGATTAACGTGAGGTAGGAAATCACTTTTAGAGGGGTCTATTTTTTGCCATGAAAAACATCTAAAAAAAGAAAGTTGAGATTGTTGATTATTTTGTGTTAGTGCCGGCTTAAAGGCAACACCATCAATTGTCTAACACCTCCTTAAACTAAGGCTCCTTATTCTTAAGGCCTCAAAATGTTAAAAGTTGATCGTATTAATTCCTTTTTTTTAAAGAAAAATCCTCATTTATTAATTTCGTAAATATAATAAAAAACATATTTTAGTGTTAAGATGTTTGTTTCTGAGTGTCAATTTTAACGTTTATTTTTTTACTCAACAATTACTTGTTTAGCGTTCCCAACATCTCTTGTGGCATATTTCCCTTTAAACATCTTTTAATCCTCTTTTCAATAATTGTTTAATTGAAAAACAAAGAACAAAAGAACCAAAAAAAAAAAAAAAAAACCACTTATTTATTTTTATAAACATAAGCTCTTAACTTTTTCTTTTTACAATTATATAATTTTCTTTTGACTTCGTTCTTAATCATATTCTCTTCCCTAAAAGCTCTTTCGAAGAGCAAGCAAAAGAAAGAATACTATATCAATCTTTAGTTAGATGTTCTAATAGTTTTTTTCCTTGCCTTTATATTATCTTATTATATTCATAGTAATCATAATTTGTAATAACAATTTCTATTCTTTTGTCACGACCCGTGGAGCGGGGCCTCGACCGAAATAAAAATAGGGAGAATATTAAATAAAAGTTGTAATAAAACAATTAAATGAATATAAATACTCAATTGTAATCACATCGGTAATAGTAATCACCATCATTTGAAGCTCTGACCATGAAGGAAGTTACATAATTAAATTTCAATATATATATATATATATATATATATATATATATAACAAGATTGATATCATCATTTAAAAATATAATACTATGAGACTGACATCAACATCAAGACAAGTCGTATAATACACATGATATACAACAGTCTTAAAGAGAAATACCATTTTTGCTCAAAACTTCATGGTACTGGTTCTGCAAAAACTAGGAGGGAAATTTTTAAAACAATAAAATGTGAACGAAAAGTTCAATAGGATAATCGGTTATATCACATTGTTTAAAACTCGTAGTTATAAATAAAAGAATTATTCTTACCATAACAAAACCAATAAATTCTTACTTGTATGAAATTTGATAAAACAGCACCGTACATGTTTTAGGAATTGAAAAGAATATTAAAACACAATTCTTTAAATGCGTAAAAATAACTTCAAAATCAAAGCAAAAATCATTTAAGAATTGAATGATTGGCCAAAATCATTTATAAAGTGAGCTACCAATGAAAAGATAGAAAATATCCTAATCTCAATATTTGAAATTCAGATACTGTTAGCACCAATGAAGAATTTAACGTAAGCTCTTTTTCAAAAAAACCTTAAAAATGCATTTAAAAATCAAAGTAACACTCAATCAAGAATCATTATGTTAGCTTGATTATCAGTGTGCCAATTTACATAAAATAATCATAAATGCAAATTTTAAATTAACAATGCTTTTGAATACAAAAACATAATCTTTGGAATTATTTTAGGTTATAAAACATTAAGAAATAAGTCACAACTCGATGGAAAACAAAACCGACATGAATTAGAAGACCCGAAGCGCTCGAAAGACGACGGCAGCTGCCACGGTCGACCTCCCTCCTCTAGGGCTAGCAAACGCCAGATTTTTCCAATGTGACCAGATTCGTTTCTAAGCCAAATCTTACACATCCAATCCATCTCTAGTGCATAAAACACTCCAAAACACTATATTTATTATCATAAAACATAAATAAACACTTTTCCAAATTTTCAAGCTCAAAAAACACAATCTAAACATTAAAAATTAGAACTTTTCAAAACTAAACCAAAAACATACTCAAAGCAGACATGCATGTCTATAGTACCACAAAACCTAAATTAACACTACAAGAAAAACTACATTTAATGACATGTATTTTTTGAATAATTTACGCAAAATAATCATAAATACAAATTTCAAATTCTCAATGCTTTTGAATACAAGAACATAATCTTTGGAAACAATTTAGGTCACAAAACATCAAGAGATAAGAACTTGACGAAAAACTAAACCAACATGAATCAGAAGACTGAAGGGGCCTAGAGGAAGGTGGCAGCCGCCATTGGAAGCCACCACGGTCGACTGCCCTCCTCTAGAGTTGGTAGACGTAGATATTTCTAATATGACCAAATTCGTTTTTAACCCGAATCTTTCACATCAAATCCATCTCTAGTACACAATACACTTCAAAGCACCATATTTATCATTATAAAACAAAGATAAACACTTTTCTAAATTTTCATGCTCAAAAAACACAATCTAAATATTGAAAATCAATACTTTTCAAACTAAACCAAAAACATACTCAAAGTAGACATGCATGTCTATACTACCATAGAAACCCAGATTAATCATCAAAGAATAGGGCTCAAGATCAAAACAGAAATTCGAATGCTAAAGAAAAACATAAAATTTTCAAAGTTTGGCATTTGAACTAACCTCATTTTCAAAAGAATAAGAAGGAAAGTAGATCAACCTTGAGTACTAGTGTTTACATGGAATTAGAGGTTACATAGATGGTTTTTCTCTTCTTTTTTTTTCTAAGTTTTTTGATCTGAATTTGAGAGGGTGAAAGAGAGAGACGAGATATAAAGAGGGAGACAGAGACTTATCTAATATGCTGGGCTTTGGGTTTGTTTTAAAATAGTGTACAACATAAGTACGAGGCCTTAGGACTTGTCTAATTAAGACATGTGAGGGGCAGCCTAAGAGAGAGTGAATGGCATGAAAGAAAGAGAGAGTGATGGTGTTCTTGTGTCCGATATGGGCTTTAGAGCACTTTTGGAAATATGTGAGCTTTTGGAATAAAATACAGTAAAGCATGTGACTTGTTGAAGTTATGGCAGATGCAAGTCTTGTGTCTCTCTTTTTTTTTTTTGAATAAGTGGCCATTTACACATGAAAGACAAAAGGAGGGCTGCAATAGCATTCTGGTAATTATGGGCAAATATAGTGGCACAAATGCAAACAAACAAAACTGTTTCAAAAGTTTGATATCTCAAATATAAGATCAAAATTTTTTCATGTTTTCTTAACATAAAAATAATGCAATGAAATTAAAATGAACACTAATAACATTTATTTAAACTTGATACACTTAATAATTAAATTTAACATAATTAATTTTACTTAAATTTCACGGGCGCTACTGTCTTTTAACTTCTTTTACTTATAATACGACATGAACATGTGGCATGAAAAGGTTGAGAAACAATATTCTAAAAGCTAATTGAATCATGCAGAAGAAAAGAATTCTAAAACTTGTTAAAATATAGAGATAAACAAGACTGACAATATGGTTCTACACGATCTTTTTTTTTTTTCTATTTAAAAGGCTTATAAAAAAAAGACGCAAGCGTGGAAATAAATAATTAAAATTTTCGGATCACATATAGAAATACAATGTCTTGTTAACATGAGGAACTTTTAAGTCATTTCTTCTAGTAATTGCATCTCTAAGAACTCGCCCATCATGTGTCAAATCCTCCTATTCGGTCAAAACTATATAAATTGCATGTTTTGGGAGCCAAAACTATATAAATTGCATGTCTTGGGAGCAAACACCCAAGACATTCGTTGCAATTTTATCTTTCCTAGTTCTATACTTTGGTTTGTCTGTTTTTTGCACATTTACTTAGATATATTTACCATCTAGAGCGCCTAAACAATTCTACATAACATTTAAGAACAGAAAATATTAGTACATTATGAAACAACAAAAGTATGATAAATTTGACGTAATTTTGAGCTGCATACCACAAACCATTTCCACTTTGAGTCCATACAATTCTCAGGCACTGGATCAGGTATATTCCAGGCACTGGAGCTGCATACAATTCGCTTTGAGGCACTCATGAAAATATTTACTGATGGTTCGGCCAGAACTTGTAACATTGAAACTAACGACACGGTTCTTAAGATGGTGTGCAAGAATATTTAAAAACGTCACGACCATTTCCCCTACAGATACATTTCTTGTTCCTCTTAGTTGCCCTCTTGTAGTAAGCATGTGACACAATGCAAAAAATGCTTGCCTATCTATACATAATAATGACTAACATTTCACATCACTCTCATAAAACCAAGTTGTGCAGATATTCTAACTGTCTATAAACTCTAATTACCCAAGTTGAGGTTGAACTATGCCTTTTTTATAACTTAAGCAAACACAAGCATAAGCAGTAGCACAAGCAGCGATCATAGTTCGAAGCATGATGATTAATGTTTTTACTGTAATAAGCAACTTCTTCTTTGTAGATAAAGATAGACGAGCCATTTCTCTACAAAGTATAAAAGCTTGTTAAAACATCAACGCTGGTATCTTATAAACAGAATGAACATATTTGATCCTCTCACTCTGGGATAAATGTAGAAAAGGGGTATGCAAGGCACAAGCAAAGAACACTTTATAACCTGTACAATTCTTTAGTAGCAAATCTGTCGTATGTGATGGGACATAATATATTTAACTATATTCTGAATAATAAATATACATCTTAAAATTAAAACCTAACTTTTGTGGAGACGTAATTATAATTTAAATGTTACAACTTGGCATAATGTTGCATTGGTGACGGGGATGTTCACGGTGGAGACATCAAATCTGCTTTCCATGACTATCAGCAATGAGTAATTTCAATTGATCAAATAATTAACTACTTAAATAATTTGTTAAGTTACGTTAATGCACATATATAGCACCAAAAGAAAAGGTTCTAATAATGTAAATTATTGAGAGAGTAGAAGAAAAATTTTCCTTTTTATAGAAATAAAACATGTGTTCTAAAAAAAATGTATCATTTACTCATGCAATTACTTTTTGGGGAAAAAAGAAGAAACAATCTCTTATATACTTGGTGCTTGCAAAATTAAAAAGAAATAACTATAATTCATATATAGTAGGGTCAAAATTTTAGGCCAATTTTTTTTCCCAAACCAGCCATGATATACCTCTAATTTTAGGGGAATGCAAGGCACAAGCAAAAAACAGTTTATAACCGTATATTGTCTCATTCATAAGCAATCATCATGATTACAAGTAAATCACTTAGAGCACAAACGATTCAAAACACTCCGCTGCCTTTTTTTTTTTTTTTTGGTATCTCTCTACTTTATTCTTTTCTTATTTTTGTTGTTAAAAAAATAATTTGCCACTTACAACTTTCATCTATCTTTATCTCTGTTTTTCTATTTTCACTTTTCTTTCTTAAAGAAAAAAAAGAACAAAAAAACCCTGGTTTGGACAAACAAAAGATGTGAATGACTTATATGGCTATTACACCTTCGGATTATTTCCATGTAATGGGTTTTTCTACTGAAACTAAAGTACCTCATATCAAATTGTCAAGAGAAGTTTCCAACAGAGATCTAAAAAAACTAGAGTGCTAATATTATACTTTTCTTTTCAATGATGATGCAAGTAGGATAATTATTCTTCTAGCACCATCTCATTCTTCCATTTTTTTCCATCATATTGAATAATGATGACCATATTATCATGCGCCTTATAAGCAAAGTAAAAAAGAAGTTATCAACAATTTTAAAAGATATTATGAAAAGAAAAATGAAATAATTATGACTTCCTTGACCGCTAATACTTAACCTAAACTGATCATATATTTATCTCAACTACTATCAGTTGAGGTCCTTCTATTAAGCATATAATGCATATTATGAACATTTTCTATGAAATGTGTTTGTAATTTGAAAATATACTAAAAATCACAAAGTTTACTCTAAATTGTAAAATATTATTAAAAAGAAAAACAATAATTTCTATTGACTGTTAACATATGACCTCACTAGATGTCATACGCACCACGACTGGTCACCAATTAAGGTCAAACTATTCATCTTCAATGTTCATTTTCCTTTTTAGCAATGGTGGATCCAAGGTTCAATCCTCATATATTTCGCATTTTATTCCTCTTAACCTCTTATAAGTTAAAAAAATTCTTTTTTAAATAAGATTTTTATCTTAAAAAAACAAATTAGAACAAGGATTTAACTTACCTTTAAAAATTTAGATTTAAATCTCTTTTTTTTTAAGTTTTGAACGTCGCAAGGGCGAGCTACTCGCTAAAAATGCTCAAAACGCGTCATAATGTTATGAATGCTGAAAAATGAAAGATTTTGGAATGCAAAGGCCGCATGAACATGGTGGAGGGAGGAGGAAGGGTATGATGTATCTTTTCTTCTTCTTTTTTTCAATAGTTTTAGATAATTTTTTCAAATTTTTTTTATACTTATTTCTTTTTATATTTTTAATCTATTGAACGGTATTTTGGGATAAGACATGTTTCTTTATAAAGACAAAGTTGTGACCAATATATTCGTGTTACAGGTTAGAAAACTAAAAATTTCACTACCTAAGATTAATATTTTTAACCAACTATACCAAACGGGCAAAAATTCTTCTTCTTCTTCTTTTTCTTATTATGAAATAGGGCTTTGCATTTATTGCTCTTCTTCGTCTTATGAAATAGGCTTTACATTTATTGTTGTTGTTGTTATTATTTGCTTCATATGAAATAGGGCTTTACATTTTTCCTGAACTTGAAGTGGGAGATTCACACTTGTCACCTTTAAGTGAAGTCTGTGTGACTTTACCATTAGGCTATGTCTGCAACCATATATAGGTCCTTATGTTTTTGGGTTAGGTTTAATAATAACCTTCTATGTCGTTGCTGGTCCAAAGACAACGGAGATCCTTGTTCTAATTGCTGGTGGTTAGAGTCATGACAACATAGAAACTTGGCTTAACAAATATATCGAGGCTTTCTCTTTTTATAAACTTGCCAAAAATAATAATCTTATATGGAAACACTTCCATATCACGCAAATGCGGCTCCAAACCTTCCCATATGCTTTTTATAAGTAAAATTAATTAACTTGCTAAATGATAGATATATAATAATCAATTATTTTGCTGTCACATTTTAGTGGGGCAGAAAATGAGATAAAAGAAGATCTTCATCCTCCGCGCGTAATACAACTGGCGAAAACCAATTTATCAAAGACAATACTTATTGTTGAAAAGTCCCTAATTATCCACAAATTTAGCACCTAATTAAGAGTCCTAACTCAACACCACATCCATATCACTACAGCTATGCATCTTTACGCATTACAATAAAAATAATAATAAAAAAAACTGGCAATAATACGAAATTTGGTCTGATCCATTTGGACCATAATGTCATAATATTGCATCAAACATGACAATAATATGTACACATGCTTGTGTGAACATCTAGCCTATATTATTGCCTAACAAGGAGGGTCCTACTATAGTTTATGTCTCTCTTCTCAGACCACTTTCTCTTGAACAAGGCTATATATATATCTCCTTTTTTTTTCTTTTTTCAAATCTAGTTATTGAATGGGACTTACAAAGATTTCATTTATTAGTATTTTTTTTAGGTTTTATAAAGTATTACATTAGCTGGCAGCTTTTTTTTTTTTTAAAAACAATTTATGACGTTTTTCTAATCACCTAATGGCTTAAAATGAATAAAGGATATTTCTATTTGTGTACCTTGTATTTTGACGTTACCTATTTATGCTTAATGTACAAAATTTTTTTGTCAATTGTCTATTTTGATACGTAAAATTCTAAGAATTTTAATAAGAAACCATCAATTCTGTTTGGTTAGAGTGATAGAAGTAATACGTCATTACAGTTGTTATTTGGGAAGAAGTATTCTTGACTTTATTTGGGAAGAAGTATTCTTGACTAAGTACAATTCTCTACGTTAAAGGCTGAAAAAGATAGTATAATGCAGAAAAATAAGAGAAAAAGGAAAGGATCAAAATGAAACCAGATTTTGTACATCATGTGAGAGAAAGACTTTCCAACCTCCGACCATATCCCAATTATCTCTCTCTCTCTCTCTCTCTCTAGCAGTGCAGAATGGGCATGGAATTAAAGAAAATCATCGACACAAAGCTACTTTCAGACTCTGTTGGCTAAATAATTGAAGGCTGATGTGTACTGCAGAGAATCTCATACATTATACAAAGAAAAGTATTTGTTTCGATGAAAATTCTGCGTGCCATATGTGAACAAACAGGATAAACCCCAAAACTAGGTCAATGTATGAAAAAATAATAATAATAAAAACACTTTATGATTTATCATATTTTATTTAGTGCCCTGTGTAAGGGACTACCTTAAGTGCGATACCTTTTTTACTTTGAATAACTTAAGTACTTAACTAATCTACTTAGAGTTCGTCAAAAAGGTTGAAATAATGTAGCTTAAAAATTTAACTACTTCCTTAAAGATAGCAAATGTTAAAAATAATGAAGATAAGAAGTGGGGTTCCCAAATATTTTGTTCATTGAGCAAACTCAAAATCTTACCAAAGAAATGACAAGTCTTATTTTCTAAATATCCTCAATTGGTAGGTTGACTTTCTAATTTACATAGTGATTGACTTTTAATTAAAGATTGATCTAGCAGCTTTTGGGTTTTCTTTGCTGAAAAATTATTTTCATCCTTATAGTTTATAACCTGTTACTCACAAAACTGTAAGCCCAAGTCTAATATGTAGTGTATTTTTAAACTGGGTCTTATTGTTTTGTTAAAAATAGGACAATAATTCTATGGGGTTAAATAGGATTATTCTTCCCTGCTCTTTCGACTTTTGGTGCAAAAATAAGTTGTCCTTATCACTTGTCTTAATAGGAAAAAACAATCCTACTTTCTAGAGAAATTGTAAGCTCAAGCATGATCAAAGTACTCTCTTTGTAAAGTTGAGACATTTACAGTAAGTCATTAATATTCTAAAGTAGGCCATGCAAAGCACTGTACTAGTACTTTATCAATCACTTAATGCCTCTGTATCCCAACTGGGAAAAAAGAACCATATGTTCCAGCCTTTGTGGGGCATTTCTCTGGAGCAACGTGAGCAAGCTTGCAGTCTCTAAATTTGAAAGAGAACGTACATTTTTCTACACTTTCCTGTCAACTAGTAGTAATAAATCAGGAAGAACTACGGCACGCCCCATTCTTTTTTAATGTATCGGGCAGTTAAATGTCAACCGTTGGATGATAAAACAAACGACCTAAGTCGTTGAAGTTTTTTTCATTGATTAAGATTTTTTCTTTCTATAATCTACTGGCTGAGATTTCAATCGTATGACACATATCAGATTTTTGGATGTACCATAGTTTTCACAAATACATTAAGATATCAATATGACAGCACATATCTATGGTTCCTTGACAGGAAGATCATATCCTTTGCCTCAAATCTTGTTTTATTTATCTTTTTTAACTAATCTTGCCTTTCAAACACTACTTTTATATTCAACACAACCTTTTAGCAAAAAAAAAAAAAAGATAAAATGTTACATGTCAACATATGTGTGTATATATTCCTATATAACACTCAACTTTGGTGAACCATACTTTCCCACTCATCTTTGCTCTCTTTCTCTCTTTGTGTCTCGTTTTCACGATGAGGATTTTCATGAATATAATTTTTCTCAGAAGATGCTTCAATAATAAGTGCAGAAAAGAGGGTACTAGTATTGTTCTAAAGCAAGCTTTAAGGGGTAGAAAATGGGTGAAGAGGGTCTCCATTTGGAAGCCTAAAAAGTACAACCCAATCCCAAAAGTTGTCCCAAAAGGTCACCTGGCAGTCTATGTGGGTGAAGAGTACAAGAGATATGTCATCAACATTACCCTACTCAAAAACCCATTGTTTCAAGCACTTCCCAGACATGTTGAAGAAGTGGTTCAGTTTGCCAATGGATCAAGACCCTGCATTCCTTGTGATGAGTATGTTTTCCTGAGTGTTCTTCAATGCATTCGCTCCGAAAAAAAACGGAGGTTTTCGTTTTGTCTTTGAGAAAGTGAGCAAAGATTCTTGAGAAACAAAGAGGAGGAATATTCAGGAAGTGCTATATATCCATTGATTTCAATAAGATTTCTTGCCTTGAACGTATTTGTCATGATAAGTAGATGATGTGTGTCAAGTTTCATGAGTTGAGTTTGAGTATTTTTGGATTTAGAGGTTGAATTCACAATGAAAATTCGGATAGCATTTATCAAACAGTTTGTGAGCAATTGAAATTTTTCTCTCTTCTTAGGCTATTTTTTTCTTCATTCAAGTTTTATGTAGTTATTTTGTTTTATATTTGTTTAGCAATTTTTTTTCTTTGGTTTTATTTTTGAGAGTGAACAAATAATCAAGTTTGTATGGCTTGTATATGTGAGCAGCATTTTGTTTCAATGCAAGAGCCCATTTTTTTTCCCTACATGTTTCTTGCTTGAAGGTTGAAACTAGGTGAGAAGGCCAACTACTACAGACTAATCTTTTTTTTTTTTTCTTTCAAACATCGTTTGATGCAACAAATTCAAGGTACATTTGTGCCTAGCACAGCCTAGTCAATGTATTTAGTGAGCTCAAAGCCTCGAAGAGATGTGGTAATACAGTATAAGAAATTATGTAGGAAAAAAAAACATGCTGGAATTCTTATGGCTAGTATGTGTGTGTGTGTGTTTTTTTTTTTTTGTTTATTTTATAAATAGTCCCTGAAGCTTACCCTCAGTCCCGATTTAGCCCTTAAGGTTTAAAAAGTCTCATTTTGATCTCTAATTTATTATTTTGTTTCAGTTTTACTCCCTCCATTAGTTAGACGTTAAATATTTAAAGCAAAACTGTTAAAATGTCATGCTTAATTAGTCCTTAATCTATTATCTTGTTTCACTTTTAGTCTATCTATTATAACTAAAAGTTATTAAGAGCTAAATTTTAAAAAATGTAAAGTAAAAAACTAAATATACCGATTTTAGTTGATGCATATAATTAAAAAAAAAACAATTTTATTAGATAACTAGTAAGATGAATTTCAATTTCGAAAAAAAAAAGGTTAAATTTTGAATATCCGCATATAAGTATCAAATAATCACCCATTTTAAATAACAAGCTATGCATTATGATTTATATACGTATATGTCTAAGGATTTATTATTTTTGTTAGAAAATATATCAGGTAGATTAGGTTAGATTAGCAATAAATTCAAATTATGAAATTCAAATAATAAGATTTAGTTGTTTTAGATAAGTCTTTTGATTTTTGAAATGCTTCCTAGTTTTAGGGTAGATTGAGAACCTTACGATCTCAGGCTTCTATTTAATTGCTGTATTATTTTTTGAGAACCTCATGGTCTCAGACTTCTATTTAATTGTTGTATTATTTTTCCTTCGAATTCAATAAAGAACACAATATCATCTTTTCCCTAAAAAACTCTCAATATATTTATGTACGTATATTTATATACTGTGTTGATTAAAAAAATAAAATAAAACTCATTTAAAAAACAATATGATAAATTGTTTTTTTTTTAATTTTAGTTATATGAATTAAAATCATTGTATTTAGTTTTTTACTTTAGCTTTTTTTATCCTTAATAATACCTTACTAACGGAAGGACCAAAAGTGAAATGAAATAATAGTTAGAGATCAAAAGTTAAACAAAATAATAGATTAGCATTTAGAATAGGACATTTTAAGAATATTTAGTTAAATATTTAACATCCAACTGATGGAGGACCAAAACTAAAACAAAGTAAAAGATTAAGGACTAAAATAAAACATTTTAAATGTTGAGAACTAAACTAAGATTGAGTGTAAACTTTAAAGATATTTGTAAAATAAACCCTTTTCTTTTAGTTTGCCAAGCGCTAAATCTAGTGGGACCTACCACCTAAGGACATGGTTAGTCTAGTGGGAGTCAAGAAAGTGGTGGAGGAATTTTGGTGTAGAAAAGGAAGTATTGAGTTGTTTGGTGAAGAGGAGATTTGGAAGGAGATAAATTGGAAATTCATGTGGTCGATAATTTTTTTTTTTAATCTCTCCTACTCTAGAAATCCATTTGCCTCAGCTTTGGTTTGTACCTTTTTTCTTTCTTTCCTTTTTTCCATTTTCTTGTAATAACAATGTTGGGCGGTGCCTGCGGCCCTCTGTGCTGTGGATTTTACTGCCGGTCAATTCTCATGTTACGAAAAGAGAAAAAAGGGAAAAGTTTTAGGTGTTTTAAAATATTGTTTGACAAAATCAGTTCTAAACAAAACTTTTAAGTTGTTACAATAGTAAACTCTCATATGTTATACTAATCAGAAAAATATTAGAGAGATTGAAATATATCTCTCAAAAATTATATGTCACATTTTTATGAAGAAAATATATCCAACATTGCGACTGAGATTTGTTGGTGCTGCAATGTTGGCACTAAAGTTTGGACGTCATTGCAGTAGAAAGTTGGGCGCTGCGGCACTACAACGAATTCAAAAAACACGGTACATTTTTCCCGAGGGTAGAGCACTGCAACGCTTGAAAATTAGCACCATGATGCTGGTTCGTTTACTTCAAAAGTAAGTCTTATGACATAGAGTTGTTTCGAACCGTTGTACTATTTGGTTGTGTACTTCGTATAAACATAAACATCTATTAGCAACAGACATATCTATTATAATAAATATGATCAAACATGAAGAGATAGATTTACAAGCAAACAGGTACCTTTACATGTGAATAGTTCCATGTGCTATGGATACAATGGTTCATGAAATGGTACCCCTGTCATTTTAATTAATCTTTAGAATTTACGAGCCTTATGTCTTGTTCTGAAATACCATATTATTGCTAGACATCATGCTTAAGTGTTTGTTCTATCTTGAGGGTAATTTGCCACAAAAACTCTTTAGTAAACTTGAATAAATAAGGGCAAATAAAACCTTCAAAGAAAGTATTCATGCACGCCTCCAACACTCTTCCATTTTTTAGAAATTCAGGCCTCCATTCTCTTCTTGCTATCCAAATTCTTCAACAAAAAAGAAAGCTATAGTGACCTTTCACATCCTACAATTTTCAGTTCAAAAGTTTTAAATTTAACTACACTTCCCAAATACCCTGCAACTTTTACATATTTAGTGTGTAAAATTAAGGAGGATTGGATTGGATTAAATCTTAATCCTTTGTTTGGTTAAAAACTTTAAAGGATTGGATTGGATAACAGCTTATTTGATCCATACTTGAATCTTCTTAGAAGAGGATTATGCAATCTCTTGCTAAAGCATGAGATTAAACATAGCCTTTATATATTGTAAAAACCTTCAAGGACTTATTTGTAAAAAATTATAAAATTTGGGTTTAAATTATAAATTTTCAAAAAAAGAGGGATCAATGTGTAATTTTTATGTAGTGAAAATAATTTTTAATAATTATATTTTTGCCATCTAATTTTAAAAAATTACAATTTGACCTAAATTTTTGAAAATTTTTTACAAAAAAGCCCCTATTCTAATAACATAATACCAAATATGAGATTGAATTAGCTAAAATTTTATCTTATCATTTTCAATATAATTTAATCCAATCCTCTTAGACTATTGGTATTCTATCTAATACACCAAACAAGCGCTGTCTTTGTCACATGTAAGTTATAGAAGGAATATAGCTTTAGTACTGATAGCCTACTAGCAGCCATGGAAATTCGTCTACAAAACCAAGCATCTCTCCTCACAGACCCTTTCCTTTCTCCAAATTCTTTCCTTTGTCTCCGGGAGCTGCTGCAAAACACACAGCTCCTCCGGAGTGGAATTTGGTTAAAATTTACGAGTTAGAAAGAAAAATTAAATAAGGGTGGGACCCATGTCTAAAGCATTTTTAAAATAAAATATGTGGAGGTGCCATGTCATGCAGAGCCACGACCAAAACTAACTGGAAAGCCATGGAAATGAGGAGTGGAGTTTAAATCTTTCTGTTTAGATAACTGTACCTTTTCTCCCTTCTAAAATCAACAGTTGTTCCTTAATAAAAGTCAACTTGAATGATAAAATTTTTGTTAAAGAAGATGCTACAAGTGAAAAAATTAGTAAGTGAAGATATTTAAAAAATAAAAAGCACTACACAAAACCCGATTGCCCTCCACGTAAAATCTTCATTTTTAGTAGGAAACAAGTTGCTCAATAGAGCAAATGCCAAAAACTTTTATATGTGGGTTTAGAATAGTGCAAAACCATGATCCCCTGTTATCATAATACAGTGTTCTAAATTGAAACACTGTCATAGTATCTTCTTAGCAACAACAACATTTTATAGGGTGTTTGACAACTATGTTTAGAACTAACTTTTTGGTTCAAAATACTATAGCATGTGAGAGCTTTATACCGTAGCATCTTTTTTACCTTTACTACAATATGTGAGAGCTTTATACTATTTGCTAACCAAAAAGTTGATTCAAATCATGCTTACCAAATACTCTATTAAAGTGGATATGGAAGACTGAACATCAACGTTGGTTTTTGACCTAATATTTACCAAACAATAGTATTCTTTATGCATAGAAAAATGTGTTAATTTGTAACGTTATTTTTGTGGCCACTAAATTGAAGGTCCCATTTAACATGTAATTTTCTCAATTGCCGCACAATTTTATATACAACAGATCTGCCATTATGCATGTTCTTCAAATAACAAAATAAAAAAAAAAAAAAAAATCCATGAAAGCAACAATTAGTGTGGATAAAACAAATAATACTTGTTTGACATAAAAGTGTCAGACTAAATTATTTGCATGAACTTTAAGCATTTAATTCAAAGTGGAAACATGGATCGTTTTATATACCTCCCATCATTGGAACTTGTTCTCTGTGCAGTCCGTGAAGAGCTGCTCCTGCCTCCTTCCGGTTGAAACTCATCATTCTTCCTCATGCTTGAGAGCTTCCGGTTCTTGCTCCAACTCAAACAAAGATGGTGTGTTCAGAATAGAGAGAAGAAAGAGCTAGAGACCTAAGTTTGTATTCACTAAAATAACACTGAGGCCATCACTCAGTTTTTGTCCAAATGATTACTGGCCAAGTCAAATGAATCATGAGCCACACTTTAATTAGTGCACATAGCACTCTTTGCATAATGGAGTTTTTTTTTTTCTTAAATAAAGTGCATAAAGCAATAATGAGTACACAAAGTACTTACATTTTCCCATTTGGCACATAGATTTAATTATTTATCGCAATAAGAAACAAAACACACGAATCATGGCAATAGGTCCTCTTAAAAACAAGTAATATCTTCCATGTATCACGATGTATTATGTCTCTCAATGCTTAGTGAATAAACCTTATGTTTATTCTAGGTCCAAACTTAATGATATTTCTCAACCAAATAAATGAATGTATATACAAATGAAATATGAGAAAATATTATAACTGAAATAAAGTTTCATAAATTTGTTCTTACAACGAAATTACACAAAAGATCTAAGTCCATACTATATGCATGATCCTTAAATTTGAACTGTAAACATGCCTTTAGTTAAGGATCGGCTATTATTAATTTAGTGTTAACATGTTTAATGACTACTGTTTTATCTTTAACATGTACTCTTATGACTAAATACTTAATGTCGATGTGTTTGATTCGATTACCACTTTATTTTTAGTCATAAAATTGTATCTGAATTGTTATAATATATTCTCAATGGCTTAGTAATTGAATCCACAATTCTAAGCCCATAAATGAAACTCTTTATCGATACATCATATGAAGTAGTCTAAAAAAAAATATGAACTCAGCCTTCATAATGGAAGTAGCAGTCAAAGTCTGCTATGTGCTTCTCCAAAATACAGCTTCACAGGCAAATATAAAATGTATCCAGATTTTATTTTCGTGAATTAACACAGCCAACAAAGTCTAAATTAGAGTAGCCAATCAGTTCTAAATTTTCAATTCGTCTATCTATAAGCATGTATTCTATGGTTCCTTAAAAGTACGTCATCACTTTATTTGCAGCTTTCTAGTAGTCTATACTTAGATTACTCTAATATCTTCCTAACATGCCCACATCAAATGCAATACTAGGTTTTGTGTAGACCTGAACATACATAATGCTTCCAATAACTGAAGCATATAAGATGTTCTTTGTTTGTTCCCTTTTAAAAACATTTTAGGGTATTGATTCAAATTAATTTATCATCCTTCACAATGGGAGCTATACTTGATGAACAGTCTTTCATCGGAAGCCTCTCTAGACCTAACTGGTATAGGTTCCTTGTGACAGACTTAAAATTCCTTTATATTTGTCTCTATAGATTCTTATGCCAATGTCATAGGATGCATAATCGATATCCTTCATATCAATATTTTTAGATAGTAGTTGCTTCACCTTATGTAGCAAACCCTTATCATTGATTGTAAGTAAAAAATCATCTAAATATAGAATAAGGAAATAAATTCTTCTCCCACTGGCCTTCTGGTATATACATTGATCTATAACGTTCTTCTATAAGTCCAAATAAAGAGATAACATGATGAATCTTTAAATACCACTAACGGGATGCTTGTTTCAATCAATATATGGATCTCTTAAGCTTACATACTAAATGTTTACCATCACTAGAGGAAAATTCTTCTGGTTGTTTCGTGTAAACCTCTTCCTCTAGATCTCCATTGAGAAAAGACAATTTTTCACATCCATTTGTTGCAACTCAAAGTCTAAATATATAACTAATGCCATAATAATGCGAAAGGAATCTTTCTTAGATATAGGAGACAAAGTCTTCTTATAGTATATTCCTTTCCTTGAGTGAATCATTTAGCATCTAGTCTTGCTCTATATATTCCAATGTTGCCCAATGAGTCTTTCTTTGTCTTAAAGGCCCATTTACAACCGATGACTTTACACTATTTGGCAACTTGACAAGATTCTAGACTCTGTTAGATGTCATAGAATTCATCTCATTTTTCATGCTTTTGAGCCACAAATTTGATTCTTTACAACTCATGGCTTGTGAAATTGTTTCAAGATCACTATCGGCTCCAATATTATAGTCTGACTCTTGTAGAACATAATCACTAGGAGTTGCTAATTTCTTTAGTCTAGTAGATCTTTTTAATATTGTATCAACATTTTCCTAACGAACATGTTGTTCAACTGATTGTTCAACAATTTCAAGCATTTCCTGGGCAATCTGATCAACTAGATTATTATTAGTAGTCTGTGGACTTCAATGATTGGTTGTTCCAACACTTGTTTGAACTTGAAGAGCGTTATGAACAACAACCAATTTGTCACTTGAGCAGGAACATTGAGCATCAAAATTATCTTTCTCAAAAACAATGCTTTGTGATTAATCACTCCTACTGATCAAGTCATTCTCAAGAATTTTGTATTTCTTGATTCCACGATCTTAGTGATGTGAGATGGATAATAGAATCTGTATCCTTTAGACCTTTCAGCATATCCAATAAAATGTCCACTAATGTTCCTTGGATCCAATTTCTTCTCTTATGAATTATAAATTCTTACTTTGGACGGCATCCCCAAATATGTATAAACTTTCTAAACTCAGTTTCTAGTAGGTTTAATATGTAAATATGTTGCAAACTCAGTTTCTAAACTTTCTATAATACAAATGTCGCAAACTCAGTTTCTAAACTTTCTATAATACAAATGTTGTCCTTGGGACAATCTTAGTTAGAACTAGGTTTAATATATACATAACCGTTTTAAGAGCTTCAATCAACAAGGATTCAAGTAGTTTGGAGTGAATATGCATACTCCTCACAATGTCCATTAAAGTTCGCTTTCTTCTACCCATCACACAATTTTAATCTGGAGAATTAAGTATGGTGTATTGGGTAACTATCTCATGTTCTTGAAGAAATTTTTCATAAATGGACTAGATATTTGTCCATTCTTAATGCATCTACCATAATATTCTTCATCACTTTCTATTTTCATGATCTTAATTTGCATTCTACATTGTTTCTCTACTTCAGCTTTAAAAATCTTAAAAACACCTAATGGTTCATTCTTGTTTTGAAGTAAATAGAGATACATATGTCATAAATAATCATCTATCAAAGAAATGAAGTATGTTGGACTATACGAGTCTATGTCTGGATAATAAATGTCTGAATATATATGTATGTACCCCTCTTTGCATCTTTCTTAAACTTGTTAGTCTACTTTGCTTAATGCAATCCATACAAGTATTAAAAATCAATAAAAACTAAAGTACTAAGTATTCCATTATTTACTAATTTCTTAATTCTTTCTATGGAGATATGTCTCAATCTCTAATACCACAATATAAAAGAATCTTCATTCATAACACAACATTATGAACATGCATAGCATTATAAGTAGTATGATTTTGCAAATTAATAAAGAAAAGACTATTAGACAACGTACCATTCCCAAAAAGATCAGTTTTATAAGACAAACTGAAAAAATTAAAGGAATATCCCAAAGGTACATGCCTTAAAAATGAAATTAAATTCCTAGAGAAGTTAGAAATATAAAAGGTCTTTTCAAAATTCAAAATAACACAACAATAAAATTAAAGTGCATGTTCCAATTGTGTTACAATGCCTGTTTTCTTTAACTGATAATATGTAATGTTTAATGGGTTTATGAGTCATATGAATAAAATTATGACTTAGAAGCACATTTTGTGTGAAAATTCTAGTGTGATTTTATGATTATGAAATCTATTATAAACTAACAATTATTGCAGTGGATGGACTAAGGAAAATCTAATGATATAAAGTGCCTAAAGAATGATTATTATGACTCCTTATTTGAAAAATGCTCTATTTTGTTGATTTACTTGGATTTTTATATGTTTGGATGTGATATTCTAATCTTTTGAATCTTTGGGAGATTTATTTTTAATTTTTAGAAATTATTGACTTTAGAAATCATTTTGTTCAAGTTTGGAAATATTTCTACATTTTCAGATTTTTTTTAAAAAAAATTTGAAAAAAATTCCAAAAAAAATGGCGAGGGGCTCCCAAAATGACATGTCGTTTGGGATCTGGCCACCAAAAACGACATGTCATTTTAGGAGACAGAAAATGCAAAAAAAAAAAAAAAAAACTACAACCAGCTCATTCGTAGAGGCTGTTCTTTGATTCTAAATTAATTTTTAAACCATTTTCTTCAACTTTTCACATCAAAAACCATTGAATAACCCCTTTAGACCGATCTAGATCATGATATAGCAATTAGAGAATTTGTTTTGAAGGATCAAACATGAATGCATAATCACTACCTTCCCACTACCATGCACGCTTATGTCATTCTACCATCTCCATGTTTTATTATCATTCCTTATTTTCAGCATGGAATAATGTTAGATCATATTCCCCAAAAATCATATGAACAACGTCCTTTCTTTCTCTCCCATATTCTCCACCATTTCTCCTCCGACAACTCATGAGAACACCTTCACCCACGCTCAGCCACACCCCACATCTCCCACTTCTCTTTGTTGTGTCCTTTCTTTACTACAAGGTTCCAATGATCCTCCCTTGCCTCCAAGGTCTTTCTCCTCCTTTCATCTTCCCTCTTCTCTCGTTTCCACCTTTGCTTGCTTCACGGCCGAGACACCAAGTACACACTCAACCAACTTATGCCACGATCACATACGACTACACACGCCTCTAAACTCCACCCTCAACACTTTAAAACACTTACCAAATAGAGTACAAAGCATTCCCCCAAAATCGGAAGCTAAATGGACGAGTTACGGTGTGTTTCGTCGAAACCGTCGATAGAGTCGGAAGGGATTTTTTGACCACATTTTAAGGTTGGTTTCTACCTATTTTTATACCAAATTTTTACTATAATATTATGGTGTTTATGGAAATAATTTTATATGGTTTAATGTTTGATTTTTTTTAAGAAACAAATTTTTTATGAATATTATTTTTAATCCTAATTTTAGGCAAAAACCTATATTTCGGGATTTTTTTTGGGATGAATAGACATAATATTTTGAGAAAATTCCATTTAGGCATTGTTTATATATATGTTATGCATCTTCTACAAAAATTTTGGATTCAAATATTCTATTTTTGATTTGTTTGAGAATTTATACTAAATGTTGTTCTTACAATCCTTAAGCTGTCTTTAAATGTGATGGTTTGTTTAATGATATTATGGGATATGTTTAATGCTAGAAAAATTTATAAATGCTTATTTATATGTCTAGTTTATGCCTGCAAATTTTTGGTTCCATGCATATGTTAAAAATAAATATAAAAATCATGAAAGGAACACTGCTCAGTGTTTCAGTATTTTAACTACAACATCTTTGTAAAGTTGGTATTTTTTGAAAAATGCTTAAAGTGATCCAAACATAGTAAAAATAAATATGGTATTATATATAGATATTAAGAATATTATTCTAAAATTTCAAATCAATTGAAATTTTGTGTGATTCTAGAAAATTCATTGATCATTGACAGTCCCTTTATAGTTTACTATGACAGATTGTCTTTATGATTTTTAAAATGTAAGAAAAATGTTTATACTAGCTCAAACTTAATAAATTTAATTCTGATACCACAACTATAACACCCACCTAATATAAGTTTAAAATACATAACATATTAATATTAAGTATTATTACTTTTGATTATTTACAATTATAATATTAAGCACATAAGGTTTATATAACAATATGAGAAAATTTGAATATTTGAAAATCTTTATATAACTATAGTACAACTTTACTTTATAAACTTAACTGGCTGATGTTATATTCATAATATAATACAAATCTCAAAAGAAAATCAGTCATGTCATAACCACAACCTCTAAAGGCATTCAAAAGGAAGCAGTACTAAAAAGTTCCAAAACAAGTCAACTTTGTCTATATACACAAATCCATAGGTTCAGAGAAGAGTGCTAGCTAACTATCTAGCATCCTTTTGCTGATGTTGAGAATTGTTCTTATCTACATCACCATAACTGAGTGAGTTTATGCCTAGTAAGTAAAATTAATGTGTAACATGAATGACTATGCCATGAATGATCCTATATAAGTCATGCTTTTCTTTTCTTTGAAAACTTACATTGTACCCGTTTTGCATAAAACATAACATGCGCATGATTTTTTTTTTTTTTGAGCTTCCTATAACAGGTAGGTTTCCTTCCGTCAATTCCTTTGGTCAATTCCTTTGGACCATTAAAGTCGTCGTGTGGCTTCCCACACTACAAGTCCCCATCGAGACAGTCTCCATCGAGATAACAATAAGGTTCATAAGTCTCCATCGAGACAAAATATCAAAACTGTAAGCTTCCATCGAGACAATATAGTAGATCAGCCTCCATCAAGACTAACTCTATTAAATGTACCATCCTGTCATAAGTAGCCCATAAAACCTCATAAAACTTCTTCCTATATGCTTTAATTTTTAAATAACATTTTGGGTACAATGTCTTTAACGTATGATGCATGCTTACATAATGCTCTAATCCAAAACGTGCTCATGTTACTTATGCTCCATAAAGGCATAACCATATATACAAACACATACAACATTTATGGTGTTGCAGGTGAAATTCTACTTACCTTGTATTATGGAGTAATGTAAATTTTCCTCTTTAGATCTGGTGTCCAATCCTTTTGAAAATAGATGTTTATATTTCGTTATAACCCAATAATTATATAATAGTTACTTAAGTGTTAATAAGCTCATTTCAAGTTTAAAGAGCAAACTTAAACAAAAGAAAGACTAAGTCTCCACAACCATGTCATTTATAACCTTATAATTTCCTCAATAAATCCACTTTGCTATCTTAACACCTTTATGTATTTCCTAAAAATAAAGAACTTAACTTATAAAAATATTACTAAAAATAAGAATTTTGGTAAAACTCATAAATTTATGTAATGTAGAGGATAAAATATCAAACTAATCCCCAAAGTCCCTTAAAGTATCAAAAATATGAAAATTGGTAACATGGCAAAACTAGTTAGTTTTAAGGGCAAAAGTGGATTTTTGGTTTCTAAATGATTCAAAACTTTTTCTAAGAACTTGGGCAGCATTTCCTCTTAATTTTAACAATCCCTAAAACTTAAAATTCATCAAAACAAACTACAAACAAAAACAAAAGTCTAGGGCATTGACAAGACTACAAATCAACCCCAAATTCTCTAAAATTTACACAATTCCAAAACTTTTTATTCCAATAACCAAATGATTTTTTAGATCATTTTTCTATGATTCCTGTCCTTGAATATCATTAAAATAATGCTCATATCATGTCCCAAAGTCTATTTATACAACCAAAGAAAGAAACCTTAAAAAAGTTCACAAATTCTCACCTTAGTGAAGCAACTTGGACTCTTCACCTTCAATTTCACTTTTCTCACTTCAAAAGGATGAAACCAAGGCTTATGGTCTTTCTAAGCACTTAAAATAAACCTTAGAATTGTCCAAAAGAATTAGATTTTAGGTTTGTCCCATGTCTTAAAAGATTGAAACTCAAGTCCATAAAATCAAGCTTACCTTGACTAGCTTCAGTTTTTCCCCTCTTATCACCACTCAAACCTTGACCAAGACACCTAGAGATATGCTTATCTTCTTGAACCCTAGCTGAAAATGGAGCTTTCCTTTAGTGAATGGTTGAATTTGAGAGAAAATGGGCCGAAATGAGCTCACCTACTTACTTAATTCCTTTTAAAGTAACGCACAAACGCCTCAAATTACTTAACACTAAAGTACTCTCTTGTTAGCTTGATTAGTGTCCCTCTTTTGAAGCTTACACATCAGCCATTTAGTGTCTAAAATACTCATACACAACCCTAATTAAAAGCTAAACCATAGCCACTTATTTGACTTACTAACTTAGGTATACTTACTTATACCAAAATTTCGATACACCAAAAATACTAATTTCTAAACTTTGATAGTTTTTCACCAAAACTAAAACCAAAGTTTCTAAATCTCTTTCAAATGCACTCAAATATTGGATAACATGATTCTTTACTTAGTTCCCAACTTGTTGAAACCCTAACTGAGTTTGTAAACTTGTTGAATACCGAAAAGGTCACTTATTTAAAGTAAACTTACCACTAAAATATATATTATCCTTTTATGTGAGACCTTGTATCATTCTTAATAACATTCTATGAGACTTATTACTTGTCATAAAATCTCTTTTAACCATTATTTTGAACATATACACAACATCACTTTACATAAAATGGCATTTTCAGCATAAATAGACTTAAAACTATCATTGAACTCCTAATTTCAATTCATCCATTATAATTGTGTATCAAAAACCATTAGAATTCACTTTTCTCTTTTTTTAAACCGCATCCATCTTTAAGAAATCCCAAGTCATTTAGTTATGCATTCAAATGAAATTCTATGAAATTTACTTTTGAAATTGATATACACTATTAAGATAATCAAACACATCTGAAATGACTATGAAACATTATATAATGCAATTAATATCATTAAATCATGCAATGCATTGGCAACAATATGTGAGAATACCAGACATCACAACTGTCCTGTAAAAATTTCAAAGCCATTAGAAGTTTGGTGAATTTTATAAAACTTGTTTATTATCACTACCTAAACTAAAATTCTAGCACCAAAGTCATAATTTGTAGAACATAAAATAATAGGTCAAATTAATCCAATTGTGATGAAATTAAATCTAATGATTGTTATAGATGTTTATAATGTGCGGTAAAAATTTAAAGTAATTTTGAGTTTTGTGTGATTTTTAAAAATTCATGAAATGCTAGCTATCCATGTTGTTCTTCCAAAAACAGAGTTTTATTTTGGAAAATATGAAAATTGTATTTAGATTAATCCAAAAGTCATGAAATTTATTCTAGTGACACATATATATATACTAGAAACTTTGTGCTAAAATTTCAAAGCTATTAGAATTTTGTATGATTTTATAAAAATCATGGCGTGTTGACTGTTGGATTGACATATTGAACCTGCCTAAAATATAATAGTAATGTAAGTTATTTTAAGTAGTCAAGTGTGAAAATGCTTATTGTAATGATGATATATATGATGTTTTGAGTATATTTTTATACTAAAAATGTTTCTTTTATCACCATGTTATAATATTAAAGACGTTTAAGACACTTAAGTCATTGGAAATAGAGAGAAAACCATCCACTTACAAGAGGTTAAGTAAATTTGTTGTAAGTCAAGTAAGTACATTCTTACCTACAATATGATTAAGGATTATGAAAAGTTTTGAGAAATGTTATGTGTTATTATGTTATTGATGTTTTATGCATTTCTCATTCAAAAGATTCCTTTTACCATGGTTTTGAAGAATGCCTTTTTACGGATGTTTTCAATGTTTGTTTTATGATGTATACAACGTTTGCACAAAATTATATGTATATATATGTATCACCTAATTAAGGCATTGTACACCCAATGATGATGTTTGTCCTGCAATGTGGACTGTCTTACAAGGTGGACTTGTCACGTTTAGTTTGGCATTAGCTACCATTCTCTTCTCACGGTGTTGTGTCATAATAATGTTATTGGTACAACACCAGGGTCCTAAAGAAGCAAATGGATATTTTTAATATGGAAAAAGGAAAAGCGAAGATATGTTCTTACAAAGTGTGCTTTACGCACTATGATGACTATGTCAAAAATGAAATGATTCATGCTATGGTTAAAGTTTTTATAATGTTTTATGAGATTGCATAATGTACTTACCAAGCTTAATGCTTACATAAGTTAAATCATGTTGCACATAAGGGTAAGACTACAGCTATAAATAGAGGATGAACAGACATATGTGAGTGCAAGAAATGTGGTGTTGGATCATGGAGTTATGACATGAAATGAAATGAAATAATAATAACGCTACTTTAAATTTAATTCCGCACATTGTGGAACATTTTTTATGAAGTTTGATTTGTAATAATTTATGTGTTGTAATAATTTACGTATGGAAATATGATTTCATGTTATGTATTTATTATGTTAAACTAATTATTTCCGCATGTAGTCGGTTACCCGATTACCTTGGGTATTCTGTCGGGCTAACCAAGGAGGAAAATTGTTTAAGGTAAGTAAGTATTGATTCTACTTAAAAGTTGTGATCTTGTGAAGTGTTAATAATATATATTTAGAAATAATCCAATTGCTTAGAAGTTAATTTAAATTATAATTTATATGTTCACATGATAATATTAAATAAAAAATTTACACCAAAAATCTTGTTAATAATTAAACAATTACAATTTTAGGTTTTCCTATCAAATAATTAAGAGACAACGGTGAAAGTTAACAGTTCTTCCGATGTCCATGATGGGGCGTTACAAATTGTCTCCACATGTAAACGCATCTTGTTTCTTGTATAGACTCTTTGTTCACTTTCTACTGGCATCCTTAGGTTTTACATACCCTATATTGTATTCGAAATATAGATTATATAATCATAATCAATCCATCATGTGTTATGATTAATATCAATTTATTAGATTCATAAGAAAAATGAGATTAGATTACTTTCTTTTCATGCCAGTTATGAAATACAGTGCAATCCTTCTTCATGTGTCCCTTCTTCTCATAAAAGAAACACTTGGATTCCCTTTTTTAATTCCATTTTGAATAGTTATTTTACCTTTCTTTTTTAGTTTGGCTTGTAATTAAATCTTTTCTTGTATTTCTAATAATGCTCTTTGACTCATTTCCATTGTCGGCCTCCCTTCTTATTGAACACACATAGTCATAGATTCATTAATTGACCATTTATTATTATTTGTATTGTAAGATGTTTTGAAGGATCCACACTGCTGCGTAAGAGTGTTTAATATATAGTACACAAGGAAAGATTCAAACATATCAACATCAAGTGTCTTTAATTGAGCCACAGTGTTCCTCATCTCCAAGATGTATTCACGTACACCTTTGGCATTAGTGAGCTTTAAGGATGAAAACTTTATTATGAGGGTGTTGGCAAGTGCTTTATCTGATGATGCAAACTGCTCATTAATGTTCTTTAGTAATGCCTTGACATTCTAATGCTGATCGACGGAACCTCTAATAGCAGCAGTAATATAGACCTTTATGAATATCATATCCAGGCGATTAGGTCTCTCCCAACGTTCATAAAAAGTCTTTTCATCTGCATTGCTAATGTTAGTAAGAATAGGTTCGTCTTTTTAATAACGTAATCTATGTCTATCCACTCAAGGTGAGGAAGAATTCTCTCCTTCAATATTTTATAATTGCCACCTTAAAGCTCGGGAATTTCACGTCTAATGTCAGAGTAATTAATAGGTTGTAAGCCTGTATTAATAATTACATGCTTACATTTCAAAATTTTTCAAGATTATTGAACTTATATCATGTTTTATCAATGTAAATCACATTGTAAAATTAAGAATCTAGTGACATAAAACTTGCTTGTGGGCTAAAGTTCTAATTCAATTAGATTTCCTTAACTTTATAATAAAACAATCAAATTATGTTCCTTTTCTTAACTCCTATGGTTAAATTAAGAAATATTATTTGATATTCTATTCTAATTCACCATAGAAATATAATAAAAATTTTTGTGGGATAAAATTTATTATATCAATTATGATTAATTACAACTAATGTCATTTTATATGTGATCTTAAACCACTTAATATATAATTTTTATATAATTAAAGTTGTTGTGGCTAAACTCTAATTAATTAAAATTATATAGATTACTAGATATTTACTCCAAATTTTGTTCATAAATAAATTGCAAATAACATAAGGCAATATGATAAATATAAATAAAAAGCTAATAATTTATGTACTAATATTCTTTGCGCATAAAATAAAATCATGCATGCGAATAACATAATCTAGCACATAATTATTCAAAATCTGAATGTACTAAATTATTCAACTTAATATTGCATGCATAATTCACAAATTATACTTAATGAATATTATATGCACATAAATATATAAAATTATATCCACACAAAATGTATAATATTCATAACAAATACAAAAAATTATGAATATTCAAAATTATGAATCTTATCATAAATTATACTTAAATATGAAAGATTCATAAAGATACCAAAATTGTAGATATATTATGAAATTTTCATAAAATAATAAAATCTGTAAATTTTATGAAAATTTTCCCAAAATTTTTCAATTATCAAATTTGTAAAAATATTCATAATTTTTTTTGAATATTTGGAGTTTGTTTTTGAATTTTCAACCCAACGTAAACGACATGTCATTTTGGACACGAAGAACAAAAATGACTTGTCATTTTTAGGTTTAGAAACGCGTCCCGTTGGTGTCAAAACGACATATCATTTTCTACTCCTGCTAGGCATACCAAAGTGAAACGACATATCGTTTCAGTCATTTTCAACATCCAGCCAGGTCTTCTTGACTCCGTTTCATCCCAGTTCAGATTTGGTATGAAACCTGATGGTTTCTTGGCCTTTCGGACACCGTTTTTGAAGTTTCAAATCGCAAAAAACTTTGAAATAGAATAACCCAAAATTCAAAAAATTTTCTATTGTATGTTTTGTTAAAAAAAATTTGCAGATGAACAAACATTAAAGTAGAGGTATTTTCAGCTTTGATGCCAGCTGTTAGACTAAATTATATGCAATAACCTTAAGCATATAATTTAAAGCGGAAACATGGATCGTTTTATATATCTCCCCACATTGAAGCTTGCTGTCTATGTAGTCCATGACAAGCTGCTCCTGACTCCCTCCGGTTGAAGCTCGTCGTTCTTCCTCATGCTTGAGAGCTTCCAGCTCTTGCTCCAACTCAAACAAAGATGGTGTGTTTAGAACAGGGAGAAGAGAGAGCTGGGGACCCAGGCTTGTATTCACTAAAATAAAACTGAGGCCATCACTCAGTTTTTGTCCAAATGATTACCGGCCAAATCATATGAATCATGAGCCACACTTTAATTAGTGCACACAGTATTCTTTGCATAATTTAGCTTTTTTTTTTTAATAAAAATGCATAAAGCACAATGTGTGCACAGAGCACTTACAAAAAGAGGTCAGGCCAAATCCTATGGCCTGAGTGAAGGCCTAAGTTGGTCAAGGCATCGGGAGCTCAGACATCAGTGCTACATATCTCCTCCTTTTTCACATTGTTCCTTCATATTATCAGGTTCATTCGTTTTCTAGTTTGTTCAACGTTTCCACATTGTTCAAAAGAGGGTTCAAGGATAATACTATTTCTTTTTATTTTATTTTATTTTTTTTATGTCCATTGCTTAATAATACCTCTTTATCTCCTTTTTATTTTTCTAATCCTACGAATGTTTCTTAGTTAATATACTATTTTTTGAGCTGGATAATTGGGAGGTGCCTTTTGTAGTTTATAATTTGTTTGGATCATAATTCAAACCAAGAGTTTAAATCTAAAACACTAACAACAAGCAATTTGAATTCTACAAGAGAAAACATAACAAAACCATTTCGAACCCTTTTTTGTTTAATTCAAACTAGTTCCCAAACAAGCTCTTATATAACTTTTTAGAGTTGGGCATTCAGGAGTACGGCTTCTTACAAACTTAGATCATTAAATTCCCAGGGTTAGAGAGGGCCTTTGGTGACATAACACTATACTGTATGTCTCCATCAGAATTGTTTTCATTCCTTTTATAATTTAACTGACCAAGTGCTTTGCAGTTTCCAAATCTTGAGAAAAGTACAATTACATGAATATATCCATGCGGCAACCAGTATACAAAGTCAACATCTTGAAAATAAAATCGAGATTCCAAAATAAATTGCTTACGAGGTTTCTCTTCTTTTTTCCTTATTTTTCGTTAGTTTTTGTGTGTGTGTGGCGGCGGAGGGGTGGGGGGTTTGTGAAGAATACTTAAAATGCTTAAGAGCACTTTTTATTAGTGGATGATGCTTAATATTACCTGTGCTTCTTTTTTTTCCTTATTTTTCGTTTGTGTGTGTGTGTGTGTGTGTGTGTGTGTGTGTGTGTGTGTGTGTGGGGGGGGGGGGGGGGGTTTACTTTAGAAAAATGCTTAGAAGCACTTTTTATTAATAGATGGTGCTTAACATTACCCGTGCCTCATAGTAATGCTCTTTATTTTATCACTTTGTACAAATGTAAATTTATCATAGCTTGTTCTCAAACAAAATATTATTTCTTAATAAGGTGTGGAAGAACAAGCAAACAAGAGGGGGGCAATAGAGCCACCCTTATGCCAAAATTGGCTACATAAAAGACATTCCAAATTCTCATACTCAAAATGCAAAAAACTCAGATACATAAAATGGGCATCGATATTCAAATCCATTTTCAGTAGATTATCACAAACAATCACAACATCCAAAACAAATATACTCCTATACCTTGTAAATGGGTTCAGGAGAAAAAAAAACTGCAGGCTGCCACAATTATATCACGAGGCAAAGCAATTGCTCCACAGTAATAATAGGATTCTAATGATAGACGCAGAAGGTAAGGTAAAGTGCTCTGCAGGTCCCAAAAAAGAACCTAGTTGAAATCGGGCTTTTCCGGGTATGTGCATCCAGACCTCTGGATAATAACATTTGCAGCATAGCAACCAGCTCTCACACAATCCTCAATTGGCTTCTGTTGAATCAATTGTGACAGAAATCCACCCACAAATGCATCCCCTGCCACAGAAGGGAAAAAAAAAATTTAGACCAATCCCAATTTGTAATCCTCTCTGCCCACTATACGTCCAAAACAAATTCTGACAAATCAATACTGGCCTCGATCACTGCATATCAAAACATTATTATTATTATTATTATTTTTTGTTTTTCACTCTAACGTTGTGATAACTTGATCAAATTTATAAGGCACATTACAAAATTAAAAGAAAATAGAATCCGGGCCCCTTGAGATAACAATAGACAGGTGGAAGATCACTAGGAAAAGCTACCAGGCAGTTACTTCTAAAAAGAAAGGAAATAAGAAATAAAACACCTGCTGCATTAGTATCAACCAGCTTCTCCTTGGGCAACAAGATAACAGGAAATAGTTTCACCTTCCCATCCTCAGCAACTACAACAGGATCTGCACCTTGAGTGATAACGGTGATCCTCTTGTGGGTACCAGATGCCTTGGGCAACTGGGAAATCTTCACAGCAATCTCCTCAACATTTTCGGTCTGATATGAAAGAAAATTGAATAAAACTGAAGTAAGTAAAAGAGTGAGAGGAAAAAAAATTCAGTTTCCACATCTGAATGATCAAAAACCAAATCCTTACCTCCCAGCCACGAACCCTTGCAAAGGTTCTGGCTTCTGTCTCATTTCCAAAAACATAGTCCATGTACCTGCATTTAGAAGGCAATAGAATATTCAGTGTTATATTTACGGATATGACAAACAGAGAAATAATAAAAGAGGAGGAAACTTAACGATGCAATTATAGATATGTCAAATAGCGAACAAGGAAAAATAGGTAGATTCCTTGAAAAAGATGGGAGATGGAGACTTACGGCAGAACCTTCTCCTGTACATCTTTAAAGAATTCACAGATGAATGGAGCAGACAGGTTCATCATGAAGACCTGCAGAAGTTGAAGAATGCCATGTGAAGCTAGTGAAGATTAAATAATTAAAAGAGAAAGATTCTCAATATCTAAATCCATAACTGTTACCTTGTTGTTTGCAGCTGCATGTTCAGCAACAAGTAGTATGGATTCAGGAGATACAGTGAGGAAAAATCCAGCAATGTAGAAATATTTTGCCTTTTCCACTGTTCAAGCCGGTTTGTAGTTAGTTCCACGGCCAACAACTAAGCAAAAAGATGGAAACTGAACCAACGAGAAAGCAGGTATGGTACCTAGTGCCCAATTTTCTGGTTTCTTTAAGTGCTCAGATTTGTAACAATTTGCAGCTGACAAGTTCGCAATGAGTGACCTGAGCAGTCATTCATCAAAGGAAGTAACAAAAAATATTAGCAGTTGCAACAAAAAATTCAGGAAATTCAAAATACTTGGGATGCATATGAACGTATAAAATAGACTTTTCATAGAACTGAGAAGGTTCACTTTTTTCATTGATTTTGGATTTTGAGCATATATGTGAACCACATTACCACTGTTCAAGAGCTGATAAAAATGCTAACAGGTGGAATAAAAGTGAACAAGAACATTGTAGTGCAACGTGCTAGGAGGTAGCAATGAAGCCTTTTACTCGAATATATCAGCCTTTTTCAAAGCTTTTCTTGAAAACAAGTTTGTAAATAATTATAAACTGAAATGTCTTATAAGATACAAATATAACCAGGGGACATACGAGACTAAGGAACTATAACAAGTTTTAACTCACAGTAAAAAGAAATATCTTAGGGCAGAGAAGACATGGAGCTAACCTCTCACCACCAACAACACAAACAGCACAGGTTCCCGTTGGTGCAGTTTCATCTTCATAATATTGCACCTGTTTATATTGGTTGATTTCTTGAATCAACAAACCATTTGAAAAGTTGGAGATCTAGGGAGGGAACAGAATAGGTATAAGATGTACAAATACTCACATTAACACCAGCAAGTTTGGCATTCTTCTTCATCTCGTCTCCAAATTTGTCCTTTCCAATGCAACCAATGTAACCAGTTGCACCGGGAATTTGGAACATCCACTGGAAAAGCACAAGGGTACAAAATGAGTATTGATAAAGAATTTTATGAGTAGCTGTTATCAGTATCTTGAAATAATCATATAGTTATGCATGTCATAGAAGATGAACAAACCTGAGCAACTCTGATCGAATTTTGTGTAGCGCCTACATTTAAAAAACATTAACATGAAACACACAATCAACGTATTGAAGGACATACTAAATATAGGTGTCGCTATAAGGTAAGTTGGAACAAAATTATAGAAAAAGGCCCCACTCGACATCGAAAGAAAGTGAAACTTCCAAATTACCTCCAGCAATATACTCCACATTGTAATTGTTAACCATCTCATCATACCTAAAAATATCATACAAGTAAACTTGATTTAGCAAGGTGCAATATTTCGCATAGGCAGGCAAAACTGATTAATCTTTTGGTTGAATCAACCTTACAAACGAATTTTCAAAAGTAACATATCACAGTGTGTACTGGAAAAAAAAAGCTTGAATCTCCAATAATTCCTCATAACTGTCATGGAAAGAAAAAACATACATGGGCAAGTGCTTATCCTCGGCAAGAATAGCATTGTTCAACTTGACGTCGTATCTGGCAAAAGAAAAACCCAATTTAATCCAAATACTCATATGAAAAACTGGAACCAAAAGATATTAATAAGGTGAGTACCCATTAAATATTGCTAAACATTTAACCATATTCATATTAGTATCAGGAAAAAAAAAAAGAGTTAAGCTCCGAGAATGTGGAATTCGTTCGAGTTAGCACGGGAAAACAAAAGAAACTATACAAGAACACTTCAGATCTATCTCGTTTAACCTTTTCTTCAGCTTCTCAACAGATCCAGAACAGAGCAGATCTATAATTTCAAGTTTCAATCAGATATGAAAAGAAGGCGTTTAGATCTACTCTGGTACAATCCAGAAAAGTAAACATATATCAAATATAAAGATCAGAAACTTATTGTTTTTACCCTAGAAAACGAAATTCAGGGAAGCGAGATTAGATCTCGCATCAGACAGAACACACAACCGTTTCGTTTGTTGCTCGAGAAAGGTGATAGACCAGAAGTTTACACAGCTAATGACAATTTGAGCTTAAAAAAAATGCTCAATTTCACCGCATTTTTCGAGAAACCAAACACGGAAAGGAAAGTGCAGAACAGCGGAAAGAAGATTTGAAGAGATAGAGAAAGAGGACTTACTTCTTGAGAAACTCTTCGTCAACGACGGCGGAGATGTCGAGAAGAGGATTTCCCATCCCCATAAGGATTCCCTCGTACGCCATTGGAGCTCAATTTGGGAGCTTTGAGATTACGGAGAGGCAGAGAGAGATCGAGTTCGAGAATTAGAGAGACAGGTGGTCGGAAGCGGAGCGCTCGTTTCAGGGGTATTTATAGTGATGCAGATTTTTTGTTGTTATTGTTTTAACTAGTTATCAATTTTGTCAAAGTAAGACGACACTTTGCTCACCAACCAACCAGGGAACCAAAAGCCCACTCGATCTCGCCGCGTGCTGTCACCGGGGGTTGTTGAGTAAGGGTCCGTTTGGCACAAGCTGTTATATTTTAAGGTCTATTTGGCATAGCTTCTATTACTTTTAGTTAATAGAAGGTGAAAAAAAAAATATAAATTTTTAACAAGTGTTTAAAATCATATTTTAGGCTAAAATGATTTGAATTTTTTTTAAAACTAACAAAATGTTTCTTTTAAGCTTAAAATGTATTATTAATACTATGTTATAAGTTTCAAGGTTTATTTCAAAAGTTTTTTTTGATAAGTCATATTTTATAACTTTGACAGAATGCGTAAAAAGGTGACCCATTTGTCCCAATTTAGATGATCAATAGTCTGCTAGAGAAACCAGGCGTCGGGCAAAGCTCCCAAATCCAAGACTTCAATGCCCTACTTTGTTTGAAATACATGTCATCAAGGACCGACAGGACCAAGTTTTGGTCCTCTAGGCTATAGTCCCTTTGCCAAATAGTCTAAGAAGCCCTCAATGAGCTAGTTCCTAAGAAGAGGCTCCCCTAGGAAGCAAAGAGGAGAACTTTCTTGAAGAACTACATTGCCATACAATAGCGCTTAGCCTTAGTAAGTGGTTGCTTCTTCCTTGGTTATTTGGTTTTTTGACCAAGTGTGAAGTTGCTTACTCTTCTTCTTTTTTCTTTATTTTTGTAATTGATAAGACCCAAGCCAGGCACTATTACAACCAATAAAAAGACATCATCAAGTGTCTTCATGCCTATAAGGTTAAGGCCAGAGAAGGAGATCGAGTGTCTTAAGCGAGAAATGGACAAGGTGGGGAAGAAAATCTCAGCCTGTGAGGGGAAGGCTACTTAAGCAGAGGAAGAGGCTGTTGGGATTGGTGCTTATAAAGTATGTCATTTTATCCCAATTGGACATTATGGGAAATAAAGTATTACATTATTAATAAATAATATTCCTTCATGTTCTCCATGATATATATATGTTGATATATGTGTAAGCAAATATCACAAAGGTTCCAATACTCATAAAAGTCCATAATCTTGTATATGAAGAATTCATAATGCAGAGGATATGATTATGTACTTACTATAAACATTGGCGTACAATCAGTAGATAAAGCTAGATATTTTATCTTACTTAAGATTGTGATGTCATCTATTCCCAACTTGGTAGAATAATCTTATCTGGGTTAAAGTGACAAGTGATTACTGGATAAAGACATTAGTGTGTTTAGAACACATTAAACTTAGACTAAGATAGAGTTTAAGTTCTTATGTTATTCCGTAATGAGAAATTAGAACTTTATCATTTTGATCATTTTATGGATTTTACCTTAACCCTGAGGTGATTGGTGGACACAACTGTTTATTATGTCTTTTGATTGCTAAATGAGTGAGATCTATAACATTCATGATCAATACCTTGATATACTAGAGACATACTAATATATGTCGTTGGGAACATTATTCACAGATATAGAATCTGCAATTCCTACAAGATAGGATGTTAAGATAATATTACCATGAGTATTAATTTACGAACTTGGATGTAGATGTGACGACCCACCTTTTCGGACAGTCACTTTACTTACTTAAACATCATTCTTAAACAGTAATCTTACTTACTTAGTAAGAAAGTTTTTTTCTTTAAACAATCTTTAAAACTGATGCGACTTCTGTCGCAATCTAAGTTGAGACCTTGCTCAACACTTGCTTTTAAAACTATTTCAAATCGTTCCTTAAAACTTATTAAGAAACATTTACTAATCATTAATTAATACTTAACTTTATAAGAAAATAAAACATTTTGTAAATATATAGTAAAACCACAAAAACATTTCTTAAAACTATGATTTTCTTAAAACTTTGAAAACACTATATTAAATAGTGGAAAATATTTCCTTTGTATAGCGGAAGCAAACTGTGGTGGTAACCATACCCAAATCCTCGCATCCGTCATCCGCAGCACTCAGCTCTTCTAACGGGTCCTGCTAGTTGCCCATATACTACCTACAGCATGAAGAAACTTTTTATGAGCTTTTGCTCAGTAAGTTCAAACATAAACTCACAAAGCATTTAATCATGCGTTAGAAACTTTTCTCATGAAAACCTTTTTCTTAAAACATTTTTCATAAACGTTTTTTTTTCATAAACATTTTTCATAAAATATTTCTAAAACGTTTCTCATAAACGTTTTTATAAAGCATTTCTGTAACGTTTTTCATAAACGCTTTTCATAGAATATTTAACGTAAAACAATCCTCAAATTACTTTTCATAAACATCATTTATGTTTTCATAAACACTTAATATAAAATATTCCTTAGAATGTTTTCCATAGCATATAAATGTTTCATAACAAGGAAAACCAGTAAAATCAAAGTACATGTTTCCATTTATGCTCAATTATGAACTTTCGATTATAAGCGTCTTATGAACATTCTTCTCTTACTTTAGCTTTCTATCTTCATTCCTTAGCTTTCCTTACCTTACTTAACTTTCTATCCTTGTTCCTTATCTTTCTTTATCTTACTTTAACTTTCCATCCTTTGTTCTTTAACTTTCTTTATCTTATAACCTTTTGTGTTAGTACCAACATCTTTAATCATGAGATGATAAACGTGATTCTTTCCTTGTGGAAGACTTAAGACCATCGAAATTTGAGGTCATGTACCTCATATCTAGGAGGTTAAACTTCAACTTTACTTTCATTACCCTACAACAAGGAGGCTGGTACGACACTTTCTTTTTATCTTTACGTTACCTTCTTATTAAATGTAGTGAGCATAACAAATGCTATCACATTATATGCAAACACCTTTGCAAATTATATCTTATACTCTAAAACCTATTGCATAACAAATGCAACTTATTGCATAATAAATGCTACATAAAACGTATACACATTTTGCAAATCATAACTTGTATTCTACAACTTATTGCATAACAAATGCAACATATAACACAAACACATTTTGCAAATTATAACTTGTATTCTAAAACTTATTGCATAAGAAATACAACATAAAACTTACAACTTAAACTATGAAATATTATGCATTATCAAAATGCAAAACATACTTTAAATACTTTAAAAATCATAACTTGAACTCTTAAAAACATTATGCATATCAATATGCAAATAGACTTTAAACATAACAGTTGCAAATTCATTGCAAATCTTCTTTTATACTTTAAAAATTTTTGCATAATAAATGCAAACATACTTTAAAAGAAGTTTGCATAATAATTGCAAACTCATTTACAAACGTATATGTAAGCATTTAGAAATTATTTACTTTATGTTGTAAGTGAAGTCTGAACTTACCTGGACTTTACTCTAACGCTTTCCTTTTCGTTCCTATCTCGTTCCTTTTCCTTCCATTAGTCGGCTTCTGTGTCCTGATCATACGACATCCGACTTATAAATAACTTTTTTTTATCAATTTACTCGATTGATAATAAAACGTAAACATTAACCATTCTTTCCTTTTAACTTGACTTGCATACTATCGGTTTACCCTTCTCTTTACTTAATTTTTTAACTCACCAGGTTACCTTTGTTCTTAAGCGTCCCTTAGTTAAACTTTCTGTCTCACTAGCAGTTTCATTACTTAACGCATTACGAAACATTTTTCATCTAAGTACGCTATGTTAATTTGGAGTATTCAACTCCACTTTGGCCGTTTTCATAAAAATTATGTTTTTACCGTTATCGGGTTTTTCGTCCATTTCGTAACCTTATAAAACTTATTGTTTAACTTTAACGTTTCATTACTTACATATTACGAAAAAATCCCCACTAAGGAGCATTTCCTGAAATCAGGCGTTTCGAGTTAAAATGGCCATTTTGGCCATTTTCATAAAATGACTATTTTGCCCTTAACTCTTTTTCCTCCATTATTTCCTTAACTAAACCTTAATTTCCTTAAAACTTAACATCTATGGTACTTACTACCTACAACAATGTAGGAAACCAATGTTCCCTAGTGAAAACCCAGTTTTTACACAATTTACAATTTTGGCCCAAAAGACAAAAATATTTACATTTTTGCCCCTGGAATCAAAAAAATGACTACTTTATAGCAAAATGTTCAGTTTTTTACAACGAATAAAACTTACAAAAGAACTATGGTCAAATTCTAAACATTTCATAACGTTTCCATTTTACAAAATTTTATGCCCAAAATTTCATAAAATTCATAACTTTTAAAGCAGGCAGAATTTTGAAAAATTATCTATGTGGTCCTAACAGTTTCGACGAGTTCTACAACTTTTGTGTTGTAACTTTTCCAAAATTCTCACTGTACAGGGGTGTTTTGGGGCAATTTTCATTTTTGTTGATAAGAAACTCTTTCTTTCAATTTAGTCCTTGGAGCATTTTTGTAAAAAAATTCATTTTTAATCAACATCTCTACCCTTACAAGGGCAGTTTCAACTCTTGTTTCAATCATTTTCATGCCCACTCATCAATTTTGCAAAATTAGTACTAAATTGCAAAAATAACACTTTTTGCAAAAACTAACATTTTCAACAATACAACTCTAAATTTTCATAAGATCAACATGCCATAATTCATTTCCCCATGGAATTTAATCAAAACTTTGCTTAAACACCCATATGATTTTTGAAATAACAAAAATCAAACAAAATCACTAAACTTTAAATTTAAAGAATTAAATCTTACCCAAATAGCACCTTATGCTTCTAGCCCTCCAAGAGCTCCTTTAAAACCTTTTTCCTAAGTATTTCTCACACAAAAATGCTTTGAATTAACTTTCCTTTCTTAACCCAAGAAAAACCATAAGAAATCTTGAAAAAGTTAAGGTTTTTACCTTAAAACTTGATAAAATCCTTGAATTTTGGCTCTTGAACTTAATTAGGGCTATTTTGGCAAAGAATTGGGTTGAGAAATTTTTTGGAGAAGCTCCAACAATGGCAGCCGTGGGAGTGATAAGAGAAAATGGGATCTTTTTGGCTAAAATCACATTTAATTCATGTTTATCCCAATTGGTGACTCACCAAGTAATCATGTGGTTTACCCATGTGGCTTAATGGAATTGGGCCACCTTTCATGGCATGGTGGCCTAATGAAATCCTTGTGGGTGTCCACTTGGTGGGGCCCAAAAAAATTTACACTATGTAATTTTTCACCACACAGTATTTTTCTTACACTGTTGTAGTCAAATCAATGCAAAATCATATCCTTAGACTGTATAAAATATTTAACTTGCCTCTAGTTTATTTTTGGAGGTCAAACATAACCTTTTCCATATCTACGTTTTCACTTAGCAGTATTCTTTCTGCATTGCTTTAACTTAAACAGTCCAATTTCTGTACTGTATGACCTTAAACAGTCCAATTCTTACATTGCATTACCTTTGTAATGTACCTTTTATACTGTATAACTTTATCAGTCTACTTCCTTGCATTGTATTATTCTAAAATTGTATAATTTTTCATGTTATTATACAATATTTTTCCTTAAACCGTACTTTTTGTCTTAATATAATCCTTAACTTAATGCATTTTAAATACATTAGAAATTCTCAGCTGTTACAGTAGAGATCTCGCTATTTGATATGGGATATCAAATACACCTAAATCCTTGTTTATGATTTGTTTATAAAAAGGTCATCCATTAGAGAATTAATAAAACTCATGGACAAAAAAATAATTAAAGAGATTGCACAAAAAACAAAAAACATGGCTCTAATTATGAATGTTATTGTGGAGAGTATTATTACATGGAAAATGATATATCAATAGACAACCTTAATGTCAACCTTATTCTGTTGTGTTTTACATGTTTCCAAACCCAACACCCAATAGAGGCCAAGAAGGCCAAGGCTGAACACAAGTAATCTATGCTCAAGGTTATCTTGGCCATTCGGGAGAAGGTTAGAAAACGTGTCATCGAGGAGTCCAAGCTGATTCCCAATTTTGCTAAAAACTATCTACTCAGCATGAAGAATGTTAAGATCGAGTTCATCAAGATGTACCCTGAGGTGGAGAAGTTCAACTGGTCCTTTCTAAAGGAATCTGATGACACCTTCATGGAGGTGACTGAGGAGGAGGTAGCCTAACCAGCTTGCCAATCAAAGCAACATGCAAAGTAGAAGGTCAATCAAGTTGATGCCGAGCAAGGAGGCAATGAGGAAGCCATGCAGTGAGAAAGTTTTTATTTGTTTTGCTTTTCTTGGGCTTGGAGGGTGCTTAATCATTATATCCTTCCACTATTTATAAGCAAATTTTAAATGAAATTTCATTTTCCTCCAAGTACCATCTTGTTTGGGTTCTTTCTCTATATTTTTTTATTATTATTATTTTAATTTTTATTCTAGTTTGTGAGGTTTGGTCCCTTTTATTTGACCATACTTTGACTATGAGAAATTTAGAGTACTTATTCAAAACAAAATGACTATCATCCTCATTAAATAATGTATGATCTTTTGTGTACAACTGTCATCTCTTGTCAAAAGAATAATTCATTTTTCATTAGTAAAAAATCATATAACCTTCTTCTTGGATCACTAATATAAGCATTTCAGGTACTTCGTATTCCAAGGGTGTGTGGGCATGTTTCTATCAATATCTAAAATCTTATGTGGTTCTTGGTCGGGAGCCAACCACCTAAAAGGGCCGATCCCACTTCAACTCAAATGATCTAAGTCCTTGTTTTTGGACCACCACCATATTTAAGACTAGATCCCTGACTTTGAAACTTTGCAGCTGGACCTACTGGTTGTAGTACATGGCCACCACTTAGTTTCGAGCAGTTGTTTTTCAATTGTATGGTATGTTCTATTTCTCTTCAAGTAGGCCAGCCTCAGCCAGGATTAGGGATGTGTAGAAAAACCACCAAAGGTCAAGCAGTGATTGGATTGTTGAGACCAAACTGTTTAATACCATTAAAAAAGGGTCCTAAGCTAGACCGGATGGTCTGGTTTGAAAACTTTTAACCGACGGGTCCGGACTATTGTATAACTATAGAGAAAAATATTAAATATATATAATACATATTGCAAATATCCTTTTTTTACTACTTCTAACAAAATTTTAACTTATTGTTTCTTTCTTTTTGTTTCCATTTTTATTTACAGAATTGCATAGAGTGCCTCTAGTTTCAAGAGCACCATTAACATCGAGAATAGATTCTGACATAATCATAGCTCCTTTTTCAGTGAATTGTTCATTAATGTTTGCTTATTTCTTAGTTACATTTACTACGTAGACTTTATGTTTATTTAGAGTTTGAAGTTTAGATCACTTTATTATTATATTTAGAGTTTAGAATTTGAATGATTGTATTATTATATTTAGATTTTGGATAACTGTATTATTTATATTTTTCTTTGGATTGTTTCATGTTGTGTTTTGCTTTTATTGCTTGTTATTTCCCTTTTTTTTCTTTCAAAATGTTTTTATTTTTTATTTTTTGGATATTTAGATTTTTAAAGGTATAAAATCTAGTGTACCAAATCACATAAATCTTAAAAAAAAAACCCAAACTATGGTTCAAACTAGACCGAATCGTTCTAAATTGGTTTAGTCCAATTTGGTTCCAATACCTTAAATGGTGTGGTTCTATCCCAAACTTTTCTAAACCGCAAAAACTATATGAGAATGGTTCATTTCCAATACCTTAAATGGTCCTGTCTAGTCTCAAACTCTCCTAAATCGCCAAAACGGACCGATCTCAAAAACCTAGCAGTTCAAAACCAAACTACACCATGCACAACCCTAGTTGGGATAATAGCTTCCACCCTAAAAACCATGGAGAATAGGGTCTCCCCAGTTGCTATCCCAATAGTCGTTTGGTATACCTAGAATACTTTTGGCAACTCATCAATCTAGGCTTCCTTGCCTTCCAACTTCTTTTTCAAATTAGTCTTGATGGTCTTATTGTCTGATTCAACTTTTCATTGCTTTGGATGTACTCGATTGATGAAAAGACCTTCATGATCTAAACTGCTCACACATGTCTCAAGTTAGTGTTAAACATGTATGTCCTAAGGAGTAAAAATGTAATAAGTTTTTGGAGACATTTTTATCAATAAAGAATTTATTCATTATTTACATACCAAATCTTGTCCTCTTTACGTTCATATTTGTTGAATGTATGTTAAGCAAATAATAGTCTGAGACTGTCGGTTTAAACCTTAAGAATCGGGCATATGATGGATGGATTATTCGAAAGACACGATTCTTAAGGTGATGGTCTAAATCATACGATCCGCAATCGAGGGAATAAAGTTGAGCACTTTATTCATGCAAAGATTGTTATGTTATCTATATCCTTTTTGGGAGATGGTTTATCTTGACCATCGGAGGTGGACTCTTTGAATAGAAACATTGGCATGTTGTCATAGGTGACAATTTGTTGGATCGGGACATAAAGTGAATTGATTTAGATTAATAATTATATCAAAGAATCAATTTTTTTATAAATTATTTTGAAACTTAAAATAGATTTTAACAATGTTTGTGTTGACTTTAAACCATGAAAAGTATTTTCATGTCTTGCAAAAATTATTCTAAATGTTTTTACATGTTACAAACTATTTTCAAGTCTTAAAGATTGTTTTAAAATTGATTTAAAATGGTTTTAAATTAAAATGGTTTATAGATATGTTTTTTAAACATAATTTTTGGCAACCAGGCTTGTTGCCAAGGCTCGGTCAACTATACAGAGCCTTTTACAGTCGATACACCAGCCTAGAGGGGCTGATTCTAGCAGTAGTTTGGCTAACCGTGCATATATATAGCGGTCGACCATGCAGTCTAACGGCTATAAACAACTAGTTTCGAGTTCTAGCCTATAAATAGTCCATTTCATAGTTTGTTGATCATCAAGAACACCTAGAATCATCTTTGTATTAATCTCTAAGTGTTCAACAAACTTTAATTCATTCTTGAGCTAAACTTGCTAAAAATTCTTATTGTGTGCTTAATCATCTTCTAGTTCACTCCAAATTGTATTCTAAGCATTTTTAGGAGTTGTGAGGGTTGAGTTTAAACCTTCAAAATCTTGTAAACTGAGTGCATTCTATTTCTAGAGCCTGAGTGAATTTTTGGGTTCTTTTGGTTAGCCAATCTCTATAAAATTAGCCGATTGTAAGAGGTATGGTGAGCCTTAAGAAGTCAGTCACCAACCTGTACTTGGAGTAATCATGTCGAAAAGGCGGTCGAGGTAGTGGAAGAGGTCAAGTCAAGGTCTTGCTTAGAGATAGTGGACATAGGCATTTTTCCGAACCACTATAAATTGTGTTTGCACTTCTCTTTCCTTGTCCTTTTACATTTACTCATTTATATTTGCTTAAATCATTTATACTAATTATTTGTGGGTTTGTTGAGTGTGTGTTTAATCTAGAAATTTTCAAAAATTGTAAAAAAGTTTTTAAAAACCCAATTCACCTCTCTCATAGGTAACTATTCTTTGGCTAACAATTGGTCTTAGAGCGGGAAGCTCAAACTCATTTTTAAAAAAGAATTCATAATCTTGAATATGGCTACTCAAAGTTTTCAAAATTTTGAAGGTCATTCCACAAATAGACCTCCCTTCTTCAACAAGACTGATTATAATTATTTGAAAACTAGAATGACAATTTACTTGCAATCTGTTGACTATGATCTTTGGGATATTGTTGAAAATGGACCTTTTAAAATGATGAAAGAAGTTGAAAAGTCTTATTCCAAAGGAACACAAAGAATACAGTGACGAAGATAGAAGAAAATTTTCATTAAACGCTAAAGCAATTAATATTCTATATTGTGCTTTAGATGGGAATGAATTCAATATAATCAGTTCTTGCACATATGCACAAGAAATATGTGGCACTTTACAAGTTGTGCATGAAGGCACAAATCAAGTCAAAGAGATCAAAATCAATTTTCTTTCGCATGACTATGAAATATTTAAGATGAAAGACCATGAAACCATTGTTGATATGTATACTAGATGTACATATATTGTTAATGGTTTACATTCTCTTGGTAGGACTTTTAGACAATGTAAACTTGTAAGAAAGTTAATTTGATCCTTACCAAGCTCATGGCATGTCAAAAAGACAACTCTAGAAGAAGCTAAGAATTTATCAACCGTACCATTAGATAAGTTAGTTGATTCTCTTATGACTCACAAAATTACAAGAAGGCAAAATCAAATAGAAGAAAGGGATAGCCTTGAAAGCTTTAGTACTTGATGATGAAGAATATGAAAGCCTAAATCCAAAGGACTTCAAAGAAATGGCTGAAATATAAAAAGTTGTATAGGATATTCAATCGAAACAAAGGATCCAAAAAGAGAGAAGAACAAGGAGAAAAATTAAAGAAAGAAGAGGTAATTTGCTATGGCTATAAAAAAACCAGGACATATAAAATCCAATTGCGCTCTCAAAAAGGAAGCAAATAAGAAAAACATAGAGAAGAAGGAATTCAAGGAGGTCCTTTAAGCTGCTTAGAATGAGCTTAAATCTGAAGACTTTGATCATGGCGAGTCGAGGGAAGTAGCCAACTTGTGCTTCATGGCTATTGAGGATGATGAGGTAAGTACGCCAAAGTCTTCTGATGATGAATGTGACAATATTAATGTCGTAGAATTATCTAGAGCATTTGATTAATTACATGATGATTATGAAAAATTAGTTCTTAAAAATTCTATGCTTAAAAAGAAAGCAGCAACTCTCTTAGAAGAAATTGATGCTTTGAAACATAACAAATCTAAGACTGATGTTTTAGCTATTGAGAATGCATCTTTAAAATAAATATTGATGATATAACAAAAACTGTTTTAAAACTCACCAATGGGAAGAAAAATTTTGAAATAATGCTTGGTGAACAAAGGTGCATTTTTAACAAAGGTGGTTTAGGATACAAATCATATATTGATCAAAAATGCTTTTAAAATTATTTTGTCAAAGCACCAACTAGCTCTCAAAATTCAAAATATGTATGTACTTCTTGCAATCAAGATGGACATACCGTATCTTGTTGCTATATCAAGAAAGGTGCATGTTGTGGAACAAAACAAAGATGGGTTTCCAAAGCTACAAAAACTAATAACAATGGATCCAAAGTTACGTGGGTACCAAAAGTCAAAAATTAAAATTGCATTTGTAGGCATTAAAGATGGAGAAAGTAAAGTGGTTCCTAGATAGTGGATGTTCCCAACACATGAAGGGGACTTCTTACTATTTTCTTTCACAAAGAAGAATGGAGGAATGTGACTTTTGGTAACAACGTGAAAGGCAAAATTCTCACATAGGTGATATCAGTAATAGTTCTACTCCTCTTATTGAAAATGTCTTTCTAGTTGATAATTTGAAGCATAATTTACTTAGCATTAGTCAATTTTATGATAAGGGATATAAGGTTATTTTTGAATCATGTAGATGCTTGATTGAAAATGTGTGTAATGATGAGGTTATGTTTATTGGTGACCAAAACGAAAATGTTTATACAATTGATATTGAAAAATGTTCAAATAAAAATCAATGTCTTTCTGTGTTAAATGATGAAACATAACTTTGGCACAGAAGGCTTGGACATGCTAGCATAAGGCTGTACAAAAACCGCCCTGCACCCGCCAACCGTCCACGCCCGCGCCCGCCCATCTTGAAAAAAACGGGCTTACATTAGCAACCCACTGGTGGGCGCGTTCAACCCGCCCACCAATATATTCGGTGGGCGGGTTTGGTTTTAAGTTTTTGAGGGCGGTTTCAACCCACACCCGCCCGCCTATATATTTTTTTAAAAAAACTTATCATTTATTTGATTTTGTTCTTATTTTAGAGATAATTGAACAATCCATCACTCCAAGCACGGGCTCGTCTACCTCTTGACATATTGAAAATTGAAAATTCTCCTATTATTTTGTGAAGTAAATCAAGTAAGCTAGTAGAGAAAGCCCTAAAAGAAAAAGAACACTTGACTTTGTTCATCATTTCATTTGTAACATTCTATTATTTTCGAACCCAATGAGTAGGCTTTAATCTTTATGGACTCTTGACTTTGTTCATCACTTCATCTGTAGTTGATGTTTCTTGTTGCAGTGAATGATTATGTTTCTAAATTTGTACTTTTGAATATGGTCACTGTCTTTAAGCATCAAACTTGTTGGGAATGCTTTATGTATTATCATCTTATATTTTCTATAAATTTTCTTCACTTTCTAAAAAAAAGTTCCAAAAAATTACATTAGGCAATAGCATAGGGCTAAACCGCCTCAACCCGCCCGCAACCACCCAAAACCAAACCGAAACCACTCGCCATGTGGTGGGCGGTTTGCGGGTTAGTTAATCGCTAACCCGCCATCCAAAAAAACCGCACCGCACCTGCCCAAAAACCATCAAACCGCCCGCCGTTCACCCCTATGCTAGCATGCATTTACTTTCAAAAATTTTAGAAAAGATAATGTTAAGGGTTTGCCAAAACTCAAATTTGAAAAAGATAAAAATAAGTGACACATGTCAATTTAGAAACAAGTCAAAACCTCTTTTACATCTATTCCAAAATTCCTACTGCTAGACCTTTGCAACTTTTACATGTTGATTCATTTGGTCCTTCTAGGACCATTAGTCTATGAGGTAAACACTATGCTTTTGTTATTGTTGATGATTTTTCAAGATTTACATAGATTATATTTTTGCTAAAAAAAGATGACACTTTAAAAACATTTTTCATATTTTTGCAAAAGAGTACAAAATGAAAAAAGCTACATGATTACTTTGATTAGAAGTAATCATGGTAGCAAGTTGAAAAATGATGCTTTTGAATTATGTTGCAATGAAGAAGGCTATGGACATAATTTTTTGGCACTAAAAACTCCTCAACAAAATGGTGTGGTTGAACCAAAAAATAGAAGTTTACAAGAAATGGCTAGAACTATGCTTAATAAAAATGATTAGGCTAAAGCTGTTAATAGCCCATGCTATATTGTTAATAGAGTTCTTATTAGACCAGAATTGAATAAAACCCTTTATGAGCTTTGGAAGGGTAGAATACCCAAAATCGGCTATTTTAAAGTCTTGGATACAAATGCTTCATTTTAAACACCAAAGACAATTGGGGAAAATTTGATGCAAAATCCAAAGTTGTTATTTTTCTTGTTTATTCTGCTTTTAGCAAAGCTTATAGAGTGTTTGATAAAAGAACTCTCGTTGTAGAAGAATCTATGTATATTGTATTTGATGAAACTAATGTTTCCATCAAGAAAGTAAAAGATGATAATAATTTAGGTTTGGAACATCAAATGAAGAACCTAGAAATTAAAGACAAAAAAGAAAAGGTTTAAGAGGATCCAAATTCTTGTCAAAAGATCATTTCTCAATCAACTCAACAATCACAACAAAATCAACGTCAAATGGAGCTTTCAAAAGATAAGCCTACGTCACATCATTTACCATAATATTGAAAGTATCATCCATATCACCCTAAGACTGATATTATCACTCATGATAGTCCAACTCGTGGGATTTAAAAGTAGGTCATCATTTAAAAATATTTGCAACAATAGAGCTTTTCTTTCTCAAATTAAACCATAATGTTTTAAAAATACCGAAATAATGAATCTTAGATTTTAGCAATATAAGAAGAGTTAAATCAATTTGAGACAAATGATGTATAGGAACTTGTTCCTAGACCTAGTTTTTAATCCATAATTCGTTCTAAATGGGTGTTTAGAAATAAAAACAATGAACAAGGTGTAACTATACAAAACAAGGGTAGATTAGTGGCCTAGGGTTTAAATCAAGAAGAAGTGATTGATTATGAAGAAACCTTTGCACCGATTGCTCGTCTAGAGTCCTTTAGAATGTTACTTACTTTTGTTCGGTAAAAAGAGTTTACACTTTATCAAATGGATATCAAAATTTCTTCTAGATACATTTTAGAAGAAATTTTTGTTGAACAACCACTCAGTTTTCAAAATTATAGATATCTAGTTCATGTTTTTAAGTTGAAAAAGGCTTTATATGGTTTAAAAGAAACTTGTAAAGCTTAGCATGATATGTGAAGTAAATTTTTTTTTTTATTGAAAATAGATTTTCAATGAAAAAGTAGATACTACCATTTTACAAAATCCAAGGGTGATGATTTAATTATTGTTCAAATTTATGTTGATGACATTATTTTTGGTGCTACTACTATTTCTTTATGTGAAAAGTTTTCTAAGTATATGCATAGTAAATTTGAGATGAGCATGATGGGAAAATTGAATTTCTTTCTTGGATTGCAAATCAAATATACCAACGATGGCATGTCTATTAATCAAGCTAAATATGTAAGGGATCTCCTTAAAAGATTTGATATAGAAAATCCAAAGTCAATGCCTACTCGTATGAGTTCATCAATCAAATTGGACAAAGATGAAAATGGCAAGGCAATAGATATTACAACGTATCGAGGTATGATTGGTTTCTTACTTTATTTAACCGTATATAGACTAGATATAATGTTTAGTGTTGGTTTTTGTGCTGGTTTTCAAGCAAATCCTAAAGAATCTCATCTTAGTGCAGTTAAGCGTGTTTTTTGATATTTAAGTGCCACTAAGAACTTAGGATTGTCGTATCCCAAAGGAGAATGCATGAACTTAATGAGATCCTCCAATGCCGATTAGGCCGATTGCATAATCATTCGAAAAAGCACAAGTGGTACACGTTATTGCCTAGGATTCTCACTATCTCATGGTTTAGCAAGAAAAAAAATTCTGTTGTTCTATCAACTGTGGAAGCTAAATACATTTTAGCAGCTCGTTGTTGTACACATATTCTGTGGACGAAACAAACACTCATGGACCTAGGTTTGCATTACAAGCATGTCTTAATTATGTGTGATAGCACTAGTTCTAATAGCTTATCCAAGAATTTAGTTTTACAGCATATAGAGATTAGACAACTTTTCTTGCATGATCATGTTGATAAGGGTGACATCACACTTGAATTAATTAGCATCGATGAGCAACTTGTGGACATTTTCACTAAACCTCTTGCATTAGATCAATTTTCACATCTTAGAAGAAGACTTGGTATTCTAGATGCCTTGGATTTAAATTTAAAGGTTTAAGAATCTCACCACATGCATAGTTATTTCTTTTAATTAATTTCAATTTTGATTTGCTATATGTATTGCTTAATTGTGATTATTAATTTGTAAATTTTATCTCTCTCTTGATAATTCCTTTTATGATTATCTTATAAGTGTATGTATGACAAATCTTTTTTTATATATTTATTATGAAAAAAATGATTTTATGTAATTTTTGTATTGCTATTCATATTTAAAAACGCTTTACATTGTTTTATAAATGTATAGAAGGTAATTTTAAAACTTTGTTTCACAACTGTAAATTGTAGCTCAGGCTGCGTAATCAACAGCCGCAGTTAATTGATCTTGGGTCGGGTCTAGACCACGCCGTCGGGGAGGTCCACTCTGGACACAACCTAAGACGGCTTTTACAGAGAGAAAACTCTATTTTCTCCTCATTTTCCTCTTTGAACTCAAGCCCTAGTAGAGCGAAAATACTCTCACATACTCCCTATCATATTCTTTTGAGTTTACAACAAGTGTTCTTTAGTTTTTAGTTCCTAATCTTATCAAAATCACACCAAAAATCACTCTCTTTTGTACAAAATTTGACGCTTTCCTTTCGAGATTGTTAAACCTATGTTTTTGGACCTCCAAATTTTTCTTTTGAGTCTTCTAGCAATGGTGGGCCTATGTGAATCCTCAAGAAGGTGCTGGCAACTAGCAACGACAATGAATTCCATTCTAAGGTAATTCACAATGTCAATATCTTGACTGCTGGTAGTACGAAAGCATTTGCAGCCTTAGCCAAAAAGAATATACTTACTAGAAGAGTCATTATATTTTAAGAAATGCAATCCATAAACCTTAGGATTTTAATTGAGTGGCTTGGATGACTAAACTTAATGGAAACTAGAGCTTGGATGTATCTCAAGCTAGTGAAAACTTTCAATGCTCAACTAAATGCCAACCCTTAAAACCTTATAATTTCTTGTGAATTAAAGGGAAAAACCATTATCTTGGACTCATAGACCATGAGCCTAGCATTAGGAATGTCTTATGATGGACTACCTATTCCTTCCTTGGACATGTTTGGGAAAATTTTTTGACCATGCTATCATGTATGCAACTCTTATGGAGGCTCCAAATGGTATCTATCCACTCAAACCAAGGGCTAGGGACCTACCTATTACAGTAAGAGTCCTACATCACATCGTTTCCCTTAACTTCGTTCCTAAGGCTGGCCACAAAGATAATCTTACTAGCTTTGATATCTCTTGTATTCTTAGTGGTACAAGACTAAACATTAGGTAGCTAATAATTAACCACAACAAACAATTATTCCTTAATTGCTAATAATTTATCTTGAGTATGTAGGATTATTTTTTAAGAAAGAAATTAATTCACAACTCAAGATAATTAAAAAGCATTCTTTATCAAGACTCAGAAGCAACAAAATGTAGATCAATTAAACTAAGAGCTTTAAATTGAAAAAGAACATCAACAGGCATGACAAATGGATTTATTTTTTATTTTAAGCTTGTACAATGTTAGAGCATACATGATATTTTTATCAAGTTTAATTGGCTCAAAGAGTCATTTTTTATAAATTATTTTGAACCTTAAAATAGATTTTAACAATGTATTTGTCATCTTGAAATCATGAAAAATATTTTCAAGTCTTGCAAAAAGTATACTAAATGTTTTTGCATATTGCAAACTATTTTCAAGACTTAAAGATTGTTTTAAAATTGATTTAAAATTATTTTAAATTCAAATGGTTTATAAATATGTTTCTTAAACATAATTTTTGGCGCCCAAGCTTGCTGCAAAGGCGCGGTCAACCGCGCATAGCCTTATGCGGTCAACTGCACTAGCCCAAAGGGGCTAGTTCTGCAACAGCACTGCTAACCACGCCATGTATATGGCGGTCAACCGAGCAGTGTAACAGTTAGTGTTCCAGCCATTGTAAATGAGCTTCAAACGGCTATAAATGACTAGTTTTAAGTTTTAGCCTATAAATAACCCTAGTTTTAAGTTTTAGCCTATAAATAGCCCATTTCTTAGTTTGTTGATCACCAAGAACACTTAGAATCATCTTTATATCAATCTCTAAGTACTCAATAATCTTTCAATCATTCTTGGGCCAAACTTGCTAAAAATTCCCCTTATGTACTTAATCATCTCCTAGTCTACTCCAAATTATATCCTAAGCATTTCTAAGAGCTAATAGTGTTGAGCTTAAACCTTCAAAACCTTATAAACTGATTGCATTAGGTTTTCAAAGCCTTAGTAAATTTTTGGTTGTTTTGATTAGCCAATCTCTATGAAATTGGCTGATTGTAAAATGTAGTGTTGAGCTTCAGGCAGTCAAAGTTATTGGCTTGTACTTGGCGTGATTGTACCGAAAAAACGGTCAAGATAGTTCAAGAGGTCGTGTCAAGGCCTTGCTCGATCAAGTGCACGTAGGCATTTTGCCGAACCACTATAAATAATGTTTGTACTTCTCTTTCCTTGTCTATTTACTTACACACATTTATATTTGCTTAAATCATTTATACATATTATTTGTGTGTTTATTGAGTGTGTAATTAATCTAGAAATTTCCAACAATTGTAAAACTTCTAAAAAACCCAATTCACCCTCTCTTGGCTAGCTATTCTTGGGCTAACAACGGGAGCTCTTTCTGATGATGGAATAATGGAATTAGGACCTTCGGTATAATGCATGATGAAATCAACTAAGCTTTGACGGTAGTGCAAGGGACGAATTCGATGTCAAACTCTCCAAGTTCTGTTGATGACTTTGGCATCCAACCAAAAAGATATAGATTTTAAAGGACTTGACAAAGTGTTTATTTGGTTGACACTCGGATGGAGTGTCCTTGGAAGTGTGGTCAAAGTTTTTGAGTAGAAAAGTCCAAGACAAGGACTAGTTTCTCAAGAAGTGGGTACCTCTCCTCAGCACCTTAGAACACCATGTTGGTGTTGTACACTGGCCTTTAAACTTTCCCATTCTCTCAAACTGAGACCTTCTTGCTCAAGGCTTTCCTAGAGACTACAAAGTATGTCAATAATGTCTCTCCTGGTGGAGGTTTGGATAGGAGTGGTGGCGTTTCTAAGCGCCTCTTGAGGTTTTGAAAGGATTCTTTACACTCCACTCAAACTTCTCCTTTAGTGCTTGGAAGAATGGGAGACAAATTGCAATAAAGCAACTATCATTCCTATGAGCTTTTAGACCTCTTTAAATGTTTGAGGTGGATGCATATCTACAACTGCTTGGACTTTGACTGAGTTTACCTCAATGCCTCTATGATTAACCATGAATTCAAGGAACCTTTTGGATTCTACATCAAAAGCACACTTACAGAGATTCTGATTCCTCTTACACTTATGAAGGGTGTCAAAGCATTCGTGGAGGCTTTCTACATGGTTCCCAGCCCAATAGACTTGACAGGACTATCATCTACATACACCTCTATGGTCTTGCCAATTAGCTTGGTGAACACCAATTGTTGATAAGCTGTTACTATGTTTTTCTACCCACATGGCATGACCCTATAGTAGTAGAAACCTTGGTCGGTTGAGCATGTCATGTTGTCACGGTTTGGCATAAGCCCCCCAATATGCATCTATGAAGCTGATCCATTCGTGCCAGGCCGTGCCTTTGACCAACTAGTCTATTATCGGGAGTAGGAAGTAGTCTTTTGGGCATGTCTTGTTCAAATCCTTGAAGTCTATGCAAACCTAGTACTTTTCATTGGCCTTCTTCACCAGGACCATATTGGCCAGCACTCTAGGTACTTAACTTATTGGATGAGCTTGGCATTCATCAACTTATAGTCTTCCTCATGTATAGCTATGGCATGATTAAAGAATCTCCTTTTCTGGATCACCATCTTATGCTTAGGATTTACATGTTGGTGGTGACAAATGATGTTGGGGTCCCTCTGTTGGAAAATCTAAACACATTGGAGTTTTAAAATTTTTAAATCAGTTTTTTCTAAATAAAAAATTTGACATACTAAATACATAAATTAATAAAAAGATCTTACATTTCTCTTTAGTAAACTAAAAATTGTAGAAACTGCAACTAGAGAAGAATATCCCGAAAGAGCCTCAAACCAATTGGTCTTCCGTGTTATTCTTTTTCCACAATCAGAATGCAGGTAGTCGCACATCGTACAGTTTTTCCTCCGGTGACCTCTCCTTCCAACCACTTGAGAAAATCAAGAACTAAGATTCTAGATATTGAACAATAACCCTCTATTAGTTTTAGAGTTTCTTTTACTAGAATACTCTCTCTATATTTCTCAAATGATCTAAGGAACAACAAAAAAATAATTTCCTTTATATAGTGGTCAAATTTGGGGTTAATCTTTATCAGATTAGGCTTTAAAATTTGAGTTTGGATCAACTTTTGACCAAAAACACGTGAAAAATACATATCAAGATTATTGCACGGCCGACATGTTGAACACATGCACCAACCTACCGAGCTTGTGCCATCGGCCTACCGAACTAAGCCATCAGCCTGCCTACCAAGCGACAATCTAAAAATCTCAAAATATCTGATTTTACACTGGAATTTTAGATAGAGCCTCAATTTTAATTTAAACAACTTAATAAAGAAGTTATTCGATTAAAACAGTCATATAAAGATTATCCTATGTCAAATAAAATATTATCCAAATAATTTAACATGTTTATCTTGAATTAATTCACAAATTAATTCAACCAATAAACCAATATGAATTATTAAATCTAATCTAATAATTAACATAAGTCACCATTATGTAGAAAAAACACGCCTTGTCGTTAAAAGAATTATTATGAGCTACCAAAGGGGACCTGATGGACATATATAGATCAAGCTACTATAATTATAAAATAACATATTCAAGATACATATAGTTTATAATTATCAACTCTAACGCTATTCCACTAAAAGCTTAGAGTTGTACTCTCAAACTATATGAAATTACAAAACTTCAATAAGCTAATCATCAATGACACATCATAATAGCAACATCCCCATAGGATATTTATAATCGGCTTAAGAATAAATTCCGTTTTACCTTTCTGATTATTTTTATCTTATGTTCTATTATCATTAACTCTATAAAAGAGCTATAGATTCCATATCTATGAATAACGAGTCTACATCAATTAAGACTCATGTCTCCAACGTACTGGTATGTATATTTCCATCTAATTCAGAATGTCACCATTTGGTATATCAAAAAACACAAGTAAAGAATATAGGCCTATTAGTTCATTTTAGGATTAAGATGCAACATATATGATTGTCTAAAATGAATTGATTTAAACAAACAGAAATATTAATCAAATCAATTCAACTTTTATTCTGATCTAATATATTGCCACTTTTGACAATATACCAATGTTTCTATTTGCAACGTTTAACTTCAATGACCAAGACAAGTCCTTTTATATTCGGGATGAAGATAATATAACAATCTTAACATGAATAAAGCACTTATCATTTAGACTATCACCCTTAATTGTAACGCCCCTATATGGGGGTTAACAGTTTTTAATGAGATAAAATAAAAATAAATAATAAAAGTAAAACCTTAAAAATAAAATTTGCCCGGGACTTAAATGAAAACTCTCAACTCAAAAATAAAAATATAAACGATAAATAAACCACAGTTTTAATGTAGCACCTTAAATTTAATAATATAAACTGTTGTCATCATCATTTTAACCCTCAACACATTGTAATACAGTCACAGAAAGTAACAATTGATGCTTACATTATCATGAAGAACATTCTCAACAATTGAAGCAGTCCCAATGTAATATAGCTACATCACTTCCTCAACTATATTTCTCGTAGCCACCTCACACTTAGTGAGTCCTGAAAAGATATAAACATAAGGGTATGAGCAACACTATGCTCAGTAGAGAAAGCCATTACTCACCTTTAGGTTTTTATCATTACCACATTAAAATCTGCATGGTTAGTAGGTTACATCATATTCCAGATTATGAGGTTTATTATGATCACATCTTATGGATACCGTAGTTAATCATTACCAAGTGTCATAATTACACATTTATACAAATATTACCAATCATCATTGTTCCTAGGTATCCATGTTAAATTGAGTATCACTCAACTCATCGAAACCCAAATGGGCGCACTTGATCACCCTATAAACATTCCAAGGGTGTTCCAGTGAGGGGACATCAAGCCCCGAGTCCTCACCAAGTCGATTCCTGTACAGTGTGTTCTGGGACTTTCAACCCAAGGAAGCGTCATCGCCTTCCCCCTATTTTACCTTTTAGGGTATTCATGCCCAAGGACGTAACCGTCGCCCTTTTCATGTCTCACAATTTCTCTATATTAAATCATTATTAATAGAGTTAATTTTCCTAACCATGCTTCTCAATTTATAACATGTGTCAATTCATTATGTTCCTCGCCGTACAATACAAGACGAGTCCATGTCATAGTTTCATATGTGATAATCATATAATATCAGTTCAACATAGATATATATATATTGCGGCAAAACAATCAATTTTAATTCTATAAAAACCTCACAAAAGATGAGTAATAGAATCCCTACCTTTCAAGCTTATCAACAGTCTCTTAATCCTGGAATCAATTAACGTTAGCTCCATACTCCCTTGATCCTAAGGCGTGCATAAGGACAATTAAAACTAAAGCACAACATACAACTACATTCATAAAATTTATTTTAATTTAATCTTAGAATTTCAAGAAATAACCACTGCCCATAGAGGTATTATAAAGTTTAACAATATAAATTTTCTGTCTAGGGCATATACACTTAGACTTCATACATATGCTCCAAAATAGCAACAAACATATACTTAGGTTTAAGAACGCAAATTTGAATAATCCTTTAGTATAAAAGAAAATTTATAAATGAAAGACTAAATTTGTTCATAAGATTCTAACCTCGGATTATGGTTAGTTGGAAGCTTGAAATGGCTTCAAAACAGGTTCCTTTACTTCGGTATGACTGAAATTCTTACTCAAATGGAGGTGATGGTGGCTGATTTTTATGGCTGCCTTGAAGAAGTTCTCTAAGTATTTTGCTTCAGCAAAGAAATATGAAGAAGAGTGTGGGAACCGTGGAAGAGAAAGGAAGAAAAGATGAAGTCTTTGAAAAGAAGTGATAGAAACAATTATAGAGGAGACATGTTGAAGCATGTCACGGAGGAAATAAAGAAAATGAGGGTCAAGAGTAGTTGGAAAAGATATCCTTATGTCTCATCTAAAGACTTTAACACACATAATGCCAATATGACATTTTTGAGATTTATTAGAAGTTCTAAGGCTTTTTAGTAATCATACTAAATAAATATAGGAGAATTTTAAAAAAATTTAAAAATAGATAAAAATAAATATTATAAAATAAATTTAAATGAAGCAATTTTTTTTTTATACATTAAAAATTAATTTAATTACCTCAATACCCGTTAGAAGAATAACGGGTGTCACAGCTCTACCCCCCTTAAAGAAATTTCGTCCTCGAAATTTCAATTCTAGTAATACTAGTAAAAATTATGATTCCACTATGATTCCAATTCTGAGTCTAAACCGTTAATGTTGTTTGTCCTCCAAATTTAAGTTATCGTATCTCCACTTATTTACTTGCATAATAAATCTTACTCCTAAATCCCTCAATGAGAGTATTTCTGACAAGTTTCAACTTATAACACCGTATAATAGTCTAAGAATCTGATCAGGCCTACATATTGACCATATCATGATTCCAGTCCTTCATTGTCCATGGACTGTGATTTACAATCACATTTAAGGAGATTGCCAGAGAAATTTTATATACTTCATCTTTAGGTTCCTTTTCCTTTTTGAGTAAGGAAAAGTCAAATATATTTGATTTCATACCTCAACTAATAAACTAAAACATAATCATAAAACATATATCACAAACACTTTTATTCAAAACTATACATTAAACTTATTCATAGAGATATTAAACGGAATCTCAGAGTTGCAAACATACCCGACATATTTTTCATTAAACAGCTATCCTCATGACACAAACATTCAACCCAAATAATATACTCATATTTCATATGGAATATCCCCATAACTGACTCTGGTACTTCCACATAATATTAACAGAATATTACACATTACAAACATAATACGGATACGTTTCGAGAGTACAAGGCACTCCGTATACCAGCTATCCATATCATGCATGCTTAGAGGATACAAAAACATCGATAAACAAAAGATCGGACCTTAAGAAGGATGCGTTTCGAGAGCATCAAGTACTTCGTATCCAGCCATCCCGGCATTAGGCTCAATGAATCTAAAAGATTGAACAACAACGTACCACAAGAAACACAGAATACAAGGCAAACGGTTATTCGTAACACACGAAATATGGACACACATGCCTACATGCCAAAGATAAAACAAAAAGATTACAGATGGAGATTCAAATCAATTGGCCGCTCCCGGCTTTCCCTTTCCCATTCAAGCTTGGATGTTGCAGTGTCGGATTCTGGATGTATGATTTGCATTTTATCTATCAATTCCTCAGCTGTTGAAGCAGTAACAAAGATTTGTCTCTCCGATTCTGTAGTGATGTTTTCTTCCACAGCGTAATCTAGAAATTTCAAAAGACCGTCATAAAAACCATTTACATTCAGCAGTCCCAAAGGTTTGGAATAAAAGCCCAACAATTGCCCACAAGCAACTACGAATATTTCCTCAAGAGTACCTAGACCACCAGGTAATGCTATAAAAGCATCAGAATTATAGATTATGTCTTTAAAATTTTTAGGGATACTCCTGACTCTTTCTCTCTTACCTATGGCTTCCTTATAAATGTTTCCTTCAACTGGAATATGAGGCCAAATTCTTACATCAGTAGCGTCGCTAGACCTAGCTGCTAGTGCCATATTTACCATCATTTTTATACTACCACCCCCATAGATTATGTTAATCTTTTTGCGTGCTAGGACTTGCCCTAAGTGATTTGCAACTTCTAAATAAGCTTTATCTTTTCCAAAGCTGGAACCACAAAAGACACAGACATTCTTTATTTTCTTCGTGGACTGGGAGGTAGACATATTTGGTTTATAGAAGTGGTTGCTTAATGTCTGCTCCACTTAGACTTCGGGTTCTACATGAGTTTTTAAAGATGAGAAATATACAAAAAGGGCTAAAGAGATAGACAAGTAGGTAATGAAAAGGTAATCCAAAGATTTAAACAAAATCTTGTGCGGATAAGAAAGTAAGATAAGGTGATTGATAGTTTACAGAAAATTTGATTCACTTTTTGAAAAAGATTAGACTCTAATTGTATAACTTTTGACAATTGAGAACAATTCGACAGAAGACCCTCATGACACAACTGTAGACTTTTTGACAAATATACACCAAGTCTAGAAATTTAATATAAACGACAAATACTGTAGAACTTTTGAAATTTGAGACACAAATCTTGAAATATCTGGATAAGCTTTTCAAAATTCAAACATATTACTGTACCGTATGTGACGTGTCTGATAAGATAATATATTTTATTATATATATATTTAAGAAAATCATAAATTAAATAAGATATTAACACTTACTGTATCAATCTAATAATCACAATTATTTCAAACACAAAAGCAAATATTCTGAGTAAAAGAAAAACACAAACTGTTGAACATCAACTAAAACTGCTTCAAATAAGCAAAGACTAAATAACCTTTATAGTGCGATGACTTATTCCCCATCCAGTTTTCTTATGGCTTGGCAAACAGGATCTAGAAATACCATATTCCTGAGGCGTTGTCTTTCTGTATAAAATTTAGGCCAGAGTTTAAAAATAGCTCCTTGAACATATCCACTAGGGTGACCGTGGAGAGGAGGATGGATGCTATCCAAGTTCTCCTTTGAAAGTCCATCCCTACAAAACCTTATTTTATCCTCTCTATTCGTAGACATATAACCAGGTGAAGTACATTTACCGTTACAATTTTGTCTTCCACATTTGTTACAAGTAACCACGATGGCACGAGCTCTTCTTTTCATTGCACTTCGACTGGTACCTGTTCCTGGTAAACCGACATCTTGACTAAAGTCACTCGGACGGATTTTCCCCTCTATTAACATTCTCACATCACAAGGGATACCAAAACGCATAAGAATCCACAACCGAGTAATTCTAGCCTTGTATTTCTTTCTGAGAATCTTTTGGGAGAGTGATGGGAAATACTTTCTCAGGTGTTGGTACTTTGGGTCCATGATGAGATGAAAGAAGAGTAAATAGAAAGGAAAAATTAAGATAGTAAATTGCAGAATCCTAGAATTCCTTCTTCTTTTAGAGGAAAAGAAGAATTTCTAATGAAAAAGAAGAGGATTTGCGATTTAGAGAGAAAATAACAAATTAAGAGAGAAAAAGTGAACTCGGAGAAATAAGCTCCTATGCACAGTAAACGTATATGTAAACAATGATTAAACCACTGTATATGACACGTATAGAAACCACGTGGGAGAGACAGTGTGAATCAAACTGATTTAAGATTTGAACTAGGCCCAAATGTTCTAAGTTGAAAATGGTCAGGTTGTTTCGGGCCTTAACACATTTAGAACAAGTTAAATAACAAACATAAAATTGAAAACCAATTCGTATGAATCTTAAACCCAATTTAAAGCCCACTATAGATAAAGTTAACTATGAACAACAAATCTAATTTAACGACAACAAGGATCTTCCTGAATGATATTTAAAATTATTTCATAACAACATAATCTTCCAGCAACTCAAATAATTTTGTTTTAATCAAAACCTTATTGAACAATGCATACACCCATATGTTATTCCTAATACTCAACATCTATCAATGGATTCATCATCATTACTACCAAGGGTTTAGAATGCGACTAACCTTGAAATCAATACGATTTACGTCTTTCAACGTAGACCATATCAATGAACAAAGACACTAGATGTTACTACTTAAGAACATCTACAATCCCCACAATTCTACTCATACAATATATAATTTCCTCATATAACAAAACCTTAGGTAACCAAAAGATTCACTGATACACTTAAATACAATATACGTAACAAAATATTCCAATTTTGAGATTCATGCATTCTAGACTTTACACAGTCTCAACAGACCAAAAGTCTAACATTTATCTCTCTCAAGATTCAATACCATGATTCCCAACTTATATCATATTCCTCAAATAAATAGAACTTTCAAGAAAAGTTATTGACACTTATGTGCTCCATCGAATCCACACATAATCATTACTTAGGTTTGAATCAATTACGAAAAATTTGGCATATCTATGCCAAACTTTAAAATCAATAAATCAAGCCTTATATTTCTTATTGTTTTTCACGAGACAAAAGGCTCTTAAATCCTCGTATCTATACGAATTTCTCATCGTTTATACGAATTAAATATGCTTATAGATCCTAATATTATACGAATCTCTCATAAGCATTCTACTTATAAACTCATTTCATATAATTATCATTCCCTCATAACTATTAATACTTTCCTTCTATATAATTATTGTACTCATATAACCATTAGTATTTTCATTCTATGGCCTTTCCATGTTACATCCTTCTAGACTGTATAAATCAATGTGAAGGTTCATTTTGATGATGACAATGAAAATTCAGCTTCAAAACCATCTCAAAAATATATTTTTTTAAAGTGGTGCTACACTCCCTAGGTTAACCGAACCTAGGCTCTGATACCAAAAATTCTGTAACGCCCCTATATGGGGGTTAACAGTTTTTAATGAGATAAAATAAAAATAAATAATAAAAGTAAAACCTTAAAAATAAAATTTGCCCGGGACTTAAATGAAAACTCTCAACTCAAAAATAAAAATATAAACGATAAATAAACCACAGTTTTAATGTAGCACCTTAAATTTAATAATATAAACTGTTGTCATCATCATTTTAACCCTCAACACATTGTAATACAGTCACAGAAAGTAACAATTGATGCTTACATTATCATGAAGAACATTCTCAACAATTGAAGCAGTCCCAATGTAATATAGCTACATCACTTCCTCAACTATATTTCTCGTAGCCACCTCACACTTAGTGAGTCCTGAAAAGATATAAACATAAGGGTATGAGCAACACTATGCTCAGTAGAGAAAGCCATTACTCACCTTTAGGTTTTTATCATTACCACATTAAAATCTGCATGGTTAGTAGGTTACATCATATTCCAGATTATGAGGTTTATTATGATCACATCTTATGGATACCGTAGTTAATCATTACCAAGTGTCATAATTACACATTTATACAAATATTACCAATCATCATTGTTCCTAGGTATCCATGTTAAATTGAGTATCACTCAACTCATCGAAACCCAAATGGGCGCACTTGATCACCCTATAAACATTCCAAGGGTGTTCCAGTGAGGGGACATCAAGCCCCGAGTCCTCACCAAGTCGATTCCTGTACAGTGTGTTCTGGGACTTTCAACCCAAGGAAGCGTCATCGCCTTCCCCCTATTTTACCTTTTAGGGTATTCATGCCCAAGGACGTAACCGTCGCCCTTTTCATGTCTCACAATTTCTCTATATTAAATCATTATTAATAGAGTTAATTTTCCTAACCATGCTTCTCAATTTATAACATGTGTCAATTCATTATGTTCCTCGCCGTACAATACAAGACGAGTCCATGTCATAGTTTCATATGTGATAATCATATAATATCAGTTCAACATAGATATATATATATTGCGGCAAAACAATCAATTTTAATTCTATAAAAACCTCACAAAAGATGAGTAATAGAATCCCTACCTTTCAAGCTTATCAACAGTCTCTTAATCCTGGAATCAATTAACGTTAGCTCCATACTCCCTTGATCCTAAGGCGTGCATAAGGACAATTAAAACTAAAGCACAACATACAACTACATTCATAAAATTTATTTTAATTTAATCTTAGAATTTCAAGAAATAACCACTGCCCATAGAGGTATTATAAAGTTTAACAATATAAATTTTCTGTCTAGGGCATATACACTTAGACTTCATACATATGCTCCAAAATAGCAACAAACATATACTTAGGTTTAAGAACGCAAATTTGAATAATCCTTTAGTATAAAAGAAAATTTATAAATGAAAGACTAAATTTGTTCATAAGATTCTAACCTCGGATTATGGTTAGTTGGAAGCTTGAAATGGCTTCAAAACAGGTTCCTTTACTTCGGTATGACTGAAATTCTTACTCAAATGGAGGTGATGGTGGCTGATTTTTATGGCTGCCTTGAAGAAGTTCTCTAAGTATTTTGCTTCAGCAAAGAAATATGAAGAAGAGTGTGGGAACCGTGGAAGAGAAAGGAAGAAAAGATGAAGTCTTTGAAAAGAAGTGATAGAAACAATTATAGAGGAGACATGTTGAAGCATGTCACGGAGGAAATAAAGAAAATGAGGGTCAAGAGTAGTTGGAAAAGATATCCTTATGTCTCATCTAAAGACTTTAACACACATAATGCCAATATGACATTTTTGAGATTTATTAGAAGTTCTAAGGCTTTTTAGTAATCATACTAAATAAATATAGGAGAATTTTAAAAAAATTTAAAAATAGATAAAAATAAATATTATAAAATAAATTTAAATGAAGCAATTTTTTTTTTATACATTAAAAATTAATTTAATTACCTCAATACCCGTTAGAAGAATAACGGGTGTCACATTAATATTTATGTCTTCTGCATAATCTGTCCATCATATGCATTATCTTAAAGGTTGAGATTAATAGTTTTAGACTTTTGTTTGTTTATCATATATTCAACAACAATGAACATAAAGAGGACAACATTTGATATATGAAAACAAAAAACTCTTTATTGATTAAATGTCTCCAAAAACTATTACATTATTTAATTCTTAGGACACCTAATCTAATACTATCTCTAGCATGTTCTCATGGGACTAGGAGAAAACATCCTAGGTATTCCCTTAGGAAGCTCTCTACGTTTGCCTGGGATGTCTAGTTTCAACCGAGAACCAAGCATGGCTATTCGGTCTAGGTATTCAGGGTCAAAATGGTATGCACAAGGTCCTCCATGGTGTTGCTTGGACCTTTTTCTTTGGTAGTCGTGTGTCCAAGTTGGCGAGTGGCTTCACTTACATGGTTGTTAGGAACTCAATCCTATCAACCTTGTAGATGGTCGAGATATTGAGATGTCAAGTAGGTGCTTCCTTAACCACCTTCACATAACATTCTTGAGACCTTTCCTCTTCGCCTTGATGACCACGACCCTATTTAGAGTTGGAAACTTTATACCCAATTGGTATATAGAGACCACGACTTTTAGAGCATTCAGGGTTGTATGGTCGGCATACAAGCATATACGATCGTAAGTAATAAATGTACTTAAGTACGTATATCGTTCCCACAAGGATTTGAAAATTTAAATAAGATTAGACTCTAAATTATTTGGATGACTGAAATTAAAACAAAAAAAGCATAAGAATAAACATAAAAGAAATGGGAATGAATATTAGAATGAAAATAAAAATAGATGATAATTAAACAGGTATAGAAGAACTAATTCACTAAGTTTCCATTGTGATTGGTAATTGCTTAGATAATTGACATATTAACCTCCCTAACTTATTGACATAGAATACTCATATGTCTCAATTTTTTCTCATCTAAGTACTCTCCCTAACTTATTGACATAAAATACTCATATGTCTCAATTTTTTCTCATCTAAGTACTCAGTTGAAGAATACCTAAAATAATTAATTCCATATCCATATTCAAAATCAATTATAAAGGGTTCATTAAGCACGTTATATTAATTGGCCACAAAAAAATCATAGGTATCTTAATTCTATAATCTTCTAGGTTGTATTACCTAGAACCCACATTTAGAATTCTCATTTCCTAAGTACTAATCCCAAATGCATAATCCACTAATTAGTGATAAAGCAATTGGAGGCCTTAACCTCAAGGAAACATAAATAAATAAAAAATGCATGCCAACATGCATCAAGCCAAGACAATAAACCAAACACAATTTCAACTTGGTTCTACAGCCCTCTAGACTAACATATTTAATTACATATAATCAGAAATAAAGTTAAGCAATACCAATAATCAAACATTTTTAGAATTTACAAAGATTTAGAGGATAGAAAATGAGAAAAAAAAAAAAACACCAAAAAGGAGTTGTCACAAGCTTCAAAATCATTTCCCAAAATGTTCTTCTTCCTCCTCTTTGAAGCTCTAAAATACTCTCTTGAATGGGGTTTATAAAAAGAAAAATAAATTCCTACATCTAAAATTAAGAATAAAATCCTAAATCTAAAATAAAACAAATTTATAAATTTATTTATTTTTTCCCTTATTTTTCATTACTCTCAGCACTCAAATCCCCAAATGGATTTTTTTCTTTGCTTCGGGCCCTGTGCCTTCAAGAATGGAGGCCTCCTTCTTTTTCTCCAATTCTTTTCTTTTTCTCCATGCAATAGCTCAACCGAAGACAAGGAGGGATATCATGCACTAGCCACGTGGTGAAATTCGGTACAGTGCTGGGCCTAATGGTTGCGACGTTTAGTTTGTTGGACCTGAGAGTGCACGGAAGCAGCTGCACCGAATCACAACCGCCTGGATAGTGCACCGACCATGGGGGATGCGTGGCGCTCGCTGAGTGGCTGCGTACTCCTTGATTTGCACAGGATGCACCCTGGTCGTGAATGGGAATCACGCGCCAATCTTAGCCGTTCAGGACTCAATTTCTCACTGGTACGAGTGGCTTTGCTTCGGCCTCTTTCAAAATTCGAATTTCTTATCATTCGACCCTATTCAATTTTGAAACTTCCATTTTAACCCCTTTCATCTAATTTAATATACACAATTGAGATAAAATAAAATAAACAGTGAGAAAAACTGCTACTATTAATAATAATAATAATAATAGCAATAGTAATAATAAATTCAATTATACTAAAATCAAATCAAATCAAAAATAGATAAAACTGAATTAACAAAAATGAAATAAAAAGAAATATATTAAAATAAACAAAATTAAATAAAATTATTAAGAACATAGCATAAATATGTGCAGCCATGAGCATGAATAACTCTATTTTCATTTAGTTATTACACCCCTAACTTAATATTTTGCTTGTCCTCATAGAGAGAGAGAGAAATAAAAATAAAGAGAAATATAACCAAAATAAAATAATAAAAAAATTCAAAGATTAAGCATTTAAAGGTATAGAAGAGGTAAAACGACTATATTTTCATAGAGTTGTCACACCTCTAAACTTAAGATTTTGCTTCTCCTCAAACAAAAGAAAAGGAAAGAAAAACTAAAAATAAAAATAAAAATAAACTAGAGGTAAATTGTACTCAATTAGTAATTTCCATGAATTCCTTAAGGATTGACTAAAGAGCATAACTTAGAGAAAAATATTAATATAGACCAGGCATTGTGGTTAATCCTAAAGTGTGTCATTCCAATTGGCTTCTAAAAGTGTGTGAGTGTGGTTTTTGCACTCTTTATTGCATGCAATTTGAATAAGCATATGCAAATATGAAATTAGCAACAATCTCAAAAAATGCAAACAAGTCCCATAGGTTTGCTTTTTATGTCTCTCTCCACTAATATATACCAACACTATACCAAGAATCCTTAAGACTTCAAAAGGCTTGTAATGACTGTCTTATGTAAGGGGTGGGGTTAAGGAAAATTTATGGCTCAAATCACACTATAAGCACGAAAACCATTCTAGGACCTTGATATAGCTCATTTCTATTTTTCAAGTGACACCCTAAATTTTGAATCAACTTTCTTTGGCCAACCACTTTATATTATTATTTTTTTATTTCTTTCATTTTTTTGTACCACACTCCCAAACTTATTTCTTTATTTCTTTTTACGAACCAAGGGTGTAGTACATTTTCTTTTCTTCTTTTCTTTCTCTTTTTTTTTCTTTTTCTTCTTCTTTTTTTTTCAAACATAATGATATAAAAAAAAAATTCCTAAACTCCACTCTTCCTCCCATAACTTAGTATAGCTCAAAAATAATCCAAGAAAGATCATATGCTTTGAATAGAGTAAAGAAATAGAGATTATTTAAAAGCTAGGCTTATAATGTGGCTAACAAAGAAAGGAACATGTTAGGCTCAATCGGGCATATTAGGGTTATAAATATGCTACAGTATGCTCAAAAAGGCTCAAATAGTTCAAAAATGGCCCGTCATTTCCTTAATCAAGTGAGGTCTAGGATTTCACCTCTAGAGCAAATTAAAAAATTCTTGGATTTAAAAGATCAATCAAAAACACTTATGCACATAAATATTCTTCAAAAATACACACAACTCAAAGATCAAGGCATGGTGCTTAATTATGGAACAATCACAATCAAAATGAAACAAACTTAAGAACTAAGTGCAAAACTTAGGCATTATTCACGTTTTCCACAAGCAATGCGCCATTTCTAACTATTGTTCTCATCATTGAACAGGGAGAAATCACTAAAGAAAGCACAAAAGTCTCTAATTAATCAAAACTTTTTAATTTTTTCATTTTTTTTTCTAAAAGCAAAAAAAAAAGAACAAAAAAAACAAAAAGTTTACTTTTCCCCCCAAACTCAATATGTACAAAATTCTCAATGTGTAAGAAAGCACAGAAAAATCAGAGGAAGTTTAAGAAAACTCCTTTCGTTGAAGCTCAATGGTGCCAGGCATGATAGCTTGATGTACTTTAAGCTCTTTGCCACATCTTTTCAGCTCCAACTCCCCCTTGGCTCCACCGCTTGCACCTATAAAAGGAAAAAGAGAAAAGCAAACATAAAAGTTCCTAAAATATAAAGTTTATTAAAACTCACATCAAACAAAGAAAAAATTTTAGAAATCTTAGGTTGTCATCAGCTTGACTATTAGAGAGACGTCCGTCAAAGAGCGGCTTTCACCTATAGTAGTTGTCATACAACACTATGAATGGATCTTGTGATGCAATGCCTCAAGCTTGGCAATATATGAAAATAATTGGCAATGTGTCCAACTTAACTCAAATCCAATGAATAGGCTTGTAGGAACAATGCTACTATCATGGAGGACGTGTTGGCTACATAGGATCTTCATATATGTGATTTTTGATCGGTGTTGGCACTACAAGTTGGACAATATATATGTCTTCTTGAGTTTCTTATTGAATATCTAAGTCTTGAATCACTTTTGCACATAGAGACTCTACTTGAAAATCTCTAAGTTCTTCTCCCTTTGTGTCCTTACTTAATTCAACTTTCAACATGTTATGCAAATCATGTTTTTTTAGCTCGACAAGCATATTGGCGATTTGTCCAACTTGGGTTTCTATAAAATCGATTAGACTAAGTTAGGCAATCATCAAGTGGTTGGCTTACCCTTCAATTGATTGATTTGTATTGTCGTTTAGGCAGTCACTTGAGGTGGAGTGTCAACTCGCAGCTCTATCAAGTTGGAATTGCTCTCCCAACTGTTGTTGTTCCTTGAACAATTCAAATCCCAATAATTACCTTGTGCCCTATCTTCCAACATGTAGTAGGTTTCATCGACCAAAAGTTAGTAAAGAATGGTGGTACCATTTTCTCATTCCACTACCTTTCCTGTTACATCTCTCAAGCTAATAAGGAAAATATGAAGATGACCCTCTTTTGATAAACCATGATATCGGAACCTTGAGAGTAATTCTTTGAATCTCCACCAAGCACTACAAAATGATTCCAAATCTTGTTGAACAAAGTTCTAAAGGACTTCACTATAACAAATTTGAGATTACACGACCCTCATTTAATGACATTTTCTCAAAAACCGTCATGATAGGGAAAAAACCACAGGGAGTTACACTCATGAAAATGAAAATCGTAGTGGTATGTGCTACGTCTACGATGACAATTTTTTAAAAAACGGTCATGGTAGACAATTTTTATCATGATGGTTTTTTTAAAAACCGTCATGGCAGAGACAACACATACCATGATGGTTTATTTCATATACTATCAGGGTAGCTCACTTAAAGCCCCTTTTTCCACCTCGATAATCAGACTCAAATAAGAAACTCACCTCTCAAATATGAATACAGACCGAAACAGCTACCGCTGTCCCTCTCCGCCTCCACACTCCTTAATCTTATTCCAAATTGTAAGTTTTTGTTATAAATTGATAAATTGTTGTTGATTTTGTTATTTAATCAATCCAAAATTAATAAATTGTTGTTGATTTTGTTATTTAATCCATGATTATTGTATTGTGGATCATGGGTATGATTTATTTGTTTTATGATGGGTATGTGTAATTTGTTTATGATGGGTATGTGTAATGTGTAATACGAATACAGACCCCTCCGAAACAACTACCGCCGTCCATCTTTGCCTCCACACTCCTTAATCTCATTCCAAATTATACGTTTTTATTAGAAATTGATAAATTGTTGTTGATTTTGTTGTTTAATTAATCTAAAATTAATAAATTGTTATTGATTTTGTTGTTTAATATGTGATTATTATATTGTAGATTATGGGTATGATTTATTTATTTTATGATGAGTATGTGTAATTTGTTTGTGATGAGTGACTGTTTTTGTTTTATGCATGATTAGAATATATATATATATATATGGTGGGTATGTATAATTTGTGAATTTAATTTTAATTGAATATTTGCTAGTCATTATTTCAATTTAGGACTTGCAAAATGGATAGAAAATGGATGTGGGATTTTCAATTGTTTAGAGAATATATGAATAGGGTGGAAGAGTTCTTAGATTTTGCCAAAAGTCATGCCAATGGTGATAAAATTCGGTATCCTTGTGTTCAATGTGGAAACCATAGATTGCATCCAATTCCAATTATTAGAAGACATTTATTTCAAAATGGAATTATAAGTAGTTATCAATCGTGACATTTTCATGGCAAGTCTAATTTCAATCCAACTTTAGTAAGTAAAGAAAAGCAAGCTATTGTGGAGGATAATATGGATAATCACGACAATATGGTTGACATGGTCAATGATTTGGAAGAATACTTCGTGTAGCGTCTGGATTTATTTGAAACAATAATGAATGATCCAAGACACCCGTGTATGAGGGGTGTACCAATTTCACCAAATTGTCTACTTTAGTTGCATTATGGAATTTGAAAGTGTTGGGTGGGTGGTCAAATTTTTGTTTCACAAATCTTTTGGAATTTTTAGGAAGGCTTCTATCAGAGGGTAATAAATTACCAACTAGTATGTATGAGGCTAAGAAGACTTTAAGCACTTTGGGAATGGATTATGAGAAAATTCATGCTTGTGAAAATGATTGTGTTCTCTATAGGAATGAGTATGAGGACGACAATTATTGTTCGGTTTGTCAACAAGCAAGGTGGAAGAAAGAAAATGAGCTAAAAGACGGTAAGAATGAAGTGCCAAAGAAAGTGTTATTGTACATCCCACAGGTACCAAGTTTGAGATGTTTATTCAGAAACCCAAAACATCCCAAGAATTTGACATGGCATCATAACAAACGGGTAGACGATGGTATGCTTAGACACCCGACGGATTCATCACAATGAAAGACTTTTGAAGCCGATCATCCCGACTTTAGTACAGATCCAAGAAATATACATTTCGCTTTGTCAACGGATGGAATGAACCCGCATGGTAGCATGAGCAGTAGGTATAGTACTTAGCCCGTAATACTTGTTAACAACAATCTCCCTCCAAAGATGTGCATGAATCAGAAGTTTTCAATGTTGTCTTTATTGAGTTTGGGTCCTCACCAACTAAGCAATGACATTGATGTATACTTAGCACCGTTAATTGATGACCTAAAAAACTTGTGGGAAAATAGAGTCGTAGTTAGAGATGCTTACCAAGAAGAGACGTTCACGCTCCATGCAATGTTGATATGGAAAATTAACAACTTCCCCTCATATAGCAATTTATTTGGTTATTTGATGAAGAATTCTATTGGTTGTCCTGTTTATATGACGGAAATGTCTCACAAAAGGTTGAAGAATGGTAAGAAAACCGTTCTTCTTGGTCATAGAAAATGGATGCCAAGAGATCATCGTTGTTGCAAATAAAAGAAAACTTTTGATGGCAACAGCGAAGAAAGAGACCCTCCTCATCCTTTGACGGGTGATCAAATATTTGAAATGGTAAAAATATAAGAGTAGTATTTAGGAAGAAAAAGCGAGATAAGGACGAGCCGCCAATTGATGGACCATGGAAAAAAAGATCAATCTTTTTTGATCTTCCATACTAGAAGACACTTTTTGTTCATCATTGCTTTGACGTTATGCATATTGAGAAAAACGTTTGTGAATCCATAGTCAGCACGTTGCTTGACATTCCGAGCAAGACTAAGGATGGCGAAAAAGCTCGGTTGGATCTCATAGAAATGAAGATTAGGCCATACTTACTTACCTCCGACGAAGCACACGTTATCAAGAGTGGAAAAGAGAAAGCTTTGTGAATGGCTTGCTTTGTTGAAAGTGCCAGACGAATATTCTTCAGACTTTAAAAAGTTAGTGTCGGTGAAGGATTTAAAGCTTATTTGGCATGAATGCACACGATTGTCATGTGTTGATGCAGCAATTTACTATTACTCGCTTTGTGGGAAATTCTAACAAAGGATGTGAGATTTCCAATTTCTAACTTGTGCTCGTTCTTTAATTCAATATGTTCCAAGGTAATTGATCCGCTTATGCTAGATTCACTATAATTGGAGTTGGTGCAAACCTTATGCATGTTTGAGAAGTATTTTGCATCGTCATTTCTTGACATCATGATTCATCTAACGGTGCACTTAGTATGTGAAGTTAAGTTATATGGACCAGTGTATTTGAGATAGATGTGAAAGATATATGAAGGTTTTGAAGGGCTATGTGAAGAACTGAAATACGCCAAAGGGATGTATTATAGAAAGTTATATAGCTGAGGAATCGATTGAATTTTGCTCCGAGTACTTGTCGAATACGAAAGCAATTGGGGTGCCAAAGACTATAAACATTGAGGCTAGGGGACTATCTACTGGCAATCCCTCCTCAACAAATCGAGAGGAGTGGGAGCAAGCTTGTCTTTATGTCTTGCACAATGCTAATGAAGTGCAGCCTTTCATTTAGGTGCACATGAACAAATTAAAAAAACAAACCCAAAAAGAGCAAGGAATGAGAAGTGGTTGCAAGATGAACACAACCAAACCTTTCGTTTGTGGATTAGAGCACACATCTATGACAAGTCCTCCACATCACAAGATAGAGGCATGTCACAAGACTTGAAGAACCTGACTAGAGGACCGTCGTCAGTAGTTACAAGGTATACATCATATTCCATAAATTGCTACACTTTCTACACTCGCGAAAGAGATAGGAAGCATCCTATCCAAAATAACGGTGTGACTCTCCATGCCGAGACTTTGCATATTGCCTCCGCCAAGGATAAGAATATGATATATGGGACTATGAACTACTTTGGTTTCAGTAAAGATATTTAGGAACTTGATTATGGGGGATTGCGCATAGCACTTTTTAAGTGCAAATGGGCCGACAATAACTATATTAAGAATGATAATGACGGCATCACGGTGGCTGACTTTTGAAGATTGGGATATAAGAGTGATCCCTTCATTATGGCATCACAAGCAATCTAAGTTTTTTAAACTACAGATCCCTAAGACATGGAATTGTCTCTAGTCATCTAATGAAGCCAAGAGTAGTTATCGACAATGAAGAAGTTGTTGAGGATTACACGGACATCCTTTCATTCACAAAGAGATTGCCACCGGTTGAAGAGACAGATAATTTTGAAGATGATGTTTCACACTTGCTTCATGAAAATGTGGAATGGATATGTATTGAGAAACCGATGAAAAAAAAAGAGAAAAAACGAGCATCTATAAACTAATTTATGTTAATTTATTTTAATATATTTCTTTGTTTCATTTTTCATCTTTTCTAAAGGTTTGAGAGATCTATTTATAGTTATATTTGTGATGAAAACAAAAAAAAAAAAGTAAACATTCTGGGCCATTGGATGCTTAACACATGGGCTGGCCACCTTAGGCAAAAGAGAAAAACATATGTACATTGTAATTTTGACCATTTTTTATGATGGTTTTTTCAAGAAACTATTGTAAAAAAAAATATTCCATGATGGTTTCTACCTAAATCGTCATGAAAAATGTTAAACATAAATACCTTACACGACTGTTTCTTTAAAAACCATCGTGTAAGCTAATCTTACATGATTTTTTTTAAAGAAACCATAGTGTAAAGTTAAGATTAAACAACAGTTTTTAAAAAAACCATCGTGTAATGTTCTACGTTACATGACGGTTTCCTACAAAAACCATCGTGTAATTTGCATTTAGGGCTTTATATTTTTTGAAAATCGTGTGCCCCCTGCCTATTTTGAAACCACAATCGAACTCTCTCTCTAAAAGCTCTCTTTTTCTCACTCAAGATTTCTCTCCCACCGTCACCTCCGCCGTCGTCCCCTCCCGTTGGTAAGTCCTCCCTCTCTCTCTCCTCTTCCCCTTCCCCTGCCCCCCTCCCCTCTGCCATTCCCCCCCCCCCCCCCCCCCTCCCCCTCCCCCTCCCCCCCGCCCCCTACTTGCCCACCCCACCACCACCCGCTCCCTCCCCCTCCCCCTCCACCCCGACCCCACCACCCCCAACCGACCCCCCGACGCCACCTTGAGGTCCCTACCCCAAGGGCCTCACCTAACCCCCCGACCCTACCCCACAGGCCTTACCCGACCCCACCCCACCCCACCCTGTCTTGACCCCACCATGTCCCCACCCCACCCCTACCCCACCCTAGGGCCCCACCTGACCCACCTGACCCACCCTATGGCACCCACCCTGCCTGACCGCATCGGACCCTACCCCGCCCTCTGACCCCACCTCATAGCCCACCCACCCACCCCCACCTCCACCCCCCGTGATCCCTTCCCTGTTCCTAATTTTTTTTCTTTGTTTTGTGACGCGTAAATGTAAGTTTTTTTTATTTTGTGTTGTTAAATGTTTTTGGTACGTTAATTTAATTTTCATTAGTTGTGTGGAATTTTTAAAAGTGTTATGTGAATATGTGTAATATGTGAAATTAAGTGAATATGTGAAATTGTAAAATTGTGAAGATGTGTAATTGAAATTGTGAAATTGTGAATATGTGAAGTGTAAAATTGTGATATTATTTAATTGTGAAATTATGAATAAGTGAAATTGTTGAATATGTGATTATTGTAATATGTGTAATATGTGAATTTATAAGATTGTAATTTATAGTATGTTAGTTTACAATATGTTAATATATAAGATATGAATTTATAATATGTGATTTATAATATCTGAATTTATAATATGTCGATTTATAATATGTTAATTTGCAATATGTTAATTTATAAGATGTGAATTTATAATATATGATTTTTAATATTTTAATTTATAATATGTCAATTTATAATATGTTAATTTACAATATGTTAATTTACAAGATGTGAATTTATAATATGTGATTTTTAATATATTAATTTATAATATGTCAATGTTTTACTGTAAGATTGTAATTAAATATTAGTATGTGTGTGTTAGTTTTTGCTTACTTTGAACAGGTACAATGTCTCGCGAGTTCAATAGTGAGCAATATGAGGAGCAGTGCAAATAGTGCACTCCATCTTCATCTCAATATAGCAAGGGAAAACAACGCAGTAAACCATGAAAGCAAACCAAATTCGATCCGAAAGTAGACTTTAAGCGAAGAGCTACATTGATAAAAAAAGTTTGTCAGATGAAAAAGAAAGGTTTAAGAATAGAAGTGACATTTTATTTGAAAGGCCAATCGAAAGGCGTAGCCGACCATGAATTAAGCAGTTGGATCAGAGTCCTTAGTCGAGAACACATTCCTATATGGATAAAAGATTCGAGGTCTAAGGATTTGAAACAAGGAAAAGATGTAATTTGGAGAGAGATTTACAAAGCTTTCATAGTCGAAGATTGGTATAGGAAAAAGGCTTTGAAGGTTTGTGACAAATTAGCAAAGAGGTTTAGGTCCGATCACTACGTTACCTTCGTACAGCCATACCTTTCCATTTCAAAGGAGGATGACAATGTTTATAAACGGCCTTCTAAGGTAGTACACTACTACCCCTCCATAAACGATGATGCTTGGGAAGCTTATATGAGGTATTGATGTTCTGTCGAATTCCAATTGCTATCATCAAATGCAAGAAAAATAATAGTGGAAAATGAAAACTGCTCTATGGTTGGCCAAGTCGAATATAGAGAGCTCGAGCAATCATTAGTACGTTAATATCTTACTTGTATTACATATATCAATTATTCTATCATTAACATGTTACTAACATAGCATAATACAGTTACCTAAGGCGAGCATGCTACCAACATGAGAGGAGTTATGGGTAAAATCACATCAAGCTCCCGATAGCAGTTTAAAAATCCAAGAGTAGTAGAAATTGAGAACTTGATTGTAAGTTTATTGAACACAAACCATGAATTTGTAATTTAATACCTGTTGAAGGATCTTAAGAATTTAACATGATTTTGTTGTTGTTTTACAGGATGATGCAACAAAGTCAAGGGAGCTTCCAATTGGTCAGTAACGATGACATATTGATGAGGGCACTAGGGAAATCGAAACATTCAGGATGTGTTTATAGTCAATCGAAGTATGTGAAGCAGTCTCAATACTTCGACCCCAATTAGGTTTAAAATTGAAGTCCTAAATGTCGATGATGCAGATGGAGATTGCAGAACTACAAGGTCTTGTGATCGAGCTCATTTCCTAAGGACGTGCTAGGTCAACGGATGATAGCATCTCACAACGCAACAACTTCAAGGCTAGTTGTAACCCTCTCAATAATGTAGCAGAAGCTCCACAAGCTCTAGAAGTCCAATTGTCACCTCATCGTCAAGAGCTCGAACAAGGTCAAGAATGCAGGCTCTTTGTTGAGAATAGAATTAATGGTGGGTGTGCATTTGTTGCACTTAAGAAGGCATGGATGGAGAGTCTTCCAATTGATACAGTCCATGGAAGACCAGTAGGGGAAGAAAACGTGTGCGTTAGCATCACTACTATCAGAGTTAGAATAGCTGAATTGCCTGTTTCAACACTTGAAGCAACAACTGTGGGTGAAGCAGCCAGAAGCTTCGTCGCATGGCCAAAGAGATTAGTTGAAGTCGTAGCATTGACAAAGACAAGTCAAGCGCCTAGCCACATTCCACAAGATCTAAGCAGAAAGAAACGCTAAAAAAAGAAAAGCTCTACAAAAGTAAAACAATCACAACCTAAGGTAGAATAAGAACAAGAATAACCCATTATGAATGAGCCACTGCCTGCATTTAACTTCGCTTCATTACCTCCAGAATTTATATAGTTAGCTTTATACGCACATTCTTTCTACGCGATGGGTTAACAATTTAGTGCCTAATACCGATAAATGTCACTAGTAATGAATTGCCTATCTATGTGGGGTATGAAGACGTTTACTATTTCATCAACTTTGATCAAATTGGGGCAAACTGTATCCTGGTATACCTTAGGTAATAACTCTATCCTTAATTCGTAAATTTTAAAATATAGGTAGAGTTATAAGGTGCTTTCAAATAATTGACTATATTGTTTTTTTATTGTAGTTTTTTGGCAAAATATTGTGAACTTCAAGGCCTGGCGCACAAGCTTGACTTCATATCTCTAGCGATTTTTTTAAGTGCTACAAGAGACCTACAAAGTGATTGCAGATAGCACACTACGTCACTCCTCCTCCTATTAGCTTAAGCACTAAGGGGGAAATTATTCTTCATGCCATACAATGTTGGAGAACATTAGATGTTGGCACTTATTTCGCCATGGGAGGACCAAATATATTGGTTTAATCCCCTCGGACACGCACCACGTGATGATTTCGTATCAATCACAAGATTGTAAGTATTAACATTCTCTTATAAAATTAACTGTTTTGAGTTTTAGATAATTGTATTGTCTATTAATTCATTTAATCATGACACATTATTAGGGCGCTTAACGATTGAAAGCTTAAAGTAGTAAGCGGTGTCATAAACTGACCGAACGGAATGCTATATTCCAGATTTAAGTGTCCAAGACAATAAGGAAACGTAGAATGTGGTTTTTTAATTCTATGTTTCATGCGAGATATAATTACAAATGGTATAAAAGCCTTAAGAAGAAAAGATTTTTATATACATACGGATATAAATGAAGTTAGATTAGTTGGTACAATTTGTAAATAGGTGTATCATTTTTAGATAGATAAAGATAGTAAATAAACAATTGCTCAAAATAGCTCAAATGTAAATGATCTTATAAATACCATGTAATTTTAATATACATCAATTTTTATATACAATCAGGGCGTTGTTGTAATGGATAACACACATGACTGGTTATCTAGTGGGAAATCACAAATTTTGTCAATTTTTTTGGGCAATACCAATTTTTCACAACGGTTTTCTAAAAAATTATCATGGAAGTGTCCGTCGTGGACCATTATTCCATGATAGTTTTTTAGAAAACTATCATGGAATGATGAGTTTCCACGACGGTTTTGTAACAAACCGTCGTGGAAACTCTCTTCTTTCACGACGGTTTTTCTAAAAATCGTCGTGAAAGAGCTGTTCCCACACTCCCATTTTTGCGCCTATTTTGAGCTTCTATGACGGTAAAAAACTGTCTTGAAAACTTGATTTTGTACCGTGATTGAAGTTTTCACGACGGTTTTTAATTTTTCCACGATAGTTTTAAACCGTCATGAAATTCTCAGTCTGTAGTATTGCTTGAAGATGAAGCATCTCTAAGTACCTCAAACAAAGACACTAAAACAAAATCTAAAGGTAAGAAAAATAAAACAAAAACAAAAAAAAAATATCAAAATTAATCTTAAAGTTAATTGGTATCAATATTAATCAAAACCAAATAACAATCCCCATCAACGACACCAAAAACTTTGCTTGCGTGTTAGTATACACGGTCGCAAGTAATAAAGTGTGCTAGGATACAAATATTGCCCTACGAGGATTGTGTTTAATTGTAATAAATTCTAGACTTTAGATCAGACTCTTGAATTATTTTGATGAGCGAAATTAGAATAAAAATAAACATAAAAATAAAAATAAAAGAATTGAGAATGAATATAGAAACTACATTGAAAATAAAAATAAAAGAAACGAAAAATAAAATAAACAAAAATGAAAACAAAATCTAAAATGAAAATGAAAATAAACGATAATGAAATAGGTCTAGAAGAACTAATTCACAAAGTTTCCAATGAAATTGGTAATTGCCTAGATAATTGACATATTAATATCTCCAGTTTGTTGGAATAGAAAACTCATGTATCTTAATTTTTCCTTTCTAAGTCTTCGATTGAAGAATATCCAAAATAATTAATTTCAATGTCTCTATTCAAAATCAATTATTAAGTGTTCAATAAGCACGTCTTATTAATTGACTACAAAGAAAATCATAGGTTTCCAGCTCTACAATCTTCTAGGTTGTGTTTGTTAGCATAATCATAAATAAAAAATTGTAGAAAATGAGAAGGAAATCGCCAAAAAAGAGTTGTTACAATCTCTAAAATCATCTCTGTAAATCTTTTTCCTCCTCTTTGAACCTCTAAAATACTCTCTTGAATGGTGTTTACAAAAAGAAATATAAAATTCCTAAATTTAAAATTAAAAATAAAATCCCAAAATTGAAATAAAAGCTAATTTAAATATTTATTTTTTTTCTTTTCTTTTTCGGGTCCGTTTGATAAATGGATTCGAATTAGTGATTTAATTTGAGTTAGAGTGATTTGAATTAGAATTTGAGTTAGTGATTTGAATTGTTATATGAATTGATGTTTGGATGTGCATTTAAATTTTAATCTGAGTATGAAATAAAATTGAAATTTACGTTTGAAAAAGTAGTGAAGATATTTGTGATTTATTAATAAATATAATAAAATCTTAATGTTAATGATCTTAAAAATATGCAATATGGATCTTGATTTGTTCCTCTCTTCATTAGGAACACAGTGAAAAAAGAATCATCTCAATTGGATATCAAATGAAGAAGTTGTGATTTTTTTCTCAAATATAGGAGAGAGAATTTTAGTTTTTAATGTAGCAAAGATATCCGAGTATCAAAAGTTTAAGAGACGATGAGAATTCTAAAAACTTAGGGTCCGTTTGTTTCGTGGTTCGAATCATTTTGCTACAGTATTTTCTCTCACAAAAATTTAAATATTTATTCAAAAACTCGAACTAAACGGGCTCTTAGATTCTTAATACTTAAATGATTCAGATTTTAAGAGAAACAAATACGTATCTAAATGATTCTTAATACTTAAATTTAAATTTAAGTCTATTGAGTTTAAAGAATATATGAAAATTTCTCTCTAACACTCAATTTCTCAAAACGGTTTTTTTTTTCTTTGCTTCCGGGTTCTGTGCCTTCAAGAATGGAGGCCTCTTTCCTTTTCTCTTCTTCTTTTTACTTTCTCCACGCAACAGCACAACAGGAAACAACAAGGAGGGATCTGCTGCACTCGCCTCGTGGCAAATTTGGGTTCGGTAATGAGCCTGCTGTGTGAACGTGGCAACGTTAGTTTGCTGGAGCTGAGGATGTATTGAAGTAGCTGGAGGGCGCGAGTAGTGGGCCTGCCATTCGAGATGCATGGCACGTGCTGATTGGCTGGCCACTGCTCTGGTCTGTACGGGATGTTCCCTGGTTAGGTGTAGAAAGCACGCTCCAATCTAACTGTTCAGGCTCGATCGGACGGCTAGTGGCGCGATTCTTTACGCTCTTCTTACTCGCGTGACTGGCTTTCCGTCAGTCTGTTTCAAAATTCAATTTTATTGCCTTTTTGACCTTCTTCAATTTTCAAAATTCCAAGACCGTTTAGTATTATTTTTAAAATAGGTAAAAATATTTTTATTTTAAAAAATAAAATTTTTTTAAAAATTTTACTAAAAATATTTTTAAAATTTTTGACTTAAAAAGCGTGTGAAAATATTTTCAAAAATTTTGAGAACAAAAACAAACGGGCTTCTATTTTTAGGCCTACCACCCGATTTAATATACACATTTGAAATAAATAAAATAAATAGAGGAGAAAAATAGTAGTGAATTTAATTAAAATCAAATCAAACAAAAACAAATAAAAAGTAAATTAATAAAAATGAAATAAAAAATAAAATATATAAAAATAAATAAAATTAAATAAAAATACCAAGAACATAATAAAAATATATGCATTCAAGGGCACAAATAAACTATATTTTTTAGAGTTATCAGTTGGTTGGCTGATGTTGATATTGTGTAGTGAAGGCTTGTCAACGATAAGGAATTCCACCATTCAAGTCACATTTGTAATGCCTTGCCTAAACATGAGGTCGGACTACAAAGCCCTCTGCTTGAACACATTGTCCCGTAAACCCATATATAGGCGTCTAGATTAGGACCAAAACAACTTCGTTCAACTTTAGCTAGTTATAAGCCTTCTTGAATATAATCTTGGTCAAGCTCCTATTGTCCAAAAGGACACGACAGACTATATTGTTGGCAATTTGAGTTCACAGACCAGAGCATCATTGTGTGGATAAAGGAGGTTATCGATTTTCTCTTTGGTGAATTTAATCGGCATATCTTCTTGTTGACACGCCCTATTCATATGCTTGGATATGTTCATATAATCTCCTTGGCCAACCACCCTAGCTTCCCATGCATAAGTCAATCGGCTACTCGACGTGTCCTAAGTAATTGGCTTGCCGAATATTATTTGCATAATATTTGGAGGATCTTGGAAGTTCACACCAATGCTGAAGCCCTAGTTCTATTGTCAAGGCTAGCCTTCTCTAACTTGCTAGTCATTTCTCTTAACCATTGTTCCACGAGCAAAGACCCATTCTACAAACTCTCATAGTACCTGTTATGAACAAGAACTTTGTTTTGGTCATGGATATGGATGCATTCTCTATGGTCGATGTCCTTACAAAAGTTCCAATACTTATCTTGGTCCGTCTTTGCTCAATTTCTCTTCAGCAAGGAAGGGTTAGTAAGAAGATTTTGGTTGTTGACCTAGTTGAACGCTTCTTAAGCATGGCAACTAAGGGCATGTGATTTGGAAACCTCCTATAGGCATCTTTGGCTTGTTAGTCTTTGGCTTCTTCTGGTTGATGGCCGACCCTTGGTCAGTTGGCTCCCACTTACTCTCTATCCTTCTTGTTGCTTTCTCCGGCTTGGTGAATTTTCATATACGTAATCGAATAAGCATGCTTTTATGCCAAGGCCAATATTTGGGTTACTCAGTTGGTCAAGAGCAAGAAAACACAGTAACTTCTTATCCTGAAGACCTTCCTTAAATGCATTCATTAGAGTTCCATCTTCGTATTTGTTTACTTCGAGGGATGCTAGGGTAAAGCGATTGAGAAATCCCCAAATAGACTTGTTCTCCCCTTGTTTGACGGCATATAGGTGAGTTAATGCTTCCTTCCTCGACTTAGAGGTTATGAAAACTGCCAAAAGGCATAAGACAGTTGTCTAAAGGATCCATTTGTACACAGTTTAGTTCGTTGGAACATTGCCGGGCAAGTATAATTATAGTAAGTGAGAAGGCTTTGTACATCGCAATGTCGTGGGTGTTTCATTGGAAATATATACACCGTAGAATTTTAAAAATTTTATACTAGAGTATTTTCTAAAACACAAGTCTGACATGCTATATATATAAATTAACCAGATCTTACTAACCTTGTATGTTGAAGCACTCGTGAAATCGATAAAGAGAAATGAGTTCTAGAAGGACCTCAACTAACTGACCTTCTTTGCTATTCTATATCCACGATCGGTGTGTATGTAGGCACATTCGTATAGCTCTTCTTCCAATGACTCTCCTTCCAATCAATCAAGGAAACCCAAAACTAAGGTTCGTGATTTATGAATAATAGCTCTCAAGGAGTTACAGAGACTCACAGACTAGAGTGCTCACTCTTAATTCCTCAACTAATCTAAATAACTTATGAGTCTCACTCCCTATTTATAGAGGTTGGGCCTAAGGGTAAGTCCTCATTATATAAGGCCTCAAAAAAATTTGAATCAGGAACAAATCAGGTTCAATATCTGATAAAATTTACATCTAAAATGAGTGATCAAAAAATCGCGCGATCGACAGGCCGAATTGGTAGATCGGCCTATCGAACTTACTCCATTGGCAAGCCAAACTTGAAGATTGGCCTGCCAAGCTAACAATAAATGATCCCCGTGAATCGCTATTTCCCACCAAAGATTCTTGGGATAGAGCCTCAGTTTTAATTCAAATACCTCAATAAAGAAGTTATCTGATTAAAACAGTCATATCTAGATAATCTCTAGGAAAATAAATATCCCTGACAATTCAACAAGTTTATCTTGAATTCATTTATTCAAAATTAATTCAATTAATAAACAGATATGAATTATCTGATCTTGATAATTCAACAAGTTTATCTTGAATCAATTTTTCACAAAATTAATTCAACCGATAAACACAAATGAATTTTCTGATCCTACTGAATTTCAACCAATTTGATAATTTGACATAAGTTACCAATTTATTGGAAAACACGCCGTATCATTAAAGGATTTATTATGAGATAGCAAATGGGACCTGATGGATCTATATAGTTCAAGCTTCCGATAATTATGAAACTCAATATCCCTGATATACATTTCATAATTATTAACTCTAACGCTATTCTACTAAAAGCTTAGAGCTACACTCTCAAACTATATAGAATTACGAAGCCTGAATAACTAAGTTTTCATGACATATCATAATGTACTATATCCCTATAGGATTATCCATAATTGGCTTAAAGATAAATTCTATCTTACCTTCCCGATTAATTTTTTCTTACGTTCCATTATCTCACTATTGGAAAACTTACCATCCAAAGACAGTATACCATTCGGTTACACCTATGTATCCAAATGGATAAGCGCTCTAGTTTTTCAATTACAGGATAACGCATATAAAAGGATGTCAACAAGTCGTAAAAAGGAGCAGTGGACCCATATCTATGAATAACAAGTCTAAGCTATCAAGAGTCATACCTCCAACGTACCAGCATGCGTACCAACATAAAATGTGGATGTCACCCTTTGGTACATCAAAAGACATAAGTCAAGACAACAAGCCTATTATTCATCTCAAGATTAAGATACAACACATATGATTGTCTAAAGTAAATAGATTTACCGAGACAGAATTATTAATCCAAATCAATTACACTTTTATATTTCGATCCAATATATCGTCATCTATAACAATGCATCAATGTTTCTATTCATAGAGTCCACCTTCGATGACCAAGACAAACCATCTCCCTTTAGGGATATAGACAACATAACAATCTTCGCATGAATAAAGTGCCCAACTTTATTTCCTCAATTACGGATCTTATAATTTAGACCGTCACCTTTAGAATCATGTCTTTCACATAATCTATCCATCATATCTCTGATTCTCAAGGTTTAGACCGACAGTCTCAGACTTTTATTTGCTTATCATACATTCAACAAATATGAACATAAAGAGGACAACAATTTGGTATATGAATAATAAATAAACTCTTTATTAATAAAAATATCTCCAAAAACATATTACATTTTTATTCCTTAGGGCATACATGTCTAACAATCTCCCACTTACACTAAGTGAGTAATTATGACAAATCCTGCATCCTCGTAGCTTCCACATGCCTTTCGAAAACTCTTGCAGTTAGTGTCTTCGTGAATGGATCAGCTAAATTGTCCTTGGATGCAATTTTGCATACAACGACATGCCCGCCCTCAACAAAGTCCTTTATCACATGATACTTTCAATCAATATGCTTACTCTTCTTGTGAAATCTTGGTTTCTTAGCATTAGCTACTGTCGCATTGTTATCACAGCATAGCGATACTGCCTTATCCATACTAGGAACTACCTCAAGATCTCCAAGGAACTTGAGGAGCCACACTGCTTCTTTCGAAGCATCATTGGCTACCACATACTCTGCTTCTATCGTTGAATTCGAAGTGTAATCTTGCTTCACACTTCTCCAAGCAAGGCACCGTTGCCTAGAGAAAACACAAAACCCAAAGTTGATCTTCTCGAATCCAGACAGGCTTGGAAATCTGAATCAATGTATTCTAGAGGAGTCAAATTCGTACCCAAATACACAAGCATATACCCTCAAGTCCTTCTTAGGTACTTCCAAATATGCTTGACCGCAAGCCAATGGTTCAGTCCTAGATCTGACTGAATCGACTTACAATCCCAACTGTGTAACAAATATCCAATCGTGTGCAAAGCATGGCATACATGAGACTACCTACTACCGAAGCATAAGGCATCTTCTTTATGTATTTTCTTTCTTCCTTAGACTTTGAAGAGTCTTTCTTAGAAAGAGTAATTCTAGATCTAGATGGTTGCCCACCTTTTTTGGAATCCTGCATTGCAAACCTTTTGAGAATTTTATCTGTGTAGCCTACTTGGGACAAAGCTATCATTTTGTTCTTCCTATCTCAAAAGATCTGGATACCATGAACAAAATTAGCCCTCCTAAGTCCTTTACATCAAACTACTTGATCAACCATAATTTGACCGATGACAACACCCCAATGTCATTGCCAATTAGCAGAATGTCATCTATATAGAGTGGTAGAAAAACCACCTTCTCATCCTTAATATGTTTGTAAATACATGGTTCGTCTACATTTTGTGCGAACCCAAAAGTCTTGATCACTTGATCAAATCTTATGTTCTAAGAATAGGAAGCCTGCTTAAGTCCATAAATTGACTTTAGCAACTTACAAACCTTACCCTCCTGACCCTTATCCTTGAACCCGTCTGGTTGTTCCATATAAATGGACTCATTAAGATAGCCATTTAGAAAGGCCTTCTTGACATCCATCTACCAAATCTTGTAGTCGAGAATGGCAGCTATGGGCAAGAGAATACGGATGGACTTAAGCGTGGCTACAGGCGAAAAGGTTTCTTCATAATCGATTCCTTCCTTTTGTGTGTATCCCTTAGCTACCAGTCTAGCCTTATAGGTATCGAATTTTTCATCTACTCCTCTCTTTCTTTTATAGATCCACTTAAACCCTGCGGGTTTTACACCTTTAAAAAGATCTACAAGCTTCCAAACCCGATTAGTTTCCATAGTCTTTATCTCTGTGTTCGTGGCCTTTGTCCAGAGTTTCAAATTGACATCTTCCATAGCTTCTTTATAAGTGTAAGGATTCCAGTCATGTTTATCTGGTTCAGCTAAAAAGGCCTCACCATTGAACATATACCTCTCGGGTTGACGCCCGATCCTCCCACTACACCGAAGCCCTTTAGGTTGTTGTTCGGGTTTAGTTGGTTTTTCTACACCAATTAGAGTGGTTTCATTCGGAACCCTAAGAGTGATCGAATCACTTGCCAACTCCTCAAGCACCACTTTGCTTTGAGTCTTAAAGTCATCCATGTAACTATCCTCAAGGAAAGTTGCATTAGTTGAAACCACAACTTTATTTTCCTTTGGGTTATAAAAATAACCCCCTTTAGTCCCTTTTGGATATCCTACAAACACACAAACTTTTAAATGTGCTTCCAATTTATTCGTTTCCTTAAACAGGACATGAGCCAAACATCCCCATATGCGAATATGGTTTAAGGATGTCCTTATTCCCGTCCACAACTTGTGAGGAGTTTTAAGAACCGATTTTGAAGACACATTGTTCAAAAGATAACATGCAGTTTGTAGTGCATATCCCTAAAATGACAAAGGCAATGATGAATAACTCATCATAGACCTGATCATGTCCAATGAAGCTTATTTCTCCTCGCAACCACATATTTTGCTGCAAAATACTCAACGCAGTCAAATGGGATAAAATCTTATTCTCTAATAAGTGTCCCAAGAACTCATCAGAAAGGTATTCACTATCTTGATTGGACTGAAGCGCCTTTATGGGTCTACCCAATTGCTCTTTCACTTTAGCCCGAAACTCTCTGATCTTGTCATAAATTTTGCTTTTGTGGTGTATTAGGTACACATACCTATACCTTAATTAATCATCAATAAAAGTGACAAAGTACTTATATCCTCCTCATGCCCAGATGTTCATCGGTCCGCAAACATCACTATGCATAAGTTTCAGAACCCCTTCGGCCCTATTGCCCTTAGACCCAAATGGTCTTTTGGTCATTTTACCCTCCAAACAAGATTCACATTGTGGTATAGATTTCACCTTTAAGTGCCTTAAAGGTCCATCCTTTACTAACCTTTGAATCCTATTCAAGTTAATATGACCTGATCACAAATGCCAAAGATAAGTCTTGTTAGAGTTAGAAGTTTTAAGTCTTTTAGAGTTATTTTCATTAATCTCAGCATCAAGCAGTAAGTCCATCTTAGGTTTGATAAAATATAGAGTATTTTGCTCCATCTAGAACAGATTAAAGATTTGCTTTTACGAATCATTACTTTATTATTAAAAGAAACCAAATAGGATTCTTTAAATAAACAAGCTACTGAAAATTAAATTCCTTTTAATTTAGGAATATAAAAACAATCTTGCAAAATTAAATTCCTATAATTATCAAAATATAGAAGGATGTCTCCCACTACTTCAGCTAAGTCCAAGGATCCATCGTCCATTCGAAGCATGAAGTCTTCATGAAGCAGACTTCTTGTTTCTTTGACTGCAGAGAAACACAAATATGATTAGTTGCTTTGGAATTTATGACCCAAGTATCACTAGATTCCTCAAACAAATAAGTTTCAACAACTAGAAGATCACGCCTACCTCCTCGAGAAAGGAAGTCCTTGCAATTCCTCTTAATGTGCCCAACCTTCTCGCTGAAAAAGCGCTTTAGCTTCTTCAAATTCTTTTTTTTCTTCTTCTTGTTCTTGTCATTTGCATGAATAAAAGACTTTCTATTCTTGGCCCGTTGCTTCTTTCCATTCCCAAGGTTGGAATTGGAACAAGAAGTAGCTGCCAAGTTGGCCTCGCCACCAGTAGGAGATTCCCTGATCAAAAGTTCAAACTCTTGTAATTGTTTCATCAACTCAATCAAGGTCATATCTTGTCTATTGCTCAAATTAAATGTAGCTCTAAATGGGATAAATTCCTTAGACTGAGTCTCAAAGACCATAGTCGTATGAGTTTTAGCATCAATGTTAGCTCCATTAGTTTGAGCCTTAGCGAGGTAATCGATGACCAACATAATATGCTCTTTCATAGACGTCCCTGGCCTTTGTTTGTTGTTCAAGAGTTTCCAAAGCCCCCCTTGCCACTTTGTTAGGGCCTGGTCTCCAAAAACATATCTTTCAGATTTTCCAAGATCTACTTAGCAGTCTCATAATCTTCATGTTGAGCCTGTAGCACATTCTTCATGCTGGCCATAACATAATAGCAGGCTTGATCATTAGCATCCTTCCAACGATCATACGTTTGGATTTGCTCATTAGTAGAATCTCATATAGGCTCGAGAGAACATGATGTTGTCAGCACAAATTTTAGTTTCTTAAAGGATAGGACGATATTCAGGTTCCCTATCCAATCATTATAGTTCTCATTGGTTAATTGGTTTTTATCAAGTATCGATGGCAAAGCGTTTTTAGACATTTTTAATCTACAATAAAGAATCATATACTAAACATAAGCAAACATAGAAAAATAATTTGTAAGATAACTCAATAATGTAAAATATACTAATGTGTTTATATGTCAAAACCTTGAAAATATCACAACCTTACAATGAAAATTCCTAACTCAAAATTCAACAAGCCGCTTAAGGGAGACTTGCCAAATTCAATTAAGAAAATAGATCCCCTCTTGATTAATATATGCCATCCAGGACCTATATGATGCAGCGCATGTTAATAATTGTTTCTTTGGCAATCAATTCTATTAACAAAGCTCCTAGGGGAGGTTAATAATAAAATTAACATGAGTGTATAACCGTCATTTTAATATTTTATCCATGATTTATAATCACCACCTAGGGGTGTGCAGCAATAAATCATGCTAAAATATTTTATCCTCTCAGAAATCCAACCCAATAGATGATGAAGTCCTTTCTTAGGGGTTGGAACCACTATGTGGTACTTATGGACCAACGATGCAGGCCATAGGTGCTCTCTTCGAAAACCTTCTTCCATTCAATTTTTTGAAATCAAGGTTTTATTTTAAGAACATGTATGAACAATTTTTAATGAGCAACACTCCCCATTCTATATGACATGTTATCAATATACATGGCAAATCATATTATAATGCAGACAAGCAAAGCAATCATGCAAAGTCACAAGCAAAATAATAATAAATAACCGTAATATTAAGGTTCCACCCTAGAGAAAAGAAAATAAAGATTACAAGAGAATAATCGAAACATATTATTAATTCTTCATCCTTGAATCTTCAAATTATATCCTTCTTCATGTAATGTCCATCTTCAAGTCTTCAATCCCGTATAGATTGAATACTTTATATTTTTGGTCATATCCAAATTTAATGTTTCTTAGAATTGTCCTAAAAATAAAATCAAAACTGCACAAAAAACGTACCTTTTCTAAAAAAATTTATAGCTCTTTGCTGGCACACAGATCTGTGTGATCGGCCTACCGGTCATGACCCTCCAGCCTGTCGAACCTCATAGTTTGGCCTACCGGTCATGACAGATCAACCTACCGAACTTGAAAGTTCAGCCTGCTGCCAGAACCGTTAGAATTCTATCCCGCGGACGGCTTGTCGATCCTAGGGGTTCGGCCTACTAGACTTAAGGGGCATGTCGACCGGGCAGAAATCACGTTTTTTAGGAAAAAAAAAGTTTTTAATGCAATTTATCAATTTAATTTTCAACAATTCAAAAACATAAAATTAGAGACTCAGGAAATACCTATGGAACGCTATCATCTATCTTCTTGATCCATCTTCTCCGAATAATTATTTAATTACAAACTTCTTACAAATTTAAAATTAAATAATAATTCCTAGATAGAGATAATAGTACGCCATCTAATTACATGAAAAACCTAAATACACATTCTAACCTCTAAGGAACCATAACCAACATAAATTAATTAATTAATAAACATTCACCATATAATCCATGACAACATATAAATATATAGAAACCCTAAAGTGTGAACTCTCTAAAAAAAATTAAATTCAAGCATAGGAGAGATTAAGATCACATAATTTATTCATATAGCGTGATCACAAACTTGCAAATTTATGTAAAAACTGTGGCTTTGATACCAATTGATAGAAAAATAGTATGCAGTAGAATTTTAAAAATTTTATAGCAAAGAATTTTTTAAAACACAAGTTTGACACGCTATATGCATAAATTTACCAAATCTTACAACTTTGTATGCTGAAGGACTCCTGAAATCAGGGAAGAAAAGTGCATTCCAAAAGGACTTCAACTGACTGGCCTTTTTTGTTATTCTCTATCCACGATCGGTGTGTGTGTGGGCACACTTGTATAGCTCTTCCTCTAGTGATTCTCTTTCCGAACAATCAAGGAAACCCAGAACTAAGGTTCATGATTTGTGAACAATAGCTTTTAGGGAGTTACAGAGACTCACAGACTAGAGTGCTCACTCTTAATTCTTTAACTGATCTAAATAACTTATGAGTCTCACTCCTTATTTATAGAGGCTGGACCCAAGGGTAAGTCCTTATCAGATAAGGCCTTAAAAAAATTCGAATCAGGATCAATATTTGATAAAATTCGTGTCTAAAATGCATGATCAACAAATCGATTGGTCGGCAGGCCGAATTGGCGGATCGGCCTATCGAACTTACTCCATCAATAGGCCAAACTTGAAGATGGCCCACCAAACTACGATAAATGATCTCTATGATTGTTTATTTCCCATCCAAGATTCTTAGGATATAACCTTAGTTTTAATTCAAATAACCTAATAGAGAAGTTATTTGATTAAAACAATCATATCTAGATAATCTCTAGGAAAATAAATATTCTTGACAATTCAACAAGTTTATCTTGAATTCATTTATTCAAAATTAATTCAATCAGTAAACAAACATGAATTATCTGATCCCAATAATTCAACAAGTTTATCTTGAATTAATTTTTCATAAAATTAATTCAGTCAATAAACACACATGAATTATCTGATCCTACCGAATTTTAGCCAATCTGATAATTCGACATTAAGTCATTAATTTGTTGAAAAAACACGCCGTATCATTACAAGATTTATTATGAGCTAACAAAGGGGACCTGAGGGACCTATATAATTCAAGCTCCTGATAATTATGAAACCCAATATCCTTGATATATATTTCATAATTATCAACTCTAACACTACTCCACTAAAAGTTTAGAGCTGTACTCTCGAACTATATAGAATTACGAAGCCCGAATAGCTAAGTATCCATGACATATTATAATGTATTGTATCCCCATAGGATTATCTATAATTGACTTAAGGATAAATTTTATCTTACTTTCCTGATTATTTTTCTCTTACATTCCATTATCTCACCATCAGAAAACTTACCATCCAAAGATAGTATAACATTCGGTTACACCTATGTATGTAAATGGTCGAATGCTCTAGCTTTTTAATTATAGGATAACGTATATAAAAGGATATCAACGACTCCTAAAGAGGAACTATAGATTCTATATCTATGAATAACAAGTCTACACTATCAAAAGTCATGCCTCCAATGTACTGGCATGTGTACCAATATAAAATGTAGATGTCACCCTTTGGTGCATCAAAAGACATAATTCAAGACAACAGGCCCATTATTTATCTTAGGATTAAGATACAACACATATGATTATCTAAAGTGAATTGATTTGCTGAGACAAAATTATTAATCCAAATCAATTACACTTTTATGTCCCGATCCAATACATCGTCACCTATGACAATGCACCAATATTTCTATTTATGGAATCTACCTCTGATGGCCAAGACAAACTATCTCCCGTTAGGGATATAGGCAACATAACAATCTTTGTATGAATAAAGCACCCAACTTTATTTCCTCAATTGTAGATCTTATAATTTAGACTGTCACATTTAGAATCATGTCTTCTATATAATCTGTCCATCATATGCCTGATTCTAAAAGTTTAGACTGACAGTATCAGACTTTTGTTTGCTTATCATATATTCAACAAATATGAACGTAAAGCAGATAACAATTTAGTATATGAATAATAAATAAACTCTTTATTGATAAAAATGTATCTAAAAAAATATTACATTTTTACTCCTTAAGGCATACATGTCTAACATGTTTGTAGGAGCATATTCCTAACTATACATTTTCGAGTGCTCATCGACATCCATAGTGTCATCATATATTGGTATCTGAGGGACCTTAAACTTGTTTGGTATTGGGGCTCTTGAGATGGTAGTTGTGCATGCAGGATCAACCAATTATATATCTTCCATTTTATAGCACTACTTCACTAGAAGGTCAATTTGGCTTTGGAGGTTTTGGAGATTTTAGTTATTTGTGTCTTTAAACAACTCCACCCAATAAGGGGCTTCATTATCTTTGCTGCCCTTGGCTTGGTTAGCTCATTGTCTCAAGCTAAATCGATGCCTAGGTACCCCAACTAGTCAAGAATAAAGATGCGGGACCCCTAAGTAGATCGGTCTCAACTCCCTTGTGTTTCCATCCTATCACTGTCTTTTCTTCAACATGATCAAGAAGCATGCTTAGACACATGTTCTTGAGTGCTTAGACTCAGCATCATCGTCCTGGTTGTCTCCTTATGTTGCTTGGTCACCGGCCTAGTCATCTTAGAATGGTGGCGGTGCCTATTAAGGTTCTTGTTGGGTTGTGACTTGCCAGTTTATGAGATAGATGGCTTTGGTTAATTATTAGAAGGGAACATTCATGTCGAGTTTGTAATTTCCTAAGTAGGGTAGTACGGGCTTCTCAACCTCAACCGCGAGGCGGTGGGTGAGGATCAGCAGCTCGACTTGACCTTTCAAGGTAGACATCATTTTCCTTGGTCCTAGTCTCTTGTGGACACAGTACCAATCTATGGGGTGAGGATGCTAGAAAGGGTTTAGCGCCAAGGCATTGATGTCTTGTGACGGCTCAACTATCAGTATGATGATATAAAAAATTAACATAAGTTAGCCTTCTCTTATATTTGGTTTGACCAAAAAAAAAAGAGAAAGGATAAATCGTATTTGGAAAATTGTCATGTTGTTTATAGAAGATTTTTTCCCTCCTTAGAGCGCCTATAATTCATTATAAATAATATTAGTTGTCTTTTGCTTTTTTCAAATAATTTCCTCTCCCTCTTGATGGAATCCGTCTAATCAAATAGAGGAGCTATGCACTCCCTCCACAATCCCTCCACCCTTTTTCTTGCTCACAAAGTCCCTTGTACCAAATACATTAGGTTTGAAAAGGGAAGAATTTGAAAAAAGAGCCGCCCGAAAATTTTAATTGAAGAAATGACCTCTTTTTTTTTGCACAAAAATCAAGCCTCTTGGGCAGGAGAACTGCTTCAGTTTTTTTTTTTAAAAAGATGAAAAAAACACCATGAGCAAGAAAAAGAACCTCAATAGGATGAAAAAAATAAAAATTAAAGCACTTTTCTTGCTCAAAAGGCTTGATTTTTGATGCAAAAAAAAAAAAAAAAAAAAAAGAGGTCATTTGTTTAAAATTTTTTTTTGTTAAATCCATTTATCCAAAAGCCCCTTTGAAAAGTGTCTCCCACCCGCAATCTTCAAGCCACATCCAAACTAATTATATATATATATAAACAAAAGCCTCATCCACCCACTTTTCAAACACACATATGCTTCACCTACTACATCTAGCCAAGGAGTTGGTGGGAATTGGAATTTCAATAACGTGGGTGCAAGTTATATTGAGAATGACTCTATTAAAAGTCATACAAAAAGAAAAAAAAGATGGAAAGGAAAAACAATTTTTTGCTGTTCAACTTCTCCATTGAAGAATCAATCATACAACATACAAGAAAGGGATTGTTGAATTTTTGTTATTTTATTTTGGCTTTTTGCTTGATCCTTATCTTCATGTCTTTGCCCCTTTGAACAAAATTTATAGTGCAAGCAACCTTACGCTTAAGACAGAAGACACCTAGCATGACAAAATTCACTGGCCTCCAAAGAGGTCGAACCTTATTTCTTGATTCACCAATTGCACCCAAAACAAACAAAATGAACACAAAAACCGCTTTATCCTTTTTACGCAACTATTGCTAAGATAGAGATTTATAGAATTTTTTTTAAGAGTTCTATGACACGATACAAGAATGATTAAATCTAGGAAATATTTTGAATCATGTATGCTTGATTATGTCAAAATTTAAATATTGTCCAATTATGAAATAATATGGTTTACAAGTTTGAACAAAAATTTAAATTTTTGTAAAAAATATTGTATAAAAAAAGTTCAAATGGTAGTTTGAATCTATGAAACAATAATTCGGGGAATTCAATTTTAGGGTTTCTCATTGTAGCAAGAGGTGAAAAGAACAAGTAAAATTAACTACCCCTATGTGAGGGCAAATGGGGCCTTTCATGCTCAATTTGAGGGGATCAAACGGAAGAGGAAAGCCTTTCATGCTCAATTTTGGGGGAATCAAACGGAAGGGCAAAGTGGTAGGATATCAAAGTATAGGACAAGATGGTCTGAATTTTAAGATTTAGAGAGTAAAGTGAAAATGATCCCAAAATTTAGAGGCATGAGTGCAAATAATCCTTGAACTTTCTTTAATCTTCTACATATATAAAAGGCTTTAAGAGGCTTTTTTTTTAAGAGGTTGACACATGAAGGGAGGAACGAAACCTGACCTTTTTTATTTTTGTTTTTTAAGGTTTTTTTTTCTTTTCTCTTTTTTTGTTTTCTTTTTTTTTTTTCATCCTTTTTTTTTTGGTTTTTTTTCTTCTTTGCTTTTTTTTTTTTGTTCTTTCTTTTTCATTTGCATTTGTTGTAGTTTATTTGTGTTCCTTCCGTGTTTGTGCTCTTATTTCCTTTCCTCTTAATATCTTATATACTTTTAATCTAATTTAATCTAACTATAATAAGAGCCAATGAGCTCTTGGCCTACTGGCTAACAAATGTTCGAAATGTTTTTGTCTCCCTCAGCTTTTTTTTTTCTTTGCTTTTTTTTATTTTTTTTTTCATTCTTTCTTTTTGTGTTTTGTTTTCTTTTTTTAATCCTTTTTTCATCTCTTTTTTTAAGCTTACCTCAGCCTCTGTTTTTTGTTCTTTTTATTATTTTTTCCTCTTCTTTCCTAATTTTTTTTTTGTACTCCCTCTATTTCTCATTTGCATTTTTTTCAATGCTTCATTTTTGTTATTTCCTGCCTTTTTTTAACTTTCTCCCTTACGTCTTTCATTTTTTAAAATTTTCTTATTTTAAATAGTTTTTCCCAGCATATTCCTATTGATATATATTTCCCAAATATGTTCCTATTTTATTTTTTGCGTTTAAAATTTATTATTTTAAAAGTAATAATCCTATAGATATTTGTGTTAGTTGCATATTAATTAACAACTAACTACATTAAATAATTTAAAAATATAACAACAGAGTAATCAAAACTTAATAAGCAAATATAATCTACAAAAATTACTTCATAGGACTCAACGAGTTTCTAATAAATCCTCTACGTAGTTACTGACCTCAATTCTGGGGTATGAAAGGATTTTACTAGTTGTAACCGTTATTAGAAAAGCGAAAATTGGACTAAACTTAGAATAATATGAACTTCAAGTTTGACAAATGGTAACATTTTACCACTGTTTGACTGAGTGGTGGAAACCACGGTTCTTACTACAAACTCAGTTTTGAACAATGTAAAGCTCTCACATACTATAGTAACAATAAAAAAAATTGCTACAGTGTAAAGCTCTCCCATGCTACAATAAAAATGGTTCTAACTAGGGGTTCTTGTCGTCCTTCCAAACAACCTGTTTCCCCAAGAAAGTCGTGTCTTAAACCATGAGCCTGAGCAGTTCTTAGCATTTGGGATGCAAAACGACGCAAAAAGATCTTCCTATATTCTGTTGGTTTTTTTTCTTCTTCTTGAACTTATCCTATTGGATACTAATCTGCCGTTGAGAGATGTAAGTTCCAAAAAAAATTAAAATCAATGGCCTTGTTCGTTTTATTTTCAAAATTTTTGAAAATGTTTTCATATGTTTTTTAAAGTAAAAATTTTAAAAACACACTCAGAACAATTCTCAAAAAATTATTATTTTTTAAAATAAAAATATTTTTATCTATTTTAAAAATAATACCAAACGACGTCAATAGTTCATAATAAGAAAGGTAACTAATCAAAAAAGAAAGAAAGAAAAAAAAGGTAACTAGACTTTGAAGAATTCATTGTAAAAAAGCCAAAAAAAAAAAAAAAAAGTCATTAGAATCGCGAAAAACAACCACGTACATAAAAAAGAGGGAATATTACATTAATTTTCGTTCTATGATACAACTTGGAAAATTATATGAAACGAAAAAGAGATAATACATTCCCAGAAAAAAAAAAATAATAATACAAAGAAGAAAAAAAAAAGAGACTTATAGTTATGAAACTTATTTTTCTTTACATGAGTTTCAGTCTTTTTCCGTGAACAAAATTTAAAAATACACAAATTATATTTGAAAAAAAAAAGTATAGCGTTTTTGTTCTTCTTTTGCTTTTTCTTAGTTGATCGGAATTGGAGCGCCATTCCATTCCTTCAAACAGTCGAGAATCGGATCAATAAGCTTTCCATGGCTCATTGCGGTGAAGACCTTGTCGCACTCCTCCCCAGGCGACCGGACCTTCTCTCCGGTCAAGAACTCCGTCCCCAACTCCTCCCTCAAGAACCTGTAGATCGGATACGATCGGCACTTGGAAATCCTGTTCGGAATCGCCGGCTTTCCATTCTCCACATCGATCCTCGCGCTCTCCACCTCCTTCGGCAACGCGGCCTTGATCTCCGCCTCGAACGCCGCGATCTTCTGGAAGATCGACGTGGTCGGCTCGATCTCCTTCTCGCCGTTGCTGAGCGCGTGCTCCACGAGGACCTGCCTCAGCTTCTGCATCAGAGGATACGTGGCGCTGCATGGATCGTCGATGTAGGCGAAGACGTGCTCGCGGTCGACGACGGTGAGGAGATCCTTCTCGCAGAACCTCGACGGGTGGAGCTCGCCATTTTGGCCAGTGGTCAACACTCGCTTCGCGACCTGGCTCACTGTGCTCTTCACCGCGCTCTTCAGATTCTCCTCCAGGTGCCTCAGATCCACGGCTTGGCAGAGCGCGATCATGAATGTCGAGGACATTAGCTTCAGAATCTCCACCGCCTCGGCGGTTTTGCGCGAAGAGATCAGGCCCAGAGAGTTCACGTCTTGGTTATGTTGTTCGGCGCTCTGGACGTGGTTCGTCACCGGGTTAGCCAAGAATTGAAGCTCGGAGCAGTAAGAAGCCATGGCGATTTCGGCTCCCTTGAAACCATAATCCAAGCTCGGATTCCGACCGCCGGAGAGATTCGATGGGAGTCCGTTGTTGCAGAAGTCATTGACGAGCTCGGAGAATTGAGCGAACATCAATTTCCCAATCGAAGCTATGGCTAATCGAGTGTTGTCCATGGAAACGCCAATCGGAGTACCCTGGAAATTCCCGCCATGCAAGGCCTTGTTTCTGGAAACGTCGATCAAAGGATTGTCGTTTACGGAGTTGATCTCCCGCTCGATCATCCTCGTCGCTGATCTGATGACCTCGATCTGTGGGCCCAGCCATTGGGGAGATGTTCTGAGGGCGTAGCGGTCATGTTTGGGCTTTTGGAGTGGGTCAGTTTCGTGGACCTTTTGGGCATGCTTTATGTAGGCGCTGCCCTCCAGGATGTGCTCCATTATGGCTGCGGCCTCAATCTGGCCCGGGTGGTGTTTGAGTTTGTGGGCCAAGTGGTCCGTGAATTCGGCTTTTCCAAGCATGACCTCGGCAAAGATTGCGGACAAGATCTCCGAGAGGACGGCCAGGATGTTGGCCTCGAAGAGGACGACAGAGGCCAAGCCCGACCCAACTGCAGTTCCGTTCACCAGGGCCAGACCCTCTTTGGGCTGGAGCTCGAAGAAATCAGTCTCGATATGGGCCTGTGTGAATGCTTCAGCAGCAGATAGCAACTCTCTGTTGGGCCCAACAGCTTTGGAATTGGGCCGGCCCGTGAGGAGTCCGGCAATGTAGGAGAGTGGGACCAAGTCACCCGAGGCAGTGATGGTGCCACGTAGGGGGAGGCATGGGGTGATGTTGTGGTTGAGAAGCTTGGTTATGGCCTCCAAGATCTCGAATCGGATGCCGGAGTAGCCTTGGAGGAGGGTGTTGATCCTCACGAGCATTGCCGCCCGCGTCCCCGAGTGAGGCAATGTGTGGCAAGATTCTGTTCCGTTGCCGAAGATTCCGGCGTTCAAGAATCTGCATGCATGAACCAAATTCGTTTAGACGTGCTAAGACCAAAATAAAAGAAAAGCATGCACATGTAAAATGGTGGAACTACATAAAACACACGGTTAAAAAAATTTCTGAAGTAATTCAGTTATAGAGGTAGCATCTAGAGTAGAATAACTTTTCTGTATAATCCTTTTTTATTTCTCCGTCACAGAAGTTGCCATTTGGGAAAATTTTCAATTTCATGGTCATAAGATCGCAATAAAATACAAGGATGTAATTACATTTTATGTCCCAATATGTCAAACTCAAGATGTGCAATTCATCGGATGGGCTCCATTGTGACTAGCAAATTTTTTTTGGAAGAACACTCTTATTTAATTTTATAAAGTTAAAACTATACTATTTACAAAATAACAAGTTCTAGTTTAATTTATATTGTATTTTTTAAATTAAGACCTATTATTTTATTAGTAATAAAGTTTTAAACCTATAGAGACGAAAATAATATTTTTTTCGAATAGCGCAATAATAATTGATTATACCTGCAAGGGACTTCCGATGTAGAATGATTTATTATTATTATTATTATTATTAGTAGAAGTGTAAGGAAATGCTCTTTTCTTGACACCGGCGGATGAACGGGTTTTCAAATTACGAACTGGTTTTCAATAGAAAATAAACAGCTGTTGGGATTTCGTCAATCCTGAATTAAATAATTTTCTCAAGAACCTTATTGCAAGCAGCGCTATGCGATATGGAAATAATTTTTTTTTTAAAAAAAGTAATAAACATAGACATTTTACGCCTCAAAAGAGGAACAACATATACGCATAATACACCTCGTCTATTCAACGCAGCAGCAGAATCTGCCAAGTACAACTAGTTTATGACAAGTCAAGTTCCTTTATTTTTTTTGGTGAAAACATTAACTTTTTTTTTTCTTCCCTTGCCTTTCTAATAAATATTATTTTTTTAATCCATGTTTATTACTCTCTATTTCCATCTCCACAATTCTAGTCAATACATGTTCACTTATTTTTCACACCCATGTTTCTCCTTGAAGTTAAGCATACAAGAGCCAAATGGGACAAAGGCAGGTCATTTCATCATTTTTAAAAGATAACATATTATTATTATTATTATTATTATTATTATTTTTGAAATGATAAATTACTATAAGTTACTCCATTAAAACTAGGATTTAAAAGATGATAAAATACAAAATCTCACACACGCACACAAATATAAAAAACAAAACTCTGTTCTCACTTCCTTATTTCTATTATGAATAAGTCGTGTGAGTGAATGGAAGAGGTCAAACCTAATTTCCACTTAATTAAACTTGAACTAGTGATATTATAATATTTTCTGTGCTACTAATACTCTGATAAATGATTTTCTCATATAAATAAATATATATAGTTTTTTTTTTTGCAGCTGTATTAATTTTTATTCTCAGACTTTTTGTATGGGGTGTCTGGCAATATTATCTTCTTGCACATGATTTAAATTTCGCAATAAAGGAAAAAGACAAGTCATAGTACATGATTAACAAAGATACGGTAACCCCAATTTCCTTTTTTGTTTTTTTGAAAGGACATATTATATTTTCTTTTCTCTGCTATAAATAACAATTATTTTTATTAAAAAAATTGTTTATTGAAGGTGTAATGGGATTTTTCTTTTCTTTTCTTATACAATGCTCGTCTTAAGGCACGTGCACGTGCTAGGCAACAAGTATTTTGGAAGTCTTATAACAAGCTCGAATAATAAATCTGATCTGCCACTAGGATGTGGTAGGAATCCAATAACTCGGTTAAAAAGTCTTTTCGACAATTAAATAGATTCCATAATATTAGTGTATAAAAAAGATCCATCACTTGTCATGTAGTCATGGAATAAATATACGTGAATAAGGACCACGATTTAATGCATTAAACAGTTTTGCCTTACGAAACAATTCCTCAGTTTTTTCAAGCAAAAAATTAATTCAAACATATGAAGATTTGCCATTCCACTAAGAAGCCACCTAACTCATTTATAGAAAACACCAAAACGGTGTCTTTATGATAACGTTCTAGCTATTTTTATGAGCTTGCAAATTATGATAGGAAATTTTTTTTAAGATGTGAAATGATACTGTTTGTTTTAAAATTAACACTTTGATTAAATTTTGTTTGTTTAGTTTAGTTTAGTTTTTTTGTTTTTTTGAAGATTTGACAAAACAAAAATGCACCATCAATAAAAAAAAACACGTCATTTTCATCTTTTAAGGTAAACTTTTATTTTTCATAAAAGTTTCGAGTATCAATTTAATATATAATATATTTTTTAAATTAAAATATAATATTTTAACATCTTTAGCGGTAGTCTTATGAAATTAAATAAGATTACACGATTGAGGAACTTACGATATAATTATAAGACGAGTTCTACGTGATATCCTAAAGTTTTTGACATAGATTAAAAAGGTTGTGGAGCAAAGAAAGAAAACAATAGTATTGTATGAAACAGAAACAACAACAACAACAAAAATCACCTGATTAGCTCCTTTTGAAGGGCTCCACCTTGCTTGGTTCTCCTGTGGGAGGTTGCACCAAAGCCAGTGGTGACACCATAGCTGTCTGTACCCTTACTCATGCTTTCCATGACCCAATCGCTGCTGGCCTTGACCCCAGCCCGGGCAGCCTCCGCAAGCTCCACCCGTACCGCCGCGTCACGGGTGGCAATTGCCGCCACCTGCGAAATGGTCAGCGTCTCGCCGCCGAGCCGGACCACTGCTTTCCGGTACTCGTTGACCATGCGTTTGACGTCATCAAGGTGGCTCCCTTTGAGCGACTCTGCAGCCGCACCCCAGTTCAGCGGGTCCGCATGATTATGACTATGATTAGTACTAGTGGTCGTGGCAACGCTAATGCAGTATGAGCTATTTCCAATGTTGTTGCTTTCCTTGGAAACTTCCATTGTGCTTTTTTGTTGGGAAATGACAAAGGAAAAATTTACCCAATTGGGAAATAAAGGAGAATATGGAAGAACAAATGAGCTGGGTAGAAATAATTATGAAATGAAACGAATCTATGTGTATGGTGCACTTCTATAAATCCGTTCCAAAATGGAAGAGGCAAATTTTTTTTTTTTTTTTTGGGAGGGAGAGGCTTGATGAAAAATTAAGGAAAAATTTTTAGGTTTTAGGAGAGAACTGAAAATCTTTCCTGAGTTTGTTCACCCATAATTGGTTAGTTTATATAGAAGGTGTTGTGCACATTGGGTGTTGGGTGGGTAGGCCGGTGTGTTAGTTGAAGGATGAATGTGGCCGTGATTGTGTGCTATTTTAGGCGGTTGGGACTTTGACACGTGGGCTGAAAATTTTTGTTTTTGTTTTGTTTTTGTATTTTTAATTTGGGAGGGGGCAAATTCTGGAGATTCTAACGAGGCGTGCAATTACTGGTCAAATGAGAGGAGCAGGAGGGGCAGAGAGGGAGAGGGGTTGGTGGGAAGAACTAATGCAGGAAAGCACAACGTCATCTTATTCCACCAAGCCACAAGAAGCATAAATATGAGAAAAAGGAAACATAGAAAAGGAATAATAAAATGGGAAAAGCTAAAAAAATAAAGGGATTAATATTTGAGGAATTGTGACGTGAGAAGTGAGCAGTAACTTGGAAGTACATATCGCCAACCTAGAAATCATAATGACACCCAAAATCAGAAGAAAATGACGAGTACATCAAATGGAACTTAACATTGTGCATGATTGGTTTGGTTCACAGAACCAAAATGCAAACATAGTTTGTGTGCTAGGTATTTTGTTATTTTTAGCTCAAGACTTCACTTCCCACTTCATCAAAACTCTTGAGCGTTAAAGGCAAGAAATTATACCTTCAAAATGAGAAATGGTAATGGCTTAATTGATTAAGTTGCCTATAAAGTCTAATAATAATGTCATTAACTGGTGGAGCTGCGTTGTGATGAGGGGGCATTTTAAAATTTAAATTTTCACTCTTATTTTATAGTTTAAAATTCATATTATACCTCTATTATGAAAGAAAATTACAACCGTTTTCCCACAAAATAATGAAAAATTATTGTTGTGTCCTTATAAAATAATTGAAATATATTATTGTATCCTCACAAAATAATTCAAATTTGTTGTTATGCCTTTATTTTTTTTAAAAAAATTACAATTATGCCCCATTTAATTGTTGAAATATGCAATTATCTTCTCGTTCAATAAAATTATATTTCTAATTTTTTATGTAATACTTCCACTAAGAAAAAGTTATGGCTTCACCATTGTTCCCCTTTATGTAGTCTATACCAAAACAAAATGATCAATATTGCTGGAATATATGGTTTGGATGTAAATCGCTTATAACTTTAATTCTTAAGCCACCGAATTTTGAATTAAGCCAACAATGCCTATAATATTTATGAATCTTAGATAGACATGGTACCTAATAGTCATTGTTGATGCTTACTGTTGTCCGGCGTCGGATCAACACTCACGTGTGGCTACGCACGTTCTGACCTCTTCTTAGGCTTGCCCCTGACCGAGAGTGTGTACCTACAAGAAAGATGGTTCGAAGAATAGTGGGGTTAGTCAATAGACAAGGGCTCTCCGATACTCAAGGAAGGTATTGCTCGGCAGAGGTCGGCAGCTAGTTAGGTGTGAAGAAGTCTCTCTCTCTAGAATGTCATAAATGCATCCTATTTATAGGCTACCACTTGGATCGGGTGCAAGATGGGTTTTGCCCATCACCCAGGTGTCACATCAAGGTGTGTCAGGCAGTAGGTAACAAGTGTCGCGCCCATCGTCCAATGGATTGGACTCTATCGGATGGCAGCGCATTTGCCTGGTGTTGGCCTACAAGGGCGAGTAGTAGCCTATTTTTATGAGTAACGTGGTCCGACCCGAGCTACCATACATCCCGAGGTGGCAGCCTTTTTGGGGCGCGCCCTTGGATGCCTGAGAGGCACCTCGGGAAGAAGTATAAAGCGTCGGGGCCTGACAGTAAGCTCCCTGAGGTCTGCCGAGCTTAATTGCCGACCACCAAAGTTAATGTCCTCGGTGGTGGCGCCGAGCTTACCCTCAACATTAGCCCCCTAGTTCACCTGGTCGGTGTTCGGCCGGGTGGACTATGCCGAGTGGGTGAGGTCGGCTCAAAGAAGGAAGACCAAACAACACTTGGAAGCAGGGTGAGGTGAAAAGACGCGCGGATCAGACGGGGGACGCGTGTCGCATCGCGGCCGTCTATGCGATTGTCAGGCGTATTAATTGCCCCTCCTGGGTTTTCGCGCTCGAGTTTCCGGCCCAAAATGGCTATAAATAGGGCCTCCTCCTTTGTAATTTACACTTCATTTTTAGAAATTTTACGCCCGAAGAGTTTAGCTGCCGAGCTCAAGTTAAATAGCCGAGGACATCATCTCCCGAGCTCAAGCTACCGAGAACCCTAGCAGGTAATTTCCCGAGTGAAAATGAGTGATTTGTCCGACTCCTAGAACGTAGAGGTTTCATGGTCGGAAAGTAGTGAGGAGAGCAGTAGCTCTTCTTCCACCCAATCCGACGCCAAAGTGGCGTCCCCAAGATGGGACGGGGCCGGTCGGCTGGAGCAGATCCTAAGGGTCGATTCCCAGACGGTACCCGAGCAGGAGTTTTTAAACATGCTGGACGGGCGTAAGCTCATTAGGTCATCCAGGGAGCAAGACCCTTATGTGGGGGCGGCGACAGCGGGCTCTTCTCGAGTTCTTCCAAGGGAGAGGACCGAGCTTTAGGCCCGCGAGGATGCTCCGAGCACCTCTGGTCAGAGTGCTGGGGCCCCGGTCCAAGTCGTAGGGGTGATCATGGTTGATGTCTCCAATGAGGAGCATGCAGCCGAGGAGTCTGAGGCGGAGCAGCCGGAGATGGAGCAGGAGGTCCAGGTCACCCGCGTGCGGGGTGTAACGGCATATCGGGTAAGTCGTCATGGGCAAACCTCGGCGGCGGGCTATACGAGCGCCATCACGGAGTTGCGGTTAGAGAACCTACGCGCCGAGTATGGCATCCCGGCCGATGTGATTCTCGCCGTTCCCGGTGAGGGAGACTCACCTTTAGACACGCCGGAGGGATTCATCACGCTCTACGCCGAGTTCTTCAGGGTCGGGCTGCGTCTACCATTCCATCGCTTTCTCCACCGGGCACTCAATGACTTTAACGTGTTCCCGGCTCAACTGAACCCGAACAGCTATGGGTTACTGATGTTGGAAACAAAGTGCGTAGCAAAATTTTTAAAAATTTTCATCATAGTATTTTTCAAAATACAAGTTTGACATGTTATATGTATAAATTAAACAGATCTTACTAACCTCAGTGTGCCGAAGAACCTCCGCGACCTGTGTAGAGAAGTAACGTTCCAGAAAAGCCTCAACCAACTGGTCTTCTTTGCTATTCTCTATCCACAACCGGAGTGAGTGTGGGCTTACACGTACAGCTCTTCCACTGGTGACTCTCCTTCCAACCAACAGAGAGAACCCAAAGCTAGTGTTCGTGATTTGTGAACAAAAGCTTTCAGGGAGTTTACAGATGCTCACTAGAAGAGTATCACTCTTAATCTCTCAAATTGATCTTAGTAAATCATTAGACTCACTCCCTTTTTATACCTATTGGTCCTAGGGTCAGTCCATATCAGATTAGGTCTCAAAAAATCGAAACAGAATCAAGTTCAGATCAATATCTGATAAGATACGCGTGAAAAACGCGTAATCTTATGTGCGCTGATAGGCAGGCCGAACTGTCTGATAGGCAGGCCGAACTGTCGAGAAAAAATCTCCGCGAATCTTTTATTTTCCACCCGAGATTCTAAAGGATAAAGTCTCAGTTTTGATTCAAATAGCCCAATAGAAAAGATATCTGATCAAAACAAACTTTATCAAGATAATCTCTAAGAAAATAAATTAATTCACAATAATTCTACAAGTTTATCTTGATCCAATTTATCCAAAATTAAATTAACCGATAAACAGACAAGAATTATCTGATCACAATAATTCAACAAGTTTATCTTGAACTAATTTCTTACAAAATTAATTCAACCAATAAACAGACATGAATTATTTGATTCTTATAATTTTTAAACCAATCTGATAAATCCGACATAAGTCACCAATTATTGGAAAAGCACGCCGTGTCGTTACAGGATTTTGTGAGCTAGCAAAGGGGACCAAAATGGACCTATAAAGTTCAAGCTTATGATAATTATGAAACCCAATATCCCAGATATACATTTCACAATTATCAACTCCAACGCTACTCCACTAAAAGCTTGGAGCTGCACTCTCGAACTTTATAGAATTACGAAGCTCGTGTAGCTAAGTCTCCATGACATATCATAGTGTATCGCATCCCCATATGATCATGCATAATCGGCTTAAGGACAAGTTCTGTCTTACCTTCCCGATTATTTTTATCTTACGTTTCATTGTCTCACCATTAGAAAACTTTCCATCCAAAGATAGTATACCATTCGGTTACACCTATGTATCCAAATGGTTGAGCGCTCCAGTTTTCCAATTACAGGACAACGCATATAAGAGGATATCATTACTCCTAAAGAGGAGCTATGGATTCCATATCTATGAATAACAAGTCTACGCTATCAAGAGTCATGCCTCCAACGTACCGGCATGCATGCCACTATAGAGATGTGGGAGTCACCTATTGGTACATCAAAAGACACAAGTCGAGACAACGGACCCATTATTCATCTCAGGATTAAGATACAATACAAATGATTGTCTAAAGTGAATCGATTTGCCAAGACAGAATTATTAATCCAAATCAATTCACTTTATGTCCCGATCCAACACATCGTCACCTATGACAACGCGCCAATGTTTCTATTCACGGAGTCCAACTCCGATGGCCAAGACAAACCATATCCCAAAAGGGATATAGACAACATAACAATCTTTACATGAATAAAGCGCCCAACTTTATTCCCTCGATTGCGGATCATATGTTTTAGACCATCACCCTAAGAATTGTGTCTTCCGCATAATCATCCCATCATATGCCCAATTCTTAAGGTTTAGACTGACAGTCTCAGACTACTGTTTGCTTATCATACATTCAACAAATATGAACGTAAAGAGGACAATATTTGGTATATATAAATGAATAAATTTTTTATTGATAAAAATGTCTCCAAAAACGTATTACATTTTTACTCCTTAGAGCATACATGTCTAACAACTGATCGGGATGTACATCCTATGGAAGTACCACCGGAGTACCGAGATGCCGCTGGAAGCCTTCAAACAAGTATTCAAGATGAAGAAGCTTCCTCGGCAGTCCGGCTGGTACTACTTCACCGGCTTCAGGAAGGATTTTATCATGGGCAACCCCGACTCAGACAAGTTATGGAAGTACGAGTGGTTCTACGCTGGGGGGAACTTTTTAGCTCGAGCCGGTGAAACCGTCCCCGAGGATGAGCAAGTGCCGAGGTCGTTTGAGCAGGGGCACGTTTAGACCAAGCGTCCTTGGGCACCGAGCCGCGTAATAAAGGCCGTGGACAAGTTGTTTGAGAAGCCAGAACCGTCCAGACAACAGTCCTTCCTTCTGAGGAAGGACACTTTATCCAGTTACGGTTGGTTTGGGGAGTCCAGCAACCTTCCCTGAGCTGTCCGTCCTGTCCGGGAGGCCGGGCAGGTTACAATTGCTCGTCCGAGTGCCGCGGACGTTCCAGGGCCAAGCACTTCCCGGTTCAGGTGGCCGACGAGGGAGCCTTCTACGTCCAATTCTGAGGACTCGTCCAGTGGCTCCTTCGATGCGGGGCCACCTGTAGCCGACGAGGACCTCGAGGACGTGATTAGGTTCCTATACCCGTCTCGTCGACTCCGGATCGGAGGTCAGCCTAAAACTTTATTTTTAATCACCCCTGTTTTATCCCAATCTCACTTTGACTTTGCTCTTCCTTGTGTAGAAATGACGGCACCGACCTCCCATGCTGACAGGCATGCCCAGATAGCAAATTTGAGGAAGGACAAGGGCAAGGCTATCGACACCGGGAGAAAACATAAGCGGACACCGATGCCCGAGCTCCCAACCCGCACCGGACAAACCTCCTCATCAGTCCAAGTTTCACCACCTCCACCACAGCCGACCAGGGCCTCGCCAGAGGTCGCTTTAGTAGACGAGGCCGCCAGGGGTTCTTTCGAGGACTTGCAGAGAAGGCGCTCAGACTACCGTGGTGCGGTTCTTGAGCGCCTCAGAGACGCGGTTCCCCAGGATGACTTCTTCATGAACATCTGGGGTGAGGACTTCCAGAGTCTGTGCAACATGGCCCTTCGAGCCACTGCCTCTGTAAGTATCTGAGCTAATCAATAGTTCTCCTTGTAATATATTGCCGAGGACTAACGTCTTAATTTTTGCAGTCGAGCGCCATTGTCCATATGGTGCACTCCATCGGGATGAAGGAGATCCACAAGGAGAAAGGGATGCACAAAAAGGTGGACTCCGACAAGAAGCTCAATGAGAAGAACATTGAGCTAGACCAAGCCAAGGAGTCTCTCACACGATCTCAGGAGGAAGCTCAGAAGGCAAAGGCCGAGGCCGAGGATATGTCGAGGCTGCTCAAAGAGGCGGAGGATAAAGCCGCACGGCTTGAGGGGCAGCTCGCAACCCTGCAAGCGGAACACCAGCATTTTGTGACCGGGCTCCCCGACCGCTTAGCCAGTGCGGTCGAAGAATTTAAAACATCCCCGGAGTATGCCGATCTCTACTACGACAGCATGACAGATCTCCGCGACCACCTGATAGAAAAGCACCCCGAGGCAGCGGGATTCGACTGGCCGGTCATCGTTGAGCTGGACCAAGATGATGCCGAGCAACAGCGGGGTGTCGAAGGCGAGGTCGTCGTAGTGGACGGTGACGACGACGGGGATGAGCAGGCCACCGAGAGAGGCAGGGACGAGGACGCGGCTGGGGACGAGACCCAGGCCGATTGAACTCTTTTCTCTTTTTTTTTTTGTATTTGGTTTCGGGAGGTGCCCGGTTTCCTTGTACCTCCCTGATAAATAAAGATTCCCGTTTTCCTTCATTGTTTTCTTACGTGTAGTTCTGTTTTATTTTACATCCCACATAATTTTCAAAGTTAGGCGCTTCTCAGGGAGGATCCCAGGTTGGGAACTAGCTATCTCGACAGCCATAAAGTTGGCTCTACTTTGCCTTGCTCGCTCAATTTTTCCGAGCATGTAGGTTTGGTACCTCTATTGTCGAGTTGTCCGAGCAGAGGTAAATGGAACCTCTGTTCTAAGTTAATCCGAGTAGTACTTCTGTTCTCGGTCACCTCGAGTAGTTATCCTTACCTGCTTAGTTATCCAAGCAGGTTTAGGTTTCTGATCTCGGTCGGGCAGAATATAGACGGCGTATAATCACCCTTACCCTGTTGCCCCCCCTAGACTTGTTTAAGTTTTAAAGAAACTTTACAAGTGCAGGAGTCGTCAGACATATATTGTGCCAAGCAACTTACCGGGTCGTCTGTACGGCGACAGACCTAGGATCGGTGTACCGACCAGCCCTCCAGCTCGGTATAATAAGGATGACTCTCCCTTGGTGGGAGTTAATGTCTTGTCCTCTGAGCTGAAGTTGTGGCATTTTGGATTTACTTTTCCTTTAAACACATTGCTCAGGTGGAATGATATTAGGGAAGTTGTGCTCCATTAATGTAATATATACATAGATTTTTCTAACCATGTTCAGCAGGTCTAGTTACAAAAGAATTGTGGCTAGAGGTCAAAAAGAAGTCTGGCTCTGAATTTTAAGAATAGAATCTTTTTAAGAGCTCGGCATTCCATGGATGCTCGAGCTGATTCCCCTCCTTATCGGTCAACCTGTAAGTGCCTGGTCGTATGATACCTTCGACTCTAAATGGACCTTCTGATTTTGGACCAAAGGACCCGAGACCGGGTTGTTGAACCGTGACCTTCTTCATCACCAAGTCACCAACTTTAAAGCTTCTTGGCTGAACCCTTTTGTTGTAATACCGAGCTACCACCTGGTTCCGAGCTGCGTTACGAATCGATGCTCGGTTTCTTTTTTCTTCAAGTAGATCGAGCTCAGTCAACATGAGCTCCGCGTTCAGAGCCTCCTCATATCGCTCAACCCTTAAGCTCAGTAATCCCATTTCGGCTGGAATGACAGCCTCTGCCCCGTAGACCAGGGAGAACGGTGTCTCGCCAGTCGCAACTCGGGTAGTCGTCCGGTATGCCTAGAGCACTAGGGGTAGTTCGTCAATCCACGCACCCTTAAGCCCCTTGAGTTTTTTCTTCAGGTTATCTGTAATTGTCTTGTTCACGGCCTCAACCTGGCCGTTACTCTACGGATAGCTCGGGGAGGAGAAAACCTTCTTAATGCCGAGCTTCTCGCATAGATGTCGTAGACCCGAGGAGTCAAACTGTTTGGCATTGTCAGTCACAATAGTGTGCGGGATTCTGAACCGGTAGACGATGTTTTTCCATACAAAGTTGATACACTTGGCTTCGGTCATGTTGGTACAGGGTTCAACTTTGATCCACTTCGTCAAATAGTCTATGGCGACAATACAGTATCTGAATTGCGAGCAGGCCGGCGGGAGAGGTCCGATCAAGTCGATGGCCCACTTTGTAAACAGCCATGCCGAGGTTACTGGATTGAGAGGCTCGGCGTGTGAGCCTAGCATTCTAGCAAATTGCTGGCATTTGATGCATTTTCGTGCAAAGTTCCCGCAGTCTTGCTGCATGGTGGGCCAGTAGTATCCCTGCCAGAGGCACTTTTGGGCCATGGAGCGTCCTCTGGAATGATTGCCACATAGGCCTTCGTGGATCTCGCTCATTAGATATTCGGTCTCCTTGGGGTCCAAGCATCTTAAGCATGGCGTAGTGTAGCCTCGCCGGTATAACTTTCCTCCAATCATCGAATACCGGGCTGAGTTATTACGTACCTGACGTGCTTCTTCTCGATCGTCGGGTAACTCAGCTGTGGTCAGGTATTGGATGATCGGGTCCATTCAGGTACATGTTGGCTCCCCGGCCAGGCTCACGACCTCCTTGACTATGCTTGGTTCAGGCAGTCTTTCAATGGGAACCGACGTCAAGTCACTTCCACCTAATCCGGAAGCTAGTCGGGCTAGGACGTCGGCTTCTGCATTTTCAGACCGGGGGATTTGCTTAAAAGAATAGAACTTGAATTGCCCAAGAAGTTGTTTTGCTTCCTTTAAATATGCCACCATCGAGTCTGCCCGGGCCTGAAATTCTCCAGTGACTTGCTGCACCACTAGCATTGAGTCACTGTAGATGGTGAGGCGATCGACGCCGAGATCTCGGGGGATTCGTAGTCCGGCCAGCAAAGCTTCGTACTCTGCCTCGTTGTTAGAGGCCTTGAAGTCGAACCGGAGGGCATAGATGACCTTGTACCCGTCCGGGCTTGTTAGGATCAGCCCGGCCCCTGATCAGTCGACGCAGGTGGAGCCGTCGACGTGTAGTTTCCAGTCTGGCTCTAGGGAAAGGTCTTGTTCACTGCAACCAGCTGTATCAGGCTCTTCAATGGGTGACTTCTCGACTTGTGGAGTTGCCTTACCGGCTTCTGCAAATTCGGCAATGAAATCCGCGAGGACTTGAGCTTTTATTGCCGTTCTCAGCATAAAATTCACATCATATTGGCCCAGCTCAACCGACCACTTGGCCATTCGGTCTGATATCTCTGGGCTCTGCAAAACTTGCCGTAGTGAGAACTTGGTCGGGACCTTGATAGTGTGGCCTTGGTAATATGGTCGCAGATTTCGGACCGATGTTATTAAGGCAAAGGCCAGCTTCTCCAGCGGTGGGTACCGCTCCTCGGCACCTTGGAATGCGTGGCTGGTATAATAAACTGGTCTTTGGATCCGGTCTTCGTCTCGGACCAAGACCGAGCTAACAACTTTCTCTGACACGGCTAAATAGGCGATTAAAACCTCACCGGGCAAAGGTTTGGATAGGAGTGGGGGCGTAGCTAGGTAAGTTTTTAAGCTTTGAAAAGCTTCCTCACACTCCCTACTCCACTCAAACCTCCCTTTAAGTGCCTTAAAAAAAGGGTGGCACTTGTCGGTAGCCCGGGAAATAAATCTTGACAAAGCAGCCACCATGCCAGTAAGCCTTTACACGTCCTTTACCGTCCGAGGGGAATGCATGTCGATAATTCCTTGGGCTTTCGTCGGGTTGACCTCGATTCCTAGTTGATTGACTAAAAATCTAAGGAACTTGCCCGAGCTAACGCCGAAAGCGCATTTCGCCGGGTTGAGTTTCATCCCATATTCTCGGAGAATGTCGAAGCTAGCTCGGAGGTCGGCCATGTGGTCCTTCACTTGGACAGATTTTACCAACATGTCGTCCACGTAGACCTCCATAGTTTTCCCGATCAGCCGAGCAAACATCTTATTAACGAGGCGTTGATAAGTAGCCCTGGCGTTCTTGAGGCCAAACGGCATTACAACGTAACAGTATAAGCCCTGGTCAGTAACGAACGAGGTTTTGACTTGGTCTTCCTCAGCCATTCTTATCTGATTATACCCGGAGTATGTGTCCATAAAACTCAAAAGCTCGTGGCCGGTTGTGGCATCGACGAGCTGGTCTATCCGAGGCAGTGGGAAGCAGTCTTCCGGGCAGGCCTTGTTGAGATCGGTGTAGTCAATACAGACCCGTCATTTGCCATTCGCCTTTTTGACGAGGACAACATTCGCTAACCATTCTGGGTATTTGACCTCTCTGATGAACCCAGCCTTCAGAAGTTTCTAGACTTCATCATTGATTGTAGCATATCTCTCCGGGTTAAAGGCCCTTCGTTTTTGTATCACCGGCCTGTGGCCAGGTTGGACGTTGAGCCGATGGCTGATGATGCTCGGATCAATGCCGGGCATGTCCTCATGGGACCATGCGAAAACGTCTCGGTATTCGAAAAGAAGGGATTCCAGATCGGCCCGGATCTCAGGTCGTAACTGTGATCCGAGTTGGACTGTGCATTCAGGCCTTTCAGGGTCCAGGGAGAACGGCACTAAGTCTTCGACCGGGGTGCCCCTAACCTCTTCCTCGGGCAACCTGGGGTCCAGGTCTGCCAGCATCTTTGGTGCCGGGTCGGTTGGGAAATCGGTCTCGTCGACCGAATAGACGGCCAGGACTCCATGTTGCTGAGCTGAGGCTGCTCGGACAGCGTTTGCGTAGCAAGCCCTGGAGTCCGTCTGGGATGAGCGGATCACTCCAACGCCCCCGTCAGTCGGGAACTTCATCGCCGAATGATACGTCGAAACAATGGCCTTCAATCCGTTCAGCGTCGGCCGACCGATGATGATGTTGTACTGGGAGGGTTTGTCGACAACTAAAAAGTCGACTACCCGAGTAATCCTTGCAGCTCCTTCTCCGAAAGTTATCGGCAGACTGACCTTCCTGGTTGCCCGGACACATTCCCCTGCGAAGCTGAAGAGCGGGGTCCGAACCGGGACTAATGGGGCGTTGCTTATCTTCAACCTGTCGAATGCTTGTTTGAAGAGGATGTCTGCCAAACTGTCATTGTCGATTAAGACACGCCGTACTACATTGTTGGCGATGGGCAGTTCGCATACCAAGGCATCGTTGTGAGGATGCATCAATCGATCCTTTTCTTCTTCAGTGAAAGTGAACGGGGTGTCTTCTTGACAGCATATCTTGTTGATGTGCTCGGACACATTTATGAACTCACCCCGTTTGATCCGCCGAGTTTCTCTGACGTAAGATCGCCGCCCACTCGACGTGTCCCCGGTAACAGGCCCGCCGAATATCGTGTGAACAATATTCGGGGGATCCGAGGCGTTCCCAACGTCGGTCCTAGGTCGGTTCTGTACGTCTCGGCTCGACGAATCGTTCCTTCCAGAAGCGGTCCTCGGGGTTATAACCCGCTCGACGAATTCCTATAAAAGTCCTTCTCGGACCAGTCTTTCGATCTGGTCCTTCAACTGGATGCATTCCCGAGTAGTATGCCCCATATCCTTATGGAATTCACAAAATTTTGACTGATTGCGCTTCACCCTGCTCCCTTGGAGCTTGGGCGGTGGTGTTAGCAAATTCTTGTCACCAACCTAGGCGAGCACCTCATCGATGGTCGCCACCAAGGGTGTGTAGTTTTGAAACTTACTGGTTGGCCCCTTTGGCTTATCGGCTTTCTCCTTCTTCTGTTTCTTGGCATGCTCGGCACTGCCCTGTTTCGGCGCCTTTTTCTGCTTCTTATCCTTCTTTGTTCCGCTTGGGCCAGCCTCTTCCCGGCGGCTCTTCATGTATTCGGCGGCGTCCGCTTGTCTCTGGGCATACCCAAGCATTTGGGAAAACGTGCTCGGCTGCTCAAATGCCAAAGACCAGGTCAGCTTTTCGTCTCGAAGGCCCCCTACAAAAATGTGTTTGAAGGTCTCGTCTTCGACGTGCTTGACCTCGAGAGCTGCCTGGGTAAACCGGTTAATGTAATCCCTGACGCTGCCATCTCCCTGCTTAACGGCATACAGGCAAGTTATTTCTCTTCTCCGCGTCTTAGTTGTGGAGAATGCGGAGGAGAAGGCATCGGCTAGATGCCGAAAAGAAGAAATTGACCCAGGTTCGAGTCGTCGGAACCACTGCCGGGCAGGGCCCGTAAGAGTGAGTGAGAAGGCTTTGCACATTGCCGCATCGCTGGCATTCTGCAGTAGCATGTGTCCCCGAAAGAGTTCGACATGCTCATTAGCATCAGCGATCCCATCATAAGACTTGATCTGCGGGACCTTGAACTTTGGCGGCATGGGCGCCCGCATTATGTTATCCGGAAAAGGTGGGTCCTGAGCCCCTGTCTCATCTAGACCGAATCTACAATTTCAGATCTCGTCAATTTGTCGCTATAGTGCCCGGAACTAGCGGCTATTGGTGTCTTCAGGCAGTTCGACCCGATAGGGTACTCCGCCCTCAACACGGTCTCCAACTCCAGCATGGCGGTTTCTGTTTATTCCTTGAGACCTGAGCCGGTCAAATACCGAGGCTCGAGAACCTTGTGGTGAAGGAGCATGGGCCGCTTGGCGTCCCATACGGCGTTCCTGAACTAGTCTATTGTCAGTCGGGATTCCTCTGGTGGATCCTACAGACTACTCGCATTGGCCTTCTTGTGGGTCGGCTGGACTCGCTCAACCCGACCTCTGGCCTGGTCATCTTGGGCCGGGGGCAGCAGAGCTGGTGCAGCTTGCCGTTGAGCTTGCTGTGCAAGCTGCTAAGTTAGGATCCGGACCGCGTCTGTAAGTTCTCGGATCGAATCTTGGGCGGCTGGGGCATCCACCGGCTCTGCCCTGGCCGTACTTCCTTGCCCCCCGAATCGGGATCTCACGGTCTGAGGATGGCCCTAGGCCGACCTGTGGTTGGTTGCCTATTTCTCGCCTCGCCCGACCCCTCCGGTCGGGCTGTCTCATCTCTGGCGTTACCTCGAGTTGTCATCTCGGGAGCCGGAGGTGATGTAGCTAAAGTTGGGATGAAGGGGTAGGAGCCCTCCTTCTAGCACCAAAATGTTGATGCTTACCATTGTCCAGCGTCGGATCAACACCTACGTGCGGCTACACACGTTCTGACCTCTTCTTAGGCTTGCCCCTGACCGAGAGTGTGTACCTGCAAGAGGGATGGTTCGGAGAATAGTGGGGTTAGTCAATAGACAAGGTCTCTCCGATGCTCAAGGCAGGTATTGCCCGATAGAGGTCGGCAGCTAGTTAGGTGTGAAGAAGTCTCTCTCTCAAGAATGTCATAAATGTATCCTATTTATAGGCTACTACTTGGATCGGGTGCAAGATGGGTTTTGCCCATCACCCGGGTGTCACATCAAGGTGTGTTAGACAGTAGGTAACAAGTGTCACGCCCATCACCCAATGGATTGGACTCTATCGGACGGTAGCGCATTTGCCTGGTGTTGGCCTACAAGGGCGAGTAGTAGCCTATTTTTATGAGTAACATGGTCCGACCTGAGCTACCGTACATCCCGAGGTGGCAGCCTTTTTGGGGCGCGTCCTTGGATGCCTGAAAGGCACCTTGGGAAGAAGTATAAAGGGTCGGGGCCTGACAGTAAGCTCCCTGAGGTCTGCCGAGCTTAATTGCCGACCACCAAAGTTAATGTCCTCGGTGGTGGCGCCGAGCTTACCCTCAACAGTCATCATCATGCAATAGTGTAGAGATCGATTAAATACTGTGCCATTAATTTATAGGACACAAGGGAGTTTTTCATTTTTTTTTGGATGAATGACAGATAAAAGTTATACTTACTTTTTTAATGGCGAGACTGGTTATTCCAAGTTAGATAAATTAGGTCGGCCAATAAGTTGGCTTTGTTAAATGTCATCCATAAAGAGGACCAAACCCATTCCAGTCTATAGTCTGTATCCATAGCAACAACATTTTGGTGTGGGTCTCACGTAATACTTGGTCATCATATTTGCCTACTAGGACTTAGTCATTTAGAGTTAGGGTCCGTTTGATAAATAGATTTAAGTTGTATTTGTAATTCTTTTGATTTGAGTATTATGATTTGAATTATATGATTTAAATTGCAATCCGAGTTAACGCTTGGTTGGGAGAATGATTAAAAATTCTAGTAAGGAACAAAATCTAAATCTATGTTTAGTAAGTTTTTAAAATCGTAATTTGAGTTATGAATTTGTGTTTGGTACATTACAATTTCAGATTTAGATTTTTGTACTCATTTTTTAAAATAAAAATATTTTTACATATTTTAAAAACAATACCAAACGGCCTAATAGTTCATAATAAGAAAGGTAACTAATCAAAAAAAAAAAGAAAGAAAAAAAAGGTAACTAGACTTTGAAGAATTCATTGCAAAAAAGCCAAAAAAAAAAAAAAAAGTCATTAGAATCTCGGAAAACAACCACGTACATAAAAAAGAGGGAATATTACATTAATTTTCGTTCTATAATACAACTTGGAAAATTATATGAAACGAAAAAGAGATAATACAATTCCAGAAAAAAAAAAATATATAAAGAAGAAAAAAAAAAGAGACTTACAGTTATGAAACTTATTTTTCTTTACATGTGTTTCAGTCTCTTTCCGTGAACAAAATTTAAAAATACACAAATTATATTTGAAAAAAAAAAAGTATAGCGTTTTTGTTCTTCTTTTTCTTTTTCTTAGTTGATCGGAATCGGAGCGCCATTCCATTCCTTCAAACAGTCGAGAATCGGATCAATCAGCTTTCCATGGCTCATTGCAGTGAAGACCTTGTCGCACTCCTCCCCAGGCGACCGGACCTTCTCTCCGGTCAAGAACTCCGTCCCCAACTCCTCCCTCAAGAACCTGTAGATCGGATACGATCGGCACTCGGAAATCCTGTTCGGAATCGCCGGCTTTCCATTCTCCACATCGATCCTCGCGCTCTCCACCTCCTTCGGCAACGCGGCCTTGATCTCCACCTCGAACGCCGCGATCTTCTGGAAGATCGACGTGGTCGGCTCGATCTCCTTCTCGCCGTTGCTGATAGCGTGCTCCACGAGGACCTGCCTCAGCTTCTGCATCAGAGGATACGTGACGCTGCATGGATCGTCGATGTAGGCGAAGACGTGCTCGCGGTCGACGACGGTGAGGAGATCCTTCTCGCAGAACCTCGACGGGTGGAGCTCGCCATTTTGGCCAGTGGTCAACACTCGCTTCGCGACCTGGCTCACTGTGCTCTTCACCGCGCTCTTCAGATTCTCCTCCAGGTGCCTCAGATCCACGGCTTGGCAGAGCGCGATCAAGAATGTCGAGGACATTAGCTTCAGAATCTCCACCGCCTCGGCGGTTTTGCGCGAAGAGATCAGGCCCAGAGAGTTCACGTCTTGGTTATGTTGTTCGGCGCTCTGGACGTGGTTCGTCACCGGGTTAGCCAAGAATTGAAGCTCGGAGCAGTAAGAAGCCATGGCGATTTCGGCTCCCTTGAAACCATAATCCAAGCTCGGATTCCGACCACCGGAGAGATTCGACGGGAGTCCGTTGTTGTAGAAGTCATTGACGAGCTCGGAGAATTGAGCGAACATCAATTTCCCGATCGAAGCTATGGCTAATCGAGTGTTGTCCATGGAAACGCCAATCGGAGTACCCTGGAAATTGCCGCCATGCAGGGCCTTGTTTCTCGAAACGTCGATCAAAGGATTGTCGTTTACGGAGTTGATCTCCCGCTCGATCATCCTCGTCGCTGATCTGATGACCTCGATCTGTGGGCCCAGCCATTGGGGAGATGTTCTGAGGGCGTAGCGGTCTTGTTTGGGCTTTTGGAGTGGGTCAGTTTCGTGGACCTTTTGGGCATGCTTTATGTAGGCGCTGCCTTCCAGGATGTGCTCCATTATGGCAGCGGCCTCAATCTGGCCCGGGTGGTGTTTGAGTTTGTGGGTCAAGTGGTCCGTGAATTCGGGCTTTCCAAGCATGACCTCGGCAAAGATTGCGGACAAGATCTCCGAGAGGACGGCCAGGATGTTGACCTCGAAGAGGACGACAGAGGCCAAGCCTGACCCAACTGCAGTCCCGTTAACCAGGGCCAGACCCTCTTTGGGCTGGAGCTCGAAGAAATCGGTCTCGATATGGGCCTCTTTGAATGCTTCGGCAGCGGACAGCAACTCTCCGTTGGGCCCAACAGCTTTGGAATTGGGCCGACCCGTGAGAAGCCCGGCAATGTAGGAGAGTGGGACCAAGTCACCCGAGGCAGTGATGGTGCCACGTAGGGGGAGGCATGGGGTGATGTTGTGGTTGAGAAGCTTGGTTATGGCCTCCAGGATCTCGAATCGGATGCCGGAGTAGCCTTGGAGGAGGGTGTTGATCCTCACGAGCATCGCCGCCCGCGTCCCCGAGTGAGGCAATGTGTGGCAAGATTCTGTTCCGTCGCCGAAGATTCCGGCGTTCAAGAATCTGCATGCATGAACCAAATTCGTTTAGACGTGCTAAGACCAAAATAAAAGAAAAGCATGCATATGTACAATGGTGGAACTAAATAAAACATACGGTTAAAAAAATTTCTGAAGTAATTCAGTTATAGAGGTAGCATCTAGGGTAGAATAAATTTTCTGTATAATCGTTTTTTATTTCCAAGTCATAGAAGTTGCCATTTGGGAAAATTTTTAAATTTTGTAGTCATAAGATCGTAATAAAATACAAGGACGTAATTGTCCCAATATGTCAAATTCAAGACGTGCAATTCATCGGATGGGCTCCATTGTGATTAGCAAATCAGCAAATTTTTTTTTGGAAGAACACTCTTATTTAAACTCATAGAGTTACAATCACACTACTTACAAAACAACGAGTTTTAGTTTAATTTATATTATATTTTTTAAACTAAAACTCACTGTTTTATTAGTAATAGGATTTTAAACCTATAGAGATAAAAATAATTTTTTTTTCAAATAGGGCAATAATAATTGATTATACAAGGGACTTCCAATGTAGAATGATTTATTATTATTATTATTGTTAGAAGTGTAAGGAAATGATCTTTTCTTGACACCGGCAGATGAACGGGTTTTAAAATTATTATTATTACAAGTGTAAGGAAATGATCTTTTCTTGACACAAACAGACGAACTGGTTTTCAATAGAAAATAAACAGCTGTTGGGATTTCGTCAATCCTGAATTAAATAATTTTCTCAAGAACCTTATTGCAAGCAACGTTATGCGATATGGAAATAAATTTAAAAGAAAAAAAAAAAGAAGTAATAAATATAGACATTATATATGCATAATATAATAGACCTCATCTATTCAATGCAGCGGCAGAATCTGCCAAGTACAACTAGTTTATGACAAGTCAAGTTCCTTTATTTTTTTGGGTGAAAACATTAACTTTTTTTTTCTTCCCTTGCCTTTCTCATAAATATTATTTTTTTAATCTATGTATATTACTCTCTATTTTCATCTCCACAATTCTAGTCAATCCACGTTCACTCATCTTTTACACCCATGTTTCTCTTTGAAGTAAAGCATACAAGAGCCAAATGGGACAAAGACAGGTCGTTTAATCCTTTTTAAAAGAAAACATAATATTATTATGCACACAAATATAAAAAACAAAACTCTGTTATCACTTCCTATTTCCTGTTATGAATAAGCCGTGTGAGTGAATGGAAGAGGTCAAACCTAATTTCCACTTAATTAAACTTGAACTAGTGATATTATAATATTTTCTGTGCTAATAGTACTCTGATAAATGATTTTCTCATATATATAAATATATATAGTTTTTTTTTTTGCAGCTGTATTAATTTTTATTCTCAGACTTTTTCTATGGGGTGTCTGGCAATATTATCTTCTTGCACATGATTTAAATTTCGCAATAAAGGAAACAGACAACTCATAGTCCATGATTAACAAAGATACGGTATTTCCTTTTTTTTTTTTTTGAAAGGACATATTTTATTTTCTTTTCTCTGTTATAAATAACAAATATTTTTTATTAAAAAAATTGTTTATCGAAAGTCTAATGGGATTTTTCTTTTCTTTTCTTATACAATGCTCATCTTAAGGCACGTGCACGTGCTAGGCAACAAGTATTTTGGGAGTTTTATAACAAGCTCGAATAATAAATCTGATCTGCCACTAGGATGTGGTTGGAATCCAATATTAGTGTATAAGAAAGATCCATCACTTGTCATGCAGTGATGGAATAAATATACGTGAATAAGGACCACGATTTAATGCATTAAACAGTTTTGCCTTACGAAACAATTCCTCAGTTTTTTCAAGCAAAAAATTAATTCAAACATATGAAGATTTGCCATTCCACTAAGAAGCCACCTAACTCATTTATAGAAAACACCAAAACGGTGTCTTTATGAGCTTGCAAATTATGATAGGAAATTTTTTTTAAGATGTGAAATGATACTGCTTGTTTTAGAAGTTACACTTTTATCAAATTTTGTTTGTTTCGTTTTTTTTTTTTTTTGAAGATTTGACCAAAAAAAATATACCGTCAATGAAAAAAAAAAAGTCCTTTTCATTTTTGAGGTTAAAATTTTAATATATAATGTATTTTTTAAATTGAAATATACTGTTTTAACATATTTAGCGGTAGTCTTATGAAATGGATCACATGACTGAGGAAGTTACGATAGAATTATAAAACGAGTTCTACGTGATATCCTAAAGTTTTTGACATAGATTAAAAAGGTTGTGGAGCAAAGAAAGAAAAACTATAGTATTGTATGCAACAACAACAACAACAACAACAAAAATCACCTGATTAGCTCCTTTTGAAGGGCTCCACCTTGCTTGGTTCTCCTGTGGGAGGTTGCACCAAAGCCAGTGGTGACACCATAGCTGTCTGTACCCTTACTCATGCTTTCCATGACCCAATCGCTGCTGGCCTTGACCCCAGCCCGGGCCACCTCCGCAAGCTCCACCCGTACCGCCGCGTCACGGGTGGCAATTGCCGCCACCTGCGAAATGGTCAGCGTCTCGCCGCCGAGCCGGACCACTGCTTTCCGGTACTCGTTGACCATGCGTTTGACGTCATCAAGGTGGCTCCCTTTGAGCGACTCTGCAGCCGCACCCCAGTTCAGCGGGTCCGCCTGATTATGACTATGATTAGTACTAGTGGTTGTGGTACCGCTAATGCAGTATGAGCTATTTCCAATGTTGTTGCTTTCCTTGGAAACTTCCATTGTGCTTTTTTCTTGGGAAATGACAAAGGAAAAATTTACCCAATTGGGAAATGAAGGAGAATATGGAAGAACAAATGAGCTGGGTAGAAATAATTATGAAATGAAACGAATCTATGTGTACGGTGCACTTCTATAAATCCGTTCCAAAATGGAAGAGGCAAATTTTTTTCCTTTTTTTTTTTGGGAGGGGGAGGCTTGATGAAAAATGAAGGAAAAATTTTTAGGTTTTAGGAGAGAACTGAAAATCTTTCCTGAGTTTGTTCACCCATAATTGGTTAGTTTATATAGAAGGTGTTGTGCACATTGAGTGTTGGGTGGGTAGGCCGGTGTGTTAGTTGAAGGATGAATGTGGCCGTTGATTGTGTGCTATTTTAGGCGGTTGGGATTTTGACACGTGGGCTGAAAATTTTTGTTTTTGTTTTGTTTTTTTTTTTTGTATTTTTAATTTGGGAGGGGGCAAATTTTGGTGATTCAAACGAGGCGTGCAATTACTGGTCAAATGAGAGGAGCGGGAGGGGCAGAGAGGGAGAGGGGGTTGGTGGGAAGAACTAATGCACGAAAGCACAACGTCATCTTATTTCACCAAACCACAAGAAGCATAAATATAAAAAAAAAAAAGAAAAACATAGAAAAGGAATAATAAAATGGGAAAGCCCATAAAAAATAAAGGGATTAATATTGGAGGAATTGTGACGTGAGAAGTGAGTGGTAACTTGGAAGTACATATCGCCAACCTAGAACTCATAATGACACCCAAAATAAGAAGAAAATGACGAGTACATCAAATGGAACTTGACATTGTGCATGATTGGTTTGGTTTACAGTACCAAAATGCAAACATAGTTTGTGTGCAAGGCATTTTGTTTATTTTAGTTCAAGAGTTCACTTCCCACTTCATCAAAACTCTTGAGCGTTAAAGGCAATAAATTATACCTTCAAAATAAGAAATGGTAATGGCTTAATTGATTAAGTTGCCTATAAAGTCTAATAATAATGTCATTAACTGGTGGAGCTGCGTTGTGATGAGGGGGCATTTTAAAATTTAAATTTTCACTCTTATGTTATAGTTTAAAATTCATATTATACCTCTATTATGAAAGAAAATTACAACCGTTTTCCTGCAAAATAATGAAAAATTGTTGTTGTGATCCTATAAAATAATTGAAATATATTATTGTATTCTTAGAAAATAATTCAAATATGTTGTTATGTCTTTATTTTTTAAAAAAAATATATAATTATGTCCCATTTAATTGTTGAAATATGCAATTATCTTCTCGTTCAATAAAATTATATTTCTAATTTTTTATGTAATACTTCCACTAAGAAAAAGTTATGGCTTCACCATTGTTAAGCAGGTACATGCAAAAGTTACAAGGAGGCCCCTTTATGTAGTCTATACCAAAACAAAATGATCAATATTGCTGGAATATATGGTTTGGATGTAAATCGCTTATAACTTTAATTCTTAAGCTGCCGAATTTTGAATTAAGCCAACAATGCCTATAATATTTATGAATCTTAGATAGACATGGTACCTAATAGTCATCATCATGCAATAGTGTAGAGATCGATTAAATACTGTGCCATTAATTTATAGGACACAAGGGAGTTTTTCATTTTTCATTTTTTTTTTGGATGAATGACAGATAAAAGTTAAAATTACTTTTTTAATGGCGAGACTAATTATTCCAAGTTAGATAAATTAGGTCGACCAATGAGTTGGCTTTGTTAAATGTCATCCACAAAGAGGACCAAACCCATACCACTCTATAGCCTGTATCCATAGCAACAACATTTTGGTGTGGGTCTCACGTAATGCTTGGTCATCATATTTGCCTACTAGGACTTAGTCACTTAGAGTTAGGGTCTGTTTGTTTGATAAATGGATTCAAGTTGTATTCGTTATTCTTTTGATTTGAGTATTGTGATTTGAATTATATGATTTAAATTGCAATCCGAGTTAATGTTTGGTTGGGAGAATGATTAAAAATTCGAGTAAGAAACAAAATCTAAATCTGTGTTTAGTAAGTTTTTAAAATCGTAATTTGAGTTACGAATTTGTGTTTGGTACATTACAATTTTGGATTCAGATTTTTGTACTCATTTTTTAAAAGATAAAACATATAGTAGGAAAATACTGGTTTATATTTTGTTAAACTACCATTTAAAAAAATTAATAAAAATCCTCATTTTGCTTTTGAAAAGAATGTGTTTTTTTTTAGAAGCAACTCTTTATGGCAGCAAATTTATAAAGACAAAGTACTGTGGGAAAAAAAATAACACAGCAACGTTTTCTAACAATTCAACTATCTTAAATAAATAAGTGTATAAGCAAGCTAACCAAGAGGTAAACAGAAATACTAATGCCTAGAGGTGTACCAAGGGCGTTGGGCATAAGCTTCCCATATTTCAGTCGCTATTGTATCCTTGCATGCGTTCATGTTACCATTGTCATCCGGATTTTGAATCAATGGGTTATCCTCAACCCCATCATCGTCTTGCACCCCTTCTTCTCGTGTATAATTTTCAACTTCTATCTTTGCCATGTAGTTCTGCTCAAGGATCTCATCATTCCTTTGCCATATGCATATGAAGTTGTGGATGATGTCGCAAGCAATAGGAATCAGTGTTTATTTGTCGAATGGAAAGGGCTTTATGCTCTTCAAAATTAGGAATCTCACCTTCCACATATCAAAGGTCATTTCAATGTAATTGCGAGGAGAGGAGTGAGTATAGTTGAACAATTCCTTCGAAGAATGAGGACCCTGGCGTCGCTCTCTATACTCCTACAAGTGATATCTAACTCCTCGATATAGAGCAAGAAAACAACCTGTGTTCGCATATCCAAAATCTACTAAATAGAATTTTCCTAAACAAGTCACAAGTTGTGTCGGTATATATTCCGATGGTACAACAATTAATTAGTTAATTGAAAAAAGTGGGTATATTAATTTTTGAACTTGGCAGTGGTCTTGAAAAGTGTTTCTTTAGATCAGAGATAGCATCCAACAACACCAGTGCATCATGGGCCAATCCCTCCCATCTAGTTAAGATGAACGTGAATTTCATATCAAAGTTGCAGACACCTATGACACTTTGGGAGTAAAATCATTTTGTATTAATGTACCTTCTCGCATCTTCCCTAGGCGAAATACATCAGTATATGGTATCATCAACAGCGCCTATGCAATCCTGTATAATCAAAATAAAAGGCATTTTGGGCAAATGTTTGATGAAAGTATAGATAATTTCAATAAGGTTTTCATATTTACCTTGAACCAAGGTAGGTACTTGTTCCTATGCTTTTCCATGAGCGTCGATAGCTCATTCCACTTAAGAGGTAGAATAAATTCATGTCTTAATTCAACTATTGCATAGAGTGCCTATGTGAAGTAAGGAGAAATAGTTTGTCTTAAATGCTGCTAATAATACTACATTTCTCTGTTTTTGGGGCTTTGGGATATGATGTTTAAAAATATAAATTGTTCATCAACAATCGTGTTATTGGTCGATCTCAGTAGACCCTTATTTTGAACTATTACACTAAGCATCGTAAAAGTATGAAGACCCATCCGAATCTTGTTGTATATTTTCCTGTAATTACCCTGAAGTAAATTATCAACTCTTACATTTCTAGACATCCCCAAAGTGTTCCTTACTTGGCAGGGCTACATAAATATCGATGCGTATAGCGAAGTGGAGGCTGCTGCAATGTCGTAAATAGCATCATCATCATCCCAATTATTATTTCCAAAACTTGAATTATCAAAATCAGTCATAAAATCCCTACAATTAATTATATGCTGTAATATTGCATAACTTTATCTTAAATGATCATATTTTGAACATAAACAATTAAAAAAGTGAGTAAAGAAATGGAAACAAAGTTCATTTCCTCACATGCAAATAACAATCAAGTTTGTGGTCCTCGATGAGAAATCTAAAAATTAGACTAATAAATAATACAGATATAACCAACATAAATAAAACCAAATCTAATACAACATGAAGTGATTTGCTGTAGATTTTGAAAAAATCCAGGAAAAAAAAAGAGAACTAGAAAATATTGCATGCATGTAGGACGGTTAGCACTAAAATGGATCATGTCCATCATAAAACGGATGAGGGTAATAAAGGGTATCGTGTAGATAATGTGATAGTAATGGGAAAGAAGTGGTGGCAGTGCTTAAGATGGTCCCAGTGGTAGAGGCGGGCAGTCTGTAGTGTGTTAGCTACTGAGAATGAACTTTCTCAACCCCTTTATGCTCTAGGGCTAGTCGATACTCCTCCTTTACTATGAGGAATGTTGTTTGGAATTTGGGATTGTTTGATAGGAATTCTATAAAGTCCCAATACCTATACGTACCAAGGTTTATCTCATTCATGATGTTTAGGAACTATTTCCATTTGCCATCGTCTAGGTCAAGATGATTTGCAAAACTTGCACCATTATGCCCTTACTGGTGTCCCGACTAGAAAGGGACACAACAATACTTTACAATGCAGTTGCAACAATGTGCGAGTCAGATAGACTGTTGCTTTGCAATGGCCTTTTCTCAATTGTCCTAGAGGCGGAAGCAATGTTGGTGGCACGTCCACCAAATCTACGACCATTAACACCTGCCAAATTGGAAATGTAAGCCTTGTCCTCAAGCTTGTTGTAACCATCTTTTCCGTCAAACTATTTTAACACTCCATCTTGCTCCTCTAGGCTTCTTTGTGGACTAGGAGGTACATTTAGGCATGTAGAACCTGAAGCCATGGCATGATTCCTGACAACAAACTCTTTGTGGAAAACTTATGCTACCAAATTCTAATTGTTCACTGGCTTACCAAGCAAGTCCTTCGCGAGAGAGGGAGAGAGATGGGGGGGGGGGGGGGGGGTTGGTTGGGGTGGTAGGGGGGGTGGTATGTCCTTTGGACAACAAATAAGAAAGGTATAAAGATCAAAAAATATACAAATACTACCGTTAAACTAACAAACATCTAAATATTCCTTCTCACAATGATTTTTCCTGGCTGGGGGGGGTTGTGGGTTTGGTTGGGGTGGTAGGGGGGGTGGTATGTCCTTTGGACAACAAATAAGAAAGGTATAAAGATCAAAAAATATACAAATACTACCGTTAAACTAACAAACATCTAAATATTCCTTCTCACAATGATTTTCCCTGGCTTCAGGATCCCAACCAAGCCCAATAAAATTCATGAGGACGAAGCACAGATGAAAAGTTTTTCTCAACCAGTTTTTCTTCTGTTTACAATGCTCGTTGGGAACACCTGGGCCGAAAATCTCCAAGGCCCGCCTACCCCAATTAGCCATTGAAGGATGTCTACCAATAGCGGTTGTTTGATTTGTTGCCTCATCATCGTTCTTTTCTTCCTATCTTCCCCATTTTCACACACGAATCACTGAGCAACCAAGCACAAATACAGATGCATATAATAAAAGAAAATAACATAAAAAATTCACAACAATATCAACATAAATCTAGCTTAGAACTATTGTCTTCTTTTATTTCACATTAGGAGCATAATCATTGTGGATTAGCACCTAAATGTCCATAGCACTACTACAACCAGTTAGTACATATAGAGAAGGGCCAAAACAACAAGTAACAAAGGATAAGAAGGGCCAAAACAACATCGCACATAACATATGGGGAAGGGCCAAAATGATAGTTAACAGAGGGTAGGGAAAGGGCAAAAAGACAACAAACACATAGGAAAAATAGGTACATAAGCAACTGGGAGCACACTGACATAACAAGCACCATAATCCACAATAAAAGCCCTTCAACTAACATAACAAAGCATAAAAATTTTTATCATAGCCAATCCCATTTCTCATATCAGAATGTAGTATCAATAAACTTATCAAGTTTAATTTTTATTAACACAAAAAAACACATCAGCTAGAGATTATACAAATTAATTTTTGATCTCAAAGTATGTATTTGAGAAAAAGAATAAACTTAAACCAATTCAATGAATATTTTGTTCATGTTTTTCTGCCATGGTATTAAACTTAAAGCTCAAAACCAGTTCATAATACCATGTTCGATATGGTAGTAAAATGAAAAACTAGATTATCTTATAGCATTTTATAACATATTTAAAAAGAAAGAAAAAGAATTTCACAAAGGAAACCAAAATAAAGGTTGAGAAAAGGCATATACGACAGCTAACGAGGATAAGGAGGACCAAAACAATAGCTCATAGGGGTGGAGAAAGCCAAAACAATATCAAACATAACACATGGGGAAGGGCCAAAACAATGGGTAACAGAGGGTGGGGAAGGCTAAAACGACAACTCATAAGGGCAAGGAGGGCTAAAACGACATCGAACATAACACAAGGGGAAGGACCAAAATGATAAGTAATAAAGGGTGGGGAGGGCCAAAACAACAGCTCAAAAGGGTGGGGAATGGCCTAAACGACATCGAACATAACACATGGGGAAGGGCCAAAACGACAAGTGAGAGGCTGAAGAGGGCCAAAATGACAGTTCATAGGGGTAGGGAATGACCAAAACGACATCAAACATAACACATAGGGAAGGGCCAAAATGGCATCCGACTTACGATGGGGATAGGGAATGGCCAAAAAATCTACTATTGTGATGTTTAATTTAGTTGAATGCAAGCGAAATTTATTAAAAAAAATAATAGTTTATATTTTTGAAAATAAACAACCTTTGAGAATAAAGTCGGCATTCTTAACTGGTTTTTCTTTTCATTTTTTTTTTTTGGAATAGGGAGCCAACCCTAACTTTTTGTCTCTTTTTGATCTTCAGGAATCCCTAAGAATCTCCTTTGAAGTGAAATTTACTAATTTTTTCTTCTATTTATTAGTACTTTTATAATAAACTAAAATATGTGTTCACTCTCCCAATATTATTTGTGATTACGTGTTTAAATTTATTCTTTTTGTGTGTTTTTGTATGGCTTTCTTGCTCAATTTATACCTTTCAAGCATCGGATCTAGAAAACTTTTGATAGGTGAAGAGAAGAATAATTGTCATTTGAAAAATGTATCAAAAAGTGTCTTATGATTTACTTCCCTTTTAGTAAAAGTTACACATTTTAGCCAATTTAGATGCCCTAATAATCTAAATAGTTTAATTTCATATGATTGTTGATCATGGCCAAAATCTTCATTAAGTGTTTTCCATCGTACCAATCTTATCCATATTTATTATATACAAACCCAAAATTTGAGTGAGAGCAGCCTAATTGGTTGTAAGTCTCTCCACCCTAACCATAGGTTGAGGGTTCAAGTCACGCTAAGCCTCACTCCATAATGGTGGTATTCTCCCCTCCCCTCCCCTTGTATCAAAAAAAAAGAAAAGAAAGAAAACTAAAGTTTTTTGGTCTTATATTAATTATGATGACAACTCATGTGAATTTATTTTATCGATTATTGTACCAAATTATTTCTGTATAATCTGCAGATATATATTCGTTTCAAATAGCAAGTTTATGAATTATATGAAGACTTATTTCATTTCAATCTTATTTGGTCACAGAAGATCTTCATTAAATAGTTTGCTCTTTGGTCGTTAAAAACTCTGGCACTGGTATAGTATAGTTAATAAAAAACGAAACCATATAGTTATCAAAAATAAAATAAAATAAAATAAGAAGTTTAGTCATATAATAGTATAGTCGTTATAACAAACCGATAATATAGTTATTCGCATGTAAGCATACATGGTCACAAGCGATGTGTAAGTTATCGATCTCACGAAAATTGTATTTCTTAAATTTCAAAATGAATTGGCTCTAAGATTATTTGGATGATAGGATAAAGCAACGAATAAAAGAAACTAGTGAAAATAACTAAGCAAATAGAATAAGTAACAAAAATAAATAATGAAAATTACTAGAGCATCAATTTCATCATAATTAATCTGCGTTAGTTTTATTATTAAGTGAGTCTCATAATTCATTAGTCAATGACTCTTAATTAACCCAATTACCTCTTCCGAGTGTTAAATTGGATAATATGCTCAAAAACAAATTTCAATGTCCCTACCTAAAACCAAATGGTTAAAATTTTTATTAAGTTCTAATTCTTCTAATGACTACAAAAGAACTATAAATCTCCAGATCTTATAGTCATCTAGATTGTGTTACCACAATCCATACATAGAATTTCCTTCTCCTGGGCACCAAATCACACATGCTAAAAATCATCTAATTCATTGACTAAGTGTAGGAAAACACAAAAAAAAATCATGAAAAACCATTTAAAATAAATCATCACTTTGTAATTAGGCAAAATCAAGACTCTAGAAAAACAACTATTCCATAACTAAATTTAAATAGGCTAAAATCAAGAGTTCAACATTTACAAATCACAAAAATAAAAAGAAGAGAATAGGAATCAAAAAGTTAATCTAAGTTGTCACGATCTCCAAGTAAACCTTCATAAACAGGGGCAAAGTAAACCTTCAAAAACACCATCAATATGCCAGGGGGCGTGGTTCGTGCAGCAAGGTGGGCTGCCATGTACTAGATGTTGCGTGGGCATGTGGTCTTGGTTAGTTTCACTTGGAAATGGCTTTTTAAAGCCTTGATTTTATGCCAAAGTTCCCATAAAGTCCTGTGTTATTCATTTCCTATAAACTAATGCAAAAACATTAAAATAACACTAATGCTTGAGGATTTTCACAAACACTTAAACTCAAGAATTACTTTGATTTGTGAGTAAAATATTCACTAATCAAACACCCCCAAACTTAAATATTTACTTGTCCTCAAGTAAAACACAAGAAAAACAACAAAATTTTAAACTAACAAGAAACTAAAGAAAACCAAAGTGCGAGTCTCATATCCATTTGATAACTTACCAAACATCTCAGAAGCCTCAAAATGCTCCAAAGCTCAAAGTAAATGCAAACATTAAGATTATCTAGAATTTCAATATTAAGCCTTGATTTTATATCATTCAAGACTTTGTAAGTGTAAGTGTGTACTAAATCACTCTTGTTCTACCAATTGAACCCCAGATAAACTTATGCTCATAGACAGATGATGAGAAATCTCTAGCTAATAAAATTCAAAACTACATAAGCTCATTGTTTATGTTACTCTAGACTAATTTAGGTTAGCTTGTGATCAAAGATCATAAGGACTTCTATGCTTGTAATTGTGAGGCTAAGGTGAAGGGTCGATGCAACATGATAATTTTTTCGATTCAAATCATCCTAGACATGTAATGCACCTTGCAAATCTTTCATAAATGAATGAAAACTTACATATCAACTCCTAATTTGATTATCCTTCTCCTATCAATCATTCTCATAAAACTTTACTCATAAGTATCTATAAAAAACTCAAACATAGCGTTTAAAAAAAAAAACTCAAAAACAGGAAATTTACAAGAATTTATTCTTTTTATATTTCTTTTTTTCCCTTTTTTTTTTTGAAGTGAAATTCCCCTAAACTTATATGGTTTTATACATTTGGGTAATGGAGAGAAAGGCATAAATCAAACTAATAAAAATGAATAAGAAATGACAAGAAAACAAATATGGGTTATTATATGGATACAATCAAACCACAAATGAAAAACACACTACTCCTATGCTTGCTCTTAATGAGCAATCTTTAAATTCAAGTAATAATGCAAACATGCCAATTAGTAACATGCTAAATTAAAGGAATTTCATGAAATGGCTAGGTTAAGTTTATATGAGTAATGAAAGAAATAAATCAAATAGGCTCAATGAGAGAACTAGAAATGAATTTTACATAGGTTGGCTTCAAAGACTCAAACGGTCCGAACAAATGCCTAAATCATCTCTCCAATGACACCTAACCTAGGATTTCATCTCGAGTTTCACTAAAATGTGTCCTCAATTCCAGGAGATGTCGACACTTATCTAATACACAAAAATATTTTTCAAAAGCTTAAAATTTCAAGTGATCATGATTCGTAGAGATCGAGTGAAGAGAATAAAAAACAAAGTTCAACTAATGCCAGTCAAGCACATATAAATCTTAATGAATCACATTTTCAAAGACTAACAGAACAAACAGTGGCTATATTGTAAAAGAATTCTAGTTATCTCATTTTTCAAAACTCACACTTTATTCAAACAAGTAAAAAACAAAATACTACTAAAAGAACTAAACAACTTAAACAAACTAAACAAGAACTATGAAACATGAGTGAGGGAATGAAAATCATATAATCAATGAAAAAAAATTTAAGGCTATAACCCAACAAAAATAATTTTCCTGCCCCAAAATTAAACTAAATATTGTCCTCAACGTTTTTAACAATAAAAGAACAAGGTCGAGAACATATAACCGGGGGTATCTAGCCCTAATTCCAAGTTTCTTTCATTTCCTCAAATTTTTTTCCATCGAAACTCAGGTTCCTAAGCTCCCGATTGTTGCAATAGCTATCAAGACAAACAATATTCAAACTTTAATGCAAAATTTGAAATAAACAACTTAAAATGCTTAAGTAAAGAACTAAACTTTAGAAACATCTAACAAAATCAAACACAAAATAAAAACAAAATAAAGAGAGTGAGCGGATAGAGAACTTGTGTTGCCTCCCAAGAGCCCTTGATTTAAATTCATCGACTTGCATTTTAGAGAAATGCTCATCAAAGAGCAGCTTTTGCTCATAGTAGGTGGCATAGAACACTATAAACGAGCCCTACAATGAGATGCTCTCAAGCTTGGCAAGATGTAGAAGTGTGTCGCATGTGTGTCCAACTTAACTCATGTCCAATGAATAGGCTTGTTTGGCTCATAGGAGTGAAGCTAACATCGGTGGAAGAGGTGTTGGCCACATAGAATCTTCATAGATGTGATCTTTAAGGACTAGTGTTGGAGCTGCAAGCTGAGGATCAAAGACTTCTTCTTACAATATTTCATCCGTGACAAAGTCTTATGTCCCTCCCTTACTTAGAGAATCGTCATCAGACATCTCTAAGTGTTCTTCTCATAACTTCGGTTCCTTACTTGGTTTAACCTCAAACATGTTAGGCAAACTTTGTTATTTCAACTCAGCAATTCTATTGATGATTTGTCCAACTTGGATTTCTATATTATTAATTTTTATACGTTGGGCAATCATCAAGTGGTTGGCATTACTCTTCAAATAATTGAGTTGCATTGTCATTTAGGTAAGTACCTCTTCTAATGCCAGTATAATCTCTTGAGGTGGGTTGTATCTCCCATCTGTAGTTGTTCCTTAAACAATTCAAACCCTAACAATTGTACTCCGCCATATTTTTCGACATCTAGTAGGCTTCTTTGATGGATAGTGTTGGGTTTTGTTGGATTTTGTGATTCAAATAAGCAGCAAAAAATTAAAATTAATTCTCACAAAACCTTTGCAGGATCCATGCAATTCGATTAGATTGATAGGAAAGGCATAGAACCTTACCAGGATAACAAAAAGGGGCAAAATTTCTGGAAGAAAGAGAGCGGGTTCACTCCAATGACACCCTATCTCAAGATTTTTGTATTCGGGATCAGATTCAGACGTTGTTACTTAGAGCAACACCCTATGCAGGTATCCACATGAACAGACTCTCTCAAAACGAATTGGTGTGCTAGCACTCTTTCCTTTGCGTTAAATGACTCTCTCTAATTTTTAGGGTTTTTAATGTTCTTGCCTTTTGGAATAATAGAACGCCTTCTTTCTTCTTAATTCAGCTAGAAACCCTAAAACAAATATATATATATATATCTATTGACTTTGAGATAGAGTCAGATTTTAAGTAGGGTAAACTGCAATTCAAATATGATTCAGAGAATCTAGACAATGTCTGTAATTTGAATATGATTCAGAGAATCTATATAATGTCAGTAATTCAAATATGATTCAAAGAATCTAGATAATGTCAGATTCAATGAACCTAGACATATCTAGTACATCAAATCTGGACATTATCAGGTTCATTGAACCTAGACACAGTAAACCCAAAATTCATTTTTGGTCTGTTCTAAGTGAGCGACCCTGTAAGTTCACATAACGTTGGTAGTGGGCTTGAAATTCTGTTTCTGGCCCACAAATCATAAGCGGCCTCTAGCAAGACATTATGATTACCCAAGTTCTAGAATGTCAATAATCCGACACAACCTAATCCACAATAAGTATTGAAGTCCTTTTGCCACTAGATACCTTGATTGAACATAAGACATGGTTTATATCAACCTTATACTATTCAATCATATTATTTCTCGATCTTAAGTAGACTAATATTGATAACCCTTATCAATTCATTCTAGTATGATCATACATTTTTCTTCAGTCTAACTTATCGAGGGACCCATAGATATCTTTCTCATAATAAATGAGGGACAAATTCCTTCTTAATCACTCATATTCCTCACATGATTCACTCTATATCCAACAACAATCCATTCCATCATCCTGTTAAAGATAATATTAGAATGTGTCAAAATATAAAACTTGTCATGTAGGAAACAATGGTGATTTCATATCAGAGGACTAGGATAATACCATTGTGATGAGAATCGCTTATGAAAATTATCCATTTAGTATTCTCATAACGGGTCGATCTAATACATCATTTCTTAAATATGTATCTATGAGTTGACTTAGTATCTCATACACATGATTAGTAAAACATAATCATCAGTCAAACTTCATACTAGTCTTCATTCATTATTATCCTAATAATAATGACTGACTATGGATAATTTAGAATAGAATTCAATTTTCACCTAAGAGTTTTACTATTAAGTCACATACTTGATGACCTTAAGTATAATTAACTATTCATGAAATTAGAATAACAAACAATAATAATGTCTCTTTATTAATAAAATGCAAATGTAACGAAGTCAAAATATGATCATTACATAATTGGCCTAGGGCACATCACTAATAGATAGTTGGTAGAGAGTGATGGTACCATTTCCATATTCCACCACATTTCTTGTTGTGTTGCTCTAGCCATTAAGGAAAATGTGAAGTTGATCCTCCTTTGACAACCCATGATAAGGAAACGAGCAATTCTTTGAATCTTCAGTAAGTACTATAAAATAATTTCGAATCTTGTTGAACAAAGCTCAAAAGGACTTGTAGATAATGCATCGCCAACAACCTCAAATAAAGACACTAAAACAAAAATTAAAGACAAGAAAAATAAAAACAAAGAAAATAAAAAATATCCAAATTAATCCTAGAGCTAATTGGCATCAATATTAACAAAAACTAAACAACAATCTCCAGCAACGACACCAAAAATTTGGTTGCCTATAAGCATACATGGTCACAAGTAATAGAGTTGTCGATCTCACAAGGATTATGTTTAATTTGTGTTAAATACCAAAATTGATAGGCTCTAAGATTATTTAGATGATCGGATAAAGCAACGGATAAAAGAAACTACTGAAAATAACTAAGCAAATGGAATTAAGGACGAAAAACAGATAATTAAAATTTCTAGAGCATCAATTTCACCATAATTAATCCACATTAATTTTATTATTGAATCAGCCTCCTAATACACTAGTCCAGAACTCTTAATTAACCCAATTACCTCTCCTAAGCGTTAAATTGGGTATTCTACTCAAAAGCCCTATTCCAATAACCTTATCTAGAACCAAGTAGTTAACATTCATTAAGCTCTAGTTCTTCTAATAACTACAAAGCAACTATTAATCTCTTGAACTTAAGTCACTTAGGTTATTTTTCCCATAATCCATGCAGAAATTTCCTCTCCTGAGCACCAAACCACACATACTAAAATTATCTAATTCATTGGCTAAATAAAAGCATTAAATATAGGAAAACACAAATAAATCATGAAGAACTACTTAAAATAAATCAACGCTTCATAATTAGGCAAAATCAAGGGTCTAGAAAAACAACTATTCCATAACTAAATTTAAGCAAGGTAAAATCAAGAGTTCATCAATTACAAATCACAAAAAAAAAAAAAGACTAAAATGAAAAACCCAATTTGAAGTTGTCATGATCTCTAAGTTCTTCTTCTTCTTCTTCTATTAGACGTGTATGCCCTATGGCATAAAATTGTAATATGTTTTTGGAGACATTTTTATCAATAAAGAATTTAATTATTATTTATATACCAAATCTTGTCCTCTTTACGTTCATATTTGTTGAATGTATGTTAAGCAAATAAAAGTCTAAGACTGTTAATTTAAACCTTTAAGAATTGGGCATATGATGAATAGATTATGCGAAAGACACGATTCTTAAAGCGATGGTCTAAATCATAAGATCCGCAATCGATGGAATAAAGTTGGGCGCTTTATTCATGCAAAGATTGTTATGTTGTCTATATCTCTATTTGGAGATGGTTTATCTTAGCCATCAGAGGTGGACTCCGCAAATAGAAACATTGGCATATTGTCATAGGTGACGATGTGTTGGATCGGGACATCAAGTGAATTGATTTGGATTAATAATTCTGTCTCGGTAAATCGATTCACTTTAGACAATCATTTGTATTGTATCTTAATCCTGAGATGAATAGTGGGCTTGTTGTCTTGACTTGTGTCTTTTAATGTACCAAATGGTGACACCCATATTTTAATAGTGGTGCGCACGCCGGTACATTGGAGGCATGACTCTTGATAGCTTAGACCTATTATTCATAGATATGAAATCCATAGCTCCTCTTTAGGAGTAGTGATATCCTCTTATATGTGTTATCCTGTAATTGAAAAGCTAGAGCGCTCGATCATTTGGACACATAGGTGTAACCGAATGGTATACCGTCTATAGATTGTAAGTATTTCGATGGTGAGATAACGGAACATAAGATAAAAATAATCGAGAAAATAAGACAGAACTTGTCCTTAAGCCGATTATGGATAATCTTATACGATACACTGTAATATGTCATAGAGACTTAGCTATACAGGCTTCGTAATTCAATATAGTTCGAGAGTGCAGCTCCAAGCTTTTAATAGAGTAGCGTTGGAGTTGATTATTATGAAATGTATATCTAGGATATTGTTTTCATAATTATCAAGAGCTTAAACTGTATAGGTACATATGGTCTCCTTTGCTAGTTCACAAAAATCCTGTAATGATACGGCGTGCTTTTTCAATAATTGGTACTTATGTCAAATTTATCAGATCGGCTAAAATTTGGTAAAATTAGATAATTCATGTCTGTTTATCGATTGAATTAATTTTGTGATAAAATTAATTCAAGATAAACTTATTGAATTATCGGGAACGGATAATTTATGTCTATTTATTGAATGGATTAATTTTGAACTAATTCAAGATAAACTTGTTGAATTATCAGGAATATTTATTTTCCTAGAAATTATCTAGATATGACTGTTTTAATCAGATAACTTTTTTATTGGGTTATTTAAATTAAAACTGAAGCTCTATCCCAAGAATCTCAAGTGGAAAATAAAGATTCGCAGGGATAAAAAATCGTAAGCTCGATAAGCCAATCTTAAACCTCGGCCTGCCAATGGGACATGTTTAGCAGGTCGATCTGCTGGTTTGGCCTGCCGACTATGGGATTTGTTATCACTTGTTTTAGATGCAGATTTTATCATATATCAATTCTGGTTTGATTCTAATTCGAATTTTGAAGCCTTATCTGATAATGACTGACTCCTGGGCCCAACCTCTATAAAAGGGGAGTGAATCTCATTATTATTTAGATCAATTGAAAGATTAAGAGTGAAACTCTGCTAGTGAGATTCTAAAAGCTCCCTAAGAGCTCTTGTTCACAAATCATAAACACTAGCTTTGAGTTCTCTCAATTGGTTGGAAGGAGAGTCACTTGGTGGAAAAGCTGTACGTATGAGCCCACATTCACTCCGATCGTGGATAGAGAATAGTAAAGAAGGCCAGTTGGTTGAGGTCCTTCTGGAACGTTACTTCTCTTCACATATTGCGGGAGTTCTTCAACATTCAGAAGTTAGTAAGATCTAGTTAATTTATGCATATAGCGTGTCAAACTTGTGTTTTAAAAAATACTCTGATATAAAAATTTTTAAAATTTATGGACTATTTTTCCAACATCTTCTTCTTCTTCTTCTCCTCCTCCTCCTCCTCCTCCTTTCCAACTTCTTGATCTCCAAATGCTTCTTTCGTGATGATTTATTATAGATAAAACATAAATCTAAAACTATAAATAGAATCCTAAACTAAAAAAAGAAATATACATACATATATATATATATATATATATATTTTTCTCCACCTTCTTCCTTAGAATCAGCTCGAAATCCCATGTGGAAGTTGTGCCTCCTCTAACAAAGATAAAGGCGTCCTAGTTCTTCCTTCATTTCTAGGATTTAGTGGGTATTCAAAGCCTCAACAAGGTAAATCTTGGCCATAAACACCATCAATATGCAGAGGGCGCAAAGCACGCTACTACACAATAGGCTTACATTGGCACATAGGCGCCTCATCTTGGATTGCTTGTTGGGCATCAGCGTGTGCTCGAGCATGCCCTAGCTCCGCGCTGGCCTCACGAGGCACCCTACCGGGCCTTCCAATTCATCCATACGTGAGTCAAATGCCTCATGGGTGCACGACCTTTGTTGTTTTGACCTAAATGGCTTTTCAAAGCCCTAGTTTGATGCCAAAGTTCCCATAGCAATCAATGTTTTTTTACACGCACCGCCACCTTTTGCCGCCGGCTATGACAAAGCCGCCTCAACCATGATAAAAAAAGCCCGATCTGTACAACTCCCCACATGATGCTTTAAATCTTGACCGAAATCACCACCAAACTCAACAACAAACCAGCGACCCCGGTATCTTCTCGGCCTTGCGTCCTCCATCATGACCACCAGTAATTGACTTAAAGACTCCCAAAGACCAAAATTTAGGCATCAATCCCTATTCACTAGCCAACAAAGGTTGCGATTCCCCTTTCAAGACACCGACAAAGGTCCACAGCACTTTCGCTATAAAGGTCGCAACCAACCATCCGCCCACCACCACCTTGAGCTCATCGAACAGGTTTTCTAGTCTGCTGTTGATCAACAGTTCTTGGGCCACGATTGTGGTTGCTTTTTCCTTCATTTTGTTTTCTTTTTTAATTATCAGGTTTTTTTAATTTTGATTTTAATTTTGATTGTGTAAGAGAGAATTCATTGTAATCAGGTAAAGTTGAAGGTCTAAAACCATTGGATCAAATCTAACGGCTTAAAAAATGAGTCTTATAGATAAGACTTTTTAAGAGCATCTTATTATAGCATTTCCTTATCTTTATTAATCATGAGATATGTTCGGTAGAGCCAATTATAATTAAGTAGGACATATGGCCTCACAAAATTTTTGATACTTCAATTTTTACGCAATTTATTTTAAAATTTTTAGTTATACTCGATATTATGAAAAAAAAAAAAAAAGGTTTTACTTACGCCTCGCTTTGTAATAAATGTGCAAAATTATACAGCTGCCTGGTAAAAGAATATTTTTTATTTTGTTATGGTGCTTTTTTTATTCTCCCACTTGTTATGATAATTTTTTTAACCTTAAATTGTTTCTTTTTTCCCTTTAAGAAACATGACCATCAGGGTGCGCCGGTCAGCAAGGTTAAATTTTGACCCTCAAATAATTGTTGAAAATACTGACTAAGGGGGAAAAAAAACACAATACATAATTTGACTGCGCCACAGATGAATCCTGATAATTTTGAGCAAAGGACTTCGGCACTTCATGATAAGGCCTTGACCTGTACTCTTTACATGCAACCTTCACGAGAAAAGTATTATTATATTCCAACAAAGCATCCCACAAAAAAAAAAAAAAGAAAAAAAGAAAAGATGAACAAAATTTAGGTGGTGTCAAGCTTTTTAGCAAATCACGCTCCCTACCAACCACCACTTAGCTTCAAGTTTGGGGTAGGTAAAGCTTATGGGAAATTGTGGCTAACTTTCTGAAAAAAAAAAAATTAGGAAGAGAGATGCTATAGCTACTATTATTATAATAGATGTAACGACAAAAATATATCATATAGTTTGAGCTTTTTTTTTTTTTTTTGAAGGGAAGTTTTTTTTAACATTCCTTTATCTTTTTTTTTTTTTTTTTTGGGGAGGTGGGAATTATTAGATTTGTCGCTCTTGTTTCAATATGTATTATGTAAAGAAGATGATTAAAAGACTATTATACCCTTAAAAATAAATAGTGTCTTGAATATACGAGATTGATTTATTTTTCTGCTCGGCCGGTGGTCTCAACTCGATATATGAATTTAAAGTAAAAAAATCAAAAGCTTAATAAATAGAAAAGCTTCGTGTTTGGAAACATATTTTAAATGAATGTTGGAAGATTTCAAAGTATTAACCTTTGTTAGTTGTGTGGTCAATGGATTAAAAAAGATATTATTGAAAAAACAAATATTGCAATATATGAGAATGGACTTTTTAAACTTATACAAGTGTAAGTGTATGTATCTAGTTTTGTTAAATTCAAACAAAAAATCTGTTTTTTCAAAAATGACTTTTGTAATTTTTGATTCATTATTAATCAATTTTGCATATTACAGATTGATTAATTATTTATTTAACAATGTTTGTCAATTTATCACTTTCTAATAATGTGAACTTTTGAGCCCTTTCGGTAGTGTTTTTAAAATGGTTCTTATTTTTTCAAAAAATAGAAATGAAAAATTCTTTAAGAATAGTGTTGGGAATTTTTTAAAATTACGTTTGGTTGAATACGGTGGCGTGTTTTTTAAAACAAAACATTTTTTTGATGAAAAATATCCCTATTTTTACATATGTGTATTTTTCTTTTTCTTTTTTTTTTTCTTGTCCCTTTCCTTCTTTATTTCTCTTTTTCCCCTCTCCCTCTCTTATCTCTTTCTTCTAATCAACTCTCTATTGCCCTTGACGGTGGAAATTCCAATTTCTATCGCTGGCGGACACCGTTGCCTCCACGAGGAGCTTCGATGAGTGAATTGAACTGCTCGCTAGAGGACATCGTGCGTTATCGCCTAAGGAAATTGAGCGCCTCTCGTCGGAGGAGATCGGGGTGGCTAGGCTGGCAATCGATGAAGATGGGACAAACTCCAACGTTGGGCAAGGAAGTCGTCATTGTTGTGGCTGTGCAGCATCGAGATCTAGCGATGATGGAGAGTAGACAAGATTGCTCTAATGATTGGGTCGGCGTTGGGCTATTGTTGAGGCCAGTGGGTTATGGGTGGGGTTTGCCAGAGACAGGACGAGATGGGAGGAGGAGGTTGGGTTGGTTTCCCTACAAAGAGAGACAAGAAAACCAAAAACCAAAAACCAAAAACCAAAGTTGAAAGCAACTTTTTTTTAAATCAAATTCTGAGGAAATTTTGAGTATTTTTGAAACAATTTTCATTTTCATTTCCCACAAAATTTTAACCAAAATTTTTTTGGAAACATTTTCATTTTTTATATTTATGAAAATGGCAAAAAACTTTTTAAAAATAGAACCTAACAGAGATTCTTAAACTTAAAAGGCAGATATTTTTATTTAACTTTACTAAAAGCATGCTTTAAAAGGGTCATATTTTGCACATATTCCAAAATAAAACATTGAATTTAAAAGAATGAAGCTGTTAGTTTTACATAACAGAGTGTGGATTATTGTTGTTGTTGTTATTATTGTTATTATTATTTTGCTAATAAAAAATGTGGACTGTTTGAAAACAAAACTACAATCTATAATTAATTTGGGTATTAGTTAGAGAAACCATTACACAAACATTTCATTTTATTTTTCTTTTTTTCCCCATAAAATATGAGGACGTAAAAAGGTAAGAAAAACACTTGAAGTCTTTGTAAAGTATTTCTCACGTCTTTTCCTTTCACAAAATTAGTCAGAGTGCATAAGCATGCGTACTCATCTAGAATCAAAAATTTTTATCTCATTTTTTCTATTTTGTTAGTTATCCCTTTATTTAAATTTTGACACTTTATAAATTACTTAAGTATTTTTAGTATTTTGCTTCCAAATAACATAGCAAATAAATAATATAAAAATAGCCACCGAGACAGAAAAATAAGAACAACAGATCTGAACTCCCCCATGTAACACAAAGTTAGTCTAATCATTCGAGCAAAATGTCACCCTGATATTCTTTTTGAAAATAAAAAAATAATAAAAAGGATCTGTTCACCTTAATTTTGCTATGACGTTTTTTCCCAAGGTTTATGCAAAATGTTGGATCTACATGAGTTATGAATGCTTTATATATTCATTTCCAATTAATATAGCTTAACGACAACTTCACTCTACCATTCAAGCCCTTTTCTGTCAAACTCTGATACATCTTTATGGAGGAAAAAATGACGAGGGGAGGATAATACAGATGATTTTGAGTTTTAGAAAAAATTCACCAATTAAATCATTTATTAGCTAGTGGGGCTAGTAGTAATTTAGTTAGTATCACCGACCAGTTTTATCAACGACATGGCTTTATAAAATAAACGTTAACAATTATTGTGACTATTGTAACTTACACGGAGTTTTTCCCAAATTATAAAAAATAATTATGACGTGTATGCAGTATATAATACCAGGTACCACAATTTTAAAAAATGCAATAGGACCAATTCATTAAACTTAAACCAATTACTCTGGGAAAAAAAAAAAAAAAAAACTTAATCCAATCTCTGGTATCAGCCTAGAGAGAGAGAAATTAGGTATGTGAAGTCTGAACAAAGAAAGCAATGTCTCATCCAGTGAATCTCATCTGATACTGTAGCGAGACTGTTTGTTTTTCTTAATAAGATTTTGATTTGAGTTCACGTCAATCTAACCCTAATATAGCAAGATGTATGGAAAATACACAATTCCATTTTGCTCGGAATTCATATGACACGCATAATTTTGATACAGTATTCTCAATCTCTAAAAACCTGCTCATTTACTATATATATATATATATATATATTATATAGTTATACAAATTAAGTTAAGAGGAAGGATGCCGGAAAGGTGGACAGGACCCATTCTTTGTTATCCATTAATGATTTTATCTTTAACTTATTTATATGTCTACCTTCTGCTTGGCATAATTAAAACCTTTTCACCAACGCATTTGGCCATGACATTGAACTAGATGTTACAACCAAAATAGTACGACATATTTGCCAGCAATCCTCTATCTCCCACCAAACCAAAAAGGCCAACGAAAGATACCAACATTAATGATTCTATATCCTATTCATATCTTGTCATGTCTAGTGGATTTTCCAAGGGAATTTTGGATTTTATTACATTATAAAGTAAAATTTTTCCAATTCCTGATTATCACAGCCAGTAATAAATATACACTTGAAAAATTGATCCAAACACATTTTTAAGGAAAATTTAGAGAAACCAATCCAGAGGGGAAGATTTCGTCTACTGTCCTGTTTGCTTGTACTTGCACGACGAGATCATGTGCCTTTGATCGTCATATTTTTATTTAATAACTTATATGGTTTGATAATTTTAATTTATCTTTATTGGGTTTACAATATATATGATAGATACATACATTACATGTATATACACACACACACGTGACATGTGTGTGTTGCTATAATTTGACAAAATGGTCTATTACGATGAGCAAATTGGAACTCAGAGAGAATGCTTCGTGACTACCAAATATATCACAAGCTAGGTTCAAGTATACATTTTCATCCCTCTCACATTTAAAATTTTTGCCATTTGGTACTGTTGGTATTTTGTAATATCTTCTTATATTTGAATTTTTTTGCAAACAACCCATCTTCAAATTAAAGTTCAAACAATTGCCTTTCTTTGTCTCCTTTACAGGTTCAAGTATATATCAAAACAACCCAGCTACTTGTTTAGATTTCATACCTCGCCCAAAAAATAATAGGAAAAAGAAAATAAAAAAACCCTCACCGTTCCATGACGTGTACTTTATTTCCCATAACTCTCATAGGATGTTTGGCATGGTGGCTAGAACCATTGGTTAAAACTGTAAATACTGTAACATGTGAGAGTTTTACATTGTAGTAACTTTTTTGCTTTTAATGTAGCATGTGAGAACTTTACGTTGTTCCTAATTAAAAAGTTGGTTAGAATCAATTAATATCAAATAGGCTATAACAATCTTCATACCTTTAGTTATATCTTGCCGTGAATTTCCGTGTGGCCATTATTTGTCAACTTACAAAAGGTATTCCAACACTTAAGCAAGTCTCAGTTTTATGAGGGTGTAAATGACTAGTGTATGATTATTTTATTTTTGTTTCTACGGTATTTATGGTATCCCAATCGTGATCAATAACCTAGCCACAAATGTTTGAATGGTGCACCACAACAATTTCTTGCTACCTAAAAGTTTCTGAAATTTCAAATAAAAGGGTATTTCCAACATACCCTAAAACATTTGCAAGTGTAGGTATATCATTCTTGTCTTGTCAAGATATCGACTTGGATCCCAACAAGTTCCTCAACCTTGGTCATTGGTGACACTTGTACTTGTTCTTGACATTTTTGTTTCCCAATGGTGCATAAATATACCCTAGCTACAAAATGTTTGACTGGTGCACCACAACATTTTCTTGCAACATGAAAATTTCTAAAATTTCAAATAAAACGGGAATTTCCAAAATGCCCTAAAACATTTGCAAGTGTAGGTACATCATTCTTGTCTTATCAAGATATCGACTTGGGTCCTAGCACGTCCCTCAACCTTAGTCCTTAGTGACAATTATATTCATTCTTGACATTATATTGGGTGACATCTCGATCTCAATCTTTAAACTTTTAGAATTAGTCTTATATCTTATCAGTAGAGGTGTCAATTAGGTTGGGCTATCCATGGATGACCCGACCTAGCTCTCTATAATGCAGGGCATGGTTTGGCCACCTACTATAGTGGGCCAGGCTGGTCTGGCACACATGATGGACAAGAGCTCTGTCTGACCCCCATGTTTGTAGGGTAAGTCCAACCCTAGCCCTGAAGGGCTTGGACTTGGGCTAGCCGAGGCCCGTGATGGGCTTGGCCCAACCTTGGCAAACCTTAGCTTTTTAAGTGTGTAAAAAAATGTTTAAACCTTAAACTTTTAGGAGAAACAAGAGTCTGTCAACCATTAAGATAGACACTTATATGTGTAATTTTTGATTTTTGACTATATTTGTTACGTTCATAAGCATGTTACAAGTTTAAAATATAAACTTGTACTAGTGACATATTGACAAAGACAAAAATTTCTTTTTCAAATACTCTATATAATATTTAGAAGTCTTTCTTTATACTCAGTACTCTCATAATTCTATACTTGTTATTTTTTATTAGAATTTATTAATAAATAAATAAATAATTTTGAAATTAAAATTATATGGCCAACCCTACATACAGGGCTTGGGCCTGGGCACGATACTACCTTTCAAGGGCTAGGGTCAGGGTTGGGCCTAAGAGTTTTCCCTCAGGCTCGACCCTCTACTGAAGAGGACCAAGCCTGGTCAAAAGGGCCGGGCCAGCCTGACACGGCCCTTCTGACACCTTTAATTCTATGTGCAATTTTTAGTATCTTAAGTGGTATCTAACAAATCTAATTATGCCACGCACTTTAAAAATTTGAAACGGTTGTTAATCGATTTTTTTCATGCTTACATGATGCAGCATAAATTGACTGGTTAGAGATTCAATGGCACACCAAAAATTAGACATTGAGCTCAAGCTTTTAGATTAGCATCTAGTGTATTAGCCCATATCAAAGCCTATTCAGATCAAACGAAAACTCGTCAAAATTCTGGGGGTTGAACTCATGACTTGCCGATGGTTAACCAACTCTAGAAAGATCCTGCAACTCCTCAAAATCAAATACGGCAATAGGAATACGCAAAGGGATAATTAGACCAACTACTTTACCTAAACAAAAACCACCATTCACTATTGATGGTAGTTTTGGTTTCAATTCTTCACTAAATCTGGATTCATAGATATATATAAGCAAAGGGATAATTAGACCAACTACTTTACCTAAACAAAAACCACCATTTAGTACTGAGGGTAGTTTTGGTTTCAATTCTTCACTAAATCTGGATTCATAGATATATATAAGTTAAGCAAGCTTTTCAACGACAGGTTATGTAGAATGCAATTTTCTCAAGTTATGGTATTGTCACGCCCCGGAGTACGGGAGGTGACGTGGCGGAATATTTAGATTAATTAAAAGAGGATTTAATTGAAATCGAGAGTTTAAGAATCAAATTAAATGAAAATTAAGAAGATTTTCCACCACATTTTATAAAAGAATTTATAAGATATTAGGCAAATAATGGCAATTAAATAAAAACCGCGAATATGGGTTCCACAACCCACAACTTGTGCACACACATAGTACTGACAATATCATGAATACAAGTACAGCCCAGGTACAAATAAAGTTAAATCTTACATGCCTTGATTAATAATACAAAATGTAAATAAATTCTCCTATTGCTCCTGAGTTCGGTCTGAAGAATCTTCTCCAAACCTAAAAAGGAAACCACCTAGAGGGGGGGGGGGGGGGGGGGGGGGGGAAATTTAAAACAGATAAAACGTGAGCGAAAGGCTCAGTAGAACTATGTTTTATAAAAATAGTTTAACGCAAAGGAACACAACATTATTAGAAGTTATTCAAAGGAAACTTAAATAAATAAATAGATAAACAATTTGAGTAAAACCGTCCTGACACAGAACAGTCTACTTGTCAAATCAAAACACCAATTTACTTTTACCTAGGCAAACCATGATATCACCACCGTAGTGGCCCAGCTGGGTTTCGAGACCTGCCCCCAAGGTCGATCGCTACACGACCCGATCTCTGATATGGCATCATGCGTTAGTGTTTATTATCATTGTCATTCAAAACCCAATTACCGAGTGTTGTCAGTTACATTTATTATGAAGTTCATTTCATAATCACGGTATATTAAAATATAACCGATAAAACCATTTTCAAACAACCATTGAAAACATTTTGATAGAAATCATTTTCAAAGCCAAATCATTTCAAAACCAGGCTACCAAAGAAATAGGATAGAAGTCCTACCTCAATACTCGTGCCGGTACCCCACACCGTAATCCCGGTCCGCTATACGTTAGCTCCACGGAACCACGAACGATCCTAGATACAAACTAAGTCGATCAATATCTAGTTCAAGACATTCTATGTTACTAAATCATTTCATGATGTCCTAGTGTGCCATTTGTACCTTTAAAATCATCCTATAAGGTTGGGATTTAAATCAGGGTTCAAAATAGTAAAAACGGGTAAAAATCACAAAATTTTCCATGCCTCGGTCGGCCTGTCGGACGCCCTGCTTCGGCCTGCCGAACTGCACAGTTCGGCCTGCCGGAAGCAAGGTTCGGCCTGCCGAACATTTCCCCAGATTCGGCCTGCCGGTCGGAAGAACACCGGCCTGCCGATCATCACTCCGGCCTGCCGAACATGAACTTCGGCCTGCCGAACTGGGAAAACCCAGAAATCCCAGCCACGGGTTTCTCGATCCCCAAAATCCAAATCTTGTTTCTAACCTGTTTTTCTCAAATCCCAGGCATGAAAAACAACTATAATTGATAGAAAAACATTCTAGAACATGTTTGGAATCATTTAAACAACATTTAAACTCAAAATCCTCAAAAATCCAAAAATGAGAAAAAAAAAGGAGAAAAATGAAAAATCTTGAATCCAATCCGTTTTTCTTCAATCTAGGCTTAGATTCTAGTTGTTCTAAGTTCATTTAACACAAATCCACGGTTTTCTAAGCTAAAACAAACTTAGATTTAAAAAACACACAAAATTGGAAATTTTGTAAAAAGTTTAGAAATTTCGAATCTAACCTCGAATCGAAGCTTCAATCCGCGTTCTCGGTTGCCGAATCACGTCCCCGAGCTTCCTCCTCGCTAACCCGAAGCTTGGATTCGAATGTGGTTTCAAAATTTGAGAGAGAGATGTAGAGAGAGAGGGGCTGCCGAGAGAGATGAGAGAAGAGAGAGGGAGACGCGTGAGAGTGAGAGAAAGGGAATAAATAGAGAAAATCGGTGGGCGGTTTTACTGTGCGAAAATCATGTGCCGCCCACGGTTTTGCAAAACGGAGTATTTTTAACATTTTACAAATTGTTGTGTTTTAAAACTCAAAACATCATTTTAAAACAATAAGAAATCATTTGAACACATCAATTTAACAAAACAACCAAAAACTCAAAATCCAACCAAATAATCTAATTAAAGTTAAAACTTTAATTATGGCACACTAATTCATCATTTACATTACATTAACATTAAATAAATTTCGGGACGTTACAGCTCTCCACCCCTAAAAGAAATTTCGTCCTCGAAATTTACAACTCATCTCAAAAACAAAACAAATGCGGATATAGCTCCCGCATACCCGACTCTAGTTCCCAAGTGGCTTTATCAACCCCGTGATGCTGCCACACGACCTTTACCAACGGTATCTCACGACGACGCAAGCTAATCACTTTTCGGTCGATAATCTGAATCGGCACTTCTTCATACGTCGCATCCTCCTGAACCTGTACATCGCGAAACGAAACTATCTTATCCTGCCCAGGTGGACATTTCCTAAGCATCGACACATGAAACACATCATGCACATGAGAAATTTCGGGCGGAAGATCAAGCTGATAAGCGACCACACCAACACGCTGAGTGATCTCGAACAGCCCGATATACCTCGGCGCGAGCTTCCCACTCACTCCGAACCGCATAGTTCCCTTACGAGGTGACACCCTCAAGAGAACAAAATCTCCAACCGCGAACTCTAAGGGTCTACGTCTCCTATCTGCGTAGCTCTTCTGCCGACTCTAAGCTACCCTCAATCGATCCCGAATCACCGCGACTTTCTCGTTGCTGTCACGAATCTCATCTGGCCCAAGAATAACTCTATCCTCCGGCTCGGCCCAGCACACAGGTGATCGACACAGTCGTCCATACAACGCCTCAAATGGTGCCATACCGATACTCGCCTGATAACTGTTGTTGTACGCGAACTCCGCCAAATGCAAACATTGCTTCCAATTCCCGCCGAAGTCCAACGCACAAGCACGCAACATATCCTCGAGAACCTGAATAACCCGCTCAGACTGCCCATCAGTCTGAGGATGAAACGCCGTACTGAAGTTCAAATCCGTACCCAAAGCTTCCTGAAAACTCCTCCAGTACTTAGCATTAAACCTGGTGTCTCGATCAGAGGTGATGGACAAAGGAACTCCATGCAACCTCACAATGTTCTGCATATACAACTCCCCGAGAATCTTCCTCGAACACGTCGACCTAAACGGAATGAAATGCGCCAATTTCGTCAACCTGTCGACCACAACCCAAACTGCATCATGCCGCTGCTCCGTCCTCGGCAAACCTGTGAGGAAATCCATCGTCACATGCTCCCATTTCCACCCTGGAATAGGAAGCGGCTGAAGCTGACCTGCAGGCTTCTGATGCTCAGCTTTCACCTGGAGACACGTCGAACACTAGGCCACGTACTCTCGAACATCTTTCTTCATGCCTCTCCACCAATAGTGCCTCTTCAAATCACGATACATCTTGGTGCTCCTCGGATGAATAGCAAACTGAGACCTATGAGCTTCATCTAGAACGGATTTCGTCACCTCGGCGATAACTGGAACTGCAAGACGCTCCCGGAAGTACAACGATCCATCTGCATGCACGCTCCATTCTTCAAACTACTCCCCGTTCTGAATCCGCGACCAAATCCCCTGCAAATGTCGATCCTGCCGCTGACCTTGCTTCACCATCCGAACAAGAGCTGGAGTCGCTTCCACGTGATACAACAAAACTCGATCACCGTCTTCATGATACTGTAGCCGATACTCACTCACTGTCGCATCCCTGCTCCAGTCCTCAAAAATCAAACAAGCAAGAATCCCTGAAGACTTCCTGCTAAGCGCATCCGCGACTACATTAGCCTTCCCGGGATGATACTACAACGTGAAATCATAATCCTCCATGTACTCCACCCATCTGCGCTGCCTCAAGTTGAGATCCCTCTGAGTGAACAAATATCTCAAACTCTTGTGATCGGAGAAGACCTGAAACGATGCTCCATACAAGTAACATCTCCAAATCTTCAGCGCGTAGATCACTGCCGCAAGCTCTAAATCGTGAGTAGGATAATTTCGCTCGTGAGGTCGTAGTTGTCTCGATCCGTACGCAACCACACGTCCATGCTGCATCAACACGCATCCAAGTCCGCGCCCTGAAGCATTAGCATAAACCTCATACGGCTCATCACTGCTAGGAATAATCAACACTGGAGCTGAAGTCAACCGGTTCTTCAATCCCTGAAAAGCAGACTCACAGTCTTCATCCCACTCAAACCTAACATTTTTCTTGATCAATCTCGTCAATGGAGCTGCAATCTTCGAAAAATCCTTCACAAACTTCCTGTAATATCCAGCAAGACCTAAGAAGCTGCGAATCTCCGCTACATTCCTTGGTCGTTCCCATTCCAATATAGCTTCAATCTTGGACAAATCCACTGAAATACCATGCTCCGAGATGACATGACCTAGAAATTTGACCTCAGTCAACCAAAACTCACACTTTTCTCTCTTAGCATACAACTGGTGCTCCCGCAGAGTCTGAAGCACGATCCAAAAATGCTGCTCATGCTCCTCCCAAGTCTTAGAATACACAAGAATATCATCGATGAACACGATCACAAACTGATCCAGATACGGCCTAAATATCCTGTTCATCAGATCCATAAAAGCTGCTGGAGCATTCGTCAACCCAAAAGACATAACCAGAAACTCGAAGTGCCCATACCGAGTCCTAAAAGCTGTCTTGAGAATATCCCCTTCCTTGATCCTGAGCTGATGATAACCTGAACGCAAATCAATCTTCGAGAAGTATCGCGAACCTCCCAACTAATCAAATAGCTCATCAATCCTAGGCAAGGGATACTTGTTCTTCACCGTAACACGATTCAGCTGCCGATAATCCACACATAACCTGAGAGTCCCATCGTGCTTCTTAGCAAACAAGACAGGTGCTCCCCACGGAGATGTGCTATTCCGAATATATCCTTTATCAGCAAGCTCCTGAAGTTGCTTCCTCAATTCCTTCATTTCTGCTGGCGCCATCCGATAAGGTGCCATAGAAATCGGTGATATCCCTGGAAACAACTCGATACCAAACTCAATCTCCCGATGCGGTGGTAACCCTGGTAACTCGTCGGGGAAGACATCCTCGAACTCATCAACCACCGGAATCGCTACACTACTACTCGAAACATAGGGCTCGCAATCCAGATTGGCAAGAAAAGCACAACAACCTAGATTCTTTCGCCCTCCTAGACACGACTTTATAAGGCGCTCACTCATTAGCCAATCACCACCACCCTGGTAAGTGATTACCGTCCCCCTACCAGACACTAGGGTCACTTTTCTAAGTTGACAGTCCACAACTGCACTATACCTGGACAACCAGTCCATCCCTAAGATCACATCATAGGAGCTCATGGGGAGTATAATCAAATCACTTTTCAAAATCTCATCCCCAATCTTTATTTTACATGATTTACACATACAATTTACACACACCCGCCCCAAGGGAGAAGTTATTACTAGGGGTTCATTAAACTCTTCTACTTCTAATCCCAAGGCATGTACAAAAGAACTCGAAATGAGAGAATGAGAGGCACCGGTATCAAATAAAACGCGAGCTAGAGATCTGGAAACCAAAATCATACCATCGACAACCGCGTTACCAGTCTGAGAATCTGACCCTCCAGATGCCATTGCATGAACCTGTACTGGCGCCTTTCCTTTTCCTCTACCGACATTACTGGGTCCTGGATTACTCGGCCGATGCTGCTGAGATGGAGACGACTACACGCTACCTGTACTCAGAGCTCTATACTGAGGAACACTGTGCTGAAAATACTGCGGCTGCTGCCCCCGTGCCGGATATGAGAATTGCTGAGGAGAAAACTGCGGATACTGCAACTGCGGGTACTACGGAGGCGGAGGTAGGGTCTGAGGCTAAGGTTGAGATGAACGACTGGCATCCTCCCCGGTCTGAGATCCAAGACGAGCACTCCTGATTGGGCAATTCCTCTTGATGTGTCCGGGCTGCTGACAGAAATGACAATGAAAGCTGTAGGGATTGCTGCGCCTGCTGCCAGACGAACTGCTGCTGCCACTGGTCGCACCGCCTTGCTTGCCTTTCCCCGGAGCTGGACGATTACTAATGCTCTTCCTGCCACTCCTCTGCGGTCCTCCTGAAGCCTTGGCTCGATCCTCACAATACTGCACGTAATCATTCTCCACGGAGATCGCCGACGACACAAGCTCCCCGAAACTCCTAAGCCGTAGAGCAACCAACTGCCGTCGAATAGGAGCCTTGAGCCCTTCCTGGAACTTGATGCATTTCTCGCGCTCCGATGCCACAGCTGATGGAGCAAATCTAGCCAACTCGTTAAATTTCGCCTCATACTCTCGAACTGAAAGATCACCCTGCTGCAGTCTATAAAACTCAGCTGCCTTCTGGTCTCTATACCCCTGCGGAAAATACCGATCATAGAACAGATCCTCGAACTTGTCCCAACCGATATCGCCACCGCGCTCCAGACGCTTAGTTTGCTTCCACCAGGTGTTAGCGCCACCCTCGAGCTTATACGCCGCAAACTCCACACGATACTCCTCAGGCACACCAAGGGTATCCAGATGCTTCAAAATCGAATCCAACCAATATTCTGCTAACTGCGGATCCCTATTGCCATCAAAAGTCGGAATAGACGCCCGTCGAAATTCCTTAAAGAACGCATGCCGACTACCAACACCGGAGTCTTCCGGTCTAGCCCTGGCTGCCATCTGCCGGAAAGCCGCAAACATAGACCTCATCATGCTCTCATCATTTCCAAACTCAGCGTCAGCAGTCGAACGACGTCTAGGGGCCATTCTCTCACTTCTGAAAACAAAATTGGACTGTCAGAGGTATTTCATTGTCAAACCTATGTGTGCACAATTCCCAAGGTTCATAACCTTGATCTCTGATACCATTCTGTCACGCCCCGGAGTACGGGAGGTGACGTGGCGGAATATTTAGATTAATTAAAAGAGGATTTAATTGAAATCGAGAGTTTAAGAATCAAATTAAATGAAAATTAAGAAGATTTTCCACCACATTTTATAAAAGAATTTATAAGATATTAGGCAAATAATGGCAATTAAATAAAAACCGCGAATATGGGTTCCACAACCCATAACTTGTGCACACACATAGTACTGACAATATCATGAATACAAGTACAGTCCAGGTACAAATAAAGTTAAATCTTACATGCCTTGATTAATAATACAAAATGTAAATAAATTCTCCTATTGCTCCTGAGTTCGGTCCGAAGAATCTTCTCCAAACCTAAAGGGGAAACCACCTAGAGGGGGGGGGGGGGGGGGGGGGGGGGGGGAATTTAAAACAGATAAAACGTGAGCGAAAGGCTCAGTAGAACTATGTTTTATAAAAATAGTTTAACGCAAAGGAACACAACATTATTAGAAGTTATTCAAAGGAAACTTAAATAAATAAATAGATAAACAATTTGAGTAAAACCGTCCTGACACAGAACAGTCTACTCGTCAAATCAAAACACCAATTTACTTTTACCTAAGCAAACCATGATATCACCACCGTAGTGGCCCAGCTGGGTTTCGGGACCTGCCCCCAAGGTCGATCGCTACACGACCCGATCTCTGATATGGCATCATGCCTTAGTGTTTATTATCATTGTCATTCAAAACCCAATTACCGAGTGTTGTCAGTTACATTTATTATGAAGTTCATTTCATAATCACGGTATATTAAAATATAACTGATAAAACCATTTTCAAACAACCGTTGAAAACATTTTGATAGAAATCATTTTCAAAGCCAAATCATTTCAAAACCAGGCTACCAAAGAAATAGGATAGAAGTCCTACCTCAATACTCGTGCCGGTACCCCACACCGTAATCCTGGTCCGCTATACGTTAGCTCCACGGAACCACGAACGATCCTAGATACAAACTAAGTCGATCAATATCTAGTTCGAGACATTCTATGTTACTAAATCATTTCATGATGTCCTAGTGTGCCATTTGTACCTTTAAAATCATCCTATAAAGTTGGGATTTAAATCAGGGTTCAAAATAGTGAAAACGGGTAAAAATCACAAAATTTTCCATGCCTCGGTCGGCCTGCCGGACGCCCTGCTTCGGCCTGCCGAACTGCACAGTTCGGCCTGCCGGAAGCAAGGTTCGGCCTGCCGAACATTTCCCCAGATTCGGCCTGCCGGTCGGAAGAACACCGGCCTGCCGATCATCACTCCGGCCTGCCGAACATGAACTTCGGCCTGCCGAACTGGGAAAACCCAGAAATCCCAGCCACGGGTTTCTCGATCCCCAAAATCCAAATCTTGTTTTTAACCTGTTTTTCTCAAATCCCAGGCATGAAAAACAACTATAATTGATAGAAAAACATTCTAGAACATGTTTGGAATCATTTAAACAACATTTAAACTCAAAATCCTCAAAAATCCAAAAATGAGAAAAAAAAGGAGAAAAATGAAAAATCTTGAATCCAATCCGTTTTTCTTCAATCTAGGCTTAGATTCTAGTTGTTCTAAGTTCATTTAACACAAATCCACAGTTTTCTAAGCTAAAACAAACTTAGATTTCAAAAACACACAAAATTGGAAATTTTGTAAAAAGTTTAGAAATTTCGAATCTAACCTCGAATCGAAGCTTCAATCCGCGTTCTCAGTTGCCGAATCACGTCCCCGAGCTTCCTCCTCGCTAACCCGAAGCTTGGATTCGAATGTGGTTTCAAAATTTGAGAGAGAGATGTAGAGAGAGAGGGGCTGTCGAGAGAGATGAGAGAAGAGAGAGGGAGACGCGTGAGAGTGAGGAGAGAGAGTGAGAGAAAGGGAATAAATAGAGAAAATCGGTGGGCGGTTTTACTGTACGAAAACCATGTGCCGTCCACGGTTTTGCAAAACGGAGTATTTTTAACATTTTACAAATTGTTGTGTTTTAAAACTCAAAACATCATTTTAAAACAATAAGAAATCATTTGAACACATCAATTTAACAAAACAACTAAAAACTCAAAATCCAACCAAATAATCTAATTAAAGTTAAAACTTTAATTATGGCACACTAATTCATCATTTACATTACATTAACATTAAATAAATTTCAGGACATTACAGGTATATATGTCGCATTTTATATTCCATATTTAGTTGCGGAAATAGTGAGATTTTACCTCTTATCTCTTCTCAGACTAGTGAAATGTAAAAATTGTGGTGCGAATTAGTTGCATTGTACCTTTTATCTCATAAATATCTATTGTCTACCCAGCAAGATTTGTTGTTGTCGTGCTTGTCTTGAGACAAAAGCCAGATGGGCTTACTTTTGTGCATTTCTATATATGCCGTTACTTGGAAACGACACGTGACACCTTAAGGGAAAGCAATGTTTGAAGCACTGAAAGCCACGCAACAACTTCAATTGTCCATGCATGCATGTAACTATATATCAGCAAGGACCGAGCCAATTGTCCATGCATGCATGTAACTATATATCAGCAAGGACCGAGCCAGAAAAATTAAATGGGATGAAAGTGTAATTGAACAAATAAGGTACGGCAAATTAGAGAATAGAATTTTAAAGGGAGTAAAAATGTAATTTTTTAAGAAAAGAGGGACAAAACACAAGTTTTATGAAGTTTCATAAACGATTTAAAAGAAATAAAAAATTTCAAGGGGGACGGCTACGTGACACACATCCTCCTCTATGAATGGCTTCGCTATGTATGTATGTGATGCAAAGTAGCTAATATATTGATTTTCTTCTCTAATAAGCTCAACTTATTATTGAAATTCAAAATTGCTTTTCAGCACTAATGCTTTTATAAAGTGTCACACACGTGCATATATACACATGACATACACACAGTGTCAGTTTTCTCATTGCAGAAAAGCCATAGTGCAAACTTGTTTTTGGGTGTAAAGAGAATGCAAGTATACTTGGTAAATAACGAGTATTAAAACCTTGATCATTTACCATTTCCCTGGAAAAATAATCAATTGATGAATTTACCGTTGCTCTTTTTTTGCTTTGGTAATGAAATAAAACGACAACAAAACCATACAAAATGAAGTTGCAGATTAAATAAATATATAGGTAAGTGGTACTAGTAAATTGACCTTTTAAGTAGTCATTTAAGTGTATGCTTATTATTTTCCAAAATAACTAAGAAAAATACACACAAAGTTCTAATTCACCATGTCGTGTAGGGTGTTTGGTAGAAAGTGATCCGTAATACTTTCTTAGTTATAAACAGTATAAAACTCTCGTATGCTATAGTAACATTAAAAAAAAAAAAAAAGCTAAAGTATAAAGTTCTTACATGCTACAGTAAAAACAGTTTTAACCACCATACTAAACACCTTAATAATTTAGACATCACAGTAACAAAACCACCGCCGCAAGCAACAACAAAGAAAAACAAAAACACTAGTTACTTTTTTTTATATATATATACAAGGTTAGGAACGCTCAATTTATGATTAAAGTAGAGAGACTTATCCTGACTCATCAAAACGCTATTAATTTTGGGTTTCTTGATTTCTAAAGTATGCCGTTAATGTTGGTTGTAGCTCAAACAACTATAACCTTACGTATATTGATTCAAATTTTATTCAAGCCCCACGTCATTTTTTTTTTGGGAAAAACATCCAAAACATCTCACATATTTATTAAATTCCCGTTTAGTTTCGTTCTCAAAATTTTTGAAAATGTTTTTACACATTTTTTGAGACAGATTTTAAAAACACTCTTAACACAATTCCTAACAAATTTTTATTTTTCAAAATAAAAAAATTTTCACTTATTTTAAAAATAATACCAAATAATTCTAAAATATCTATTAAAGCAATTTATTTTTTAAAACCACAGAGATTTCCCTCCTAACTTTTATTAAGTACAATTCAAAACATTATTGAACCAAAATCTTCAATAACATCAATGTAAAAAAATTAAAAAAAAATCTTAAAAATAATTATAGCATTTGTTTGATTAAAATTTCAGTTTGAATATTTTGAAATTATCTTATTTAATTATTTTATATTCTAAAAAACATTAAAAGTCTCTCCAGATTTCATATAGATTGCTTTGTGTCCTATGCAATGGGTGGTAACTGGAACGTGGTGTTTTACCGGAGTTTATGGGAACCCAGAACAAAGTCAAAGGGGGCATACTTGGACATCTTAAAGAGACTTTTACTGGCTGTTGGGAGGCGATTTCAATGAAATATTATATAGTTCCGAGAAAATGGGAGGGGTTGATGACTCTTATACCAGTATGCAGCAGTTTGGGGAGACCTTAGACTAGCGTGGTTTGGCAGACCTCAGTTTTACAGGTCTGGAACTAACTTGGAACAATAAATAGGACGATGGCAACAATGTTCAAGAGAGGCTTGATAGATCTGTTGGGGACAAGCGTGGAAGAATTTGTTTCCGGATCTTGTGGTTAGGAATTTGGATTTCTTTGGATCTGATCATCGAGCCCTTGTTCTTTCTCTAAAGAGTAGGGAGATGGCTTTTGTAAGAGGCCCAAAAAAGGGAGAAAGTTCTTGTTCGATCCTATGCGGATGTCAAATGAACTTTTTAAGGTGATTGTAAGTGTAAAACCCATGGTTTTTATTTAAAGGAAAATTTGAAATTGAGTCTATTTTGAAATTTCAAATGACTTTGAGGAAGAAATTAAAATTTAGAAGGTTCCAATGTTTTTAATAAATGATTAAGTAAATAAAATACACACAACACACAAAAGGAACCGCCACTGCCCCTCCCGCCGGCCAACCTTCGGCCACCGCCAGCTTGCACGTGCCAAAGAATTGGAAGCACCGCTATCCAAGGTACCAAGAGCTAGAGCGCCACCCTTCCATCGCCGCCAACCGTCTGTAATCGGAGAGGAAAATTTCAACTCCTCAAGCTTCAATACCGGATTCCGGCGCCGTCGAGCTGCTATTTCTCCGATGAGGTACACCACCATCTTTCTCTCGTCAAGCAGAGCAAAACCCATCCATTTTCTAGCCCAATCATCGCCGGAAAATTCTAAGCCCTCACCGCCATTTTTTGACGGATTTTAAGCATTTTGTAACGAACGGAGCTTCTTTTTAAGAAACCAACTTGAAAAAGTGATCCTCGTATCGAGGGCTTCGTTTGATACCAATCTTTGCTCCCGTTTTGCCAGTCAAATTGTAGTCAATGCTAATCAACGCTTGGTCTACGATGGTCAAATAGTTGACCATCCACCCAATTCTAAAAAAACTGCATACTTTTCCAAAGATTTAGATATGTTCGCAATCTTAAAATTATAAGACGGAATATTGAAGAGTGAGTTCAATAAGAAAAGTTTCCAATTCAGGCTCAACGATTTCAATTTTGCGAATCAGAATATTTTCAGACCTTATCGGACTTCTTCAATAGGGATCTCGACTACCCAAAATTTTATATTATTAACTGAGTAAATTTTTAGGAAATTTATAATATATCTTAATTATGCTGATTTTGGAAACTGAATTGAATATTTAGAATTTTTAGTGGACTTGATTATCTTTTATTTGTTTGATTATGTCTGATTTATTTGATTATCTTTGATTTATTTGATTTATGGATATATATGATTTGGGTGGTACGTCTTGCAATTATGGCATGTCAAAACTATTATGTGAACTCTATTTTTTTTAAGGTTAAAATTTTTGGTTTTAGAGAAAAACTGTTGTTTTATTGCCAAAATTTTGTTTGAGCTAACATAGCTATTAAACTAACATTGTGAGAATATGAGAGTGATTTGACCCCTTTTTCTTGTTCTTGTGGTGTATACGGCGCTGCTAGACTAAATTGTGGCCATTTAAAAATTTCCTTGAGGATTTTTACATTTATATTACTCACGGGTGGCTCATTTGGGGCACAACAGACACGAGCTACTCATTTGGAGCAGAATGGACATTTTCAATCCATTTCTATTTTCCTTTCCTCCACCAACAACTAAACCATGAGTAATAGATTATAGCGGCATTCTAACCTTATATGGCATTAAGCGGGTAATAAATTGATGGTTTGTTTATTTATTTTGTTTGAATGTTTAATTGTTAAGTTTTACAGGTTTCCTTGAAAATTATAAACTTAGTTATATTCTTTTTCTATTAATTGTTAAATTTTGCAGGAGTCCTTGAAAATATATAAATTTATATGTATTCTTTTACTTATGAAAATATGTCCTTATCTTTTTTCTTTTTTTTTTTTATAATTGTTCAGTTTGGCTGACCCTCTTTTCCTTAGGTGTTGTACAGTATGAGTTAGAGGAGCTCATAATGATTTCCTTACAATGCTTTTTGAAAGAATCGTAGTATCTTTATTATTTTTTCTCAAACATTTTGCATACTTGTAATGGTGTAGGATTGAGATTTAGTTGCTTCGTCTATATTAAAATACGCTAAATGTTGTATCGTAAATGAGATGCATGACGTATACTTTCCTATGATGATTATGAAAATTTATGTCCGAATCGGAAAGGTGGACATGTTACTATGGGTCAAGTATTAAAAGGGAAAATTGTGAAATTTATTTGGAAAATTAGTTTTCACAAGATGAAACTTATTCGATTTGCCATTATCCCTGAGTTTGGATTGTAACAGTAAGTAACTCTTGGGCCAGTGCGGAATTTGGTGGTGGCGGTGCGTCTAGTTTTCTACGGACCCTGGAGAAGTGTGCTTCAGACCTTAAAGATAGGAGCATGGCTGCGGGATTTGTTGGAGGCCCCGTTTACGAACGAAGAGGTGAAGGCGGTGGTCCTTGGAAAGGGGCCTAATATGGTCTCGAGCTCGAATGGTTTTCACACTTTTTTTTTTTTTTTGGTTGAAGAACTGGGACATTGTAGGTCTGAATTTGGTTAATATAGTGCTGGGTATTCTTAATGGGTCTTACTTTATTAAGGATCTCAACGAAGCTCATATTGTCCTTATTCGAACGGTCAATGATCTGAGGAGGGTAATCGACTATAGACCTATCAATTTATGTAATGTTTCTTAGACTTAAAAGAGTCCTCCCGTTAATCATTTCGGAAGAACAAAGTGCCTTTGTTCTACGACGTCTCATTATGGATAATGTTTTGGTAGCATTTGAAGTTCTTCCTTCAATCTGTCGTAAGACTAGTGGCAAGAGTAGATTAATGGGTATAAAACTTGATATAAGCTAAGCCTATGACCTGGTTGTTTGGGATTTTTAAAGACCATGATGAGGCAGGCAGATGGGCTTGTTTTTCATTCATTGTCAATGAAGGTGGGATGGGGGAGCTACTTCTGGCTACAGGATTACGCCAGGGATGCCTTATTCCTCTATGTTTATTTCTTCTGTGGGTGCGGTTTTTTTTGGCTTTTTTGCTCAAGGCTGAAGCGGATGGTGGGTTTCATGGTATTTTTGTTGCCAGACAAGCACCTTGTGTTTGTCATTTGTATTTTACAAATGACTCCATTGTGTTTGGGCGAGCTTCCACGCCTAACTATAAATCTATTAGGCAGGTTTTGGAGTGCTATGAAGGCCTTGGTTTAGGTGGTTAATTTCTCAGAGTCCCTTATTACTTTTAGCTCCAATGTCGGAGATGATATAAAGGGAGGCATCCAAAGAAGGTTAGATCTTGGTGCTGGCACTCACATCATGATAAGTATCTGGGTTACCTTCATTCATGGGCAAAAATAAGCGGAGTACTTTCAACGGAATTAAGGAGAGTTTCTAAGAAACTGCAAATGTGGCGGGGTGTGGTTTTCTCGACAGGAAGAAAGGAAGTCTTGATCAAGGCAGTTGCACAAGCCACTGCCACATATAACATGAGTGTTTTTAAGATCCCAGTTGGTTCGTGCTACAACTTGCAGGCTCTTTTTGTGCGGTTTTGGTGGGGTGGTACGAAGGAGAATAGGAAAATCCGTTGGATGTGTTGGGAGAAGTTGTGTAGGCCTCATAGGGTCGGAAACTTGGGTTTTCGTGATATTGGGAATTTTAACTAGGCATTACTGGCAAAGCATGCTTGGCATTTTCTCCAATGCTTAAGTTCTCTTGTGAGTCAAATCTTGAAGGCAAAGTATTTTCCGACCACTTCCTTTCTGGATGCGAGAATGGGCCACAATGTTTCTTACACATGGTGGAGCATCTTTTGGGGAAGGGAGCTGTTAGAGAAAGGGATTAGATAAAGGGTTGGCAAAAGCCAGTAGATCTCAGCCTTCTCTTTTCCACGGCTTCTACGGCCTGGGTCTTTTGGGCCTATTTCCGCTCCAACTCAGGCTAATAAGGATTGTTGGGTGGCGCATTTTTGTGCAACAACCACTAGAATATGTTGCTTTTACAACAACCTTTTTTGCTTATTGATGTAGTGCTGGCCCTGTCCATACCTATTGGAAGAAGTAGGGTAGAAAATCCACTGATATGGCACTATAATAGGAAAGGGTGTTACTCAGTGAGGTCGGGTATTTGGTTGGCGGTAGAGCTAAACATTCAACAATCTCATCTGGAGAAGTAGAGATGCACAAGTGTGGACTATGTTGTGGCAACTTAACATCGCTAGTAAAGTTAAAATATTTACTTGGCGGGCCTTCCATAGGGCTCTTCCAGGCTTGGTTAATTTCACAAAGGAGGGGGTTGAGTGCACACAGACTAGTGGGAGATGTGGTGAAGAGATAAAAAACCATTTGGCATGCTTTATGGAGCTACGGTGGGGTCAAAGGAATATGGGATAGATCCTCCGTGTGGAATATACTTAAGAGGAATGATGCTTTCTCCTTGGATGGGTTATGTGTTTATGCCAGTAGACATTTGAGCTGGCAGGAGCTGGAGGTTTTTGCAACGATTTCTTGGGGTCTCAGAATGTAGGTGTGTTCGAGAAAAAGCGGTAGGATGTTGAGGAGGTACTTCAGGTAGCAACTTGTGTTCTTGGTAATTTCCACTTGTGTAACAAAGCAGAGATGAAGGTGCAAGGAGAAAGATTTCTAGGAATGCAAAGTGGATCTGCCCACCATCAAGCCACCTCAAAATTAACGTCGACGCCTTGGTTAAACCTGGTGTCCCAATGATTTGTGTGGGAGCAATTATCCTGATGACAAGGGCTTGGTTTTCGGGTGTGTTGCTAAGCAGGAGAGGGGCGTTTTAGTCCTCACATTGCTGAGTGTGTGGTAGTCAGTGAAGGGCTGGAATTTGTTGTGAGTTACGGATTAGAGGCGTCTATCGTGGGAACCGATTCATCAATGTGGTCAGTGTAGTGAATTCTCCTCCCTCCTTGGAGGAGGCAGGACCAGTGTTTGCATATGTCAAACATCTGATGTTATTAGCTTATGATGGTATGACCCGTAGTCATGCATCTCGCAAGGGAAGCTACCCATCCATTAGCTATTTTCGTTTTCAGGAGTGTTTATGATGTTGCCGTAGATCTTATTCCTAGTTTTGTTGCTTCAACTATTAGCTGATTTGGCGGATTAATAATATTCACTACTTTCTCTTAAAAAAAGAAAGATAATCGTGGTATTTACAAAAATTCAATTGCTTTAAAGAGTGTTTTGAGTCCGATCTTATAAACACAAGGAATCTTTATGAGCAATGTTTATGAGCATTTCTATCTATTAACTACAATAAAAGAGGGCATCTGTTTTCACTATTCAACCTTTAGTCGTCTAAAATGATTAATTTTGGCTTTTTTTTTCTTTTTTTGCATTCATTTCTTTAATTCTATTTACTTTTCCTTTAACTAATTCATTTTTTTTTTCATTTTTTCATACCTTTCTTGATCTATTCCTTCCATAGTCTCACATTACAAATATCAACCTTCTCACCAGAAATCTCGTTGCTTGTAGTCAATTCTGGCTTACATTTTGATCAAACAAAATTTAACATAATAACAACATATGAGGGTTTTAAAACGACAAATGTGGTGTTTAAAAATTTTTGGTTGAACCAACATTATAGCAAGCCAAACTATATATTTTATAAATGTTAAGGTAATTTGATCCAAAAAATTAATGTCGAGGGCTAAATAAAACAATGCATATCTTCAGACGTGAATTGTGCAACTTTTTCTTTTTAAATCACTAAATAAAAATTTTCTTCTATTTATTCTTTTATCCCTTATCTACATTATAAAAACTTCAATAAAAATTTAATGCGCGCAGAGCACGTACTTGAACTAGTACATAATAAGAATGACAAAAACGGTATTTTTTTAGGAAACAAAAACGGTATTTAAGTAAAATACATAGGAATTTTTTTACTCAAAAATTTATAGGGAGAAAGAATTAAATAGCAAATTTTGGTTAAAACTTTGTAAATAATAACATATAGTTTTAAAATGTATAGTAAATAGCATATTATAAAAAGTGGAGAATAAAAACCTCAAAATACCCTCATTTCATTTTCTTCCACATCTCTCACCCTCCTCCCCACTGGCACGAATGGTTGTCGAGAAATACTGTATAAACATGGTAATACTATATTTCTAAATAATGAAAAATTTACCAGTGACTTTTGCTGGTTTTGCCGGACCATAGAGGCCAAATAATATGATATTTACCCTAAATATTGTACTTACGTGTAAATAAAAAAAATACAGAAAACATAGTATTTAGCCGTGAGCCTTTGAGTTGTCTCAGTTTGTGACATTGAAACAACCCCTGGGGAGTCAGAGGTTAAATTTCAGGTTTTCAGGGACGCATTAGGCGCTGAGATCAATGGCCTATTTCGCAAGCAGTTGTCAAATCCTGTGCGAAAATTTTTACCTAGTTAGTAGTTCTAATCGTGCATATTGCTTCTTCCTGGTCAGTGATTGCAAAAGGTTTGTTTTTGTGGGATGGAAAATTATTCCAAGAAGTTTTGAATATGTTGGTGGCAAAAGAAAAGGCTCGCCTTGCACGAATTCTTTTTAATTTTTGAAAATGTAGCAAAGTCCAGTGCAGATATATGTGGCTAAAAAGTATTTTACACGGAGGAGGCCTCAAAATTTCTCATTTAAGAGCATGTTTGGGTCATCCATCCAAACCAAAGATTGAACCTTAAACACAATAGTAATTTTAATTTTATGCGTGAAAACACTATAATAAAATTAGTTTGATTTAAAACTTGTTGATTGAAACCTATATTTTTGTCATGCCTTAAAGTACGGGTAGTAACATGATGGATTAATTAAGTTAATTAAAGCATATTTTTGATTAAAATTACCAATTAAATGTTTTGAAGTATTTTGAAAAACATGACGGTTTAAAAACTTTTTAAAAACAATTATCGTTATTTTGAAACAGTAAATCATGAAATAAAATATTCAAGATAGATAATCATGAGCCGGACCCCACCAGAGCCACATTAGTGCATACACATGATATCGACAATAAAATATTACAATCGCAGTCCAAACATGTCTTGATTTAAATAAAGAAATAACTTAAACAGAATTCTTACAACTTACGTGTTTGCCATGTTGCCTCCATGTCTGTCCTAAGCTGCAATCCGCCTAGGGGAAAGCTTTTAAAACAGATAAAGAAAATATGAGCGGAAAACTCAGTAAGACTAAATTTTAGAAAACATTGATTTGAATATGAAATTTCGCATTCAAGAAAGTATTAAGAAAACAGAATTTGATAAATAAATGAATAAATAATTCATTTAAATTGTTCTTACTAAAATGGTTCTTTGCTCGTTTAGAAAGAATCTTATTGTCTTTCTCAAGCAAACCATAAGTATCACCGCCGTAATGGCCCAGCTGAGTTTCAAGATGTGACGACCCGCCTTTTCGAACAGTCACTTTACTTTCTTAAACATTGTTTTTAAGCAGTAATCTTACTTACTTAGTAAGAAAAATACTAAATTAAATTTTTTTTTCTTTAACATTCTTTAAAATGTTCTTTAAAACATTTTTAAAAACTATTATAACCTCTGTCGCTATTCAAGTCGAGACCTCGCTCAATACTTGACTTTAAAACCATTTCAAATTGTTTCTTAAAACTTATTAAGAAACACTTATTAAACCAATAATTAAAACTTAACTTTATAAGTAAATAAAACATTTTGTATTTATATTGTAAAACTTTGAAAATATTTCTTAAAACTGTGATTTTCTTAAAACTTTGAAAACACTATATTAAATAGTGGAAAACCTTTTCTTTGTGTAGCGGAAGCAAACTGTGGTGATATCTATACCCAAATCCTCGCATCTGTTCTCCGCACCACCTAGCTCTTCAAACGAGTCCTACTAGTCACCCATAAAACTAACTACCTTTGTTCTTTAACTTTCCTTGTCTTACTTTAACTTTCTATCCTTTATCCCTTAACTTTCCTTATTTTACTTTAGTGTTTGTACCAACATCATTAATCATGAGATCATAAACATTATGCTTCCCTTGAGGAAGACTTGAGACCATCGAACATCGAGGTCATGTACCTCACATCTAGGAGGTCAAACTTTAACTTACTTTCATTACCTCACAACAAGGAGGCTGGTACGACACTTTCTTTTTATCTTTACGTTACCTTATTATTAACTTTAGTGAGCATATCAAATGCAATCACATCATATGCAAACACACTTACAAATCATAGCTTGTACTGTAAAATCTATTGTATAACAAATGCAACTTATTGCATAACAAATGCAACATAAAACGCAAACACATTTTGCAAATCATAACTTGTACTCTAACACTTATTGCATAACAAATGCAACTTATTGCATAACAAATGCATCATATAACGCAAACATATTTTACAAATCATAACTTGTACTCTTTTAAACATTGTGCATTTCACATGCAACCATACTTCAAATACATTGAAAATCATAACTTGAACTTTTAAAACATTATGCATATCAATATACAAATAGACTTTAAACATAACAGTTGCAAATTCATTGCAAATCTTGCTTGAATCTTTAAAACTTTTTGCATAATAAATGCAAACATACCTTAAAAGAAACTTGCATAATAATTGCAGATTCATTTATAAACGTATACATAAATATTTTAAAATCATTTACTTCATGCTGTCGGTAAAGTTTGAACTTACTTAGACTTAGTTCTAACATTCTCTATTCTATTCCTTTTCCTTTCATTAGTCGGTTTGCTTCTGTGTCCTGATCAAACGACAGCCGACTTATTAGTTAACTTTTATTACCAATCTACTCAATTGATAATATAACTTAAACATTAAACATTCATTCTCCTTTTTTTCATAACTTGGTATGCTATCGATCTACCATTCTTTCACTAACTTTGTAACCCACCGGGGTTATTTTTTCCTTATTAAATCTCTCGTCTCACATGACGGTTTCATTACCGAACATATTACAGAACATTTTTCATTTAAGAACATTATGCTAAATCGGAGTGTTCAACTCCGTTCTAGCTGTTTACTCAAAAATGATGATTTTACCCCTAACAGGTTTTTTGTCCATTTTCTAACTCTATAAAACCTTTTGCTTAACTTTACCGTTCAATTACCTACATAGTACAAAAAAATTCCCACTAAGGAACGTTTCTCGACATAAGGCGTTTCGAGTCCGTTTTGGCCATTTTTCATAAAATGACCCTTTTGCCCCTAATGTTTTTCTTTCCTTCTTCTCTTTGACTAAATTTTGAATCATTTAGAACTTAGCATCTTTAATCACTCACTGCCTACAGCAGTGTAAGAATTCTACATTTTATAATGACCGAGGAAATGTCATCAATGAAACCTAATATTTAATTGGGTTTAATTAATGAATTTATTCTTAAAAATGTGAAATTTTGTAAAAATAGTAATTTTTGTGAAAATTACAATAAAATATGATGAGCGGCATTGATTGTAAATTTTATGGCATATGTAATGCAATGGTGGATATTGTAAAATACAAATTTTATAAGTTTGATGAGTTAGAGATTTGTGCATAATATCCATAAAATGAATTTCATGTCACAATTAATTGTAAAATTGTGATATAAATGAATGGATGATTAGAATGTAAATAGGACAAAGAGGTTGTCTAAACCCTAACCGGGGGTAGAAAGGAGGCCAGAGCAGTATAAGAATACTGCTAAATGAAAACGTAGATATGAAAAATGTCACGATTGGCCTCCAAAAGTGAACGAAAAATAAGTTAAATATTTTTATACAGTCTAAGGATAGAAAGTACACTGAATTGACCACGACAGTATAGAAAAAATACTGTGTGGTGAAAAATTACATAGTATAAATTTTTAGCTCCACAAAGTGAACACTCCTTGGTTTTCTATTGGGCCACATGTCTAGAAAGTGGCCCAATCACCTTGTGACACCTAGTGGTATACTCATGGGTTACCATGAGTCACCAAATGGATAAGGAAGCATTAATTACAAAGTTATCACAACTTTTCTTTTCCTTTCTTTTCCTCCAAGATCTGGCTGCCAAAACTAAGCTTCAAAAAAAAATTTCTCAGCCCCCAAACTTTGCAAAAATAACCCCAAACAAGTTTTATAAGCAAGTACAAGGATTTTCCACAAGTTTTAAGGTAAAATCCTAAACTTTTTAATGAGTTTTCAAGGGATTTTTTCATGGGTTGAAGAGAGAAATTAATCCATGGTATTTTTGTATGGAAAGGAAGCTTAGGAGGGAGGTCAAAGGGATTTTGAAGGCTTGAAACCAAAAGGGTGTTATTTTGATAAGTTTAAAGTTTTAAAGTTTTGAAATTTTATGAATTTTATTTTGATTTCTATTCTTTCAAACCCATGTGGGTTCTTAAGCATGTATTTGCTGAAATTTCATGCATATGTGAAGTATGGCATGTTTGAGTTGTGAAATTTTGATTTATGGTACAAAATGGTAATTTTTGCAATAACTATTATTTTTGTAAATTTAATGTTAGTTTTAGTAAAAGTAATATTTGAGCATGAGAATGTTTTGATTAAGGCATGGAATGGTTTCTGCAGGGGTAGAATTGCAAGTTTGAAAGGGATTTTGGTAAAAATGCCATAGGGACTGAATTGAAAGAAAAAGATTTCTCTCGGTAGAATTAAAAAATAGCCAAAAACACCCTTGTATAGTGAGATTTTAGGAAAAGTTAAAACATAAAAGTTGTAGATCTCGACGAAAATGTTAGGCATGGTGGACAGTTCATTGAAAAACTCAGTCGTTTGTGAGATTTTGATTTTTCAAAGAATTTACAAAAATTGTAAAAAATTTTAAAAAGGGCAAAAATGTCATTTCTTAAAGGATTTTTAACATGGTACTTTGAGAAAAAATGATCCTTGAGAAAAATAGGAAATTTTGATGCAAAGAAGTAAATTTTAGTCCCAGGGGCAAAATCTTTAAAATTTTCAATTTAGGGACTAAACCGCAAAGTTTAATGAAAATAGGGCATAATTGAGAAATAAAGAGATTTGACCCACTAGGATGTTATTTTGAAATTAGTATGTGGTTATTTTCATAAGAATAACGAAATCGAGCTTGGGTAGGTTAGTGGACCCACGGAGGGCAAAATCGTTATTTTTGTTCAAATAACCCAAACTGCTTTGAAATGTTTCCAATGGGATAAGAAAATGACTAGATAGGTTCCGGCCCTTTGTTAGAAATGATAGGGTAAAGTTAGATAGAAATAAGAAAAACCTGTGGTTTTAAATTTGTACATAGTGATGCAACTCAATTTATTAACTAACGGATGTTTCGTATCGAAACATAGTGGAATTTGGCTAATGGCTTTGTAATTGGCAAACAGGATCCTAGGAGTCTAGGAGAAGGGAAATCGAGGTTAAGTTGCCCGACATTCGCATCAAGTAAGTACCCTTCCCACCTATAGTATAAAATGTAGGTTTAGAAAGAAATGTATGTATATGTATACTGTGCGCATAATTAAGTGTAAACTTATATGTTTGTCATGATATGAATACCTAGGGGTATAGTTATGTATGAATAACTATGAGTATACAAAGGGATACCTGTGTATATTTTATGTTAAGTACTCGTTAGTACATTTTGCTATATACCTGTGCATATATTAATATGTATCAGTGTGTATATAAAGTATGTACCTGTGTGTACAATAATGAAAATGAGCATGTGTACCATGATTTCGTACCAGTGTGTACAATAATAAATACTTGAGTATGTATAAAGTAGGTATCTGTGTGTACTATGCTATGCAAGAGAATTTATATTTCAAGGATAATATGTGATTATCACTTCATGCATGGTATGTCAACCATAATAAATGGACTGGTAAATGTAACACCAGAAAGTAAAAAGAGTGTCGTACTGACTCCTGACTCAAAGAGAGTTTAAAGGATATGTTATGGTCACATTGTTACGTAGACCTAAATGAAATTGCGCAATGGTACGAACACTCGGGCCCTAGTAAAAATAAGAAATGATGAGGATAAGGAAAGTTTATAAGAAAGCATAATTGATTCATACATTTAATTGAATATCCATGTGGGATTTATGGGACCTACTGGACGTTAGCTCATTAAGTATTTCATGCTGTAGGTATTTTGATGAGAAGGTCAGAATAAGTTCAAATGGTGAGTTGGCGGAGGGGTGGATGATGTGCAGATTGGGTATGGAGTCCGCTGCTGTAATGTTTTCCGCTATGTATGTTTAAAGTTATTTTGATATGAAATGTTTAAAAGAAAGATGTTATAAAAGTAAAAGTATTAATTATGTAAATACAAGTATGTGAAAGTATTTTGGGAGTTACCAAAGTTAATGTAAGTAAATTATTTATTTTCGTTTTAAAAAAAAATATTCCTAAATTTTTGCCCTTAAGAACGTAAGAAAGAGTTTTATCATAGCCCGAAAAGACGGGTTGTGACAGTTGGTATCAGAGCAGAAATCTTGCCATTCTACTGCACATCGTCGTCTACTCCATTGCCATAGCTAAGTAAGATAGTTTGATTTTAAGTATAAGAATGTTCAATAGTACTTTATATGACACTGTTATGTTAATTACGACAATAAATATAGTATATGGCAGAGTCACATCATGATCGTGATATGGAAGCTGATCGAAGATCCAGCATTGCTTTTCAAGATGTGATGTCACCGTGCTATTATGGGAGTCGGCAACCTATGGTGCATACCGAATGGCTTCATGTAGTTGAAGTGATTTTTAACGCTTGTCATATGCCACCGTATCTCCAAGTTTTATTGGCCTCAGGATTGTTGATGAGGGAAGCTTTAGTATGGTGGTTAAGGATTGAACCTGACAAGCAACCACGGGATTGGTAAGGTTTTAGAGGACAAATTCTAGCTAAGTTGCACCCACACCACCAGCAAACGTTATTCTAGTCTAGGTGATTTTAATGTTATGGGCGGATGGGAGACATCGATTGTACCTATGAGTAGAATCGGTATAAGAAAGATACGTAGGCGAACCGGTAGATCATTACATTCTTAAATTTTGCCGTACTATGGTACCACTGATTCTGCCACAATTACCCTTACGGTGCATTTACGATCTGGTTTGGAGATATCTTCCTAATGTGGTCCAGCAGCAAATGCAGTATCCGAGAAATTACCTTAGTATCCATGATTCTCTTATGGCGGCATTACATGCAGACCAGAATATAGCCGCGCCATTAGAAGATCCTCCAGTAGGTATGGATGATGATGATGATGATGATGATGATGATAACATTGATGAAGAGCCTGTGCCTCTAGCGCCTATAATCGCAAGTGATGATAAGTTGACTGATTCGGATATGGAGGAAGAAGAGGAATTCTAAGGAGGGTTCCGAACATAGTGACATGTCTAGAGTCGAGTTCGACAAAAAAAAAATTCATAAGAAAATCTTTATGTATTATGACGTACATAGATGAAAGATTAGTACAGTTTTGGGCTTTGATGCCTTTGTATATGCATGTATGTTCGGCTAGTGGTGTCCTTCTCGGCAATGAGGTATATTTAGCCGGAAGTGATAATTGCTCCCGGAGATGATATGAATAGTTATGTATGAAAGAAAAGTATGTATGTATGTATGTTAGTTATGCATGTAATGTTATGAAGAATGTAAAAAGGAAATGAAAGAGGTTCATGAAATGAAATGTACGAAAGGAAATGAAATGAAATGTATGAAGGTAAAGGAAATGAAATGCATGAATGCTAATGAAATGAAATGTATGAAGTTAAAGGAAATGAAATGCATGAATGGTAATGAAATGAAATGTATGAAGGTAAAGGAAACGAAATGTATGAAACAAGATATTGAGTTCATGTAATTGTGTAAGTTTGCATGTATTTATGTTGTTTGAATAAATGCAATTATTGATTGGATACTATTAAGTTAATAGTATGTACTAACATAGTAACGAAAATATACGATAAGTATATAACGATTGATAACAATGGCGGATATACCTAGAGTGATATGAACCCACCTAACTCCACCCCAAAAGCTAGCTTGTGAGGGGAGGATTGTGAACCTATATATATAACACCCAAGACCACCCTCTCTAACTGATGTGGGACACATCATTCCCGACCCCTTTAGACTGCACGTCCTCGTGCCAACTCCGTCGTTAACCCACATGAGCGACGTTCTCGTGCCAACTCTGTCGTTAACCCACACGAGCAGCAGGGAACCTTTGTACATGCGCCCATCGACCAACAGAGGTTTGGCTCTGATACCAAATGATAAGAACCTCGTCAATATACTGACGAAACCCGTTATCAATAAGAAGGAATCAAGACCGTTTCTACTCAGATTTGGATGGAAATCACCGCGACCCGTTGCTTATATCGAAGCAAGAACCTTGGTATATCGAAGACGCCACAATCAAGGATGGACAGCCTGATTGATAAGTCGGGGGTAGAACGCTCGGATTGATCCGAAGAGTTCGTGCAGTTCGTCAAAGAACCAAAGAAAGAATTATTTCTCTCAGAAAATAAACATTCATTGCTCCATTAACCTTGGGAACGCCTATTTATAGGCCAAAATTACAAAGTGTTGCCCAAAAAAAGAAAAGTTGACAAATTCAAACATAATTACTAAGCCTAAAATAAAAACCAGAAGAAAGGAAAGTCTTTAATGGCTGATTTTCAGCCATTTACACGCCCAACAATAAACGGAAAGTGCAATTAATCCTCGTCAACAATTTGCATAAATGATTAGCCGCGTGTGCCAAAATGAGAAGGTTTCCGAAAGTCTTCCATTGACTTGATCTTGCAAAATTTGAGCTGATTTCAATCAGGCTTGACTCATCCGGATTCTTCTAGAACTTGGATCAAATTGACGCACCGTTGTGGTTGGCGTGGGCCTGGGCCAATGGGTTTGCACAAATTTTCTTGATTCCAAATTTCATGAATCAACCCATTTAGTGCTTCCTTGAATTTCTTAGCTCGGGCTCTTGTGACTGGTCCAATAGAAATTTGTATTGGGTCAACCACCTTCCATGCATTTGAGCTCCCTAAGTCTCCATCATTCCCTGTGACACCCGTTATTCTCCTAACGGGTATTGAGGTAATTAAATTAATTTTTAATGTATAAAAAAAATTGCTTCATTTAAATTTATTTTATAATATTTATTTTTATCTATTTTTAAGTTTTCTAAAATTCTCCTATATTTATTTAGTATGATTACTAAAAAGCCTTAGAACTTCTAATAAATCTCAAAAATGTCATATTGGCATTATGTGTGTTAAAGTCTTTAGATGAGACATAAGGATATCTTTTCCAACTACTCTTGACCCTCATTTTCTTTATTTCCTCCGTGACATGCTTCAACATGTCTCCTCTATAATTGTTTCTATCACTTCTCTTCAAAGACTTCATCTTTTCTTCCTTTCTCTTCCACGGTTCCCACACTCTTCTTCTTATTTCTTTGCTGAAGCAAAATACTTAGAGAACTTCTTCAAGGCAGCCATAAAAATCAGCCACCATCACCTCCATTTGAGCAAGAATTTCAGTCATACCGAACTAAAGGAACCTGTTTTGAAGCCATTTCAAGCTTCCAACTAACCATAATCCGAGGTTAGAATCTTATGAACAAATTTAGTCTTTCATTTATAAATTTTCTTTTATACTAAAGGATTATTCAAATTTGCGTTCTTAAACCTAAGTATATGTTTGTTGCTATTTTGGAGCATATGTATGAAGTCTAAGTGTATATGCCCTAGACAGAAAATTTATATTGTTAAACTTTATAATACCTCTATGGGCAGTGGTTATTTCTTGAAATTCTAAGATTAAATTAAAATAAATTTTATGAATGTAGTTGTATGTTGTGCTTTAGTTTTAATTGTCCTTATGCACGCCTTAGGATCAAGGGAGTATGGAGCTAACGTTAATTGATTCCAGGATTAAGAGACTGTTGATAAGCTTAAAAGGTAGGGATTCTATTACTCATTTTTGTGAGGTTTTTATAGAATTAAAATTGATTGTTTTGCCGCAATATATATATATATCTATGTTGAACTGATATTATATGAGTATCACATATGAAACTATGACATGGACTCGTCTTGTATTGTACGGCGAGGAACATAATGAATTGACACATGTTATAAATTGAGAAGCATGGTTAGGAAAACTGACTCTATTAATAATGATTTAATATAGAGAAATGGTGAGACAAGAAGAGGGCGGCGGTTACGTCCTTGGGCATGAATACCCAAAAAGGTAAAATAGGGGGAAGGTGATGACGCTTCCTTGGGTTGAAAGTCCCAAAACACACTGTACAGGAATCGACTTGGTGAGGACTCGGGGCTTGATGTCCCCTCACCGGAACACCCTTGGAATGTTTATAGGGTGATCAAGTGCGCCCATTTGGGTTTCGATGAGTTGAGTGATACTCAATTTAACATGGATACCTAGGAACAATGATGATTGGTAATATTTGTATAAATGTGTAATTATGACACTTGGTAACGATTAACTACGGTATCCATAAGATGTGATTATAATAAACCTCATAATCTGGAATATGATGTAACTTACTAACCATGCAGATTTTAATGTGGTAATGACAAAAAACCTAAAGGTGAGTAATGGCTTTCTCTACTGAGCATAGTGTTGCTCATTCCCTTATGTTTATATCTTTTCAGGACTCACTAAGTGTGAGGTGGCTACGAGAAATATAGTTGAGGAAGTGATGTAACTATATTACATTGGGACTGCTTCAATCGTTGAGAATGTTCTTCATGATAATGTAAGCATCAATTGTTACTTTCTGTGACTGTATTATAATGTGTTGAGGGTTAAAATGATGATGACAACAGTTTATATTATTAAATTTAAGGTGCTACATTAAAACTGTGGTTTATTTGTCGTTTATATTTTTATTTTTGAGTTGGGAGTTTTCATTTAAGTCCCGGGCAAATTTTATTTTTAAGGTTTTACTTTTATTATTTATTTTTATTTTATCTCATTAAAAACTGTTAACCCCCATATAGGGGCGTTACAGAATTTTTGGTATCAGAGCCTAGGTTCGGTTAACCTAGGGAGTGTAGCACCACTTTAAAAAAATATATTTTTGAGATGGTTTTGAAGCTGAATTTTCATTGTCATCATCAAAATGAACCTTCACATTGATTTATACAGTCTAGAAGGATGTAACATGGAAAGGCCATAGAATGAAAATACTAATAGTTATATGAGTACAATAACTATATAGAAGGAAAGTATTAATAGTTATAAGGGAATGATAATTATATGAAATGAGTTTATAAGTAGAATGCTTATGAGAGATTCGTATAATATTTGGATCTATAAGCATATTTAATTCGTATAAACGATGAGAAATTCGTATAGATACGAGGATTTAAGAGCCTTTTGTCTCGTGAAAAACAATAAGAAATATAAGGCTTGATTTATTGATTTTAAAGTTTGACATAGATATGCCAAATTTTTCGTAATTGATTCAAACCTAAGTAATGATTATGTGTGGATTCGATGGAGCACATAAGTGTCAATCTCTTTTCTTAAAAGTTCTATATATTTGAGGAATATGATATAAGTTGGGAATCATGGTATTGAATCTTGAGAGAGATAAATGTTAGACTTTTGGTCTGTTGAGACTGTGTAAAGTCTAGAATGCATGAATCTCAAAATTGGAATATTTTGTTACGTACATTGTATTTAAGTGTATCAGTGAATCTTTTGGTTACCTAAGGTTTTGTTATATGAGGAAATTATGTATTGTATAAGTAGAATTGTGGGGATTGTAGATGTTCTTAAGTAGTAACATCAAGTGTCTTTGTTCACTGATATGGTCTACGTTGAAAGACGTAAATCGTATTGATTTCAAGGTTAGTCACATTCTAAACCCTTGGTAGTAATGATGATGAATCCATTGATAGATGTTGAGTATTAGGAATAACATATGGGTGTATGTATTGTTCAATAAGGTTTTGATTAAAACAAAATTATTTGAGTTGCTGGAGGATTATGTTGTTATGAAATGATTTTAAATATCATTCAGGAAGATCCTTGTTGTCGTTAAATTAGATTTGTTGTTTATAGTTAACTTTATCTATAGTGGACTTTAAATTGGGTTTAAGATTCATACGAATTGGTTTTCAATTTTATGTTTGTTATTTAACTCGTTCTAAATGTGTTAAGGCCCGAAACAACCTGACCATTTTCAACTTAGAACATTTGGGCCTAGTTCAAATCTTAAATCAGTTTGATTCACACTGTCTCTCCCACGTGGTCTCTATACGTGTCATATACAGTGGTTTAATCATTGTTTACATATACGTTTACTGTGCATAGGAGCTTATTTCTCCGAGTTCACTTTTTCTCTCTTAATTTGTTATTTTCTCTAAATCGCAAATCCTCTTCTTTTTCATTAGAAATTCTTCTTTTCCTCTAAAAGAAGAAGGAATTCTAGGATTCTGCAATTTACTATCTTAATTTTTCCTTTCTATTTACTCTTCTTTCATCTCATCATGGACCCAAAGTACCAACATCTGAGAAAGTATTTCCCATCACTCTCCCAAAAGATTCTCAAAAAGAAATATAAGGCTAGAATTACTCGGTTGTGGATTCTTATGCGTTTTGGCATCACTTGTGATGTGAGAATGTTGATAGAGGGGAAGATTCGTCCGAGTGACTTTAGTCAAGATGTCGGTTTACCAAGAACAGGTACCAGTCGTAGTGCAATGAAAAGAAGAGCCCGTGCCATCGTGGTCGCTTGTAACAAATGTGGAAGACAAAATTGTAACGGTAAATGTACTTCACCTGGTTATATGTCTACGAATAGAGAGGATAAAATAAGGTTTTGTAGGGATGGACTTTTAAAGGAGAACTTGGATAGCATCCATCCTCCTCTCCACGGTCACCCTAGTGGATATGTTCAAGGAGCTATTTTTAAACTCTGGCCTAAATTTTATACAGAAAGACAACGCCTCAGGAATATGGTATTTCTAGATCCTGTTTGCCAAGCCATAAGAAAACTGGATGGGAAATAAGTCATCGCTCTATAAAGGTTATTTAGTCTTTTGTAACGCCCCTATGTGGGGGTTAACAGTTTTTAATGAGATAAAATAAAAATAAATAATAAAAGTAAAACCTTAAAAATAAAATTTACCCGGGACTTAAATGAAAACTCTCAACTCAAAAATAAAAATATAAACGATAAATAAACCACAGTTTTAATGTAGCACCTTAAATTTAATAATATAAACTGTTGTCATCATCATTTTAACCCTCAACACATTATAATACAGTCACAGAAAGTAACAATTGATGCTTACATTATCATGAAGAACATTCTCAACGATTGAAACAGTCCCAATGTAATATAGTTACATCACTTCCTCAACTATATTTCTCGTAGCCACCTCACACTTAGTGAGTCCTGAAAAGATATAAACATAAGGGAATGAGCAACACTATGCTCAGTAGAGAAAGCTATTACTCACCTTTAAGTTTTTATCATTACCACATTAAAATCTGCATGGTCAGTAAGTCACATCATATTCCAGATTATGAGGTTTATTATGATCACATCTTATGGATACCGTAGTTAATCATTACCAAGTGTCATAATTACACATTTATACAAATATTACCAATCATCATTGTTCCTAGGTATCCATGTTAAATTGAGTATCACTCAACTCATCGAAACCCAAATGGGCGCACTTGATCACCCTATAAACATTCCAAGGGTGTTTCGGTGAGGGGACATCAAGCCCCGAGTCCTCACCAAATCGATTCCTGTACAGTGTGTTCTGGGACTTTCAACCCAAGGAAGCGTCATCGCCTTCCCCCTACTTTACCTTTTAGGGTATTCATGCCCAAGGACGTAACCGTCGCCCTTTTCATGTCTCACAATTTCTCTATATTGAATCATTATCAATAGAGTTAGTTTTCCTAACCATGCTTCTCAATTTATAACATGTGTCAATTCATTATGTTCCTCGCCGTACAATACAAGACGAGTCCATGTCATAGTTTCATATGTGATAATCATATAATATCAGTTCAACATAGATATATATATATTGCGGCAAAACAATCAATTTTAATTCTATAAAAACCTCACAAAAGATGAGTAATAGAATCCCTACCTTTTAAGCTTATCAACAGTCTCTTAATCCTGGAATCAATTAACGTTAGCTCCATACTCCCTTGATCCTAAGGCGTGCATAAGGACAATTAAAACTAAAGCACAACATACAACTACATTCATAAATAAATCATGTGTAAACCTATCTTACTAGTATGCTATTAAAGCTTTTATATAAATCTCTTTTGAATACCACAGTAAACAATTTTTGTCTTAACACAATATAAAATGTGAACAAGTAATCTATATGTTTTAGTCCCTAATAAGATTCATCAATCACTTAGGATAATATTGGAAAGGTTGCAAGACATTAAAGAATTAGGTGGTGAGCAAAGATGGGTTCTTGGTTCAGGTTAGCAGCTGGTATACCATAACAAACTGGCAGATTTACTAGTTTCCAATACAAAAATTGAATAATTCTTAGAAAATAAAATACAACTCCGATTTAGGTTTATGATAGCTCGTTAGAAAGCCTAGGATGCTACTTTTCAAATATGCAAACCAATTCATAAAATTCATTTTAATTTAATCTTAGAATTTCAAGAAATAACCACTGCCCATAGGGGTATTACAAAGTTTAACAATATAAATTTTCTGTCTAGGGCATATACACTTAGACTTCATACATATGCTCCAAAATAGCAACAAACATATACTTAGGTTTAAGAACGCAAATTTGAATAATCCTTTAGTATAAAAGAAAATTTATAAATGAAAGACTAAATTTGTTCATAAGATTCTAACCTCGGATTATGGTTAGTTGGAAGCTTGAAATGGCTTCAAAACAGGTTCCTTTACTTCGGTATGACTGAAATTCTTGCTCAAATGGAGGTGATGGTGGCTGATTTTTATGGCTGCCTTGAAGAAGTTCTCTAAGTATTTTGCTTCAGCAAAGAAATGAGAAGAAGAGTGTGGGAACCGTGGAAGAGAAAGGAAGAAAAGATGAAGTCTTTGAAGAGAAGTGATAGAAACAATTATAGAGGAGACATGTTGAAGCATGTCACGGAGGAAATAAAGAAAATGAGGGTCAAGAGTAGTTGGAAAAGATATCCTTATGTCTCATCTAAAGACTTTAACACACATAATGCCAATATGACATTTTTGAGATTTATTAGAAGTTCTAAGGCTTTCTAGTAATCATACTAAATAAATATAGGAGAATTTTAGAAAACTTAAAAATAGATAAAAAATAAATATTATAAAATAAATTTAAATGAAGCAATTTTTTTTTATACATTAAAAATTAATTTAATTACCTCAATACCCGTTAGGAGAATAACGGGTGTCACAGCTCTACCCCCCTTAAAGAAATTTCGTCCTCGAAATTTCAATTCTAGCAATACTAGTAAAAATTATGATTCCACTATGATTCCAATTCTGAGTCTAAACCGTTAATGTTGTTTGTCCTCCAAATTTAAGTTATCGTATCTCCACTTATTTACTTGCATAATAAATCTTACTCCTAAATCCCTCAATGAGAGTATTTCTGACAAGTTTCAACTTATAACACCGTATAATAGTCTAAGAATCTGATCAGGCATACATATTGACCATACCATGATTCCAGTCCTTCATTGTCCATGGACTGTGATTTACAATCACATTTAAGGAGATTGCCAGAGAAATTTTATATACTTCATCTTTAGGTTCCTTTTCCTTTTTGAGTAAGGAAAAGTCAAATATATTTGATTTCATACCTCAACTAATAAACTAAAACATAATCATAAAACATATATCACAAACGCTTTTATTCAAAACTATACATTAAACTTACTCATAGAGATATTAAACGGAATCTCAGAGTTGCAAACATACCCGGCATATTTTTCATTAAACAGCTATCCTCATGACACAAACATTCAATCCAAATAATATACTCATATTTCATATGGAATATCCCCATAACTGACTCTGGTACTTCCACATAATATTAACAGAATATTACACATTACAAACATAATACGGATACGTTTCGAGAGTACAAGGCACTCCGTATACCAGCTATCCATATCATGCATGCTTATAGGATACAAAAACATCGATAAACAAAAGATCGGACCTTAAGAAGGATGCGTTTCGAGAGCATCAAGTACTCCGTATCCAGCCATCCCGGCATTAGGCTCAATGAATCTAAAAGATTTAACAACGACGTACCACAAAAAAACACAGAATACAAGGCAAACGGTTATTCGTAACACACGAAATACGGACACACATGCCTACATGCCAAAGATAAAACAAAAAGATTACAGATAGAGATTCAAATCAATTGGCCGCTCCCGGTTTTCCCTTTCCCATTCAAGCTTGGATGTTGCAGTGTCGGATTCTGGATGTATGATTTGCATTTTATCTATCAATTCCTCAGCTGTTGAAGCAGTGACAAAGATTTGTCTCTCCGATTCTGTAGTGATGTTTTCTTCCACAGCGTAATCTAGAAATTTCAAAAGACCGTCATAAAAACCCTTTACGTTCAGCAGACCCAAAGGTTTGGAATAAAAGCCCAACAATTGCCCACAAGCAACTATAAATATTTCCTCAAGAGTACCTAGACCACCAGGTAATGCTATAAAAGCATCAGAATTATAGATTATGTCTTTAAAATTTTTAGGGATACTCCTGACTCCTTCTCCCTTACCTATGGCTTCCTTACAAAGGTTTCCTTCAACTGGAATATGAGGCCAAATTTTTACATCAGTAGCGTCGCTAGACCTAGCTGCTAGTGCCATATTTACCATCATTTTTATACTACCACCCCCATAGATTATGTTAATCTTTTTGCGTGCTAGGACTTGCCCTAAGTGATTTGCAGCTTCTAAATAAGCTTTATCTTTTCCAAAGCTGGAACCACAAAAGACACAGACATTCTTTATTTTCTTCGTGGACTGGGAGGTAGACATATTTGGTTTATAGAAGTGGTTGCTTAATGTCTGCTCCACTTAGACTTCGGGTTCTACATGAGATTTTAAAGATGAGAAATATACAAAAAGGGCTAAAGAGATAGACGAGTAGGTAATGAAAAGGTAATCCAAAGATTTAAACAAAATCTTGTGCGGATAAGAAAGTAAGATAAGGTGATTGATAGTTTACAGAAAATCTGATTCACTTTTTGAAAAAGATTAGACTCTAATTGTATAACTTTTGACAATTGAGAACAATTTGACAGAAGACCCTCATGACACAACTGTAGACTTTTTGACAAATATACACCAAGTCTAGAAATTTAATATAAACGACAAATACTGTAGAACTTTTGAAATTTGAGACACAAATCTTGAAATATCTGGATAAGTTTTTCAAAATTCAGACATATTACTGTATCGTATGTAACGTGTCTGATAAGATAATATATTTTATTATATATATATTTAAGAAAATCATAAATTAAATAAGATATTAACACTTACTGTATCAATCTAATAATCACAATTATTTCAAACACAAAAGCAAATATTCTGAGTAAAAGAAAAACACAAACTGTTGAACATCAGCTAAAACTGCTTTAAATAAGTAAAGACTAAATAACCTTTATAGAGCGATGACTTATTCCCCATCCAATTTTCTTATGGCTTGGCAAACAGGATCTAGAAATACCATATTCCTGAGGCGTTGTCTTTCTGTATAAAATTTAGGCCAGAGTTTAAAAATAGCTCCTTGAACATATCCACTAGGGTGACCGTGGAGAGGAGGATGGATGCTATCCAAGTTCTCCTTTGAAAGTCCATTCCTACAAAACCTTATTTTATCCTCTCTATTCGTAGACATATAACCAGGTGAAGTACATTTACCGTTACAATTTTGTCTTCCACATTTGTTACAAGTGACCACGATGGCACGAGCTCTTCTTTTCATTGCACTACGACTGGTACCCGTTCCTGGTAAACTGACATCTTGACTAAAGTCACTCGGACGGATTTTCCCCTCTATTAACATTCTCACATCACAAGGGATACCAAAACGCATAAGAATCCACAACCGAGTAATTCTAGCCTTGTATTTCTTTCTGAGAATCTTTTGGGAGAGTGATGGGAAATACTTTCTCAGGTGTTGGTACTTTGGGTCCATGATGAGATGAAAGAAGAGTAAATAGAAAGGAAAAATTAAGATAGTAAATTGCAGAATCCTAGAATTCCTTCTTCTTTTGGAGGAAAAGTAAACTCGGAGAAATAAGCTCCTATGCACAGTAAACGTATTTGTAAACAATGATTAAACCACTGTATATGACACGTATAGAGATCACGTGAGAGAGACAGTGTGAATCAAACTGATTTAAGATTTGAACTAAGCCCAAATGTTCTTAGTTGAAAATGGTCAGGTTGTTTCGGCCTTAACACATTTAGAACGAGTTAAATAACAAACACAAAATTGAAAACCAATTTGTATAAATCTTAAACCCAATTCAAGCCACTATAGATAAGTTAACTATGAACAACAAATCTAATTTAACGACAACAAGGATCTTCCTGAATGATCCAGCAACTCAAATAATTTTGTTTTAATCAAAACCTTATTGAACAATGCATACACCCATATGTTATTCCTAATACTCAACATCTATCAATGGATTCATCATCATTACTACCAAGGGTTTAGAATGTGACTAACCTTGAAATCAATACGATTTACGTCTTTCAAAGTAGACCATATCAACGAACAAAGACACTTGATGTTACTATTTAAGAACATCTACAATCCCCACAATTCTACTCATACAATATATAATTTCCTCATAAAACAAAACCTTAGGTCACCAAAAGATTCACTGATACACTTAAATACAATGTACGTAACGAAATATTCCAATTTTGAGATTCATGCATTCTAGACTTTACACAGTCTCAACAGACCAAAAGTCTAACATTTATCTCTCTCAAGATTCAATACCATGATTCCCAACTTATATCATATTCCTCAAATATATAGAACTTTCAAGAAAAGTTATTGACACTTATGTGCTCCATCGAATCCACACATAATCATTACTTAAGTTTGAATCAATTACGAAAAATTTGGCATATCTATGCCAAACTTTAAAATCAATAAATCAAGCCTTATATTTCTTATTGTTTTTCACAAAATAAAAGGCTATTAAATCCTTGTATCTACACGAATTTCTCATCGTTTATACGAATTAGATATGCTTATAGATCCAAATATTATACGAATCTCTCATAAGCATTCTACTTATAAACTCATTCCATATAATTATCATTCCCTTATAACTATTAATACTTTCCTTCTATATAATTATTGTACTCATATAACTATTAATATTTTCATTCTATGGCCTTTCCATGTTACATCCTTCGAGACTGTATAAATCAATGTGAAGGTTCATTTTGATGATGACAATGAAAATTCAGCTTCAAAACCATCTCAAAAATATATTTTTTAAAGTGGTGCTACACTCCCTAGGTTAACCGAACCTAGGCTCTGATACCAAAAATTCTGTAACGCCCCTATGTGGGGGTTAACAGTTTTTAATGAGATAAAATAAAAATAAATAATAAAAGTAAAACCTTAAAAATAAAATTTACCCGGGACTTAAATGAAAACTCTCAACTCAAAAATAAAAATATAAACGATAAATAAACCACAGTTTTAATGTAGCACCTTAAATTTAATAATATAAACTGTTGTCATCATCATTTTAACCCTCAACACATTATAATACAGTCACAGAAAGTAACAATTGATGCTTACATTATCATGAAGAACATTCTCAACGATTGAAACAGTCCCAATGTAATATAGTTACATCACTTCCTCAACTATATTTCTCGTAGCCACCTCACACTTAGTGAGTCCTGAAAAGATATAAACATAAGGGAATGAGCAACACTATGCTCAGTAGAGAAAGCTATTACTCACCTTTAAGTTTTTATCATTACCACATTAAAATCTGCATGGTCAGTAAGTCACATCATATTCCAGATTATGAGGTTTATTATGATCACATCTTATGGATACCGTAGTTAATCATTACCAAGTGTCATAATTACACATTTATACAAATATTACCAATCATCATTGTTCCTAGGTATCCATGTTAAATTGAGTATCACTCAACTCATCGAAACCCAAATGGGCGCACTTGATCACCCTATAAACATTCCAAGGGTGTTTCGGTGAGGGGACATCAAGCCCCGAGTCCTCACCAAATCGATTCCTGTACAGTGTGTTCTGGGACTTTCAACCTAAGGAAGCGTCATCGCCTTCCCCCTACTTTACCTTTTAGGGTATTCATGCCCAAGGACGTAACCGTCGCCCTTTTCATGTCTCACAATTTCTCTATATTGAATCATTATCAATAGAGTTAGTTTTCCTAACCATGCTTCTCAATTTATAACATGTGTCAATTCATTATGTTCCTCGCCGTACAATACAAGACGAGTCCATGTCATAGTTTCATATGTGATAATCATATAATATCAGTTCAACATAGATATATATATATTGCGGCAAAACAATCAATTTTAATTCTATAAAAACCTCACAAAAGATGAGTAATAGAATCCCTACCTTTTAAGCTTATCAACAGTCTCTTAATCCTGGAATCAATTAACGTTAGCTCCATACTCCCTTGATCCTAAGGCGTGCATAAGGACAATTAAAACTAAAGCACAACATACAACTACATTCATAAATAAATCATGTGTAAACCTATCTTACTAGTATGCTATTAAAGCTTTTATATAAATCTCTTTTGAATACCACAGTAAACAATTTTTGTCTTAACACAATATAAAATGTGAACAAGTAATCTATATGTTTTAGTCCCTAATAAGATTCATCAATCACTTAGGATAATATTGGAAAGGTTGCAAGACATTAAAGAATTAGGTGGTGAGCAAAGATGGGTTCTTGGTTCAGGTTAGCAGCTGGTATACCATAACAAACTGGCAGATTTACTAGTTTCCAATACAAAAATTGAATAATTCTTAGAAAATAAAATACAACTCCGATTTAGGTTTATGATAGCTCGTTAGAAAGCCTAGGATGCTACTTTTCAAATATGCAAACCAATTCATAAAATTCATTTTAATTTAATCTTAGAATTTCAAGAAATAACCACTGCCCATAGGGGTATTACAAAGTTTAACAATATAAATTTTCTGTCTAGGGCATATACACTTAGACTTCATACATATGCTCCAAAATAGCAACAAACATATACTTAGGTTTAAGAACGCAAATTTGAATAATCCTTTAGTATAAAAGAAAATTTATAAATGAAAGACTAAATTTGTTCATAAGATTCTAACCTCGGATTATGGTTAGTTGGAAGCTTGAAATGGCTTCAAAACAAGTTCCTTTACTTCGGTATGACTGAAATTCTTGCTCAAATGGAGGTGATGGTGGCTGATTTTTATGGCTGCCTTGAAGAAGTTCTCTAAGTATTTTGCTTCAGCAAAGAAATGAGAAGAAGAGTGTGGGAACCGTGGAAGAGAAAGGAAGAAAAGATGAAGTCTTTGAAGAGAAGTGATAGAAACAATTATAGAGGAGACATGTTGAAGCATGTCACGGAGGAAATAAAGAAAATGAGGGTCAAGAGTAGTTGGAAAAGATATCCTTATGTCTCATCTAAAGACTTTAACACACATAATGCCAATATGACATTTTTGAGATTTATTAGAAGTTCTAAGGCTTTTTAGTAATCATACTAAATAAATATAGGAGAATTTTAGAAAACTTAAAAATAGATAAAAAATAAATATTATAAAATAAATTTAAATGAAGGAATTTTTTTTTATACATTAAAAATTAATTTAATTACCTCAATACCCGTTAGGAGAATAACGGGTGTCACATCTTTACTTATTTGAAGCAGTTTTAGCTGATGTTCAACAGTTTGTGTTTTTCTTTTACTCAGAATATTTGCTTTTGTGTTTGAAATAATTGTGATTATTAGATTGATACAGTAAGTGTTAATATCTTATTTAATTTATGATTTTCTTAAATATATATATAATAAAATATATTATCTTATCAGACACGTCACATACGGTACAGTAATATGTTTGAATTTTGAAAAGCTTATCCAGATATTTCAAGATTTGTGTCTCAAATTTCAAAAGTTCTACAGTATTTGTCGTTTATATTAAATTTCTAGACTTGGTGTATATTTGTCAAAAAGTCTACAGTTGTGTCATGAGGGTCTTCTGTCGAATTGTTCTCAATTGTCAAAAGTTATACAATTAGAGTCTAATCTTTTTCAAAAAGTGAATCAGATTTTCTGTAAACTATCAATCACCTTATCTTACTTTCTTATCCGCACAAGATTTTGTTTAAATCTTTGGATTACCTTTTCATTATCTACTCGTCTATCTCTTTAGCCCTTTTTGTGTATTTCTCATCTTTAAAAACTCATGTAGAACCCGAAGTCTAAGTGGAGCAGACATTAAGCAGCCACTTCTATAAACCAAATATGTCTACCTCCCAGTCCACGAAGAAAATAAAGAATGTCTGTGTCTTTTGTGGTTCCAGCCTTGGAAAAGATAAAGCTTATTTAGAAGCTGCAAATCACTTAGGGCAAGTCCTAGCACGCAAGAAGATTAACATAATCTATGGGGGTGGTAGTATAAAAATGATGGTAAATATGACACTAGCAGCTAGGTCTAGCGACGCTACTGATGTAAGAATTTGGCCTCATATTCCAATTGAAGGAAACCTTTGTAAGGAAGCCATAGGTAAGGGAGAAGGAGTCAGGAGTATCCCTAGAAATTTTAAAGACATAATCTATAATTCTGATGCTTTTATAGCATTACCTGGTGGTCTAGGTACTCTTGAGGAAATATTTATAGTTGCTTGTGGGCAATTGTTGGGCTTTTATTCCAAACCTTTGGGACTGCTGAATGTAAAGGGTTTTTATGACGGTCTTTTGAAATTTCTAGATTACGCTGTGGAAGAAAACATCACTACAGAATCGGAGAGACAAATCTTTGTCACTGCTTCAACAGCTGAAGAATTGATAGATAAAATGCAAATCATACATCCAGAATCCGACACTGCAACATCCAAGCTTGAATGGGAAAGGGAAAGCCGGGAGCGGCCAATTGATTTGAATCTCCATCTGTAATCTTTTTGTTTTATCTTTGGCATGTAGGCATGTGTGTCCGTATTTCGTGTGTTACGAATAACCGTTTGCCTTGTATTCTGTGTTTCTTGTGGTACGTCGTTGTTCAATCTTTTAGATTCATTGAGCCTAATGCCGGGATGGCTGGATACGGAGTACTTGATGCTCTCGAAACGCATCCTTCTTAAGGTCCGATCTTTTGTTTATCGATGTTTTTGTATCCTATAAGCATGCATGATATGGATAGCTGGTATACGGAGTGCCTTGTACTCTCGAAACGTATCCGTATTATGTTTGTAATGTGTAATATTCTGTTAATATTATGTGGAAGTACCAGAGTCAGTTATGGGGATATTCCATATGAAATATGAGTATATTATTTGGGTTGAATGTTTGTGTCATGAGGATAGCTGTTTAATGAAAAATATGTCGGGTTTGTCTGCAACTCTGAGATTCCGTTTAATATCTCTATGAGTAAGTTTAATGTATAGTTTTGAATAAAAGTGTTTGTGATATATGTTTTATGATTATGTTTTAGTTTATTAGTTGAGGTATAAAATCAAATATATTTGACTTTTCCTTACTTAAAAAGGGAAAGGAACCTAAAGATGAAGTATATAAAATTTCTCTGGCAATCTCTTTAAATGTGATTGTAAATCACAGTCCATGGACAATGAAGGACTGAAATCATGGTATGGTCAATATGTATGCCTGATCAGATTCTTAGACTATTATACGGTGTTATAAGTTGAAACTTGTCAGAAATACTCTCATTGAGGGATTTAGAATTTAGAGTAAGATTTATTATGCAAGTAAATAAGTGGAGATACGATGACTTAAATTTGGAGGACAAACAACATTAACGGTTTAGACTCGGAATTGAAATCATAATGGAATTAAAATTTTTACTAGTATTACTAGAATTGAAATTTCGAGGACGAAATTTCTTTAAGGGGGGTAGAGCTGTGACACCCGTTATTCTCCTAACGGGTATTGAGGTAATTAAATTAATTTTTAATGTATAAAAAAAAATTGCTTCATTTAAATTTATTTTATAATATTTATTTTTATCTATTTTTAAGTTTTCTAAAATTCTCCTATATTTATTTAGTATGATTACTAAAAAGCCTTAGAACTTCTAATAAATCTCAAAAATGTCATATTGGCATTATGTGTGTTAAAGTCTTTAGATGAGACATAAGGATATCTTTTCCAACTACTCTTGACCCTCATTTTCTTTATTTCCTCCGTGACATGCTTCAACATGTCTCCTCTATAATTGTTTCTATCACTTCTCTTCAAAGACTTCATCTTTTCTTCCTTTCTCTTCCACGGTTCCCACACTCTTCTTCTTATTTCTTTGCTGAAGCAAAATACTTAGAGAACTTCTTCAAGGCAGCCATAAAAATCAGCCACCATCACCTCCATTTGAGCAAGAATTTCAGTCATACCGAACTAAAGGAACCTGTTTTGAAGCCATTTCAAGCTTCCAACTAACCATAATCCGAGGTTAGAATCTTATGAACAAATTTAGTCTTTCATTTATAAATTTTCTTTTATACTAAAGGATTATTCAAATTTGCGTTCTTAAACCTAAGTATATGTTTGTTGCTATTTTGGAGCATATGTATGAAGTCTAAGTGTATATGCCCTAGACAGAAAATTTATATTGTTAAACTTTATAATACCTCTATGGGCAGTGGTTATTTCTTGAAATTCTAAGATTAAATTAAAATAAATTTTATGAATGTAGTTGTATGTTGTGCTTTAGTTTTAATTGTCCTTATGCACGCCTTAGGATCAAGGGAGTATGGAGCTAACGTTAATTGATTCCAGGATTAAGAGACTGTTGATAAGCTTAAAAGGTAGGGATTCTATTACTCATTTTTGTGAGGTTTTTATAGAATTAAAATTGATTGTTTTGCCGCAATATATATATATATCTATGTTGAACTGATATTATATGAGTATCACATATGAAACTATGACATGGACTCGTCTTGTATTGTACGGCGAGGAACATAATGAATTGACACATGTTATAAATTGAGAAGCATGGTTAGGAAAACTGACTCTATTAATAATGATTTAATATAGAGAAATGGTGAGACAAGAAGAGGGCGGCGGTTACGTCCTTGGGCATGAATACCCAAAAAGGTAAAATAGGGGGAAGGTGATGACGCTTCCTTGGGTTGAAAGTCCCAAAACACACTGTACAGGAATCGACTTGGTGAGGACTCGGGGCTTGATGTCCCCTCACCGGAACACCCTTGGAATGTTTATAGGGTGATCAAGTGCGCCCATTTGGGTTTCGATGAGTTGAGTGATACTCAATTTAACATGGATACCTAGGAACAATGATGATTGGTAATATTTGTATAAATGTGTAATTATGACACTTGGTAACGATTAACTACGGTATCCATAAGATGTGATTATAATAAACCTCATAATCTGGAATATGATGTAACTTACTAACCATGCAGATTTTAATGTGGTAATGACAAAAAACCTAAAGGTGAGTAATGGCTTTCTCTACTGAGCATAGTGTTGCTCATTCCCTTATGTTTATATCTTTTCAGGACTCACTAAGTGTGAGGTGGCTACGAGAAATATAGTTGAGGAAGTGATGTAACTATATTACATTGGGACTGCTTCAATCGTTGAGAATGTTCTTCATGATAATGTAAGCATCAATTGTTACTTTCTGTGACTGTATTATAATGTGTTGAGGGTTAAAATGATGATGACAACAGTTTATATTATTAAATTTAAGGTGCTACATTAAAACTGTGGTTTATTTGTCGTTTATATTTTTATTTTTGAGTTGGGAGTTTTCATTTAAGTCCCGGGCAAATTTTATTTTTAAGGTTTTACTTTTATTATTTATTTTTATTTTATCTCATTAAAAACTTTTAACCCCCATATAGGGGCGTTACATTCCCCTCCTCTTGAAAAGGATTTGTCCTCAAATCAGACTCTGCATCAAAAGGACTCAAATCAGAAACATTGAAGGTAGCACTTACATTATACTCACCTTGCAAATCCAACTTGTAAGCATTGTCATTAATTCTTTCAAGGACTTGAAATGGACCATCTCCCCGTGGTAACAACTTTGACTTTCTTTGTTATGGAAAACGCTCCTTTCTAAAGTGCAACCACACCCAGTCTCCAGGTTCAAAAATCAGCTTGTGTCGCCCCTTATTGGCTTGCTTTGCATATTGTTCCGTTCTTCGCTCAATGTTGAGTCTTGCTTTCTCATGAATCTGTTTAACAAAGTCAGCCTTCCTTTTGCCATCTAAATTAACACACTCAGAAACAAGTAGTGGTGATAAATCCAGTGGTGATAAAGGATTAAGACCATAAACAATTTCAAAAGGTGAATACTTAGTAGCAGAATGGACAGAGCGATTATATGCAAACTCAACATGCGGTAAACAGTCTTCCCATGATTTAATGTTCTTACTGATGATTGCTCTTAATAAGGTTGACAAAGTCCTATTTACTACCTCAGTTTGACCATCAGTTTGTGGGTGGCAAGTAGTAGAAAACAACAGCTTAGTACCTAACTTACTCCACAAAGTCTTCCAAAAGTAGCTCAAGAACTTAGCATCTCTATCTGAAACAATTGTCCTAGGCATGCCATGTATTCTCACAATCTCCCTAAAGAACAATTCAGCAACATGCGATGCATCATCAGTTTTATGACAGGGAATAAAATGTGCCATCTTAGAAAACCGATCTACAACCACAAACACACTATCCTTCCCACGTTTGGTCCTAGGTAAACCTAACACAAAGTCCATTGAAATATCAGTCCAAGGCTCACTAGGAATTGGCAAAGGTGTGTATAAACCATGGGGTTATGCTATTGATTTAGCTTGCCTACACGTGACACATTTACTACATATTCTTTCAACATCCCCTTTCATGTGTGGCCAAAAGAAGTGTTCCTGCAAAACAGCTAAAGTTTTAGCAATTCCAAAATGCCCCATCAATCTGCCACCATGGGATTCCCTTACTAACAAATCTCTCAAAGAACAATTAGGCACACAAAGCTTATTCTCCCGAAACAAAAATCCATCATGCCTATAAAATTTACCCATTGCGTTTTTCTCACAAGCTCGATAATCCTCACTAAAATCTTGGTCTAAAGGGTATAAATCCTTAATATGCTCAAAACCAAGCAGTTTAGCGTCAAGGATAGAAAGTAATGCGTACCTGCGAGAAAGCGCATCCGCAACAACATTCTCCTTACCTTGCTTGTATCGAATGACATAAGGAAATGTCTCGATGAATTCCACCCAGCGGGCATGCCTCTTGTTCAACTTTTGTTGTCCCTTCAGATGTTTCAATGACTCGTGATCAGTGTGAATCACGAATTCCTTGGGCCATAGGTAGTGTTGCCAAGTCTTTAATGCTCGAACCAACGCGTACAACTCCTTGTCATAAGTAGGGTAATTTAGTGTTGACCCACTCAATTTTTCACTGAAATACGCAATTGGTCGTCCTTCTTGCATCAGCACGACACCTATACCTACACCAGAAGCATCACATTCAATTTCAAATGTTTTAGAAAAATCAGGTAAAGCAAGTAAAGGAGCATGAGTAAGCTTATGCTTAATAAGCTGAAACGCCTTCTCTTGTTCTTCTCCCCATTTAAACCCAACATTCTTCTTGATTACTTCTGTGAGTGGTACAGCCAAAGTACTAAATCCCTTACAAACCGTCGGTAAAAGCTAGCAAGTCCATGAAAACTCCGTACTTCTCCAACGCTTGTGGGACTTGGCCATTCTTGGATAGCCCTAACCTTTTCTTCGTCGACCTGTATACCTTGAGCACTAACAACAAAACCAAGAAAAAAAAGCTTATCCGTGCAAAAGGTACACTTCTTAAGATTAGCATACAACTTTTCCTTCCGTAAAACATCTAAAACAAGTTTCAAATGTTCAATATGGTCATCCAAATTGGTGCTATAGATCAGGATATCATCAAAATAAACAACAACAAATTTCCCAATGAAAGCTCGCAAAACATGGTTCATTAAACGCATAAATGTGCTAGGGGCATTGGTTAAACCGAAAGGCATTACCAACCACTCATACAAACCTTGTTTTGTTTTGAAAGCTGTCTTCCACTCGTCTCCCTCTTTCATGCGAATTTGATGATATCCACTCTTTAGATCAATTTTAGAAAATACACAAGCACCATGCAATTCATCTAACATGTCATCCAAGCGAGGAATGGGATGTCGATATTTTACCGTGATGTTGTTGATGGCTCGACAATCAACGCACATCCTCCAAGTCCCATCTTTCTTAGGCACAAGTAAAACTGGTACGGCGCACGGGCTCATGCTTTCTCTCACGTGTCCCTTCTCCATCAACTCACTTACTTGCCGTTGGAGTTCCTTTGTCTCCTCGGGATTGCTTCTATAGGCTGGTCGGTTTGGAATTGTAGCTTCAGGTATGAAGTCGATTTGATGTTCAATCCCGCGGATTGGAGGTAAACCTTGCGGTGTTTCCTCGGGAAAGATATCCTCATACTCCTGCAAAAGAGAAACAACAGAACTATGCAAGGTGGAATCAAGATCGTTAGTGTTTAATAACGCCTCCTTGTACATGAGTAAAATCATCGGCTGATTAGAAAACAAAGCTCTTCTCACATCACTCTCTCTTGCATTAAAGTTTGTTTTTCTCTCTAATTTTACCTCATTGGCCAAATCTTCTTTTGTACTGGCTCTCTCAATGTTCTCTCCTTTTTTCTCCTTTTTCTCGGCCCCTCTATCTTTTTTCCCTCTCTGGCCGAACTCTCTCTCTGCACTCCAACACTCATTATTTTCACTCCCTTTCTCTCTCTTTTTCTCATTCTCTCCTTTTTGTTCACTCTCCTTTTGTAACCAAACTTGATCTTCATGAACCTGTTTTGGTGTCATTGGCACAAGAGTGAATGTTCTCTGGTTGTGCACAAGAGAATATTTATTGGTGTAGCCATCATGTTTGACCCGACGATCAAATTGCCATGGTCGACCTAGTAACAAGTGTCCGGCTTCCATTGGAACTACATCGCACAAAACTTCATCTTCGTACCTACCAATGTGAAATGAAATTAATGCCTGTTTAGTTACCTTCACTTCACCACTATTATTCAACCATTGCAACTTGTAAGGTCGAGGATGTTTGGTCGTTGGCAGCCCTAATTTGTCAACCATAGTACTGCTAGCAACGTTCGTACAACTCCCTCCATCTATTATCACACTACATACCTTGTTCTGCACGTGGCACCTAGTATGAAAAATTTTCTCACGTTGCTCTTCTTCTTCCTCTTTGGCTTGCACACTAAGGGCTCGTCGAGTGACCAACAATTCACCTTGGACAGCACACTCCTCCTCATCCACATCCTCCAATGGTGGCATGGAGTCCTCGTCCGATTCGTCATCCGTAACAACCTCTCCGTCGTCCCGTAACACCATCACCCTTTTGTTCGGACATTGACTTGAGATGTGACCCCTGCCTTGGCATTTGAAACATTTAATATCACGGTTTCGAGAAGTGGATGAATCATATTTACCTTGGTTTGAAGAGCTAGCCGTGGCTGGTTTTGGCTCAAACTTTGGCCTAGCAACTGATTTCTCTTCTCTCTTCCCATAATTCGGCTTCCATGAAGAAGGTGCCAAACTAACATTCGCACGTGAGCTACCCCTCCTCTTAAGCTGCTGCTCTACTGTGATGGCCATGTGCAACATGTCTTCTAACTCTACATAGTGTTGCATCTCCACCCTATCTTGAATATCCAGATTTAGCCCTTGCAAAAATCTTGCCATGGTTGCTTCTCGATCTTCTTCAACATTGGCTTGTATCATGGCTATTTCCATCTCTTGATAATATTCCTCCACACTCCTGTTTCCTTGTCTAAGTCCTTGCAACTTTTTGTACAAATCCCGATAGTAATGGCTGGGTACAAATCGCTTTCTCATCACTGTTTTCATCTCCTCCCATGTCTCAATCGGGTGTTCTCGGTTCCGTCGCCTATTCATTACCAACTGATCCCACCATACAACTGCATAATCAGAGAACTCAATTGCAGCAAGCTTAACTTTCTTTAACTCTGAATAGTTATGGCAATCAAACACTAGCTCCACTTTCTTCTCCCACTCTAGGTATGCTCCGGGGTCATTTTTCCCTTGGAATGGCGGAATCTTCATTTTAATACCTCCCATATTATTGTCTTCCCGGTTCCTAGCTTCTCTATTCCCATTTCCACGCCTAAATCTGCCCCTATTTATCGATGGTTCCTCCAACTCTTCTAATTCATCTTCCTCCGAAAGATCACATCCACCCCTCCGCCTATTTTGCATGTTTTGTGGCTGCCTATTGCGTGTTCTGGCATCAACCTCATCTAATCTCTCATGAATGGGCTCTAGAGCTCACGTCAACAACCGTTCCATTTGCCTCATTAAAGCTTGCAACTGAAGATTGGGAACATTTTGTTGTGGAAGATCATCTTCAGCTTCTCTTTCTTGATTCGGATTCATTTTTATTATTTTTTTTTATACCTGCAAAACAACGTTAGATAATAAAGGACCTTACTTCTCTCCCTCACGTGTTTCACTCTATCACTTGGTCACTCCGTTCACTCGTGTTTCACTCGAATGATTGGCATTTACCCTCAAATGTTCTCACCACTCTTCCCTTTTTTTTTTTTAACTCACTTATTCTCTCTTTCAGTTCTTTCGGAATTACACAAACAACAATAAAATCTATCCGGCAACAAATTCAGCAACACGTTTTGATACCCAGTTCTAAATGAAGCAATTTTTTTTTTTTTTTTTACTATGAGGTGAGATCAAATTTGGACACCTGGACACTCAAACAATGGAAAGAAAACAAAATTTTTATTTATTTATTTATTTATTTATTATTTTTTTTTTGGATCCTCTTGATTTTTCTTTTCGTTTTTCTTTTCTTTTCTTTTCTTTTCTTCTTGTGAAATTCGGTGAGAACAAGGATAATAAACCAAAAAAACACAAAATAGGAAACTACCACCTAAACTTGAAACCCAAGATACTAGTTACCCAAAACCAAACTAACCAACTTTTTTTTTTTTTTTGAACGTAATAGAACCTAAGTAATAAATTAGAATTTCAAAAACAAATAAGGATAGACAAACCTGAGGCTAGAACCGAGGCTACTGATACTAAATGATATGATCATATGGTATCAGAGCCAAACCTCTGCTAGTCGATGGGCGCATGTACAAAGGTTCCCTGCCGCTCGTGTGGGTTAACGACAGAGTTGGCACGAAAACGTCGCTCGTGTGGGTTAACGACGGAGTTGGCATGAGGACGTGCAGTCTAAAGGGGTCGGGAATGATGTGTCCCACATCGGTTAGAGAGGGTGGTCTTGGGTGTTATATATATGGGTTCACAATCCTCCCCTCATAAGCTAGCTTTTGGGGTGGAGTTAGGTGGGTTCATATCATAGAGGACCGAGGAATCCAGATTTAATGGCCATGATTATGGAATTGCAACAGAAGCTCCAATCTCAAGAGCATAAAATGCAAGGTTTAAGCAAACAGTTAGCTAACCAGAATTTTGTGTCACCGGTATGTATAGATACGTCACCCCTAGTACCACTACCACAGCAAGTGAAACTAGTAGTCCTAGCTGTTCTGGTATCATCCACTACCGAATTTTATGAAAGATTCCGGAGAATTAAGGCCCCAAAATTTGATGGATCTACAGACCCATTAGAGGCAGACGATTAGCTTATAGGCATAGAAAGGGTTTTGAAATTTATAGGACTTAGCGACTATGAAAAAGTCCTATGCACTTTGTTTTCTCTCACTAAAGATGCTAGGAGATGGTGGGAGTCGGTAGAGAGTAAAAGGAATGTAGACAAAATGACTGGGCCAGATTTCGTTGAAGAATTTGGCAGGGCTTATTTTAATGTAGAAACCATGGCAGCCCAACAAGAAGAATTTAATAATTTTAAGCAAGGCAATATGTCCGTAGCTGACGCTGTAAAGAGGTTTAATCAACTAGCACGACTTTGTCCCGAGTTAGTACCCACTAATTGGGAACGAATAAGACAGTTAATGAGAATGTTCAAAATTGACATTCCCCTTGTGGTCGATATTGAAGGGCAAACTCCCAAGGATGTACTGCTTAACCTTAAATAATCTAATTCTTACACTGCATTACTTTTACAGTGTAATTTCTATACTGCATAATTTTATCAATGTACTTCCTCATACTGCCTTATTTTAATATTGTATAATTTTTTGTATTATTATACAGTATTTTTTCTTAAACTATATTTTTGTCTTAACATAATCTTTAAATTACTGCATTTTTAATGTACTCAAAATACTCAGGTGTTGCACGAGACCTGCCCCCAAGGTCGCACTCTACACGACCCGATCTCTGATTATAGCATCATACCCTTATGTGTATTTTATCATTATTTAAATCTCATATTATAGAGTAATTTCAATTACATTCATTATTTGATTCATTATGAGCATTCATTCTTAAACAAGTGATGAAAAATACTAAGAAGTTTATCGAAACCGTTCTTTGAAATCCGTTTTAAAAGAAATTATTTTGTAAGAAATCATTTTGTGGCCAAAGCCCTATTGTGAGAACATTTAAAACATTTTGTCATTTATTGAAAACATTTTGGAAGAATTCTTTGAGGCCAAAATCATTAATAACCTGGCTACCAAAAAAAGGGTAGAAGTCCTACCTCGATATACTACATCGTAACTCAGCACCGCAGTTCTGATCTGCTATACGTTAGCTCCACGGAATCATGAACGACCTTAAATATAAACTAAGTTTATTAATATCTAGCTTGGGATATGCTACATTACTAAGCTATTTCATGGTGTCCTAGTGTGCCATTGTGCTTATAAAATCATATTATAATGTTAAAATCTCAATCTGGGTTCAAAATAGGAAAAACAGGTGAAAAACAACAAATTTTTACAAAGTTCGTTCGGCCTGTCGATTCCCCTGGTTCGGCCTGCAGAACTGTGCAGTTTTGCCTTCTTGCAATCAAAACCAGCCTGTCAAACTGTTTCCAAGTTCTGCCTACTGAAGGTATGAGCCCGACCTACCGGACTCATGAATCCGGCTTGTCGAACTTCAAGTTCGGCCTGCTGAACTAGAAAATTCTAAAATTTTCCAAAATTCGAGTCTCGGCCTCCATGAGCTCAAATCCTTATTTTCAACCTGTTTTCTCAATTCCTAGGCATTCAAAACATTCATAGAATATAGAAAAACATAATAGACACTTTTAAACTAATGTAAACAAGATTTGCATAAAAAACTTCAAAGAAATCTAAAAATGGAAAAATAAAGGAAAAATAAATAAACTTGATTCAAATCCGTTTTTCATCAAACCAAGCCTAGATTTTAAATGTTATGAGTTCTACTAACTTAGCTTTAAGGTTTTCTAAGCTCATAAAACTTGAATCACAATGTTTCAAAGAAATTTAGAAAATTTTGAGCAAAATTTGAAAATTTGAAAATAAAAGAATTTACCTCGAATCAGAGCTTTAAAACGAGTTTGCGGAAGCTTAATCACATTCCTTGACCTCCAATCTAGCTAGGAATCAAAGCTTGGATTCAAAATTTTTGAATCAAAGAGAGAGAAGCGAGAGGGGGGAAATGCAGAGAGGAAGAGAGAGAGAGAGAGAGCGAGGAAGAAGAGAGAGAGAGCTGAGAGAAAGTGAGGAGAGGAGAGGGGAAGAGAGAAATAAATAGAGGGAGGGAGAGTAAAACCAGAGAGGAAAATCGTGTGCGTTCACAGTTTTACAAAAAGGACGTATTTGGCATTTGACAAATTATTTTGCTTTAAAAATTCAAAATGGCAAATATAAATAATAAAAATAATTAAGGTAATTTAAAATTCAAATAGATTTAGAAATCATCACAAAATAATTAGATTAAAAACAAATTACAAATTTGACACACTAATCATACTTCATTAAGTTTTGGGGCATTACAATTTCCAAAGGGGCTCGAGTTGTTTATTAACTACCGTGTTATGTCTTTTTGGCAAAGCCATATATCATTTTCTATATAAATTTTATGTACATATTTGTGAAAAATATGAGGTTTTGCTTCCATTATAAAACTGCACGTTGCAATAGAATGGCCAATTGCATGGTAAGTCGAACAACACTAATTAGGTGTTTGACAAAAGTGGTCTACATCATTTTCTTAGTTATAAATAATGTAAAGCTCTCACATGCTCAGTAACAAAAAAAAAATTGTTAAATTGTAAAGCTCTCACATGTTACTATAAAAACAATTTTAACTAATAATTTTAACCGTCTTGTCAAATACTCTATTTTCATAATTAACTTTTACAAATTCACGTGGCTATGAGCAAAGTGCTAGAAGTCACCCTCCGAAGGGGCCATATTAATCTTGAGAACAATACCAGCCACTGTAGCAATTTTGGACAGAATACGCTTACAGAATTCGGTCTTCACTATCCATTTCCACCACATAAGAGTACTAAATGCAGACTTTAGTTCAAATGCTAACATTTTACTTTTTGACACGTGTTATTTTAACTTTTTTAAATAAACACACTAAAAAATCAAGTCATTCAAATGCTAACATTTTATTATATGTATTTGACATTATTGGCCATTGAACTTATTACACATCTACAATTTGCTGCTTGAATTTTTAATTTTGGCAAGTTCTCCGTAAACTTATAAATCTATAGCAAATCACTCTATTGACATCAATTTTAAGTTTTTGACAAAAATTGACATGTAATTTTGGTACGGGGTCATTAATTAAGAGAATAAAAGGTTTTCTCAAATAAATGTTAATTAACTCAAATTCATATTCAAATCAAAATTGATTCAAAGTTTTGTATTTTAACGAAAACTTAATTAAAGATATTAACCACTATTCTAAATATATAAAAATGATTATTTCATGTCAAAAATCAACTACTCGTAAATTACAAATTAATTTTGGTTAAAAAATAAACTCACTATCAATAGAGGATGATTTGCTGTAGATTTATAAGTTCAAGGAGCAACTTATCAAAATTAAAAATTCAAGGGTGTTATCAATGTGTGAAAAGTTCAAGGTAGCAATATCAAATACCTTTTAAACATATTTACAAGAGCATCACCCTCTATTTAAATGACTTTTTCTGCCACCTACTATTTTATACGACTGTTGCAACTTTTTCTTTCTTTTTTTTTGCTTTTAGTATGTTGCTACTTTCAAGTTCATAATTTCATCAAAAGCGTCCAAGTTCAAAAGAAAACAACAAGGTATTGGATAAAAAAAAAAAATTATTTTCCTCACAAATTAAGCCTTTCACTCTTACCTCTGTTTATAAAGCAAATTTAAAGTAGAAAAAAGCTCGCCATTTGAAAATTTCATGCAATTATTTTTGAACCATCTCTTGATTACGAAGATCTGAAAGCAAAACTCCATTTACAAAAGATTAATTTGCAAACATAATAGTTTAAATGTGTGTGTATATATATACACACACACAATATTTGGTTTTTACTAATTTAAAAAAAAGAAATATATTGAAAAGAATAAAATTACAAAAAAAGTTAATGGCTTATAAATTATCTCTGCCCCCGTTGATATTCTCAAGTAAATTGCTTCTTCAGAAAAGAAAGAAAACAATTTTAGTATAAGGTGGCAGGCTTATAAATTTTGGTTAACATATATAACGAGGGCAAGTCTTTAAGTCCGACAGGGGAAATTTATAAATGTCATCTTTTAAGATTTTTTTTAAATATCATACATGTTTATTTTAGCATAACTTAACATGTAATATTAATTATAGTGTGAAATAAAGAAACACAATATTTAAAAGTGTAGCATAACATGTAATATTCTCAGTCCGACGCCATATCAATTCAGTGTATGTCACTTTTTTCATCGAAATGGTAACTACGTGTAACTCTGAATTTATTGAAATGTAATCTTCAACGTTGCACTTTTTTAAATTGCATTTGTTAAATGTTACATTTAAACAAAATGAAAGTTACATAAACTACAAACAAAATTATATTTTTGAATGAAAAAAGGTATAAGTGTAACTAGTCTGGTACCAGACTAGTTAACTAACCCTATATAATGAATGCAAAACGTGGGCGTGAATTCTTCAATTGGAAAAGAAAAAAGAAACAAAAAAAGTGGGTTGTAAATTGAAAGATAGAGCATGTCACTGATATATATACGTTGAAAGAATTAACTTTTTTAAGCGTGTTTATTTGAAAAAAATTAAGGCGATACATGTTAAAAGTAGAAGGTAGTATTTGAGAAGAGTTGGAAATAAAATATGCATTTAGCACTCCCTTAAGTTATAAAATAACAAATGGACTTAAAATTTGTTTACTAGTCTTCTTAAAATAAATAAATAAATAAAATACAACTCTTTAGAGTGTGCTGACAATATCGTTACAACTTATTAATTTAACTACTATAGTGTAACGCTATCATATTTTATGATATTTTGGTTCTAATTTATAGTTCTAATTACCCTCTTAGTATTTTTAAAATTAATTATTTCTATGAGAAAACTTTGTACTGCTATGTTAATTATTCATAAGAACGTTTAAGTTTTGATATGAAAGCAATCGTATTTTCAAAATATGATTTGTTTACATCCAATTGCTGTTGAAAAAGTTGAAAGGCAATCTCCACGTCCCCAAAGACTAAGCCCCTCATTTCTTTCGTATCCACAACAAATATATATATATATATATATATATATGTATCAATATACATCGATCGGTAACAAAAAGAAAACGTAACTATTAAAACCTAATAAATGTATTTATATGCATACATATATGCACACACGGCACTATATAAATATTTATGCTTCATTGTGTTTGAAAATCTTATGTACATAAATATGCAACATTTTATATCGACATGCAATAACCCCACTGAAATTGAAAAATTAATCTTATATTACCTTTTCCTAAAAAAAATTTTGATTAAATTTTTGTTTTAATTGTTAGGCCCACTAACATATATTTATAGTTTGAGCAAATTACAAAGTACGCGCCCTCTTGTGGGCACTCTTTATTAATACCGTCTTTTTGTTTTACTTTTCAATAGTGCTCTTTTTTAATTAGTTTTTTATAATGTAATGTCATTTGTCACTTTTATCCTTGATTTTATCACCCTCATGTCTCTCCTCTCTTTTTTTTGGGCATTTTAAAAAATAACTTTAAGAAAAAATCATTTTGAGTAAATAATTTTTTTTTGGCAGTTTTTTTCGTAAAAAAAAACATGTTTTTTGGACATCAAAACAGTTTCAGTTTTTTTTTTTACACTCTGTTGAGGTTTCTCTCCTAGTTATAATTATTTTTATCATTTTTAAAAAAAAAATTAAAACAGTTAATATATCTAAAAAAACGTATTTTTTTATGTAAAAAAAAATTATTTCTCCAATTAAGAATTTTTTTTTTTGGCCCTTTTTTCGATTTCTTCCCCTTTAAATACACGATCAACCTCTGTCTCCTCCCCTCCCCCAAATCTGCTTCTCTCTTTACCCTCCCTCCATTCGAATCTTCCTCTCTCGTTCTTCTTCTCTGCTCTTTTCTCTCTTCGAACAATTATGTAGTCGGAGATTCTGTTGGGGAAGCCGACGTTTGTGGAACTCTTGAATAGCGTCGCCTTTCTTTGGCCTTTTTACTCTCGGAGAAGTTGCCATCACGAGCGAGCTCCGATGAGATCGGCATGATATCAGAAAGGCAACGAGATCACAGTTCAAGATTGCGGTCCAATCGCCAAGACGGAATCGTGGTATCGTCATTCTCGACTCATCCCGACGAAATTTGAGAAATCATGTATTTGTTAAGAACATGAAGATCAGAACCATCGTGTTGTTCTCAAGTCAACACAAGACAAAGATCTCCAGCAGGTGTATCGCTTCTCTGTTCAGATCTAGAACCATGTCGCTGACGAATTAATCTATTGTCACAATCTAACCTTTGAGAGTGACCTTCGTGTGATTTCTTCTATGTCTATTTGGGTTGCAGATTCAATGATGTTTGGTTTGTTCTTGTTCGTGACTCGCTCGACCGGAGTTCAACTCACCGGTCTTAGTCATTTTCTCTTACATTTATTCTTTTTCAATTATCTTGTTGAGATAGAGTTATTATTGCAGAATTTAAAGATAAATTACATAACAATGTTCTTGGATGTTGAAGCATGTATAGAGAAATATCGGGCATTTGGTTGGGAATCTGAGAGTGAACTTTTTCTGTTTTTTTTTTTTTTTTAATTTGTTGTTTTCTTTTAATCTGATTGTTATGAAGATGTTCTTGAGTTTGTGGTTTGTTTTGAGTTTTTGATCTCTGCGTTTGAGGGTTTTGTTGAAATTTTTAGTTTTGTATTTTTATGCTTGCACGAGTTTTGTATTTCTATTGTATTTTTTTATTCCTTGCCTGTAATTTTTTGGATTGGTCTGTATTTTCTGTTGAACCTGGCAGATTATGTGTTAAAACTTCCCAGTATTTGGCGGATTCCATGACGAAACCTAAGAGAATCTAGTTCTGAAACCAAATTTGGTATCTCTACGTTTCAAAGAACCTGGTAGATTCTAACTCTAGAACCTACCTAGTTTCGCTCTGCACATCGCGTCGGCTAGAGATGGGTAGCATTTCTTTGTTTTAAAGAAAACATGTTGGAATATAAAATGCTCTAGGTTACACAGACACTCTGCGCCCACGGAGTAATCTAGCACATGAGGGAGTGAGAAGGAAAGGTAATTTAGACTTTTAATAAATTAACTTTTTTAATTAAAGAATGAATGAGTAACTTGAACTTTTAATAAATCTTTTTAATTAAAAAGCAATTTTTAAAAAAGTCTTTTAGGAGGATAGTCTTAAAACGACACTCCTTTATAAGGGCATTCTTGTGTTTTTTTTCTTTATGGTTTTGTCATTTGATTGTTTTAGTATGGGCATGCAATTATATCATCATACTATAAAGGTCCATTTGATGTAAGCATGAAAGATTTCTTCAGTATTTTTTTTTTTTTACCAAACTGGAAAATAAGAAAAAATGACAAGTACATGTCTATTTTCAAAAATAAATGAAAATCCAAAATTTTCCCCTTTTGTTGGTGATGTTGAAGAATTTGGGTAGCAATTCTAGAAATAGAGATGAGAAAAATCTAGAAACAAGAGTTAGGTTTGAGGCGTTTAAGAACACTTTCTTTAAGATTTTATTTATCTCCACTACAAAAGTCTGCTAACTGGATTTTTTAGTAAATTATTTCCAAGATACAATAAAATTTGAATACTATATCTAGCAATAATATAGTATTCTATAATAAGATTATGAAACTAGAAATTCTAGAGCATTAATAAAAATACAGAGTTGTCTTTTTATAAATGAACACAACTTTTGTAACTCATGCAGCCTTTCACAAAAAGTGTCCTTTTATGAAATAATATATCTATTATAAGTCTATTGATAATATAGGTATTCAGTTTTGTATAAAAGCATACAACCAATCAATATAAAGGTTTGAAATAATTTTAAAAAAATCATACAGACACAAACTCAACGCTTTTTGAGCTAGCGTCACGACGCCATCTTTCTAGGGCTGCACCATCGAGTGCAACTTCCAATGTTGCTACACCAACGTGATATCTTCCCAGCACCGAGGTGTTAGGTTCTCTATTCTAAGTGCATTTTACATGAAATTCTAGAGCTACGGTTTCAAATTTTAGTGTCGCAGCACTAAATGTTGATGCCAAACACTTAAAAAATACATATTTTTCTTACTTTCATGTGTGACTTTTGACTTCAAATATTTAAAAGGCATATGTTTTAATCTCTCTTACAAATTAGGATCAGAGATTAAATACATACATACATACATACATACATACATACATATAGACACAAATGTGTTTATGTATCATAGAAGTGAATGATATTAGTTGGTACCTGAATGCCTATATTTTCCATTTAGAATATTAACAATTCTATCACTTTGCAAATGTGATTACAACAACCTAACCTTGTGCCTATCTGATCTTTTCACATGGCTGACACCCTGATTAGTCAAACTCCAATAATATCAAAGGATTGATAGAAACATATATATACATATAATATATACATACATGTATATTATATACATATATAGAAAAATCTCGTAACATTCTTTGTATGTTACTTCATACGTTACTACTTTGTTTCACACCATTCTCCCCCTATATCATTTCATCTTCCTCCTCATCCACTCTAGTTTGTTCCCACGATTGAATTTGTACAATTCGATCTGTTCATCTAGAATTTGGATTCTACCACTTCTTTTTCAAATATGATTAGAAGTCGTCGAGGCATGTCGATATACTTTCCTTAAAGGTTTTATCCTCACTTAAACAAAGTTTGTCAACATACCACAAACTTTATATACGATATCTAGCAATAATATTATGTTCCAAAACAAGAATAAAACCTGTTAATTTTTTTAATATTTAGTAAAACACAAGGGTGCCAATTGATAAACTGATACAATCATTGCAACACATGTAACCATTCATATAAAGGTACCTTTTCATTGTAAAGATATATCTTCATGTAGCATTGCATCTATAATAATGGATATATCTATGGTAATAGACAGTTAGATTTGTATGAAAACATACAATCAATAAATACATCAGTTCGAAACAACTCAAATCATACAACCACACAAAGCAACATTTTTTGGCAAGTGTCATAGCACCACCTTTTTCGTGCCGCGACATCGAGTAATTTGCACCAAAACTAGTGTTGATGAATGGTGGGCACCTCGAGCCGAGGTATAGGGTCCTTTGTACTGAAATTGCACTTAACACAATTCTAGCACCGCGGCCTCTAATCTTGGCATCAAGGTGCTAGACGTTGATTCCAAATACACTAAAAAAATTGTATTTTCATATTCTTTTGTGTGTGTTTGATCTCATAACACTTGAGCGACATATTGAAATCTCTCTTACAATCCCTCACTTGATTGTAATATTTCTCCATATTAAACAACGATAAACTCATAAAAAGAACGTATCTTAAACTTATATATACAAGAAGGTATCTTTCGAATTTTAACCTTCAATTAGTGTGTACACTTCAAAGCATTCATAAGACAAGAATGTGTTGTACATTGAACTTTGTCTCTTAAGCAAATATCAAAAATATAAGACATATTAGCTCTCTTAAATTTCAAATTATGTTCCAATCATTTAGCACTATGAGGGCATTGTGCTCTATCTTTGACTTATGAACATTTACAAGACCAGACCATGGTCTTGTTAGAAAGGACATGAATTTTTATGTTCACTTAAATGAAGTTTCAAATCATGTCCTATTATACTAGGTGCATTCTAGACTAAATCTCTCAAAAAACCTTTTGCTAAGGAATCCGCTAGGAATTTATTAGTCCTATCATAAACAACATTAATAACACCATCGATTATTAATTGTTTCATATATTCATGTTTCAAGATAATATGTCTAAACTCTCAATTATACACCTTATTATAAGCTCTAAACAATGATGATCAAGGTGGGAATGACCTACGTGTGCAAGAGCTGCTGCTTACTTGCTTTCCACATGAGCATGATCTGGTTTTTGGGAGGGATCCAATGCATGTTTTGTATGCGTCTCAATCAGAATTGAAGGTTGTTTGATGAACAATTATTAGTGGGGGCATTTTTCTAGGTTGCCATACTGTTGTTTTTAGTTTTTCAATTGTGTTAATGTGTGTTTATTTGGTTGAAACAAGTCTAATAATTAGCTAGTTAAAGTTTGAGTTAATTAGCTAATTTAGGAGTTGTTATGTGTGCCTTAAGTTTGGTTTTATTATAGTTGTTTGTGGCTGTTGGTTTTTTTAAAAAAAAATTTAAGGATTTGTGAGGTTGTAAATTCAGAAGTTGTAACTAGTTATTGTTGTTAACTCTTAGATTGTAACCACCAATGTGCTAAAAGGCAATTAGTGCCACTAGTGTATTTCTTAAAATGTGTAACGGCCATTTGTGGAGCTGATTAGTTGGCTTTAGTTTTTGGCTTTTAAATATGTAATTTTTAGATATTGAAGAAAGCTTTTGATTATTAAAATTCATAGAAAATCTTTGTGTTTTTCTTTTCTTTCTCTTATCTCTTGGTGGATTCCTTGAGTAGCGAGATTAAGACTTATCTTGGTGGATTCTAAATGGCATCTAAAATTGTCCTGTGTTTTCTAGTTTCAGCCCTTAAACCAGTTCAAACAATAAACATTTATTCCTTTAACATGCAGCAAATTCCCATTGATTATTTTGTCCATGTCCACACTAAGAACCAAAAATTTCCAATAATTCATGTACCAACCTTTATCTTGTGAATGTCTTTTTGGTCTAGTATCATGTTTGGTATTAGAGCTTTAGTTTGAAGATGTCCAGATGTGGAAATCGCATTCCTTAAGATTTTTAAGCCATGAATGACTATGAATGTGACATGAAAATTGCGGAGCTAAAGAGATTGAGCTACTGCAAAGACAATTAAAACAACAACAAAATAATGCCCAGCCTAGAAGAAACCAACATGAAGCCCTTGGGGAGGTGGATGATCGGAATCCCTTCGACATTGATGCTAATTCTAGTGATGAAGATCATAACAACCAAAGGCAAAGAAGACAATCTTTCCATCGTGAAGTTGATGTGAATGTTGAGGTACCATAATTTGATGGAAAAACACAAGGCGATGCATTCCTAGATTAGTTATAAACAAGGGAGAGAATTTTGAATTTAAGGATTACTCGAATGAAAATAGAGTGAACTTCGTGGCAATCAAACTAAAAGGATATGCATCCCTTTGATGGGAGAATCACAAGTGAGAATGGAACCGTGAAGGATAGAGGCCCATTCGAACATGGGAGAAGATGAAGCAAGAACTCAAAAGAAGATTCATTTCAAACAACTACAAACAAGATAATTACTTGAAGTTTCACAACTTCAAGGAATTCGAATTGTCTGTGGATGATACACTAGGGAACTCAAATACCTCATGCTCAAGGTGGAACTTGAAGAGCACATCATTGCACTGTATCTAGGAGGGCTGAAGAAGGAGATTGTTGAAGTGATTAAATTACATCCATATTGGACTTTCAACAATGTCCAAAAATTGGCCTTGAACGTGGAGCAACAAAGGAGGGATTTGCAAATATATTCTATCAAGAATACGGGAAACCCTAGTTATGGTTACAAATGTAACCCTAGTTCATATTCTTCAAAAACAACATTTAGCAAGCCTCCTTCTACAACTAAACTATAGGATAAGAATGAAAAACCAGCTAGCACTTCAAATGCTTCAAAGAAGTGTTTCAAATGTCAAGGATTTGAGCATATTGCTTCAGAGTGTCCAAATAGAAGGGTCATCACTATTGTCGAAGGTTAGGTTATAGAGGAAGAAGAGGAAGAGTCAGAAGAGGAAGATGTTGAAGAGCATGTGGAGCATATGGATGAAGGTGAAATCTTGCTCATCCAGAGACTTGAATTCTAACCACGCGGTTGGTGAACTATGGTTGGAGGAAGAAGAGGAAGAGTCAGAAGAGGAAGATGTTGAAGAGCGCATGGAGCATATGGATGAAGGTGAAATCTTGCTCTTCCAGAGACTTGAATTCTAACCACGCGGTTGGTGAACTGTGGTTGAAAGAACATTTTTCATACCCGATGCATTACTCATGGCCGTATACGTAATGTGATAATTGACAGAGGCAATTACACTAACGTAATTTCTGAAGAGATAGTGAGAAAACTTAGATTGCAAACTACATCATATCCATAACCATGTAAGATCCAATGGTCCCAAAAGGGGAATGGTTTGAAGGTTTCCAAAAGGATTTTGGTGTCCTTCTCTATAGGAAAGATGTATAAAGACACAGTCTAGTGTGATGTAGTACCGATGGATGCATGCCACCTCTTGCTCAAGCGACCATGGCAACGCGATAAGACTGTGGTGCATGATGGATTCAAAAATACTCATTCATTTATGAAAGATGGAGTGCAGATCACTTTGGCTCCCATGAAGTCGAAAGGAGACAAAAAAACCTGCCAATTCTGAAGGGTAAGTATTCTTGACGAGTTCCTAAGTTGAGCAAGTTCTTTTGAACAATGAAGATGTTTTTGTACTTCTTGTGAAGGAAGATTTAAAATTTAAGAAGAACCATCAAAACCGGTTAAACCACTTTTGAAGAAGTTTGAAGATCTTATTCCGGAGGAGATATCAAATGGCTTACCCCCTTGAGAGGAATACAACACTAGATTGATCTTATTTCGGGGTCATCATTGCCAAACAAGGCCGCCTATAGACTCATTCTAAGCTAACAAGCTAAATTGCAGAGGCAAGTTAAGGAGTTGATTTTTAAAAGGCTAATCCGAGAGAGCCTAAGCCCCTGCGTCATGCATGCCTTGCTTATCCCCTAAAAGGATAGGAGTTGGAGGATGTGCGTCGACAGCCGAGCAATCAACAAGATTACAATCAAGTATCAATTCCCTATTCCAAGACTTGATGATTTACTTGATCAACTCTATGGAGCCATTGTCTTTTCAAAGATAGACTTACACAGCAGATATCATAAAATTTGGATGCAACTAGGAGATGAGTGTTAGATAGCTTTAAGATGGGAAGAGGCTTGTATGAATGGTTGGTTATGTCGTTTGGCTTGTCCAATGCTCCTAGCACTTTTTATGAGGCTCATCATTCATGTGTTCAAATTGTTCATGTAAGAATTTACGGTAGTTTATTCTGATGATATTCGTATGTATAGTTGAATTATGCAAGAGCATTTGGTGCATCTAATGAGGGTGTTTAAGACTTCAACAGCTAAAAACATTTTTGTCAATTTTAAGAAATATCAATTCATAGCTGAAAGTGTAATCTTCCTTGGGTATGTTGTATGCAAAGATGGAATAAAAGTTGATGAGAGCAAGGTGGATTGCAACTTGACCAGTTCCAAAAACTCTATTTGACATTCAAAGTTTCCATGGGATGATTTCCTTTTATAGGAGATTTATCAAGAACTTCAACACATTGGTGGCACCAATTACTGAGTGCATGAAGGGTGGAATGTTTAGGTGGAATACAAAGGCTCAAAAGAGTTTTGAACTTGTTAAAAAGAAGATGATGGAGGCGCCAATTCTAGCACTACCAGATTTCTATGTCATCTTTAAGGTAGAGTGCGATGCATCAAGCGTAGGAATTGGGGCTGTCTTGAGTCAAGGAGGAAAACCAATTACTTTTTTAGTGAAAAGTTAAATGACATGAAAACGAAGTACTTAACTTATAAAAAGGAATTTTATGCGATCATTTGCACATTGGAATATTACAGCCAATATTTTTACCCTAATGAGTTTTTTCTTTGTTCAAATCATAAGGCGCTTAAATATTTGAATTCTTAACATAAGCTCAATCCGCACAATGAAAAGTGGGTAGAATATCTCCAATCATTCAATTTTGTTGTCAAGCACATGTGACGAACCGCCTTTTCAGGCAGTCACTTTACTTTCTTAAACATCGTTTGATGAATAGTAATCTTACTTACTTAATAAGAAAAATACTGAAATAATTTTTTTTCTTTAAACATTCTTTAAAACTGATGCGACCTCTGTCGCATTTTAAGTTGAGACCTCGCTCAACACTTGCCCTTAAAATCATTTCAAATCGTTTCTTAAAACTTAATAAGAAACATTTATTAAATCATAGCTTAAAACTTTACTTTATAATTACATAAAACAGTTCGTAAACTGTATCTTAAAATTTTGAATGCAATTCTTAGAACACTGATTTTCTTAAAACTTCGCAAACACAACATTAAACAATGGAAAACCTTTTCTTTACGTAGCGGAAGCAAACAGTGATGGTATTCATACCCAAATCTTCGTATCTGTCTTCTGCAGCACCCAACTCTTCTAACGGGTCCTACTGGTCACCTTAAATTACCTACAGCATGAAAAAATTTTAATGAGTTTTCGTTCAGTATGTTCAAACATAAACTCACAAATCATTTAATCATGCTTTAAAACTTTTCTCATAAAAACCTTCATCTTGAAACATTTTACACAAACATTTCTGAAAACGTTTTTTATAAATGTTTTTCATAAAACATTTCTAAAACGTTTTGCATAAACGTTTTTCGTAAAACATTTCTTGAACGTTTTTCTTAAAACGTCGTTCATAAACCTTTTTGTTGAAAACATGAAAATGTTTTTCATAAACATTTAACGTAAAACCTTTCTCAAAAAGTCTTTCATAACATAACATATAAATATTTCATAAAAAGGCATTCAAGCAACATCAGAATGCATGACTCTATTTATGCTCAATTATTCACTTCAATTATGAGCATTTTATGAACATATTTTTCTTACTTTAACTTTCTATTTTCGTTCTTTAACTTTCCTTATCTTACCTTAGTGTTCGTACCAACTCATTAATCATGAGATCATAAACATGATGCTTCCCTTATGGAAGACTTGAGACCATCAAACATTGAGGTCTTCTACCTCACATCTAGGAGGTCAAACTTTAATTTTACTTTCATTACCTCATAACAAATAGGCTGGTACGACATTTTCTTTTTATCCTTATGTTACCTTCTTATTAACTTTAGTGGGCATTCCAAATGCAATCACATCATATGCAAACACACTTACAATTTATAGCTTACACTATAAAACCTATTGCATAACAAATGCAACATATTGCTTAACAAATGCATCATAAAACGCGACCATATTTTATAAATCATAACTTGTATCCTAACACTTATTGCATAACAAATGCAACATATAATGAAATCACATTTTGCAAATTATAACTTTTATTCTAAAACTTATTGCACAAAAAATGCAACTTATTGCATAATAAATGCATCATGAAACTTATAACTTAAACTATAAAATATTATGCATTGTCATAATGCAAAACTTACTTTCAATACTTTGAAAATCATATCTTAAACTTTTTAAAAACGTTATGCATATCAATATGCAAATAGACTTTAAACATAACAATTGCAAATTCATTGCAAATCTTTTTCTTGAACTTTAAAACTTTTTCCATAATAAATGCAAACATACTTTAAAAAAACAAATTGCTTAATAATTGCAAACACATTTGCAAACATATAAATAAGCATTTAAAAATCATTTACTTCATGCTGTAGGTGAGATTTGAACTTACCCGAACTATGCTCTAACGTTCTCTATTCCATTCCTTTTCCTTGCATTAGTCGGTCTCTGCATCCTGATCAAACGACAGCCGACTTATTAATTAACTTTCTTTATTATCAATCCACTTGATTGATAATAAAACGTAAACATTAACCATTCTTTCCTTTTAACTTGACTAGTATACTTTCGTTTACCGTTGTCTTTACTTAACCTTATAAACCATCAGTTTACCTTTCCTTTGCTTAGCTTTGTAACACATCAGCGTTACTTTTCCTTTTAACCTCGTAACCCATCGATTTAGCTCTCGTTTACTTAAACATCCCTTATTAAATCTCTGATCTCACATGACGGTTACGTTACTTAACGTATTACAGAACATTTTTTGTCTAATAACGTTATGCTCAATCGGAGTGTTCGACTCCGTTCTAGCCGTTTCCTTAATAATGACGATTATACCCTTAACGGGTTTGTTCGTCTACCTTATAACGTTATAAAACCCATTCTCACATAAAATAGTGTAACAATCACTGATCATGCATTTCATAAATTTTTATGAAAGTATCTAAAACAATTTATTTTAAAACGGTTCATATTGTAGACAAGATCCCTACTTACTTGAACTCCAAGCTAAGCAGGTCCAGTTTTATCTCGCTACATCTACAGTATGCGAAGCATCCTTTGCAGTACTCCTCGAGCGACCATGAATGGCTAGGAATGCTTCCTGGAGATCATACATTAACAGAACTGTCATTCTAGACTCCATTACTGCTATTTGAATTGCCTCGATCCGCGTACAGTTGGTACCAGACAACTTTCACTAGAGTGGAATTAGCTCGAACAGAGGTCACCATCGTGTTCAAAGCATCGAAACGAGTCTGGAGGTGGTCTCGGATCGTCGATCAGAGGTCTGGATCACAAAATCCAAAGTCGTCGTTGACCGACTTTGATCGGCCGTTGACCGACGGCGATTGGCTCCGTTAGGGGCTGAGCTCGAGCCTACCCCCCCTAAATCGACCCTTCTAAGTCCAATGGCAATGCCAAATTTACCCAATTCAGCCTCCATCTGCTCAAATCGAGGCTCAAAGTCGGTGGCCAAAAGTGGAGATTCTGATCATCTCCCTCCGGCGAAGCTTCCGTGCAATTAAGGTGGGGGTTTTGTTCCCCGATCTCCTCTGAGCGTTTCCCCTAAGATAGGGCTGCTCAACACTACGTGGAACGATGGCTCCACCTTTTCACGGTGGTGTTAGTCGGCGAGTCTTGGTTCTCCGTTGACCGGCCGTCATCTCGTGCAATTAAGGAGCCAAATTTCTTCTTCTCGACCCTCTGAAGGTGGCTACCTCTTCAATTTGGCTCAACACGGCCTAAAACGGTGAACCAGAGTTCACCCACGGTGGCTCACAGTGGGCGTCCTTGATCTCCAGTGTGGAGCGACGGAACGGTGCAATTGACCGAGGGGTCTTGCTCGCCGTCGCCCTCTGGTCCTTTTGGCACCGACGGCGCATCACACCGCCGTCGGAGACGGTGTGTCTGACGGTGACTCCACGGTGGTGACGGGGCTACTCCGTCGAAGTTTTTCTAGCCAAAATCGAGCTAGGAAATTGGTACCATCTTGCTCCTCTCCTCATGCTGAGTCCATAGACACCAAGATCACGTCGATTGGTGGTCGGACGGTGGAGAAATCACGTCAGAAAGAAATGGGTTTCTCTGCCACTTTGGGCGGCGCGTGAGGCTTCCTTTGGTAGCTTTTTGGGTGGCATGACACCTCGTTGGACTCAGCTCATCGAGAGCTTTCCATTGGTATGGGAGGTGTCGAAAACAAACGCCAAAATCTCGAACGAGATTTGAGAAGAGAGAGAGAGAGAGAATCAAATTTTTTTATTTTTTTCCTTTTTTTTTCTTCTTTTCTTTTTCTACTTTTCTAAAAAGAAATTGTGGTCCACACAATCCAATTCTTATACTGCATTGCTCTAATACTGTATAATTTTTCATGTTATTATACAGTATTTTTCATTAAACTGTACTTTGTCTTAATATAATCCTTAACTTAATGCATTAAAAATTCTCGGGTGTTACAATCTGCCCTCCTTAACAATTTTCGTCCTCAAAAATTAGCACCTTTATAGGTAGGTCATCTCCCTTGTCATCTTTTTTCGTTCTTAATATGTTTCCTTGGTCACTACTTTTTCACTAATACTGAGCCTTCATCTTGGAACTTCAACAATTTTCATTATATTACTGACATATTCCTTTAAATTATACACCACACTTCTGTTGCGTAACTCTGATCTTTCAACATTTCAGCGCAGTTTCCATTTATTTAAAGGTTTAACATTCTACATTTGAATGCTATTCTCAGAAATAAGGTTCATTTCCATTCTAATCTCTTCATTTCTTTCTAAAGATCAGGGTCATCCGACCACAAATCCATAATTTTTGGTTCTATATCCATTCTAAAATTGCATTTTCCTGTAATTTTCCTCATAACGTATAAATTTTCAGCTTCCATCCTCCAATTTGTGAGGTTTTCGTTGCCAGATTAGGCATCGTTGTCCTGATCATATTTCCCATCCAGGCAGTTACGAGCTCATTCGCATGTCTCAACTCGGCTAAGGAGTGCTTAAGCTCGATCAAATCACATAATTAGTCATCTAACATCTGGTTGCTCTCAGGTACTCTCGTTCCATAGAACACTGAAAATCACTTCAGACCTTCATTATTCCGTTATCTTGATCCACTTTTCCTCGTTATACGTGCAGCCAATACTGAATAACTCCAACAAAGTAAGATTTGCTCATACGGAAACACTATTGTGGGCCTAAACATCATAACATGTCACAAGCTCATCTTTTGGATTTTGAGCCGTCGGCCATCTGTTGACCACATTGACCATGTTTTGTCATTGTTGACTTGACATCGCTAATAGACAACGACTACTGTCGACTTGCGAAGACATTTTAGCATATATCATCACATTCATCCTTTGACCCTTACCTTCTTGTTGCTCATCTGGGTGTGCCGATATCAAAGGCTACGCCCAACAATAACATGTATTCGTTAAATTCAAACTTTTCTTCCAACTTAACTTAACTTAATTACTTGAGCTATGGTGTAGCGGACATATGACAGCGCGAGATGGGATGGCAGGATACTGCTCTGATACCACCTATGACGACCCGCCTTTTCGGGTAGTCACTTTACTTTCTTAAACATCGTTTGATAAATAGTAATCTTACTTAGTAAGAAAAATACTGAAATAATTTTTTTTCTTTAAACGTTCTTTAAAACTGATGCGACCTCTGTCGCATTTTAAGTTGAGACCTCGCTCAACACTTGCCCTTAAAATCATTTCAAATCGTTTCTTAAAACTTAATAAGAAATATTTATTAAATCATAGCTTAAAACTTTACTTTATAATTACATAAAACAGTTTGTAAACTATATCTTAAAACTTTGAATACAATTCTTAGAACTCTGATTTTCGTAAAACTTTGCAAACACAACATTAAACAATAGAAAACTTTTTCTTTACGTAGTGGAAGCAAACAGTGATGGTATTCATACCTAAATCTTCACATCTGTCTTCCGCAACACCCAACTCTTCTAACGGGTCCTACTGGTCATCTTAAATTACTTACAGCATGAAAAACTTTTAATGAGCTTTCGTTCAGTAAGTTCAAACATAAACTCACAAATCATTTAATCATGCTTTAAAACTTTTCTCATAAAAACCTTCATCTTGAAACATTTTACACAAACATTTTCCGTAAACATTTCTGAAAACATTTTTCATAAAACATTTCTGAAACGTTTTGCATAAATGTTTTTTGTAAAACATTTCTTGAACGTTTTTCTTAAAACGTCGTTCATAAACCTTTTCTTGAAAACATGAAAATGTTTTTCATAAACATTTAATGTAAAACCTTTTTCAAAAAGTCTTTCATAACATAACATATAAATATTTCATAACATAACATATAAATATTTAATAAAAAGGCATTCAAGCAACATCAAAATGCATGGCTCTATTTATGCTCAATTATTAACTTCAATTATAAGCATTTTATGAACATATTTTTCTTACTTTAACTTTCCTTATCTTACTTTAGTGTTCGTACCAACTCATTAATCATGAGATCATAAACATGATGCTTCCCTTGTGGAAGACTTGAGACTATCAAACATTGAGGTCTTGTACCTCACATATAGGAGGTTAAACTTTAATTTTACTTTCATTACCTCATAACAAATAGGCTGGTACGACACTTTCTTTTTATCCTTATGTTACATTCTTATTAACTTTAGTGAGCATTTCAAATGCAATCACATCATATGCAAACACACTTACAATTCATAGCTTGTACTATAAAACCTATTGCATAACAAATGCAACATATTGCTTAACAAATGCATCATAAAGCGCAACCACATTTAACAAATCATAACTTGTATTCTAACACTTATTGCATAACAAATGCAACATATAACGAAATCACATTTTGCAAATTATAACTTTTATTCAAAAACTTATTGCACAACAAATGCAACTTATTGCATAACAAATGCATCATAAAACTTATAACTTAAACTATAAACATTATGCATTGTCATAATGCAAAACATACTTTCAATACTTTGAAAATCATAACTTAAACTTTTAAAAAACGTTATGCATATCAATATGCAAATAGACTTTAAACATAACGATTGCAAATTTATTGTAAATCTTTTTCTTGAACTTTAAAACTTTTTACATAATAAATGCAACAAACTTTAAAAAAACAACTTGCTTAATAATTGCAAACACATTTGCAAACATATAAATAAGCATTTAAAAATCATGTACTTCATGCTGTAGGTGAGATTTGAACTTACCCGAACTATGCTCTAGCGTTCTCTATTCCATTCCTTTTCCCTGCATTAGTCGGCCTCTGCAACCTGATCAAATGACAGCCGACTTATTAATTAACTTTCTTTATTATCAATCCACTTGATTGATAATAAAACGTAAACATTAACCATTCTTTCCTTTTAACTTGACTAGTATACTTTCGTTTACCGTTGTCTTTACTTAACCTTATAAACCATCAGTTTACCTTTCATTCGCTTAGCTTTGTAACCCACCGGGGTTACTTTTCCTTTTAACCTCGTAACCCATCGGTTTAGCTCTCGTTTACTTAAACATCCCTTATTAAATCTCTGATCTCACATGACGGTTACATTACTTAACGTATTACGAAACATTTTTCATCTAATAATGTTATGTTAAATCGGAGTGTTCGACTCCGTTCTAGCCGTTTCCTTAATAATGACGATTATACCCTTAACGGGTTTGTTCGTCTACCTTGTAACGTTATAAAACCCATTCTCACATAAAATAGTGTAACAATCACTGATCATGCATTTCATAAATTTTTATGAGAGCATCTAAAACAATTTATTTTAAAACGGTTCATACTGTAGACAAGATCCCTACTTACTTGAACTCCAAGCTAAGCAGGTCCAGTTGTATCTCGCTACATCTACAGTATGCGAAGCATCCTTTGCAGTACTCCTCGAGCGACCATGAATGGCTAGGAATGCTTCCTGGAGATCATACATTAACAGAACTGTCATTCTAGACTCCATTACTGCTATTTGAATCGCCTCGATCCGCGTACAGTTGGTACCAGACAACTTTCACTAGAGTGGAATTAGCTCGAATAGAGGTCACCATCGTGTTCAAAGCATCGAAACGAGTCTGGAGGTGGTCTCGGATCGTCGATCAGAGGTCTGGATCACAAAATCCAAAGTCGTCGTTGACCGACTTTGATCGGCCGTTGACCGACGGCGATTGGCTCCGTTAGGGGCTGAGCTCGAGCCTACCCCCCCTAAATCGACCCTTCTAAGTCCAATGGCAATGCCAAATTTACCCAATTCAGCCTCCATCTACTCAAATCGAGGCTCAAAGTCGGTGGCCAAAAGTGGAGATTCTGATCATCTCCCTCCGGCGAAGCTTCCGTGCAATTAAGGTGGGGGTTTTGTTCCCCGATCTCCTCTGAGCGTTTCCCCTAAGATAGGGCTACTCAACACCACGTGGAAAGATGGCTCCACCTCTTCACGGCGACGTTAGGCGGCGAGTCTTGGTTCTCTGGTGACCGGCGGTCATCTTGTGCAATTGAGGAGCCGAATTTCTTCCTCTCGACCCTCTGAAGGTGGCTGCCTCTTCAATTTGGCTCAACACGGCCTAAAATGGTGAACCCGAGTTCACCCACGGTGGCTCATGACGGGCGTCCTCGATCTCCGGCGTGGGACGGCAAAACGGTGCAATTGACCGAGGAGTCTTGCTCGTTATCGCCCTCTGGTCCTTTTGGCACCGGCGGTGTGTCACACCGCCGCCGTAGACGCGGGTCCGACGGTGGCTCCACGGCGACGACGGGGCTACTCCGTCGAAGCTTTTCTAGCCAAAATCAAGCTTGGAAATTGGTACCATCTTGCTCCTCTCCTCATACTGAGTCCATAGACACCAAGATCACGTCGATTGGTGGTCGGACGGTGGAGAATCACGTCGTAAAGAAATGGGTTTCTCTGCCACTTTGGGTGGCGCGTGAGGCTTCCTCCGGTGGCTTTTTGGGTGGCATGACACCTTGTTGGACTCAGCTCGTCAAAGCTTTCCATTGGTGCGAGAGGTGTCGAAAACAAACGCTGGAATCTCGAACGAGATTTGAGGAGAGACAGAGAGAAAGTAGAGAGAGAGAGCCGAACTTTTCTGATTTTTTTCCTTTTTTTTCTTCTTTTCTTTTTATACTTTTATAAAAAGAAATTGTGGTCCATACAGTCCAATTCTTATACTGCATTACTCTAATATTGTATAATTTTTCATGTTATTATATAGTATTTTTCATTAAACTGTACTTTGTCTTAATATAATCCTTAACTTAATGTATTTTTTATGCATTAAAAATTCTCGGCTGTTACAGCACAAGTCCGGGAAGACCAATCAAGTGGCCGCAAACACGTTGAGTAGGTGCCATTTGCTATTGAACATAATGCATGGGAAGCTGCTTAGGTTTGACATTGTGAAGAGCATGTACAACGATGAAGCTGATTTTGGTTGAATTCGGAAGTATTTTTCAAAAGGGCCGTATAAACAATTTTTGGTTCAAGATGGGTTTTTTATATAAGGGTATGTAGTTGTGCATTCCCTAAGGAAGGGAAGCCATAATCTGAGAAGCTCATAATGAAGGCTTAGCTGCTCACTTTGGCTGAAACAAGACCATAGACTTGGTGCAAGACAATTGCTTCAGGCCACGGCTTACTAAGAATGTCGGTCGAATTGTAGATCAATGCGAGACTTGTCACAAAGCTAAGACTCATGGTAGCAACGGTGGATTATACACACCCCTGCCTATTCCAACCATACCATGGGAGGATGTGAGCATGGATTTTGTTCTTGGTTTACCTAGGACTCAAAGGAGTAAAGATTCAATCATAGTGGTTGTAGAACATTTTTTAAAGATGGCTCATTTTATGCCATGCAATAAGATGGCTGATGCAATTCACATTGCTTATTTGTATTTTCAAGATATTGTGAAGTTACATGGTGTTCTAAAGACTATAACTTCAAATCGAGATGCTAAGTTCTTAAGTCAGTTTTGGTGGACTTTATGGAGGAAAATGGGAACTAGACTCCAATACAGCACTTCAAATCATCCCTAAATAAATGGACAAACTGAGGTGGTTAATCGGACTTTGGGGGCATTATTGAGAAGTCTAGTCAAGAAGAACATCAAGGCGTGGGGCTTGTCTCTTCTGCAAGCTAAGTTTGCCTATAACTGATCCACTAGTCAAACAACCAGATATAGTCCTTTTCAGATCATTTATGGCAAGAATCCAATCATTCCTTTGGAACTTGTGACACTTAAAACTGAAACAACCTTTTGTGGAGCAGCTGAAGAAAGAGCAAGTATATCAAAAAGTTGCATGAACAAGTTCGAGATAAGATTGCCACGCAAAATGTGAAGTATGCACAATAAGCAAATAAGCATAGGAGGAGCCAATTGTTCAAAAGATCAATGATAATGCATACAAAGTGGAGCTTCTAGGTGACTATGGTGTGTCCGCTACATTCAACATGGTTGTTCTTTCTCCATTTGTTGAAGATGAGCCTTTGGACTCAAGGTTGAGTCTTCTCTAACCCAGGGGTAATGATGATGATCAAGGTAGGAAGGAGCCACGTGCGCAAGAGCTGTTGCTTACTTGCCTTCCACATGAGCATGAGCAAGTTTTTGGGAGGGATCCAATGCATGTTTTGCATGTGTCTCAGTCAAAATGGAAGGTTGTTTGATGATTAATTTTTGGTGGAGGCCTTTTTTTTTTTTTTTGGGCTGCCATATTGTTGTTTTTAGTTTTTCAAGTGTGTTAATGTGTGTTACTTGGTTGAAATAAGTCTAATAATTAGCAAGTTAAAGTGTGAGTTAATTAGCTAATTTAGGAGTGGTTATGTGTGCCTTAGAGCAACTTAACGTAGGTGGCGCATTGGAGATCGCTGCTAGAACGTGCGCAGTCGCTGCCGAAGCATGCTGGTAGTGTTCAAATGTTTTATTTTTCTTTTTTCTTTCTTTTGTGTCTAATCTGGTTTTATGGTTTTATTGAGATATTGAATTTTTTGTGTTGAAATATTTAGAGCAAAATATGGTTTTTATCCATTGCCGTTGATGTCCAGCGACAGTGCAGCGTTCTAAACTTTTGTATTTAGTACAGCGTTCTAAACTTTTGTATTTACATAGTAATACAATTTACCAGAGTAATAATGTATTTCTAGGCCTTCGATGGTCTCACAACATCACTAGTAAACTTTTGTAGTTACACGGTAATATAGTATGAGTAATACTGTATTTTCCCACAGCCGGCACTGAGGGAAGCAACCTATCTAGTTTTTCAAGGTAGGTTCTAGATGATACGTGAGGAATCTTTTTATGTTAGTGTCGAAGCCCCATCGGGGATCGGTGGAGCTGTCATACGGCATTGGGAAATATAAAGGAGAAAGAGATGGGGTATTTTGAAAGTTTTGCTCTTAATTTTTCATTATATGTTATTTATTACACATTCTAAAACTATATACATTATTTACTAAGTTTTAACCTAAATATGCTATTCTAAAACTATATAGATATGCAAATTCTTTGAAAATATATTATACACATATTCATGGTTTTCGATGCTGCAATGAGTGGAGATATTCTACAGAGTTTCCTCCTTACCTTTGTTTTTTTTTTTTTTTCCTTTCTTTCCTTTCCTCTTTTTATCTCATAGTTTGTAATCTCTTATATATTAAGCTAATCTTAGCCACAAGTGGGCACAACCACATACAATCGAGGGTTGGTTGCTGCCCTCAACTAGATTTTTTCTTTTAAGTTTACATATGAGAGTTAATTAATCTGTAATTCGTTTCTAAATTTTGAAATTTTATGTTTGCGAAATCTCATAATTTTTTTTAAAGGATTAGAAAAACCGACAACAGCCCCGTTCCTTCAAACTTATTTTTCTAACTCTGCCCCACAAAATGTATTTTCATAGTTTAAACGTTTACTTCATCAACGAAAGAAATTAACAAGTTTACCAAAGGATGGTCATGCACGAGTGACAAATAATAATAATAATAATAATAATTACATGGTCACGTTGATTTTCAAATTTCAATATTAAGGTCCACACGAGAAATTAAAGAACAACTGAAAATCAAGACATAACGTCATGAGCACTTAATTCAGTACTTTATGAGGAACTCTTCTTTACACACATTTATAAAATCCCAAAAGGATTGTCAAATAATGCACATCCTCTCATGTTGCTTTATCGAGGAAAAAAAAAGAAAGAAAGAAAGAAAGAAAGTTATCCGACCATTTCATGCATCTACGTGCCGACATGAAAAGGATGTATATACACACAAGCACATGTATTCATACATGGAGAGATTTTTTTCTATCTTTTAAAACTTATCATTTTATAAATATCACACATGTTTATTTATAACATAACTTAACATGTAATATAAATAATAATATAACATAATTTTTTAAAAATATGACATAAACAAACACGACATTTAAAAATGAAACATGACATATAATTGTCTCTTATAATATATTATAATAGATGTGGGAAAAGTCAATTTTATTATGTGAGGCCTGCGAGTGAAAAAGGCTCAGCTGGAATATTGCTATAGGCTGGAATATGTACCAATGAAAATGCTGATATACTAACTGATTTTTTTCCCTTTTTCCTTTTCTTTATTCTTAAGTTTTTTTTTATTAAATAACCAGTCTAGTATTTGATAGTTATCTTTTGGGCAAACACATGAAATGCTTTTTATAAAGCCACACACTTTACATACCTGTCCACGCATCCCTGTTGTTTTCTTTTGATTCTGGTCAATTAATTTATCAAAAAAATAAAATTGTAAGTCAATTGATTATTAATTAAAGGGACATTAATCAATTGAATAATAAAGACCAAAGTGTGAATTAGTTGGCTCCAGTTATGAAAATCCCAACGATCCGCATATTTACAAAATAAAATCTAACTTTCCTTATAGTTTTGGTAAACAATAATATGGTTAATTATGGTCTTTACGTATATGAGTGGCAATATATGATGCTATTGCCAAAACATAAAAGATCCACACAAGCAAAAGTGTTCAAAAAAGCAAACAAATAAGCATTGAATTTGACAACGTAAAGGAAGGTTCAGAAGAAATTGCACACGTCAAAAGCCAAAAAAAAGAAAACAAACATACAAATAGGCTCTCAAAAACTTCCATAATGCCTTCTTTGCTTAGCGTGTTTGATTTTTAAGGATACGACAAAGCCCTTTTAGCCTTGTCTCCAATTTGGCGCCCTCAGTGCAAAATTCTTGTTCCATTTTTCTTTTTATTCACCTTCTTATTCCAAGGCTCTACTTCTTTATTTATTTATTTATTTTTTGGGTTACCTGTGTGCTGTATCAGGGGAGTGTATCAGATTAAATTGTGTGGTGTGGTTTAGTTGGAGTTTTTAAGAAAATGGGTCTTCTGAGCAGTTTATTGGGAATTCTTGGTTTTGGAGTTGGAGTTTTTGGTGGACTTTTGGTGGGGTTCTTCCTTTTCATTTGCAGAGAGCCTAATGAAGTGCAGGTACAAAATTTTTTTCCCCCTATTTGTTCATTTTTCTTGTTTTCATTTTTACATTCCAAACAATCACACAAGCATTTTAGTAGTGGGTCTGGTTGGTTGATGATCTGAATGAATATTCAGTTTGCAATGAGATCCTTTTTGTTGTTCATGAAATTTTAGAGAAGTGATGTTAAGATTATAGGAATTGCTCATCTAGTTGGTGTTGCAAGTATTTCTTTTTCTTCATTGGCCACAAAAAAAAAAAAAAAAAAAAAAAAGACTAATTCAAACATAAAACTTTATCGAGAAGAACATGTACTCTTATCACCGCCCATGTACCGTGTCCACCATAGTTGGACATAAAAAATTGAGTACAGGCAAGCATACCACCCCACAAAATGACCTATGCAAGTAGTTCTTTCTTTACTTTGTTTTTCTTTTTTTATCCGTTTTTTATTGTTCTAATTTTAGGGTAGAAATTGGTCAATACAAAAATGTAGTAGTGTTATGTTTGAGCTCATATAGGACCTGTTTTTAGGATCTTGGAATTTTAATTCCCATCATTCTAAAGTTCTATAAAAGTCAAGTTGACGTTTGTACTGAAAATTGGATTCGAATTGTGTTGATTTTTGAGTTATGTGCTTTGAATTGGTGATTTGAATAGCTATCTGAATTGATGTTTGGATATGCATTTAAGTGTTAATCTGAATAGAGAACAAAATTGGAATTTGTGTTTGGATAGATTATAGAAAAAGTTTTGATTTATTAACAAATCTAACAAAATTAGTTCATGATCCTAAAAAAATGCAATATTGATCTTGATTTATTCTTCTTTTCATTAGGACTGCAATGAAAAAAGAATCGTTTCAAGCGGATATCAAATGAAAAAGTTATGATTTTTTTTTTTTTGCTCAAATATAAGGGAGAAAATTTCAGCTTTTACTGTTGTAAACATATCTGAGTTCAAAGAGTTCAAGGGAGAAGTAGAACTCTAAAAGGGGAGAGAATTCAAATGATTCATTTGATTCAAATTTTGGAAAGAAACAAACATGTATCCAAAGGATTCTAAAGATTTGAATCTAAAGAGTTGTTCGAATACGTGAAACAAACAGCCCCTAAGATTTGAGCTGCTTCTTCTTTGACTGCTTTCACATTTCAAACTTCTGATATTTCAGGATCCAATTGTCAGACCACTATATGAATTAGACACAAGGGCTTTGGAAGATATTTTACCAGAAATTCCAATGTGGGTGAAAAACCCTGATTATGATCGCGTTAGTACTTCCTTTCATTCATTTTTTTCAGATAGAAAAATTTTCTTTTTCATATGAACTATAATCTGTTAACTAAATGATCCAAATGCAGGTAGACTGGCTAAACAAGTTCATTTTGCAATTGTGGCCTTATTTCAATAAGGTGATACTGAAACTATGTTTCCATTAAAAAATGAGGGAAAAAAATTATAATTTGAGATTGAGTATGCTTAATTGCAGGCAGTTTGTCTTAGAATAAGAAGCATGGCACAACCTATGTTTGAAAAGTACATTGGGAAGTTTCATATCGAAGCAATAGAGTTTGAGTCTCTAAGTCTTGGAACGCTTCCTCCTACTATTTCTGGTGAGTTTATTTTTTGAAGAGAAACAAAATGTATTGGGAATATTTGAAGATAATTAATTGTGATAATGATTGTTAGAATATAAAACTATTATTGGTCAGACTCCTGTAGCTTAAACTTTTGGGAGAATTGGTAAACTAACATGGTGTAAGAGCAGGAGGTCATGAGTTCAATCTATTGTAATTGCATTCCTTATCCCTTTCATTATTTTAATCACGACTTAGGCCTTTAAATATGTCTCGGGGAAGGAGAACTCGAAAATACAGTGCTTCTTGAGTATATACATTTCTTATCTTTGTATTCAGTTTGCTTTGTTGAACTTTCAAGGTATGAGAGTGTACGAGAGTAATGAGCAAGAGCTAGTCGTGGAACCTGCATTTCGATGGGCTGGCAATCCCAACATTACTTTGACATTGAAATTGTTGTCTCTAAGATTCACAATTCAGGTTAGAAGATCCCAACATAGTCCTTAGAGCAGAGAATAATGTGATTGTCGTTTTTTTCCTGAAATGTTGGTGCATTATCTTTAAAAGATTATTTGTGCTAATTTTCAGCTAGTAGATCTGCAAATATTTGCTACTCCGCGGATAACTTTAAAACCTCTGGTTCCCAGCTTTCCTTGTTTTGCAAGCATCATGGTTTCTTTGATGGAGAAGGTAGTACAATTTTCTAAACTTCGAAGAGCATATTTTCAGCTCTTTTTGTCGATTTATCACAGAGATAGAGAGAGAGAGAGAGAAAGAAGCAACACCAATGATCCCTGACAGCTCTACTCATTATCCCATATGTAGGCCTTGAAGTCGAGCACCACTGATGCCCACTAGCATTGCTAATAAATAAAAACCACAGATCGTAAATTATCGAAGATATTCATATTGCTGTGTATAACCATTTCTGTGATTGTTGCAGCCTCATGTTGATTTTGGCATGAAAATAATGGGAGGGGACATCATGGCTATACCTGGTCTCTATCACTATGTTCAGGTGCTACACCAATAGTTTTCTTATGGGTAGGATTATTTATTTCAATATGATAATTGTTCAACAAATTCTGTTGGCTAGATCACTTCATAATTGTTCTTGGTAATTTCAGGAGACTATTAAGAAACAAGTAGCAAGACTTTACCTCTGGCCCCAAACTCTAGAATTACCTATTCTTGATGCTTCCACGTAAGTTTATAAGGCTTGGATATGCCTTAATAGCATCATATCTTCTTTATTTGATATGAACATATTCTTTGTGACAAAATTTTCCTAATGATAATCATCCTTTTGTATATTTCTCTGAAACATGAGTCTGAAATGCAGTGACTGAAATGTTATTGTTGTTTGTCAATCTTTTGATAGGGTGGCTGTAAAGAAGCCGGTAGGAATACTACACGTCAAGGTTGTTCGGGCGGCAAGACTTCTAAAGAAGGACATTTTCGGAACTTCAGATCCTTTTGTCAAACTTAGCTTTAGTGGAGAGAGGCTGCCACCGAAGAAAACTAGTATCAAAATGAACAACTTGAACCCTGAGTGGAATGAGAAGTTCAAATTCATTGTCACCGACCCGCAGCTTCAAGCTCTTGAGTTACAAGTCTATGATTGGGACAAGGTTTTCCTTCTTCTTTTACCAGTTCAATTTCACTTATTGTTTAACAAAATTAATAGGCCTTGCTTAGTATCACTTCCATTTGTTTGTATTTGCTTTGAACGTGGACTAAAAAAAAAGGTGGAGGTTCTTTTAAACAGCTTGGTGTTAACTTTATTCGTCAATCATCCTACTAATAGGTTCAAGCTTGAGCTTGTTTACTTTTTCTCGCTCGCAGGTTGGCGGACATGACAGAATAGGAATGCAGTTAGTTCCTCTAAGGCTCCTAACACCAAATGAGACGAAGCAATTCACATTGAATCTGGTCAAGAACACAAATATCAACGATCCTCAGAACAAGAAGCAGAGAGGAAAGCTTGTGGTGGAGCTGACTTATGTTCACTTCAAAACAGACAGCTTCAAGATGAATGGAAATGGAAACGGCTGTGGAACCATGGAAACTGGGATAAGTAGGCGGTCGACGTTGGGAGGATCTGGCTTACTCTTGGTAATGATCCAGGCAGCCGAGGATGTAGAAGGGAAGCATCACAACAATCCTTATGCTTTGATCCATTTTCGAGGAGAAAAAAAGAAGACAAAGGTAAAATCATATATTTTTTTCTCTAGATAATTGTTAATTTCAAATTTTCATTTGCTTGAAAATGTAGGCTTGCCAAAAATATGGTTTGTTTTGAAAGATGTGATTTCAGTGCACCTTAAACAAAGTTGTCAATCAACTTGAGATTTCAATTAATTAACAAACATGATGTTCATTCTTTAAGAAATATATACATATCAACAGATTATAAACTAATCAACTCCAAGATAGTCTTTCATTCTTGAAAATCCATGATTAACTTCTATAAGCATCCTGCTAGCTGCAATCTATCCATAACATTGTTCACTCATTTTTAAGTCATGGTCTCGTCAGATGATAAAGAAAACTCGCGATCCAATTTGGAATGAAGAATTCGAGTTCATGCTTGAGGAGCCCCCTTTGCATGAGAAGATCCACATTGAGGTTAAAAGCAAAAGGACAGGCATTAGTCTTAGATCAAAGGTACCATTTTGGAGGTTTTTTGCATATTTTACATGATCACTAGCTACCTTAAAATTCTTTTGACATACTATGATTAATGTGCTGAAATTTTTATGTTTCTTTTCATGTAGGAATCATTGGGGTATGTCGAAATTAGTCTCGATGATGTTGTGCACAATGGACGCCTAAACCACATATACCACTTAATCGATTCAAAAAATGGGAAAATACATGCAGAGCTAAGTTGGAAAATGGCTTGATTAATAGTAATGCAATGGATTTGGGAACTTCATCTTGCAAAGGATCTCATTTATCTCAGCTAACTTACTAACTACAAATACCCAAAGAGGAGCATTTATAGGTTGTTCATATTCTTTTTTTTTTTTTTTTTTTTTCTGGGAGGAAGTTGTTCATATTGTTTCACTATTTTAATAAAAATATATATGTATATCTCAATCTTAGGCGACTAATGAAACACGTTGTGAACTTGGTGATGCTTCAGAAGTCATTAGGGGAAGGAAAATCCCACAGAAGCACGGCCCAACTAAATTCTATGGGTCGGGCCATCAAGCAAAATGAGAGCCCACAAATACATACCTCGGCCCATTCAGTTAAATGGCCTATTGATCATCAATCTGAGGAGGGTATTTTTCACTAATAACCCCGAAAGGGGCTGACCTAACTTGTGCAATTAGATTATTTTTTAAAGAGCAATCTTATTCAACAACCTCATGAGGTTATAACCCATCTACTAACAAAAAAAGTGTACGTAAGTCTAAAAAATACATTACATACTAAATTGGGGCCACAATTTTGTGAGCAATAGGGTTATAACCTATGGGGATGAAAAGAATTTTCTTTTTTGAAAGTTTTGGGTTTCTCAACCAACAAACTGGTCGAAGGTCAACATATGTGTTTTATTGAGATTGTCTTACTCAAAAGGGTAATCTACCAGATTACCAGCAGTAGTCTACCATGTGCCACCATGTCTCCAGTCACCAAATCAAGAATCCCTTCCCCCCCCACTGCAGCCGCCATCTCTCTCCTAATTCTCAGTGCCACCTCTCGCTCATCCTCTTCAGGTTTTGCTACCATTGCAACAAAGCTCATCAAGACAGCTATGTTGCAGAAAAGGCAATGAAGCAATGAGCTAATTCATGATGGCTACGTCTTGAAGTCATCACTCGTCTCAAGGAGACGTTTATCGCAACAACAACATCCAACTAAGGGGTATTTTCGACATTTTACTCTCTAAACGGTGTTTTTCTAACTAGTTTTGCAAACTTCTTTTGCAAATTCTCTTGATCGTAGTGATAAGAAAGCCAAGCCCATAATGTCATAACCTTCTGAAAAAATTTTGGGAACATAATGAATTTCCTTTTAAGTTCTTAACCCTTAAGTTTTTCCCCTTAGAATTATGTCCCTTCAATCTTTTTTTTTTTTTTTTTTAAAAAGAAAGGATATGAATAGGGTGTTAAAAAAAAGGCATTTTTTTTCCTCTCCAATTCTCTTTCAAACTTGCCTATGCAGTGTGCGAAAGCCAATCATGGTTATCATACATTGCGTGGATACATGAGGAGAACAAAAATAAACTAAAAGAAACCCGTTGAAGAAACATCAACTATCTATTCCTTGAGCTTACCAAGAAAAAATATTCATTCCATGATGTCACATGCACATAAAAACACACACGCATGTACAACCTATATATATATATATATATATATACATATACACAAACACACGCACATATGAATATATGCATGAACATGTTGCATGGGGCATGAATTACAAGGCAGAAATTCAACAGAAGCAATCATCCTAGAAAAGAAAAGGGAAATTAAGATTAAGAGAAAAAGGAAAAGAGGCGGAAAGGGACTAGCACATAAGCAATCTTTGGACATGATGGACCCCCATCAAATGCAAATGTATGGATTAGGTTTGACCTTGGTGCTTATCATGATCAATACATGTGACATCATCATTAAGGAAAGCTGCTGAGCCTTTTTTTTTTTTTTTTCCTTCCTTGTAGTGGTGGGGAATGCGCAACATTGGTAATTTCACAAACATCCAATATTAATTCTTAATAATATTTTTATTATTTTTGAATAAATTCTTAATAATATTATGCATATCTTAAATAGTGATACAATGCAAACCTGGCTCGCAATAATTGACATTCTAATGTTCACAATTATATATATTTTGTGACATGATTTACATCTCTCCACTATAACTAAATTAATTAAAGAATAGTTTTATGTCATATTCTCTAAGCTACATTAAATTATTATATCTTTATTGTGCCCCATTTAGAAGGGAAACCCTAGTTTTTAAGATAATAATATGTTTTGAGGGTTCCAAAATCCTCTCAATGCTTTTTTAAATATTTAGCTTTTCTTGTCGTACCTGTAGTATATTTTACTCCAATTTTGGACCCTTGCGGATTTTTGGATCATTTTCACGTAGTTGCTTTTAGATTATACGTGTCAGAATTATATGAATTGAAATTGGTGTTTAGTAAATCCTAGTTATCTGAACTTTGTTCTTGTGTATCTTTTTTTGTCTGAACTCCTTTTTTTGGTAGAAATATTTATGTTATTTTATAAGCTACTGCCTAAAAGGAGATTTTTATTATCTTTCACCTGTGATTTTGTTGCTATACTGATTAATATTTTTATATATAAAAATATTACTATTGATTTTTGTTGCAAAATATTTTTTTTGACGGCATGACTGTATTGATGTTTTGCTAAAAGAAAAAAAAAAGATTGTTAGTCTCATTCTATTTTCAATCCGATTAGCTCATAGCAAAATTTCAAAGATTTATCAATGAAATGGAAATGATTTAGCCCACAACTAACAATGTTTATTCATTACTAAAATAATCATGTTTGTCTTAGTTTTACATTTTATCATGTAATATTTTTTTAATTATATGAAAAAGGAGACATGACGGGTATAATCTTATCATAAATCCATATTCGACTCTATTAAAAAACGAAGCATTTAAGTCTCTCATCTTAAAAAAAAAAAAAAAAAAACACAGAAAAAGAAAAGGATGCGTATTTTGCAATATAGTAGCTACACTAGTGAGAGTGCTTTAATTTTCAGCAGTAATGATGCTTGATATTGCTAGATTTTATTTTATTTTATTTTACTTGAAATGATGTTATTAGTATTTTGGTGTGTAGTGAAGTGATGATTTGCAAGCAAAAGACATCTCCTTTTGCTCTTAATCACTTCCCAAGTGGGAGAAGGGAATGGATTCCCTTGTGTATACATATTAATTAAAAAAAAAGGGCTCAGCTTTCTCGTTGACTTGCCCCAGAAAGTCTGGCAAATTTAGAGCTAGTAAAGGGAATCCTATCCCCTCCCCACAAAAGGGTTTTATGAGGATTCTTTGCTAATGGATCTCTACTCATTCTAGGAAACCCTTCATTACATTACATAACATTGCCTCTCTCTCTCTCTCTCTCTCTCTCTCTCCACACATTCAAGTTGTGTGAGGCATGTGTGCTCTCAAAAGTTGGGGTGAAATGAAAAGCGGTCACGGTCTTGGTTCCTTGTTGATGTTCTTTTGTGGGGGAGAGGAATAACTTTTGCATTCTAAAAAAGATGAAGCTTTTATTTAATTTTTTTTTCCTTTTTTTTCCCCTTTTTTTCCCTCTTTCTTTTCTTTTAAAAGGTTGTCTTTTTAACGCGATATGGTAAAGTAAGTGGGAATAGGAACTCCACTCAAAGATCACTAGAAGAGGATATGTCATGCAATGTCTTTCACTCTTCTTAGTGTCAATGCATGTTTTTGTGTTTCTGCGCTCATTGAGGAGCAGGGCAAGTTGCACTCTCAACTTAAGAAAAAGCTAACGTGTCAAAGCCCAAAAGATTCCTCACAAGAGAGAGAGAGAGAGAGAGAGAGAGAGAGAGAGAGAGAGAGAGAGAGAATACAAACTACAAGGTAAAAGATATTGTAATGCCCAAAAGGGCCCAATACCAAACATTTGAAATGGGATGCGAAACTTTCCACCATTGAAGGTTCCCAACAAATTTTCAAACTCCAAAATTTGTCCACTCTCAATATGCCACTAAATACAGATGGGAGAAAGCTCATAAATCATAGAGAACTAACTTATAGATAATACTTCTTTAGCCCCCCCAAAAAAAAAAACCTTACAGATAATACTTACACTTGCAAAAACAATGTCTATATGCATATATAAATGCCTTTATACTATTTTAAAATAATGGTCTAGAATATTGGACCCAACTTCAACAGAGACTGACTTCTATTGGTCACCCCATGTATGGGTTTTCTTATTTTCTTTGAAAAGTAGCCATAATGGTTTAATGGTCCAATTTGGAGCATAAAAATCCTCTAGAATCCTCCTTTATTTCTCTCAAGATTGTCCAGTTACGAACACCCAAATAGTGCATGCCATCCTTCCTTCCCTCTTTCTGGAATTAGTGGTACCAAATAAACGTTTACAAACTCCTTTTTTTTTTCCCTAGTTGACTAATAATCACCCTAAATAATTAATTTTGCTAGTCACTATATTAGCCACAGTACTCTTGCTACATACTTTAGTGATGCGTTTGACATTATTGCTTCTTCCATCTTTTTTATTTTTCTTAATTACTTTACCCTTTTTTTTAGCTGTTTTATGCGATGTTTGATAAAATAGTTAGAACCTTTAATTATAACTGTTTTTATTGTAACATGTGAGACCTTTATACTGTTATAATTTTTTTATTATTAATACAATATGTAAAAATTTTACACTGTTTATAATTAAAAAAATAATCTAAATTGTAATCGTAACTGACTTACTAAACAGGCTATTAATTGATTAACTACGCACTACTCATTTCAGGATTTTTCAGGAAAGTACCAAAATACACTTTGCTTGATGGACACTGCTTTCTTGATGTTAGAACAAAACAAATAGTGTCGAAGATTATTCATAAATGCAAATCATAGTGGTTAAACGATATTGTCAATTTAAGACCAAAAAAAAAAAATCTAACTCGGTCAAAGTCAACAGTTAGAACTTCGAGAAGTGTGTGCGCACCCAATATTGTAACTTTCAAAAAAGAATATTTCAGAACGCTTGCATTAATTTAGGCTTAACAAGTTCATTATCATGATAAATTTTACACAACCAATAAAAAAACTCAATTGGGTTTTTGTTGAAAATTTCTAAGAGCAAGTTCTTGACCATTGAATTGTCAATATGGAGGCTGGTTGTGGTTCATGGACCAAGGCTGTTGTGTGGTAGGAGAAAAAGCACACAAGAAACCAAGTTATTTATTGATAAATTAAAAGAAGATCATGACTCATGAGGGTGAGGAAGCCAAGATCATTAAGATTAAAGGTGAAGAACTTTTAAAAATAGGCTCTTGAACACATCATTTTTGGTGTAAAGTTAAATATTTTTTTAAGATGATTCTAGGAAAGTTCAACATTTTTGTATAATATATGAAGAACGGTTCAATGCATGTGTTATGATTATCATCCAACAAAGTTTGTTTTTCAACGTTCAAAATCATCATATAATGCATTTGTTTTGATAAGCAAGAATGGAAAAAGCAAACGTATGTAACAACAGGAAATCAAATACTAGCTTTAGCAAAGCCAAATGAATTTAGAAGAGATGAAGGATGGTTATTCCTCTATCCCTCTCACTATTTTATTTGGATAATTTAAATAAAGCTAAATGGTTATGACACAGTAAATCCCTATTGTTATTATTATTTGTAAAAAAGAGAAAACTGTGAAGATTGAAGGAAGAAGGAATAAAACTAAAGAAAGCAAATGCAAATCACAAGGGGAAAAAAAGAATATTCTTTGAAGGGTACTTTACCAAACTTGTCTTTAAGAGATTTCCTTGAAAATTTTCCAATCTATAACTTTAAAAATGTATTTCCACTAGCAATATTCAACATTTAAATACAAATCCTAATAAATTATAGAGATTCTATTTAATTTGTGTGTTTTTTTTTTAAAATTATATGCTACATGCAGTCCTAAAAGTCAAAGGAATAAAAGGGTGGGAAAAAGCAGTGAAACCTACAAAAGAGGAAAACAAAAGGCAAATCCAACTCATTGGCATTACTACAGGGTTGACATGGGAACCACAAAACGACTATTGTGATGATGTGCACGTGTGGCAATTCTTATCATCATCTCATGTGGGCATTTATAAAATTTATTTTTTTAAAAAAAAGGAAAAGAAAAAGAAAACATAAGATAACAATATAGCATCATTAGGAAAATCCCACCATTTGACTCCATGCCCAACAATGATTCATGATGAATCATGATGATGATGCATGGAGGGACCAAGACATTCATAATATATATATATATATGTGTGTGTGTATATATTAATGTATGTACAAGGGCCTGCGGAGAACGGATTAGCAATCCACAAAACAAAATATGATTATCATTATTTTGTTGGTCAAATATATGTCCTATAAGATGAGAGATATTTGATCACCAGCCACTTATGGTTTTTGTTTATCTTATCTTTTTCCATTAAAACCAAAACTATTACACGTATAGTATCTCCATTTATAGAAAGTATTATATAAAAATTAATAATATTGTTTGAATAGTTACAAACCAAAATCATAATGACTTTAAAGTGCATGCAGCGTAATACTAGACATATATAATTAAGAGAGAGAGAGAGTTAAGAATAGATTGTTTAAATGTGTGCGCGCATAATATAGGCAACTGGAAAACAGAAAATTATTTGAATGCTGGAAGATTCGAACACTGTTAATATCACTATTACGTATAAGATATATATATATATATAACTGCTTATAAATTTTTTCTTTGCTGTAGAAAGCTGGATATGAGATATAAGAGTTTTTCAATGGATAAAAAATTAATTTCTCCGAGTTTATACATTTTGTAGAGTTGAAAAGGACTGTACTGCATACAGATCCCTATATTGAATGACTAATTGTGTATATAAGCAACCTTGCAAAAAAAAAAAAAAAGAGTAGAAAAGCAACACTGTTGAACTAAAAAATATATTTTCAATAATGCGACTACTAGTTTAGTTTGAGAGGTTAGAACCAATCAGTTAAATACATTGTAATTATAATATGACAGCTTTGTATTATAGTAGTTTTTTTGCTTTTTATTATAGCTACTAAGCGTTTCACATTATTTGTTGGTTAGAACTAATTAAATGAAACGAAGAACAAAACGTCCTATTAAATTAAAATTGACATTTAATTTGCCATTTCAATGCTAAAATTTGAATGACAGAAATACAAATTTTATTTCTTTTTTAAGTATAAATTGTATTCTTTTGAAGGAAGAAAAAGATGCATTTTTTTTACATTCATTTTTTTTTCTTGAAAAGAGAAAAAGGAGAATAAATAATGACAGATATATATTAATTTATGGGTGGTTTAACAAATTAGTTAAAATTAAAGTTTTAAGTTTAAAACTGCATGTGAAAACTTTATATTATAGTAATTTTTTACTTTACACTGTAGCTAATAAAAGCTTTACACTATAATTAATTAAAATTAATTAGTAAGAACTAAGCCTCCAAACACTCCATCATAACTTCCATAAAGTGAGCAATGAGTGATTATATGCGAAGTGAGCAATGAGTGATTATATGCATGAGAACCATGGGGCAATACTCAAAAGCTAGCTGCAAACTGCAGTAGCGCAATAGCTGTAAATAGATAATTAAAGTTGCCGTAAATCTCTTTCAAACAGATTAAAATCTCAGTTTAGGATTCGGAATTTTGGATGATGCCAATTTTTTTTATTTTTGAAGCGCAAAATTAACTTCACTAATGCATAGCATTAAAGGCATGCTGAACTGTCACGCCCCGGAGTACGGGAGGTGACGTGACGAAATATTTAGATTAATTAAAGGAGAATTTAATTAAAACCAATGGTTTAAGGATTAAATTAAGTGAGGAATAAGAAGATTTCCACCATATTTTATAAAAGAATTTATAAACATTAAGCAAAGAATAAAAATTAAATAAAAACCACGAGTATGGGTTCCACAACCCACAACTTGTACACACACATGGTTCTGACAATATCATAAATACAATTATAGTCCAAGTACAAATAAAGTTAAACCTTACATGCCTTGATTAAATAATACAAAATATAAATCAATTCTCCTATTGCTCCTAAGTTCGGTCCGAAGAATCCTCTCCAAACCTAAATGGGAAACCACCTAGAGGGGGAAATTTAAAACAATAAAACGTGAGCGAAAAGCTCAGTAAGACTATGTTTAAAAATAATTTAATTTAAAGAAGCAGTTCATTGTTAGGAGTACTCAAAAGAAAACTTAAATAAATAAATACATAATTTGAGTAGAGCCGTTCTGACACAAAACAGTCTACTCGTACAATCGAAAACATCATTTTTCCTTTACCTAGGCAAACCATGATATCACCACCGTAGTGGCCCAGCTGGGTTTCGGGACCTGCCCCCAAGGTCGATCGCTACACGACCCGATCTCTGATATGGCATCATGCCTTTGTGTTTGTTATCATTATCATTCAAAACCCAATTACCGAGTGTTGTCAATTACGTTCATTATGAAATTCATTTCATAATCACGGTATATTAAAATATAACCGATAAAACCATTTTCAAACATCGTTGAAAACACTTTAATAGAAATCCTTTTCAAAGCCAAATCATTTCAAAACCAGGCTACCAAAGAAATAGGATAGAAGTCCTACCTCAATACTCGTGCCGGTGCCCCACACCGTAATCCCGGTCCGCTATACGTTAGCTCCACGGAACCACGAACGATCCTAGATACAAACTAAATCGATCAATATCTAGTTTGAGACATTCTATGTTACTAAATCATTTCATGATGTCCTAGTGTGCCATTTGTACCTTTAAAATCATCCTATAAGGTTGTGATTTAAATCAGGGTTCAAAACAGTGAAAACGGGTGAAAATCACAAATTTTTCCATGCCTCGGTCGGCCTGCCGGACGCCCTGCTTCGGCCTGCCGAACTGCACAGTTTGGCCTGCCGGAAGCAAAGTTCGGTCGGCCGAACAATTTCCCAGGTTTGGCCTGCCGATTGGAAGAACACCGGCCTGCCGATCATCACTCCGGCCTGCCGAACACACAGTTTGGCTTGCCGAACTGGGAAAATCCAGAAATCCCAGCCACGGGTTTCTCGATCCCCAAAATTCAAATATTGATTCTAACCTGTTTTTCTCAATTCCCAGGCATGAAAAACAATCATAGTTGATAGAAAAACATACTAGAACATGTTTGGACTCATTTAAACAAGATTTAAACTCGAAATCCTTAAAAATCCGAAAATGAGAAAATGAGGAGAAAAATAAAAAATCTTGAATTCAATCCGTTTTTCTTCAATCTAAGCTTAGATTCTAGTTTTTCTAAGTTCATTTAACTCAAATCCACGGTTTTCTAAGCTTAAACAACCCTAGATTTCAAAAATGCACAAAATTGAAAATTTTGGAAAAAGTTTAGAAATTTCAAAACTAACCTCGAATCGAAGCTTCAATCCGCGTTCTCGGTTGCTAAATTACGTCCCCGAGCCTCCTCCTTGCTATCCCGAAGCTTGGATTCGAATTTGGTTTCAAAAATTTGAGAGAGAAATTTGAGAGAGAGAGGGCTGCCGAGAGGGAACCACGGGAGGGAAGAGAGAGAGAGTGAGGGAGCTGAGTGAAGAGAGAGAGAGAAGAAGGAAATAAATAGAGGAAATCGGTGGGCGGTTTTACTGTGCGAAAACCATGTGCCGCCCACGGTTTTGTAAAACGGAGTATTTTTAACATTTTACAAATTGTTGTGTTTTAAAACTCAAAACATCATTTTAAAACAAATAAGAAATCATTTGAACACATCAGTTTAACAAAACAACCAAAATTTCAAAATCCAACCCAATAATCTAATTAATGTTAAAACGTTAATTATGGCACACTAATTCATCATTTATATTACATTAACATTAAATAAATTTCGGGGCGTTACATGAACTTGCAATATTCTAGTAATAAACAGCAAAAAAAAAAAAAAAAAAAACTGAATAAACCATTATTGTCCAAATTGAACTTCTATGTATCTCGTCTAGGATGACTGCTTTTCTCCTCTCTTCAGCTCCGCAAAATAATTAAATAACATAAAAAATAATGTCATGGATGATAAACTAAACTTGTTAATTAAAAGGAGAGTAACGTTAGATATATAAACTCATAATTCTATTTTTTATCAAATTAATTTATTTGGCGGTGAGTTATTATCATTTCACTTACAAATGTAGTTTGTTATTACTTATTGATATGATAATCCTTTGAAAAAACATTTATAACAAAACTGCAACTCACATGTCATATAAGTTGATATGAAAAATTAATCCACCGGATAATTCTTTAAAGTTGATGCTGCTGTTATTCTTTAAAATAGAGAGGAATTAATACACAACAAATTACACCAAAGAATTTTGCAACAGATGGTTGAGTATGCTGTCATTTCCTGACTATATTTTTTTTTAATTAAGAGCCTAATCAACAACAACAGTAGATACGAGATGCCATAAATTATGATTGTTGTTAGCATAATTACATATGATTTTATTTCAGTTGACACGTAACAAACTTAAGCTTACCTAAAGCCGAGGATAAAAATGTCCACAATATTGTCGATATTTTCATAACAATATCCATATTTTGAAGTCTCGATACGGATATGGGAGGAAAGATTTTTCTTTCAAGATGTCCTTAAGATATTCACAATATCCATAAATATCCGTAATATAGGTGAATATTTGTGAACATCTAGAATATTTCTAGAAATTTCCACAAAATGTCCAAAAAAATGAAGAAAATTTTCTTTTTTGCACAAAAATCAATTTTGTAAGACTTTTTTTAATTATTTTTTTAATAAAATGTGACTAATAGTTTGGACCTAAAAAATATAAAACTATATATTAAGATTCATTTAGTCTTTAAATAATTTTTACTTTTAAAATAAATAGTTTGCGAATCCTCTCTAAAGCCTTATGTCATGTTACATGTAGATATATACACTATATTTGCACTATTTATTTTTCTTCATGAAGCACATGAATTTTGTTATGATTTTGACAACATCGATGATGATGATGGCGACGACGACGATGACAATGCTGGGGTCGTGATTATAATAATGATTAGAACTATGGGAGAAGAAGACATATAATGTTCAGTCAAATATCATCTGGCCCATTCACTGGGAAAATTTTTTTTTGCATGCTACATAAGATGAAGATCATAGTTGTAAGGCAACAAATGAGGTATTAAGGTGATTGGAAACCAACATATAAGAAAACATGGTGCAACTCAAATGAGTCAAATGAATGAGAATTTTGTTGCCTTGAGTTTTGACTCTATAGGCTTAGGAACTAACCAAAGTTCTTATGGTTATAATATTTCTTGTAGTTTTCAAACAAAGACGAGCTTAAAAGTACAAAACCAAAATAGTTTATTAGATATATTTTTGTATCCTCTATTACAAATTAGTATTGAGATGTCATTATAACTCCATAAAACCTACTAATTAAGTTAGGTAAATTATCTAATTTATGTGTTAACAGTAGGAAGAGATCAATAAACATACATATAACATATCAACAATTACCTCTAAAACTATTCAAGAATAATATCCTATCAGATGTATTATTTAGATCAAGATGAGAACCTATATAATGCTTTCCAACTAGCTAGAAGCTCCTTTTAGTAGTGAAGGCACTTGAAGTTTGTGTTTTATTATGTTAAGTGGTAGTTTTTATATACTTGATTATATTGTTGTACCTTGTTTGTAATAAATATATAAAATTTTATTATAATCATAATCAATATATATATATATATATATATATAATGAAGATATCCTTTTTTATAATAAGTAACATAACTCTCAGATTAGATCAAAATTACACTATTTATATTATTAACTTAGTTTAAATTAAATAATATCAATTACTTTAATATTGTATAAAATTATAAAAAAAAATTACAAATTTTCTCATGTTATATATTTTTTTCAAAATATATGTTGACATCGACGATATTTATAACATCATCGGTAAAGCAAACATGGACATTTTCTGCCTTACCTAAAACCTTTGTAGAGATAAATTGCTTTGACAACTAACTGTCTGTTTGGTTCGAGTATTTGAATAGAGTATTTGAATGAAGATTTAAATTTTTGTGAGAGAAAATACTATAGCAAAATGATTCGAACCGTGATTTGAGTATCAAAACAAACGGACCCTAAAAAGCATAAATCACAAATCAGTTGATCGGAACTCCATAATTAGTATATATATATATATTTTTACAACTACTAGTCGTTTCAACTAGCATCATCACTTATGAAAGGATTTCCAAACAAAACTAATCCCAGTGAGAAAAGAGTGCCTTTGGTGAAAATAGACAAGAAGTCCAAGGGCAAGAAAGGAAGTTAAGAATTTAAGAGTAATGTAAAGCGAAGAAAGCAGCTAACTTTTTTTTTTTTTTTTGCCCCTTTACCATCATTCAACCAAAACGTGCTCTTTTTTTTTCTCTTATGTGCATCATCATTTTTTTACCGCTTCATTCATCAAAGCCTCAAAAAACAAAAGCCCCATCATCACCAACAACAAAAAAAGGTCAAAACGAAATCCTCAAAAACCCAACAACGCTCGAGTAATAGCTAAAGCTAAAACCCCTCTCTCTCTCTACTTATCTCTCTCTACATAATTTCTCCCATGGCGGCCATGAAGAAGAACACAACAGCAGAAACAAGAAGACGACTAATACAAGTCTCGACTTGGCATACGACTCAGTCCCTCTCCCTTGACGTTTAAGCCTTTCCACATTATTTTCTTTTTCCTCTCCCGGCTCCTCCATTAAAACCCCTCTCTCGGTTTTCGTGTCCACCTTCACACTTTTCTTAAAAAAATCCATTATTTACCCCTCTCTCGTTCCAAGAGAAATAAAAAAGAACAACCCAGCTCAGTTTGAGCAATTTTGAGATCTGGGTTTTGCGACTTTTGTTCTGGTTTTTTGAGTTTGTTTTTACTCTGTTTTTTTTTTTTTTGGGAGAAAGAAGAAGAAAAAATGGGAAGTAAATGGAGAAAAGCGAAGGTGGCGTTGGGGATGAATCTGTGTTTGTATGTTCCGAGGACGAGAGATGACAAGGAAGAGGACTTGTCGTCGCCTCCTTCCTCGTCCTCCATTGACACGGCCGAGAGGATGTCGGATGCCGCTCTGCTCTCGCCAGCCCACTGGGCCGTCACCTCCTCCAGGCCCAATACGCCCACGCCTTCTTCCCACGGCTTGAAGCTCTGCAAGAGTGCCAGCAAATCCTGCAAGGTTTGTTCTTTGCCTTAGTCTCTTCTTATCAAACTTTTGCTGGTGAGGTTTTTTTTTGTGGTTTTTTTCTTCCTCTTTTTGTGGGTTTTATTTATCTTAAGCGTGGTTTGTTTGGAAGCTGAGAAAATTTAGCTCCGCGTATTTGCATTTCTTGACCGCTTTTGTTTTTATTTGTTTGTTCTAGAGGTGTTTTAGTCTTTGTGATGCAAAGTACTTAATTTTCGTTTTCGTTTTCAGCTCAGCTTACTTCTAAGAGGAGGATTGATATTATTTTGGTTGCTTTTTTAATTATATTTTTAAATTTGTTCTATGGCACTAGATATTTGTAGATGTGTTTATTTCTTTTCTTTTTTTTCCCCCTCTCGTTTATCATATTTATTGGAGATGTAAAGAATTAAGCACCAAATAAACTAGAGAATGTCTGTCTTGCTGCTCAAATCTTCCAATATCGTTTTGCGAGTGATTTATATAATGTTTTGGGAACAAATGACACGGAAATGACGCAGCTCTTTAATATGTTTCCACTTTCTTTAGATAATTTGATTTGATCTGTTGGAGCTTAATTTGCATTTTAATGAAATTTTGTCTCAATGTTCACTTATAGTGTTCATACGTTGTGTGCTTTAAAATTCGGTTGGCACATAATGAATTGTACATCTATACTAAAAGTTGTGTAATTTTTTTCCCCTCAACCTGCATGTTTTTGTTTATTTAATGAATTTAATTTGGGATACAATGATGACATAATTTAGCGTATATCAAGGATCCTATGATGTTAATGGAATGAGAATTTAGTGTTAATGTTTTTGATGGATTTAATGCACAAGTCCATTTCAAGACCATTTACCTTATTTGCCTTGGGAGTGGAAGAGGACAAGTAGTGTTTTACCCTTTTTCCTTTTTCCTCTTTTCCTTGGAGGAGAAAATATAAAAAAGGAAAGTCATCTCCGTTTGGTCATTTGCTGGCCTCATCTGTCTGACTGATAGTCTACTACTGCTAGTGTTCTGCCATTGAACTACATCAAACAGGTTAAAGGAAAGGGAAAGTAATCACGTAAAGAGGACCTTATGATTTCCTTTTCTTGGTGGATGCATTTTTTTCTAGTCTTTTCAAAAGCTCTGCACCATTTTATCATTGTATGGCTTCTTGGTTTTGTAACCTCATTTATTGTTATTATTATATTATTGTTATCAATATTACTAGTCTTGCTGTTGTTATTATTACTGTTGTTGTTGTTAATTTTATATTCATACTTATATAGTTATATTTATGTATATTTCTTTTTATTATTATTATTTTGAATATTTTAATGGTCCATCATCACCTGGCAAAAGCTAGTCTCTCTTTTTTTTTCCCTTTTTTATTTTGGTTTTTATACTTCTTGTTTCCCATTATGCCCTCTATTTGTTGGGTACCTAACATTGACCTTTGTTATTTTTTTTTTGGGAGCTTAACTTGATCTAAAACACTTTGAATTTTTGTCTGGTATTTGATAATTGTATAATTGTACTTTTTGGCCTGCCCAATAGTAAGGCTCATCTTTTTTCATAGCAATGTGCGTGCACAACCACTACACTTGAAGAATTTATTATTATTTGGGCTTTCTCAAATATGTGAGATAATTTTTTACTTTACCTTTGGTTTATTGTCACTTTGAATGGTCCCCTCCAGTTACAAGTTGCCGATGGGTTGACCATCCTATTCAATCTTTCTGCTTCTTTACGTCTTTCTTTTCTCTTTGTTCTGTTTGTACATTTAAGGCAAGAAAATAGGGTGTACCATCATGACACCATGTAGATCTTTGCTCTTCAAGTACTATGCTGAGTTATAATTCATAAATGACCTCTTTGATATGAGCATCTTTTCTTAACTAGAACACAGAGAATTGAAAGATTGATTAATAAAGATACTACTAAACATTTGTAAATTCATAATAGTAGATGGGATTTACTTTGAAGATTTGTTGTTAATAGATTTTTAGATTTCCATTATCATACAAACCATCCACATTGGCATATGCATATATTGTACGCATTAATGTGCTTACATCTGATAATTCTTGTACCATTTTTCAGCAGACATGCTCCATATGCTTAACCAAAATGAAAGAAGGAGGCGGCCATGCGATTTTCACGGCAGAATGTTCGCATTCTTTCCATTTCCACTGCATCACCTCGAACGTAAAACACGGCAACCAGATTTGTCCGGTTTGTAGAGCAAAATGGAAAGAGATTCCCGTACAAGGTCCAACTCTGGATCCTTCACTCGGGAGGGCATCCATTAGTCCGGTTGGATGGCCCCAAAATGATGCCGTGATGACTGTGGTCCGCAGACTACCTTCCCCTCGACAAGACTTGAATCGACGACACATTGTTCCTCTATATCCGGCTCCTGAGCCAGGCGTATTTGATGATGATGAATCTTTGGGCGACCAACCTGCCTTCTTTGAGAGAAATACCTGCAATAAAGATGCTGCAGATAACATTCCCTCCAAAACATTAGGAATCAAAACACACCCAGAGGTCTCAGCTGCTCTACGGTCGAATGCCTATGACAATTTCACCGTTTTAGTCCATTTAAAAGCTGCTGCGACGATCAAGAGACAAAATCTTGGCAGAAACCATGCGAGCCTGCAACAGCTCTGTCAAAGTCCTCGTGCTCCTGTTGACCTTGTCACGGTGCTCGACATCAGTGGTAGTATGGCAGGTACAAAGTTGGCATTGTTGAAACGGGCAATGGGTTTTGTGATACAGAATCTTGGCTCCAACGACAGGCTTTCAGTAATCGCCTTCTCTTCGACAGCGCGTCGCCTCTTCCCTCTCCGTCGAATGACAGATGCAGGGCGGCAGCAGGCACTGCAAGCAGTCAACACTTTGATTGCAAATGGCGGGACCAACATTGCCGAAGGCCTGAGAAAGGGTGCCAAGGTAATGGAAGACCGAAGGGGAAAAAATCCGGTCTCTAGCATAATATTGTTGTCCGATGGACAAGACACTTACACTGTCAATGGCTCAGGAGCTAACCAGCCTCAACCAAATTACCAGCTGCTCCTCCCCTTGTCCATCCACGGTGACGATAATTCAGGGTTCCAGATTCCCGTCCATGCTTTTGGATTCGGTGCAGACCATGATGCCTCTTCGATGCACTCAATTTCGGAGACATCTGGAGGGACTTTTTCATTCATAGAAACGGAAGCTGTTATACAGGATGCATTTGCGCAGTGCATTGGAGGGCTTTTGAGTGTTGTGGTCCAGGAGCTGCAAGTAGCTGTTGAGTGTTCAAACCAAAATGTTCGCATTAGATTGCTAAAAGCGGGGAGCTACCCAAGTCGAGTGATGACTGATGGGCGGATGGGATTTGTTGATGTTGGGGACTTGTATGCCGATGAGGAGAGGGATTTTCTGGTCTCAGTTCATGTCCCAACAGAGTCTGGCAATAAAACATCATTGGTAAAAGTGAAATGCACGTACAAGGATCCAATAACAAAAGAAATGGTGACAGTGGAAAGCGAGGAAGTTAGGATTGAGAGACCCGAAATAGCAGGACAAGCAGTGGTGTCAATAGAAGTAGATAGGCAACGTAACAGGCTGCAAGCGGCAGAGTCAATGGCGCAGGCACGAGCTGTTGCCGAGCAAGGAGACTTAGCTGGGGCAGTCTCTATACTCGAGAACTGTCGAAAGGTGTTGTCGGAGACTGTCTCGGCAAAATCCCGTGACAAGCTGTGCGTGGCGTTGGACGCCGAGCTCAAGGAAATGCAAGAGAGGATGGCGAGCAGGCATGTCTACGAGGCGTCTGGGAGGGCTTACATTCTCTCGGGGTTGAGCTCGCATTCCTGGCAGAGGGCAACGGCCAGAGGCGATTCCACAGATGGCTCGAGCCTTGTTCAGGCCTACCAGACCCCATCAATGATTGAGATGCTCACTCGGTCTCAGGCTATGTTGCTGGGAAGCCCTTCGGCTCAGAGGCTCTTGCAGCCATTATTGTCTCTAGGATCACAACCGAAGCCCAGGTAATATGGGTTCATGTCATCTCAGAAGCAGTTAATGGCTTTTTTTTCTGGTGGCTTTTTCATTTTTGTCGGTCTATTTGGAAGAGATGTTCAAGGAGGGTTTCTTGGGATTTCATTTTGGTCCTCTTGCCTTGTAATGTGTAAATGAATAAAGAGTGAGGGAATGGTGAAGGGATATATTTTGGCAAGTAAGAAAAAGAAGAAAAGGGTACACGCTATGTAGGGGTTTATTACATGAGGTTCTGTTTTTTTTTGTGTTGGGGTAGTGTACATAAAGAGAAATGGGTTTTTCTCAATGGGAATGGGAACATGGGCATAAAGGTTTGGTATTTTGTAACAATGGTTGGGTTGAACTCATCACCTGAATGTATAATCTACCTGCTCTCAATTCTTTTCACGAAGTTTTGCTAGTTGAATTCATTTTGATTTGACTCTCTCTGTCTGACATATGATATCTTCAAAAGGGTAAAATTCATATAAGCAAAGAAAAATAAAAGCCTTTTAAAAAGTCAAGTACTACCCTGCCTGCCACCAAAAAAAAAGGTCAGGTGCCACCCGTGCACCCTAGTTCATAATAGAATTGCTCTTTCTAGTTGTTGCAGGCCGTGGTGGTGGGACAGTGCCATTGGCATTATTCAACGGCTGCCCATAGTCATCAAATTTAGTGTCTTCGGGGTAAAACATTAAAAGGGTCTTTGGCGTTATGGTCCCTAAACTTTCTAAAAACTGCTGGGAAAAAAAAGATAATAACAATAATAATAAATTACAAACATTAATTGGTCAAAACATAAATTTAAGGATCTAACTGTTAAAATAAAGTTCAAAAATCAATTGGTCAAAAATAAAAATTCAAGGATCAAATTGATAACATGATTGTTCAAGACCAGCGCCAAAAACCTCAAGAATGCATTTTTCATTTTCTGTTTCTTTTTTAATATCTAGAGCAAACATTATAGGCTTCGTAACAATAACAGTGAAAATTACCAACTATATGATGTCTTCCCGGCCTGATACTTGGGAACATGACACAATAAGGATACAGTTGTTCCAATTTCAAGACAAATAAGACTGATTGTCGAGCCATGCCTTACCGTTAGGAGCATCGGAATTTTAAGGATCCACAATCCTCCATATCTTCCATGGATTAAAAACGACAAGGCTAATGCTTTTGAGGTCTCTGGTCTAGGAACAATGCAAATGTCTTTTTTTGCGGTTTTTTTCCCCTTAATAATGTCGTTTGACATTTGAAAGTACACAATTATATTCAACAACATCCTGTCGTTTGTCATTTCCTGTTCAACAACAACATCATGTCGTTTGTTGTTCAAAGAAGTAAAATATCCAAAGATTTTCGTCCCACTGTTTGGATCTCTCCCTCAATTTCCACTATTTTCTCTGAAGCCGAAAAGGAAAACAAACCTTTAAACCTCCATCGAAACACGTTAACAACCAAGTCTTTCAAGTTTTGATTCCTGAGTGTGCTCTTGACTGAGAACTTGAGGGAGTTTCCTCTCCGTTGTGGTCTACTTCAGCTCTATTTTTAAACCATGGAGACTCTCAAGCACGTTAGCAATATAAAAGAAGGACGAATTTGTGTGAAAATTTTTGTTCATTTAAGCTTATATTAAAACCTAGTGAATGACTTTGGCTGCGAGTTCTAAAGATCTAAACGCGGATGTAACAAAATTCTCAAATTCCCTAAACCAACTCGGAATGCAATTATTATATCCAAAGTAACTGTTCAGCAGTGGCAAAAATTCTCTTTAAAATCAGTAATTACATTAAGCAACTAACTAAAGGGCACATTTGCAAAACGCATATATGCTTTTTCCACCAACATAAGCCAGGCCTGAGGAGTCGTCACGATACTAAAAGATCAAAAAGAACATACCCCAAGAATATTTCCAGTGGTTTATGCTTCAAACAGAGAGTGCAAAACTAGACTGACTTGCCTTCATTGGGTTTAGGGATTTTCTTATACTCATAGTTGTTTATGTCCACCTTCTCCTGCAAAGCCTGTAATGGAGAGAGGCAAGTGTCAAGTGAGCGCTAAAAATCTCAGAATGTAGTATATGGAATATATAAGCGAGAGAGTTACACCTTAAGCTCTTCCTCCAAAGAAATATTTTTTGGCTTATAGGCTTCTACAGGTCCCGTTCTCGATAGCGCTTTCTTGGTCTCGAGTATTTCCCATTCCTGATCATCTTTTACCTTTGCAATATCCTTCCTGAACTACAAAATCCAGCCACTTAATTAAAGTATGTAATGGTAAGTTTGAATGGTAATATTTCTATCACTGTTGATGATCTCAAAAAAATTGAAATGTCTAACATCATTGGTGGTGATGTTCAAGGTGCCTCGTGTTATGGACAATCTCTAAAAAAAAATGCGGGTTTTTAACCAACCAAAGATTGTCATATAGAACCATGTGGCTCCCTAAGTAATAATTTGTGGGAACAAGGCTGGCATGTGAGTCTATGGTTGATTGAAAACCACTGGCGATGAAGATAAATAGTGATGCACAAAGCATAAAACAATATAACTTGTAATCGTTATTGACAATCTTAAGAGTTAAAACAATGAAAAATGGGTTGTTAACCAATCAAAAGATAGTCATACAAAACTATGCGACCCTAAATAAATATTTTTGTGAGAACAAATTTGGCGTGAGAATCTATGAATGAAAGAATGAAACAATATCTTGTAACCTGATCGGTACAAAGAACCCCCGCGAATTGTAACCTGATCAGTAAAAAATTTACAAATTTACCAAAAGTGAAAATAACATCAAATACTAACCCGCCTTGGATGAGATGAGCAAGACCGACGGCCCCAAATACAGTAAGTGAGATCATTGGAAGCCCATATCGGATAAATGGGTGCTTTCTACCCCATCGCTTAAACGACGGAGCCGAACTCTGAATCCTAGCAGTGGTTGAAGCACTAACAGAAGATTTTCTCTGGGGCTGAGGTGTTGGTGGCTCAATGGTTGTCATCTCCACGCACCATGAAAGGATAGAACCTAAATTGCAACATCAAGATCACACATCTCAGGCCAAAAATAACTTCTTTCTGGTGAGAACAAAGAAGTAGCAATTCAAATAAAGTTCATAACAGCATCTCAATATTTTATTTTATTTTATTTTATTTTTTAAAAGAAACGAAGTGACCATTATTATTTAAGAATAGTCATAAAAGAGGAAAAAAATGAAAAATTTCCTCAAAGACTTAAAAAAAAAAAAAAAAAAAACTAAAGGAAAGAGGGCCAATCTTTAACTAAATCCAAAAAGAGAAGACTACAAAAATCCTTCTCCGGATGGATCCACATCATAATGTTTGCTTTAACTCTATCCCAAATAACTTAAAACTCCTCTTCAAAGCCCTCAAAGACTCTATGGTTCCTCTCCAGAAAAATGTCCCACCAAATTGCTAAGGTGGTAATCCTCCCTAAATGGTGCCCCCTGCAGCTAAAATGTGACCCAAAGAATGAACTCGCAAGCTCCTTGCAGCTCTTAGGGGCAACCCAATCAATGCCCAATTCCTTCACTAATAGGAACCATATTTTCATTTTGTACGAGAAAAGGCAGTGCAAAAAAGGCACCATAATGGAAACTTAGAATTCACTGCAAATTTCAAGTTCAAAAATACAACTCCTCTAATTTGCAACAAGACTCAACAGCACAGAATTCAATACTAATAACAAACTTCAATGTTTGGAAGCCCCAGATTCCATTTTCATTTGAAATGCTAATTCAAAGGAATTTCAACAATTTTCTCGCAACTGCAATTTAAGGGCAGACTTGGTGATCAAAAAGGTAAAAGATTTGCGATAAAAAAAATTATAATTATCCAATCAATTAATGTATATCAATAACAGTTTTTCTATTTGACCACATATGAAAAGCCACAAACAAGATGAACACATCACATGAGAGCCAATGGATTCCAACTACTTCTACGAGTTTTCCCGCAGCCAAACAAATTAATTAACATGCCTTGCTGAAATCCTCTAGGCTAGAAGAAGCGCTAAATTATCTTGGATTGAGTAAGGTCCGCAGGATCAAACGCAAAGTTCAATTGAATTTATCTTCCTGGGAAGCGATGAGGAAAGAAAGGGCAGATAAAGTAGGCTAACAGTTGGGCGGGCTGTATAGTAGGCCGAGATGAAATTCTAATTACATCCCATCCAAAAATTAGGGGGAAATGGCATAAATTAGGTTGCATACCATTTTTGATGAACGTGAATGTGATTTATATGCACCACTTTGATGTGAAAACTAAATGGCATATTTGGAATCAAACCCTCTAGAAGCAGTATTCCTCTGATTTCCCTTGGGGAAATGTAGAGGAATGCCCCTGGGAAATGTAGAGGAATGCCCCTCTTTGGAAGCATAAATCTATATATTCATGTATACATGGCCAAATTCTAAGGGAAAAAAAGAAGTGACTTAAGGGCACACTTCCTAATTTTATCAACATTAAATAAAATCTAAAGAAATTCCCCCCTCACTGAAGGTGGAGATGTGCACGGTCCGACTTAGTTACTAATTACCAATTTGCTAAACCGAACCAAACCACTTATAAGAGAGTAATCAAAAGGACCAAACAAGGACAGTTTGGTCTAAGATCACCAGTTTGGACTTTTAGCTGTCCAATTTAGGCCAAAGCAAGAATGTCCAAACTAACTTTCGATTTTTTTTTTTGGTGAGTTTTCTGATTTTTGTTGGCATTTTTAAAGTATTTGAAGGTCGAAATCATCTTGTGATGTTAATAGAATATAATTTAATAAATAAAAAACAAATAACAATATATCAAATTTAAGAATTTGACAATAATGGTCATAAAAATTCCAAAGTCCACATAGAAGCATAAATATTACTGTCATTCAAAAGAACATGATCCAGCGAACCAACATACACAAAAAATTCAACGCCGAAGACAAAATTTTTAATCAAACAAATTCTCAAAAGAAATTTCTAAACTGCAAAAGTAGTAGACAATTGAGGACAATAGCATTTCAGCCCCTAAAAGAAATCAGAATCCGTAAAATGAAATCAGAAGAACAACTTCAGAATTAGAATCCTTAAGGCAAATTAGCAAGAACGGAAATTTCTGAAATCGAATCCGAATTAACTCATCAAGAGCATATCAAAACTTCTGAAATCTCCTCAAAAATCGAGCATTATTCAACAAGTCAGTCCTTGTACAACACCCAAAATTTCCAAACCAATTACGAAAACAGAAATTGAAAAAAAAAATAAAATAACATGTTAGGAAAAGACCGAATTTGTTAGCAAACAAAATATTCAAATCAATCCATACAGAAATCCTTGAATCACTCCGAATCTAGAACTCTGAAAGAAGAAAGGAAAAGAATTCCTTACCGTCTGAACTCTGACGCTGAAACCGGCCCAAGACAGCGGAGAGAGTGCCTATACAGCGCGGCTGAGAGCGGAGAAAGAGAAGAGAAACCGCCGGAAGAGACAGAAGAGGCAGAGAGAGAGAGAGAGAGAGGGGGGGGTAGAGAAGGGGGCGGCAAACGCTGCCGTTTATGGAAAATCTTCCTTTCTTATTATTAGATTATTAGAATTTAGAATCAATTATTATAACCCTTATAAAATAAACGTAACATTCCTTTCCTTTCACTCAATTTATGAAATATAAGCAAAAAAATTCTTTTGTTAGAAGTTTTTACAAAAGTTGACATAATTTATAGTATTTGATACGTCAAAAATAGTGTAGAAGATGTAAATTTTTTTTGTTATAAAACTAATTTGTATTTAAAAGTTGATTTAATATAAAAATCCTAGTTGTTAAAGAAAATAAATTAAAACCTTAAAAAATAGATATTAAAATAATGATCTCTACTTTCACTTCTTGTGTGCTTGCACAAGAATGATCTAGCAAACTAATTGTGCACTAAATCACTTAATGACGATTATTTTTCATATGACACATGTTATGTATTTTTTTGTTAATATTTTAAGCATGTTTGGTGTATAAAATTAGGGATTAAATAGAATTAGATTTTAATAATTTGTTCGATTAAATTTTTTAAAGGGTTAGATTGTATATAATCTTACCCAATACATGTAAGGAAATTCAGCTACCCCCATTTAAGCATGGGGTTAAAGACAATACGTTGTTAATTAAGGCAGACTGCGAAAAAATTTACGGATCTATTTGCAAAGAATTGTAAAAATTTAAGGCCATACTGTAATTACAAAAATTGGGTGGGGGGGGGGGGGGGGGGGGGGGGGGGGGGTCGAAATGTAACTTTTATGTAGATTAAATATTAAAAAAATATATTTTACTCTTTAAACTTTTAAAAAATATAGTACAACCTCAAAATTTTGAAAGTTCTTGCACAAAGGCCCTGATTCTAATAACAAAACACCAAATATAGAATTAGGTCAAAAATAAAAATTTAGTTCTATCATTTTCTATATACTCCAGTCCAATCCCCTAAATTATCCTCCAATATCCTATCATGCGTATCAAAAAAACCCGTCATAGAACAAGGGGAATGAATGTTACGCTTTAAATATCATGGGACATATTATTATAAGGACTATAATTGACGGGGCAATATTACGATTAATCGTTATTATTATTTCTGTTCTCTCTGGTTTAAATTAAACTTTAAATTTAAATCAAAATAAAATCACTATTTGAGCTCAAATTGGTTTTCGAACCATAACGGACGACTATGACGTGACACAAAATTGACAGTCCCATTAATTTATGCAATTATGACCTAAAATGAAATAAAAACTATGTCTTTTCTAAAATATTATATGATTGTTGTCATCAACTTCTTTGACTCTTATTATATATCAATGTATGAGAAATTTAGGTAAAATAATTTCCAAAACTTTTTGAAGAGCGTAATTATAAGAGAATAACTCCTAATCTATAAGGGCAGTCAAAAGGGATATATTTCTTGATTTTCTGTTAAATATAATATTATTTAATATGATAATTTTAAAAAATATGTGCCCTTAATTTTATATTTAGTTTCATAACCCTTGTAAGAATTATTCCTTTCTCATTTTGATTTTAAAATTCGAAAAAGTGTTATCAATCTATGAATTAGATAGTCCCTTCGAAAAGGGTATAAAATCTTGGAGAATTTTAATAAATGTTATATTTTTATATTTATTTTTTATAAATGTTATACATGTTTATTTATGGCATAACTTAACATTTAATTTGAATGATAACGTGTCATAATTTTTTCTAAATATGGCATGAATAAACACAACCTTTAAAAATGTGACATAATTATGGTTCTCTCTAAAATCTTTGCGCCTTTCTAAAGGAAACCTTTTCTAATTCCCCATCATAAATACACACCTTTTATTTATTACCATTAATGTATCCTCAAACATCTTTGTATTTTAAGTTTTTGTTTTTCTTGTTTAATTTTGTTGTGCCTTTTTTTTTTTTTTCATTCGACATAATAAGTATTCATCTTCAATTTTTCTTCAGGATAATAAGTATCAAAATGTAGTATTCTCACGTACGTTTTCAAGAATGTTAGAGCTCTTTCATGTTTTAGCAAATCACATCAAAAATCTCTTAACCAATGCTTTTTTTATAATTAAAAAAAAAAGTGTGCAACGGCAGCACTTGAAAATTTCAAGCAAAATACTTTTTTTAAAACAAAAATGTTGTGAAACAACAAGGTTGTGATTCCACAATGGTAAGTGAAGGTTGCAATCCATGGGTGAAAAGTCAACTTGATTGTGAACGAAATGGTAGTGGTGCTACACACTGGGGGGGGGGGGGGGGGGGGGGGTGGTTCATCGTTAATATGAAGCGAGGAAACAATCTATGTTTGCATATCTAGAATCTACTAAATAAAATTTCCCTAAACAAATCAAAAGTGGTGTCAATATATATTCCAACAGTACAACAATTAATTGATTAATTGAAAAAAGTGGTGATATTATATTTTTGTAGCTGGCAGTGGTCTTTGAAAGTGTTTCTTCGGATTGGAGATGGCATTCAATCGCACTCACACATCATGGGCCGATCCCTCATATTCATTTAAGATAAATGTGAATTTCATGTCACAGTTGCAGACGCTCATGATATTTTTAAAGTAAAATTCTTTTCTGTTAATGTATTTTCTCACATCTTCGCTAGGTGAAATACACAGTATATGGGTACAGTCAATAGAGCTTATACAATCTTGTATAACCAAAATCATCATATTTTTGACAAATATTTCATGAAAGTATATAGATAATTTCAATAAGGTTTTCATAATTACCTTGAACCAAGGTAGGTACTTGCTCCTATACTTTCGTAAGAGCATTGAGAGTTCATTCTACTTATGAGGTAGAATAAATTCATGCCTCAATTCAACTATTGCATGGAGCACCTGTGTGAAGAAACGAGAAAAGGTTTCTCCTGAATGCTACCAATAATCCTGCATTTCTTTGTTTGTTTAGCTTTGGGATATGATGTTCAAAAATATCATCAATTGTTCATCAATATTCGTATTATGCGTCGGTCTAAGCAAAGCTTTATTTTGAACTATTGCGCTCAGCATCATAAAAGTATCAGGACTCATTTAAATCTTGTTGTATATTCTCCTGTAATTACCTTAAAGTAAATTATCAACTCTCACATGCCTAGGCATCTCTAAGGTGTTTATTAGTTGGCAAGGCTATATAAATACCGATGCATATAATGCAGCAAAGGCTATTGTAATAACATAAATAGCATCTTCATCATCCCAGTTATTATTTCCAAAATTTGAATCAACAAAATCCACCATAAAATCATTACAATTAATTATATGTTGTAATATTGCATAATTTCATCTTAAATGATCATATTTTGAACATAAACAAATGGATTCGAATTAAAGGCAATGATTAAAAACACAATTAAAAAAGTGGGTAAAGAAGTGGAAACAAAGTTCATTGTCTCAAATGCAAATAACAATCAACTTCATGATCCTCAATGAGAAATGGGAAAATTGGACCAATAAATAATACAGATGTTATCAACGATCATAAAACGAAATCTAATGCAACATGAACCGATTTGCCATGGCTTTTGAAGAAAAAAAAAGAGAAATAAAAAATATGACATGCATGTAGGTTGGTTAGCACTAAAATAGATCATGTCCACAACAAGGAGGACGTGGGAAATAAGGAGTATCGTGTGGATAATGTGATGGCGATGGGAAGAAAGACAAAGGTGGTGCTTGAGATGGTCCTGGTGGTAGACACGAGTGGCATGTTGTGTTCTACTACTGAGAATGAACTTTCTCAACCCCCTTCTACACCAGGACCAGTCGATACTTCTCCTTTGCTTTGAAGAATGCCGTTTGGAATTTGAGGTTATTCGACAGGATGTTTGTATAGTTCCAATACCTATCTGCACTGAAGTTCATCTCATCTCATTCGTGATGTTTAAGCACTGTTTCCAATGGCCATAGTCCAAGTTAAGCTTATTTGTAGAACTTATTCCACTAGTGCCCCTATTGTTGCCGCAACTAGAGAGGGACTCGACAATACTCTACAATGCAGTTGCAGCAACGTACGAGTCAGATAAGACCCTTGCTTCGCATTAGCCTCTTCCTAATTGTCCTAGAGGTGGAAGCAATATTGGTGGCACATCCGCCAAATCCACGACCGTCAACCCCTACCAAATTGGAAATGTAAGCCCGATCCTCGAGATTGTTGTAATCATCTTCTCTGTCGAACTACTCTAATATTCCTTCTTGCTCCTTTAGTCTTCTCTATGGACTAAGAGGTTCATTTAGGCGTGTAGAACCAGAAGCCACGCCATGATTTTCGATGGCAGACTCTTTGTGGAAAACATGTGCTATCAAATTTTAATTATTCACCACCTTACCAAGCAATTCCTTCACACAGGGGTTCTCTGGACAAGAAATGAGAAAGGTATAAAGATAAAAAAAAACGTAAATTCAACTATAAAACCAAGAGCTAGTAAAGACAAAAACTAAGGCATGCCACTAAAAAATCATCTGAATACTCTTTCTCCATCTAATCGCACTGAATTCAGGATCCCAACCAAATCTAGTAGAATTCATAAGGAAGGAGTACATATGAAAAGTCTTTCTCAACTGGTCTTTCTTCTATTTACAACTTTCGTTAGGAACACCTGGGTCGAAAATCTCCAAAGCCCACCTGTCCCAATCAGCCGTTAAAGGATGTCTACTAAGAAAAATTGTTTGATGCTCCACCAAACATAACAACAATGCCCTCTTATTTTGCCTACTCTAATTAATTGTTGCCTCATTGTCTTTCTTTTTCTTCCCCATCTTCTCCATTTTCACACATGAATCACCGAGATAAATCTAGCTCAGAACTGTTGTCTTCTTCTATTTCACTTAGGAGCATAATTACTGTGGATTGGCACCTAAACGTCTATAGCACTACTACAACCAGTTAGCATACATAAGGAAGGGCAAAAATGACAGCTAATGGAGGGAAGGGAAAGGGCAAAATGACAACTAACACACAGGAAACAATAGGTGCATAATTAACCAGGAGCACACTGGCATAATAAGCACCACAATCCACAATAAAAATACTTCAATCAACATGACGAAGCATAAATAGTTTCATCATAGCCAAACCTATTTCTCATATTAGAATGTAGTATCAACAAATTTATTATGTTTAATTTTCTATTAACACAAAAAAAAAACTCATCGGCCAGCAAACAAGCAAATCAATTGTTGATCTCAAAAGTATGTACTTGAGAAGAAAAATAAACTTAAACTAGTTCACAGTTACACCAATGACTTTATTTTTCTTATTTTTTTTTCATGGTATTAAACTAAAGGCTTAAAACTGGTTCATAATGCCATGTCCAAAATGGTAGTAAAATGAAAAACTAGTGAAATAACCAGTTTGTCCTAGCATTTTACAACATATTTTAAAAGAAAAAAAAAAGAATTTCACAAAGGAAATCAAAATAAAGGTTGGAAAAGGGCATATATGATAGCTAACGGGGATAGGGAAGGCCAAAACGATAGCTCATAGGAGTGAGGAGGGCCAAAACGACATCGAACATAACACATAAGGACGGGCCAAAACGACAGGTAATAGAGGGTGGGGAGGGCTAAAACAACAGCTTACAAGGGTGGGAAATAACTAAAATGACATCGAATATAACACATAGAAAAGGACCAAAATGACAGGTAATAGAGAGTCACAAACTATTCATTTTAAAAGTAAAAATTGTTTAAAGACTAAATAATTAATAGATACTTTTTTATTGTTTTTAGGTTCAAAATATTAGTCACATTTTATTCAAAAATAAATGAAAATTTTCATAAAAAGTTGGTATATGTGCAAGAAAAGAAAATTTTCTCGACCTTTCTGGATATTTTATGGAAATTTCCAAAAATATCTTGGATTTTCACAAATATTCACCGATATCATAGATATTTGGGAATGTTGTGGATATTTTATAGACACCTCAAAAAAATCTTTCCCTTCTATATCTACATTGAGACTTCTCATGAAAACATCGACAATATTGTGGACATTTTCATCCTTGCTAACGACCACAAGATGGTCAGAGGTTAGCGGTTTAAGAAATCATTAAGAAAATATGAAAAATAAAGCATTATGCTCTAGGCTGCAGTATCGCAATGCCATATGGTCCTGCAGCACTGGCTATGCTGTAGCATTTGCTGGGCAAGACAGGCGCAATTCAAAGAACCAAAACACAGAGTGTTGCGGCGCCAGAAACTGGCGCTATAGTGCCCCATTTTCTCACTTTGTTTTTGTTTTGCCCCTTAGGGAAAACAACGACGAATCAAAGACGATTACAAGAAGACCCCATGAAGATTATGAGGATTAAATAGGTTAGGAATTTATTTTATTTTCACTTTTCAATTAGGTTGTAATTTAAATACTTGAGTAAAGTGGTAAAATCCATCTCAATCACCAAATTGAATGTTTTATTTTATGTTGATAACTTATTATATGTTCATGTATTATAACATGTCATGTTAGTTCTAGTGTGCCTACTTATATGTTTCATAATATGCCATGGATACATGTGTATTTTTTTTATTGCATTAAAATTGTTTTAATAATGAATATTGAATATGCGCTGTAAATTAATTTAATCAAACTAAATTAATTAACAGCTGTAAATTTGATTCGTAAAATAGTATTAATGTACGAAATTCAATTTAAGGGTTAAATTTTTGTATTTCATATGTCTAGAAATATAAAATGTTTATATTACTAGAAATTGTAAACTGTGAGATGATTTAGAAAATAAAAAAAAAATACATATTTGTAAAATATTGAGTGAGAGAGGGTTGTATGACAATATGACACACTGGTCTCCATTGTTAGAATAACACGATAAGATTTAAATGGTGCCTTAAGATGGCACTTTAGAGTTAAGTTTTTCGAATCCGAAACGATGGGTTACACCCATAAAAATGTAATTAAATAATAATTGCATCTTGACCAAAATAATGATTGTTAATAAATATGAAAATATGAGATATTTTGAATAACATTATTAATTGAGAGTGTCTCTTTTAAATTTATAAATAATTAGACATTCCTTATAGTGGCACTTTATTTATGGTAAATTGACAACTCATGGGGTATGCAATGGTCAAAACGACATCGAACATAACACATAGAGAAGGGCTAAAACGACAAGTGATAGAGGGTGGGGAGGGCTAAAACAACAGCTCACAATGGTGGGAACAGTCAAAACGACATCGTACATAACACATGGAGAAGGGCCAAAACGATAGGTAATAGAGGTTAGGGAGGGCCAAAACGACAGCTTAGAGGGGTGGGGAATGGCCAAAATGACATCGAACATAACACATAGGGAAGGGCTAAAACGACGTTTGATCTACAGTAGGGATAGAAGGTTAGGAAGTGAACATGCACAAAGGGTGGAAAAGCACTTCTCATAGGCAAAAAATCAAGGAATAAATTAAACTAAAAAAAGGAGCTAAAATCGAAATACTTATCATGTTTGAGCCTGTCAACGAATCTGTAGATTCCAGTTGACCCATGCAAATCATGACAAGGACTCTGATCATGTGTAATGATGTCGACAATAAGAACAAGTCAACCACACACCGACTGCCAGATCTACATCGACGAAGCAGAAGAGAGAGTCAAAGGATCAATATATCATCGGCGGGACCAATAGTCGCCGTTTTAAGAAAGAGAAAAAGAGGGAAGATAATAGGGTTTCTACCACAAATGAAGAGTGGGGGCGATTAATGGGGTTCCTGCATGGTCCGATGGGAGTTGGGGATTTAGACGTTAGTCATGCAATGCAATGGATACTTTAACTTCCCTTAATTTTGTCTATAAACTTAACAGTTTTGTTGCCGTGACATGTCATTAAAGATTAAAAAGTATTAACACTATAATTACATTTTATTTTTATTTTATTTCTAATTCTTTTTCTCTCTCCACTAGTTCTATTTCTCTCTCCTTTCCTCCCTTTTCTCTCTCTCTTCCGTCCTCCACAACTTGCCATTATTCTTTTCTTTGCCGTGGAACTTAGAAAAGGCCAAAGAACTAATCTGAAAAGAGTTCTTATTTATCTTAAAAAAAAAAAAGAAGAAGAGTTGTGTTATTTTGTTGCTTAACCTCCACCATTACCAAGTGGGACTAGATATACAAGAATGGGCTGGCCCGGCTCGTCCTAGGCCATTCTTATTAGGCCTATGTAGGTCGTAAGTTGGGCCGAGCTAGCCCAAACAAGAATTACCTTGGCTTAACCTACACCACGGGCTAATTTTATGTAGGCCAAGATGGGCCGTGCCATGGACCTTAAATGGGATGACCCATTTGAGCCCATCTAAAGTTAGGATGGCTAGGCCCATCTTGACCCATCATGGATATAGATGGGCCAGTCATTCTAAGCATGCCGTTTTTATTTTTATTTTTGAATTTTTGTACAAGTTAACAAATATAAATATTTGAATAGTAAATAGAAATATAAAAATAGATATTTTATTTACGATTGCCTCATTAAAAACATTTCCAAGGAAAACCGAACGGGACAAAATCCTGGTAAGGAAACAAAAGTACAATCAAGATAATTATATATGAGATGTTTATAAAATTACTAAAAAATAAAAAATAAAAAAGCTTGCCATGATGTGATCTGTGAGGCCTTCTATTGGAGAAGGTCATACTAAGCCATGTTCATCGGTGAATTAACATAGAAAAATATATAAAAATAAGCATACATATCTATATATATTTAAATAAAATTGGACCATAATGGGTCTTCGACGGGCTGGTCCATTGTGGCCTTACATGGGGCGGGATGGACCGGCCCATTATAGGCCTAGATATGTTGGTCCGGCCTGGCCTAAGCTCGGCCTGGCCCGTGATTTTTCATGGACTAATAAATGTTGGCCAGCCCAGCCCCCCATATTTATGGGTTGGGTTATGCCTTGAACAATTACAGACTGTGCCGGCCTAGCCTGTTATTGTATTAGGATGGGCCTGGGCTGGTCATGGACCCCAGCCCATTGTTGCATCTCTAAGTGGGACAATAGAAAAAATGATGGTGATAATAATGATCTTGATGATGATGATGATGATGATGGAGTCTAATTTTGATTTTGTGGTGAGGGCTTCATCGGCTTTGCTGTTGAGCTGCTTCTTTGTGAAATCGTTTTTGTGTACAAAAATGTAGGCGTTATTTCAAGGAGATTTGGGGAAGAGAGAGAAAGAGAGATGAGAGAGATAGCGAGTTGGAGCAAGAAGCAAAAATGGTGCTTACAATCATTTTGAAAGGCTTGCGCTTCTGAGTGCCGACGATGAGGCCGCAGAAGGAGATAGGTTGCGGTGGGCTTGCGCGACGGAAGGCTTCGGAATGGATGAGATAGCGGCGATGGCACTTGGGAATACAGTCTTTGTTGTTCACAATGGCATCTGACATCCGTTGCAAACTGAGCAAATCTGAGTTGGACGATGTGGATAAGGAGTGGCCCACGAGATGAAGGTGGGTCGCTGGTGGTAGTTCAATTGGGGGTAGGAAAGTGGCTTTGGTTTTTTTTGAAATTCATTTTTTCTATTAATTTTTTCATAATTATGAGACATTTTTTAAACCATCTTTTATTAACTTTTAAAGGGCTTTTCTATAATTCCACAAATATATAATTCCACTCATTCCACTCAAAGATCCAGACCACTTAAGCGTATGATGTGACAAATATATGATATAAATGAGATCCAATGGTTACCTTTTGTGGAAGGGATCCAAGTGCAGCTACTTTTTTTGTTGACCGGCAACCGTTTTGGACTAACAACCGGTTGACATAAATAATTTCTTTAAGCAAAAAAATAAAAAAAAAGATAAACTTATGAATAGTTCTTAAATTCTTTGCTCTTTTGAAAATTGGTTCTTCTAGTGAATTTTATCATGTAAATAGCATTTAAACTTAAAAGTGTCCTATAAATAGTTGTTTTGTTAAATTTTAGATAAAAATAGTTAACTTTGTTTCATAAAAAATCCCTGAACTATTTTCTTTTTTATTAAAAATTCATATGTTAAAATTTGTACTATATTTAGTGTCAAAACTAAAAAGAAAGGCCAAATTTTAATTTCTTTGCTATACATATTTGAAGCCTTTTCACCTATTTATTGAAATATGTAACTTTGATAATTTTGTTGAATGTGCATATTTTTATGTCTCATAATAATGTATAAAAATTTACAAATATATTTTATTTTATACTCATTTTAACCCATTTTAAGAACATGTAGACTAATGATGCTAACAAATTAAGAGTTTGAGAATATGAATATTTAAAGGCCTGTTTGGTTTGAGGACTTAAATGACTTAACTAACTCAAACGAAGACTTGAGTATCACCAGACCCCCTAGTTTCCGTTTGGTGCCTTAAATTTGCAATGCATCTGTAACGCCCCAGAATTTATTTAATATTGTTGTAATATAAATGAATTAGTGTGCCATAATTAATGTTTCAACATTAATTTGATTATTTAGTTGAATTTTGAATTTTTGGTTGTTTTGTTAATTTGATGAATTTAAATGATTTCTTATTGTTTTAAAATGATGTTTTGAGTTTTAAAACACAACAATTTGTAAAATGTTAAAAATATTCCATTTTACAAAACCGTGGGTAGCATTTGGTTTTCGCACAGTAAAAACCGTCCATAAATTTTCTCTATTTATTTCCTTTTTCCCTTCCTCTCTCTTCACTCTCCCTGATCTCACTCTCTCTTCTCTCTCTCTCTCTTGCCCGTGAGCTCTCTCACTCTCTCTCTCGGTTTCTCCTCTTTCCCTCAATTTCTCTCAAATTTTTGAATCAAAATTCGAATCCAAGCTTCGGGTTAGCAAGGAGGAAGCTCGGGAATGTGATTTGGCAACCGAGAACGCAAATTGAAGCTTCGATTTGAGGTTTGTTTTGAAATTTCTAAACTTTTTCCAAAATTTTCAATTTTGTGTATTTTTGAAATTTACATTCGTTTGAGCTTAGAAAACCTTTGATTTGAGTTAAATGAACTTAGAACAACTATAATCTAAGCTTAGATTGAAGAAAAACGATTGGATTCAAGATTTTTCATTTTTCTCCTCATTTTCCTATTTTTAGATTTTTGAGATTTTTGGGTTTAAATCTTGTTTAAATGAGTTCAAAAGTGTTCTAGCATGTTTTTCTATCATCTATGATTGTTTTCCATGCCTGAGATTTGAGAAAAATAGGTTAAAATTAAGATTTGGATTTTGGAAAATTGAAAACCCGTGGTTGGAATTTCTGGGTTTTCCCAATTCGACAGGCCAAACTACGTGTTCGACAGGCCGGATTCAAAGGATTGGCAGGCCGGAGTTCATCTGTCCGGCAGGCCAAACCTGGGAAATGTCTGGCCGACCGGACTTGGTTTTCGGTAGGCCGAACTATATAGTTCGGCCGGCCGAAGCAAGGAGTCTGGCAGGCCGGCAGAGCCTAGCAAAATTTTGTGATTTTTCATCTGTTTTCACTGTTTTGAACCCCGATTTAAATTCCAATCTTGTACAATGATTTTAAAGATACAAATGGCACACTAGGACATCATGAAATAGTTTAGTAACATAGAATGTCTCAAACTAGATATTGATCGACTTAGTGTGTATCTAGGATCGTTCGTGGTTCCGCGGAGTTAACGTATAGCAGACTAGGATTACGGTGTGGGGCACCGACACGAGTATCGAGGTAAGACTTCTACCCCATTCCTTGGTAGCCTAGTTTCAAAATGAGTTGGCTTTGAAAAGGATTTCTATTAAAATGTTTTCAACGGTTGTTTGAAAATGAATTTATCGGTTATATTTTAATATACCGTGAACTGAAATGAACTTCATAATGAATGTAAATGACAATACTCAGTAAATGGGTTTTGAATGATGATGAAAATAAACACATAGGCATGATGCCATATCAGAGATCGGGTCGTGTAGCGATCGACTTTGGGGGCAGGTCCCGAAACCCAGCTGGGCCATTACGGTGGTGATATTCTTATGGTTTGCCTAGGAAAAAAAAATGATATTTCTGGTTGTCCGAGTAAACTGTTTTGGGTAAGAACGGTTTTATTTAAATTTATTTCTTTATTCAATGTTTCTTTTAAATAATTCCTTCAATTATGAAATTTTTCTTTAAATTAAATAGTTTATTAAAATATAGTCCTATTGAGCCTTTCGCTCACATTTTATTTGTTTTAAACCCTTCCCCCTCTAGGTGGATTTCCCTTTAGGTTTGGAGAGGACTCAACGAACAGGACTCAGGAGCAATAGAAGGACAAATAGATTTATTTGTAATATTTAAACAAGGCATGTAATGTTTTAACTTTATTTGTACTTGGACTGTAGTTGTATTATTATATTGTCAGTACCATGTGTGTGCACAAGTTGTGGGTCAGTTGGACCCATACTCGCTATGTTTATTGTTTATTTTTCATGCAATGGTTTTCTTGAACTTTCACATTTTGTTATTTAGTTTAAATCCCTAAAATTCTTTATTTTAATTAAATTCTCCTTTAATTAATTTAAATAATCCGCCACGTCACCTCCCGTACTTTGGGGTGTGACAGCATCCAAGTCGCTTTTTGGGTCCTTTGAGTCCAGTTTTTGGAGTTCACATCGCCCTTGTTTTCTTGGGACTCTAATTACTGAGCTATAGTGATAGATCTTAAGAACCCAAATCAGGGGAATCTCTCTACTCTCTACTGCATTAGGAATCTCTGCCATTTTTACTGTTGAGGGTTTATTGCTTCTGCAATAAATCCCCCAACTCCTAACTAGGTATGGGTTGATCTTTCCTCCCATTTTCCTCGCCTCTCTCTTTCTCTCCCCCTTCTCTCTCGCTCCCTCTCTTTGCCAAAACAGTGATTGCAGGTCCCTCTGGTGAGACCTTGTGCTGTTTACTCCCTCATCTTTTCTATTGATAAAGATCGATCCAGCGTAAACTGTATCTGAGCCACCGTGTGCCTCTGACCTGTTATCATTGTCGGTGACGTAATAGACGACAACTTTATTTCTCACAAAAAGCTTAGGTTCAGCCGGAGTCTACCCAATTGTCGGTGTGCTCAAACACAGTAAGGACTTTGGGCTCCATTTTTTTTTTGTAATATTTCCTGCAATTTTTTTTGGGCTCGTTGACTATGAGTCTTGTTTGAATTGGATATTGATACTTCGAGTGATTCATTACAATTGTTGAATCGGACATGCAGATCTCAATTTTTTGTGTTCTTGTTGTGTTCAATTCTGAATTTCAGATTTGCTTATAATGAAATCTTACTCTTGATTGCTTATAAATGTTGGGATTAAAATCTGGTAAATGTGTTAAATTTCAACCGAGGTTGCAAATTCTGAATGCTCTAATTCTTTTGAGTAAACATTTACAAGAATTGTAGCTTTCTAAAGTTTTTTTTTTCCAAGATTGCCTTCGTTTGGATTGTTTAAGAACTTAACTTTGTTATGCATAATTTGGTGAAATGGTCTAGTATTTCTAGTGGGGGAATTTGAGAGAATTTTAAGTAACTTTCAATAAGAATGTCAAATGAGGTTTTATAGTTAAAGAGCCTCTTTTATATGTTAGTGCTTGGTGGTGTCTTTTGCTTCAGCCCATCAAAAAAAGGGATCACAAGAAATGAAGGGTATTGTCATGTCTTATTGTTGGTATCTTTAGGATTATAATTTGACAATAGTAATTTATATGGAGACAACTAAAATTTAGTAACAGGATCAACTTTGATTCCAAATGAAAAAAAGTAAGAAAAGGGGATTGGATTCATATTGCCTCGTGCCTTACATTATGGTTCGAGCAACTACTTGCTACAAAGCTTGTCGTTGGTGACTCTTTAATTTCATTATTATTATTATTATTACTCATAGAGTTTCTTTAATCCATGCTTCTTTTCTTTTCTTTTCTTTTTTTCTTGATCAGTCCATTAATAACCCTATTTGACATTCTTCTTGAAAGTTAGTTTGGTTTTCATAAGGTTCTCATGCTGCCTTCTTTTGTTCTTGGGGATAAGGTGGAGTGTTTTCTAGTTCTTAGTATTCAGTTGTGTCTGTTTTGTTTGCTCTCTAGTTTGTTTGGTCATTTTGTTGCCTTTGTGTTTATTTCATTGTTTGGCCTAATGCTCTGTTCTTGGCCTTTTTGTAATTCTCTGGCTCCTTAGTGTGGATTTCGTTGGGGAATTAGGCGTCTCCTAATTCCAAGGACCGCAAGAACGAGTAATTATAGAAAAAAATTGGAGAAAAGAAGAAAAAAGAGACACCAAATTTTATATAGGTTCGTCCAAATTTGAGACTACGTCCTATTTCTGCCCATGCAGATTCCACTATGATGAAAGAGATTACAGATTACAAGAGAATTTTCTCACACACTCTCAAATTGTATTTACCAAAACTCTCTTCTACTTAGCACCTTGTGGGAATTTTTCTCTCTCAACAATAGAGCTCTCACAAAAATTATGCCTCTCACAAAGTCACACAGCTTCACAAGGTCACACACAAGTCACACACATTCAACCCTAGCCACCTTATGTCTATTTATACACCAAGGAAGAGAAAAATAGCAACTAACTAGAAAACCATAGTAGTTTCTCATTTTTGGGCATCAAAACCTGTAAAAAATCACACATCCTGCGCCTCGGTGCCATGGTGCTCAAAACGGGCATTGCGGCGCTCACTACTAGTGCCGTGGCGCTCTTGTATGAGCACCGCGGTGCTACCAGGCAACGCTCTCCTAGCAGCGCCACGACGCTACCTTATTGCCATGTGGGCTCTGTGGTGCCCAATTTTGGCACCTCGCCTTCTCGAATCTACATCCTCTCCTTTTTTGTTCCTTTTGCTAGGTTGTTGACTTGATTTGGCTCCATACCTACAACAATCTCCCACTTGGAGACTAATCAATCACCATGTCTCCAGTACAGCGGCAGCAACTTCTCACGCCTGATGGAGAAGTCCAACTAAAGTTGCGAACAACTTCAGTTTCTCTATTAGAACCATCTTGGTGAGCATATTGCTGGATTTTTTTACCACTAGCCTTGCCTTATACCGTTTGCTGCCATTACTTTCATCTTTTATCTGGTATACCCACTTGTTGTACAAGGCCTTTTTGCCCTGTGGTAACTCTATCAGTTGCCATGTCTGATTGGACATTAGGGAGTCCATCTCATCCCTCATGGCTAACTCCCACTTGACTTAATCTTCAGCCTCCATGGCTTCATCATAGCTCTCTAGCTCACCTCTGTCGGTTAACCAAATGTAATGTAGAGAAGGGGAGTATCTCTGTGGCGGCCTGATAGTCCTGCTTGACCTCTTAACTGGAGTGGCAGGAGTACTTTGGTTTTCTTCTGGAGCTATATTCTCTTGGTCTTCAACCTTTTGATTTTGCACCTCCACTTTAGGAAGATCCTTCAATGGAATCACCTCAGGCTTCTTGTCTTCAGAACCTGAACCCCTGGAGTTAGTGTTGTCTCTGTCCTTGTATTAAACACCTTCGTTGAAGATCACATCTTTGCTCCTAATAATTTTTGATTTTGGACATCTCAAAAATGATAACCAAACTCAAGTCCACCATAGCCAACCAGAAAACACTTCTTAGACTTGGCATCAAGTTTACTTCTAACAGCAGGATCAATGTGAACATAGGAAACACACCCGAATACTCTCAAGTAAGAGAGATCAACCTTTTTGCCGCTCCATACTTCTTTCGATAGCTGGAACTTCAAGGGTGTGGATGGACTTTTGTTGATCAGATGAGCTGTTGTATTAATTGCCTCAGCCCAGAACGACTTTGGTTGCCCCGCATGCAACCTCATGCTTCTGGCACGCTCGTTTAAAGTCTTGTTTATCCTCTCAGTTACCCCGTTCTATGGTGGTTTCCCTGGAATGGTTTTCTTTATCTTTATTCCATTCTCAGCACAGTACCGCTTGAAGTCATCATTTAAATACTCTCCCCCATTGTCAGACTGCAAGCACTTCACCTTCATATCTGTCTTGTTCTCCACCATAGCTTTCCATCTCTTGAAAGCATCAACGACATCAGATTTGTTTTTTTAGAAAGTAAACCCATACCTTCTTGCTTGAGTCATCTATAAATGTCACATAATAATTAGCGCCACCAAGGGAAGTCACCGTCGCAGGCCCACACACATCAGTGTGAACTAGCTCTAATTTCCTAGACTTAGGCTCTCTACTTGTTGTTGAGAAACTAACTCTCTTCTGTTTGCCAAAGATGCAAGCTTTACACAAACTATGATCAACAGTTTTCAATCCTGGCAATTTTCCTTTATAGTGAAGCACCTTCATTCCTTTCTCACTCATGTGACCAAGCCTATAATGCTATAGCTCGGTATTGGCAGTAGAATCAGCAACTGCTATGGTATCCCTACAACTAGAGTTCATGTAGAGAGTTCCAGCCTTGTGTCCCCTAACAACAACCATTGCTCCCTTCGTGACTTTCCAACCTCCACAATTGAAGGTCACTTTATGTCATTCGTCATCCAGTTGCCCCACCGAAATCAAGTTGCGCATTAGCTTGGAAACATGTCTCACCTTATGAATCTTCCACATAGACCCATTAGGCATTTTCAAACTGACATCTCCAATGCCAACAATATCCAAAGGTTCTCCATCAGCAAGATAAACCTTACCATGATTTTCAGCAACATAGTTCTCCAGGACATGACGATGTACAGTGGTGTGGAATGATGCTCTTAAATCTATCACCCACGAGTCAAAAGAATTGTCAATAGACAAGATTAAGGCATCCAGTGCCTTTTCTATGGCGGCGTTAGTGGCGTCATTATTCTTGTCTTTATTCTTCCTTGGAGCCCTGCAATTCTTTTTCAAGTGGCTGGTTCTCCCACAATTCCAACACTCTATACCCCTACCGTTCCTCGACTTGCTTCTCCCACTCCTCGACTTGTCTCTCTTGCCATTATCCCTGTTGGAATGCCTCTCAAGTTTCCTGCCCCTATTATCAACATTAAGGGCTGAGTTCGACGTTGAGGCTTCACCCGAATCCTTCCTACTAACTTTTTCCACCAGAATAGAGTTTCTAACATCAACAAACTTCAATTTTGCATTCTCAATCGAATTTGTAATGGCCACTCTCATGGGTTCCCAACTATTCGGTAATAAGTCCAAGAGGATTAAGGCATTGATCTCATCATCGAATCTAATCTCTACCGAGACCAATTGGTTCAGGATGGTGTTGAAACTATTCTGATGCTCTACCACCGAGGCACCTTCAGGCATTTTAGAATTAAAGAGCTTCTTCATGAGATGTACCTTGTTATTGGCTGAGGGCTTCTCATACATCTCTTACAGAGCCTTCATCATCCATGCTGTAGTATTCTCTTTGGCAACGTTGTGGGCTATGTTCTTTGATAGGGTCAAACGGATCACACCCAGTACCTGCCTATCAAGGAGATTCCACTCTTTATCCTTCATGCCTTCGGCACTTGCATCATCTAATAGGAAAAATCTAAACCATCAAATTTGGTGATACCAGCTGTCAAACCTTCTTCTCCTGTCATTATTCTTAATCCAAACATCCGCTCTGATACCAATTGTTGGGGAATTAGGCGTCTCCTAATTTCAAGGACTGCAAGAACGAATAATTGTAGAAAAGAAGAAAAGAGAGACACCAAATTTTATACGGGTTCGTCCAAATTCAAAACTACATCCTGTTTCTGCCCATTGCAGATTCCATTATGATGAAGGAGATTATAGATTACAAGAGAAGTTTCTCACATACTCTCAAATTATGTTTACCAAAACTCTCTTCTACTTAGCACCCTGTGGGAATTTTTATCTCTCAACAATGGAGCTCTCACAAAAATTATGCCTCTCACAAAGTCACACACCTTCACAAGGTCACACACAAGTCACACACATTCAACCCTAGCCACCTTATGTCTATTTATACACCAAGGAAGAGAAAAATAGCAACTAACTAGAAAACCCTAGTAGTTTTCTATTTTTGGTCGTCAAAACCCGTAAAAAATAGCACATCCTACGCCTCGGTGTCACGGCGTTCACCACCCGGTGCCGCAGCGCTCTCTTAGCAGTGCCGTGGCATTGGCTTGCTACCATGTGGGCGTTGCAGCGCCCCGAATCTGCCTCCTCTCCTTTTTTCTTCATTTTGCTAGGTTGTTGACTTGATTTGGCTCCACACCTGCAACAGATTCTTGATTTGTGTTGCATGTTGAGTTGGTCAAGTTAGTTCAGATGTCAGTTGGTAAATGAAAGGTTAAGATGTTAATTAGGTATTTAAATGAAAGTTAGAAAAGATCCTTATTGTCACGTCTATTTTAATGCTTATAAGTTTTTCAAGTTTGATTATACAAAGCTATGGGTTGTTTATTTTTATGGCATTATGAAGTGCACCAAATGGCCCAAATGTGGAGAACTTTGCTGTTGTTTTCTTAAGCGTATTGTTTGTAGAGTGGTTGAACTTTGAAGATAAGGATGTGAATGGATAGACATTCACATTTCATGGGAAAATGGACAAGTTACATGGTGATGTGTGAAGTAGAGATATTAAAGAAGTGTTTTGTCAAACGATGAGGATTAGTGCTAGGTAGAAGCACCATGATAGTAGCAATGGAGATGTAATGTTATTTTGCTTCTAGGTTTCATCATTTTCTTAAATTGAATTTCCACCTAAAAGATAATTTTATTAGAATAGATCAGATAGTAATAAACTTTGCAGTCACTATTACATAGGGTGCAATGAGGCAGTTATCTGCATTCACTTATGTATGTCTCTATGCTTGCTTTATGCTTATATAAATTATTGATTCCAACTAATTTGTCAATCCTTTGCAACAATCATCTAGAGTATGACTTCGTTTCTTAGTTAAATGCTTTTCCAAGTCAATATATAGGATGAACTCCTCATTCTAGACCAATATTGAAGCATCTTAATAAGAGAGAATTAAGAAAAATTGAATAATGGGTAGAGAAGGAACAAACGAGAGAAGAGAAAAATAGAATATACTAGTAAAAATAATATTGCGGACTATAATTTAAGCTTTAAGGTAATGTAAAATGAGAAATCCATTTCTAGAAGGAAAACCTTAATAGCAAGAGAGAAACCTATAATTGATAGAAATATGTTAGTAAAATAATATTGCTGCCTATAGTTTATAACTTTGAAAGCTAGTATAAAATAAACTCCATTCTAGAAGGAAAACCCTTGCAGAAATAGAGAAATTTGAATTTCTATGTAATCTATTGAATTACACAAACTAAGCATTAATGCTTTTTTCTTTTTACTACTATAGAAAGTTCTTTTTTATTTGAGCTCAGCTTGCTTGTGTAGAATAAAGTTTTTGACTATTAGATGTTCATCGTGTTTTTTTTTTTTTTTTGGGTCATTTCTGATCTATGAAATGTGAGTTGTGACATGTAGCCCATGAAATATGAGCTTTGAAATTGTCAGTTGTTTATACTTGTTCTTATTACGATTTCATATTTGGTTGATTAATTTTTTTTTCTTTTTTTTTCATTAATAGAAATTGAACTTGATAAATTTGTTGGTACTACATTATGATCTTAGAGAAAAGGCTGGCTGTGATGAAACTAATTTTGCTTCCTCATGTTGGTTGAAATGTTATTATTATGGATTGTCGTGCTTATTATGCAAGTGTGCTCTCGGTTGACCATGCACAAAATTTTCCCATTTTACCTGTCGTTTTGCCTCTCCCGACCCACTGTTACCTTTCGTTTTCACCCTTCATTGTGCATACCAACCGATCGTAGCATTACTGTGGACATCTTAAGTGCCAATCCATAATGCTTATGCTTCTAATGTGAAATGGAAGAAGCAATAGTTCTTAGCCAGATTTATGTCTCAATAGTTATTAATTTTTTTATTACGTTGTTTTCTGGTATAATTTGCATATGCATTGGTTGTTGCAGGCTCGGTGATTAAATTATGGAAATGGAAAAGATGGGGAACGATGATGAGGCAACCATTAATTGGAGCAGACAAAATGAGAAGGCATTGTTATTATGGTTAGTGGACCGTCAAACAACAACTCTTGGACGACATCCTTCAGCGGCTGATTAGGACCAGTGGACGGTAGAAATGTTTGGTCTAGGTGTTCCTGGGGAACATTGTAAACAAAAGAGGAGTCGACTGAGAAAGATTTTTCATCTATATTCTGTCCTCATGAATGCAAGTGGCCTTGGTTAGAATCCTAAAACTAGGGCCGTTTGCTGCGAGTCGGAGTATTTAGATAATTTTTTTAGTGGTAATCCCTTTTATTTTTGCCTTTATTAATTGTTGTAGATACCGTTGAACTTTCATGTTTGCAATGTTAATGAGTTTCTCATTTGACGTCGAAAGAACCCCTCATGTGAAAGACTTGATTGGTAAGGCGATGCCTAATTGGAATTTAATAGCATAACTGTTCCACATAAAGTCTACCATAGGGAATCATGTCGTGTCATGGCTTTAGGTTCTACACGTCTAAATGAACCTCCTAGCCTGCAGAGAAGCATAGAGGAGCATGAAGGAGTCTCTAAATAGTTGGACATAGAAGATGGTTATAACAACCTAGAGGACAGGGCATACATTTCAAATTTGGTAGGGGTTGATGACCGTAGGTCTGAAGCATGTGCCACCAACATTGCTGCTGTAACGCTCGTCGTTTTCTTCTATGGATACTTACATTAGTTTAACGTTAAAATGTGATATTTTAAGTGCCATAATTATTTATGTTAAATAAATTAACTTTTTATTTAGTAATGTCACAAGTGACGGTCACGAGGGATCAATGTGCTTGGGATGTTCATGTCTAAAAAAATAATGATAAGCTTAAAGTATTTATTTTTTTAGAGAGTTTCAACTTGCTTTAAATTTATAATATTTATAATACTCGAGAGTTATATATGCCCTAGAGTTAAATTCTTGACAATGACATAAATTTTATTGTATATTTTCTTATTTTTATTACATTTATGATGCCATAATATAATTACATGTGTAACATTTTTTATTATGGTATTAAAAAACTAGATAATATAAATTGTCTAAAAGGATAATATGTAAATTGATTTTTTTTTGGGGTCATGGGTGCAAATATTATTGTTGTATATAAATAATTATGTATTATAACTAAATTATATTATATTATAATTTATATCATGTTGCAAATAAGGATAAGACGCAAGTTGACTAGGATGGAAGACAAGGATGGGCGTGTGTGCAAGGGGTGTTGGATTAGAAACGAAGTCATGTCATGAAAAGAATTTAAACTCAAACAAAATTTAATATATTATGTTCCGTATTTTTATTTGTTTGAGACTTAGTTCTATTTGTGATATGCACTTTTGAACTTATGTTTTGTTGAATAAAAAAATTGTGTTGAATAAAAAAATTTGTGTTGCTAGATTTTGGTTTCTTAGTTTTACTTTATCAAATATATATATATATATATATGCATGTGTTTCTTGGAATATTTCTCTGAGTATTGTTGATTGTTTCAAACTTTTTATTGGTAATTATTAAGTTTAACGGTAAAAGCAACATCTCATGTGGCACCCATAAGGGAGCGTTACAGATTATGGTATCAGAGCGGTTTTTTGTTTCCAATGCACCTTGACACACACCAGTTTCATGTCCTCCAAGGAAGTATAAGAAACTTCTCTTTTAGTATATTATCTTAGAATAGATTTGTTATGATTATAACCAAATTACTTAGGAGTCTATGAAACCCAAACTTTTATTACTCGGAGCAAGAAGTAATCTTTGTCTCATTATTTATATATAATGGAATAGTTGATATTCAAGAAGTTTTGTGACAAGAAGTTAATTATGTGATTATATTATCTTTCTTGGAGAAAAATTTTACAGAGGAGTTGATGAATGATATGTAGCTCAAGAGAAGTGTAATGACAGCTATGGTATCAGATTTTGTAAAAGGTTTAAGAATTATACAAGATTTAAAAAAAAAAAGAACTTTATAAGGTCATATGTGAGATCTCTATAGTAAACTTTTAAGTGAAGGACATTTTGAAATGTGCATGTTATCAACAGGATTAACTATGTGAATGTTTGAGGCTCAGTGAGGATCAATTTTGGGAGAAAATTATTTATGATAACATTCTAGCAAATTAAATGGTTCATAAGATGGTATGATAAAGATCACACATAGTAGTTCTTTTTATGGATGACCTTTGTATTAGAAAAGACTTCAATGGAGTATTCTATAATTATAACTACAAAAGACTAGAGATTAAATGTGAGATTATTATTTTCTTTTAGAGGATATTGATTGAGGAAATTATGGAACAAGATTATAGAATAAGCCTAAATTTTTATAGTGATACATGATATTTCAAAAGCAATGTCTAGTAGTCTATTATGAGTTTTGGAGAAAAGAAAATGAAGTTTCAAGTATGGTGTACTTTCAATGTTATAAACACGATTGGCTATTTAGTGAATAAGGGGATATGCTAGTAGATTTATTAGAGCATATGTCCTATTTGTTTTTGTTCTCATAATTTTTGGAAATATTTTCACATACTTTTCAAGACAAAAATTTAAAAAACACTCTCAATACAATTCTCAAAAAAATTCTCATTTTTCAAAACAAAAACATTTTCACCTATTTTAAAGACAATACCAAACGGCCCAGATGTTTTTCTGTATCTTGAAGCTAAATATGAATATTTTAAAATCATTTGTATATCATGGAGTAAAGAGTTCCTAGAATAAAATTCTCTTTTGGCATGTGATTAAAGACAAGTTTACATACATGGAATGTAAGATATAAAGAAAAGAGGGAGAATTAATGTTGCACTTAGATTTATACTTCTATGAAGGATGATAAACAGAGAGGCAAGAAGAGAATTTAAACACCATATATGATATTGTAAGTTGAATGTATGATGAATTTCAATAGACATTATTTTTGAAGAAATTTTTATGTGAAAAGAAAGAATGCTAAAGAAAAGGATTAGAAATTTCTCTACATATTCATTATTATACATATATCAAGGATGAAACCCTTAGAAGGAGGGAAGGATGAAATACCCTGAATTTTCACACAATGTTTTTCATGTTCACATGCTAAGGAAGTACATACCAGGTTCATGTTCACTTGTCCAAAAAGAAAGAATGAGAAGTTTGAAAGAATATAATTTACAGGGATAACCCTACTATGTCCTTGGATGGAAAAAGAAAATATTAAGGAACAAAGACATTTATATAGTCAAAGAAATTGGGAAATCAAAAGATTAGAGAAGCTACATGGAAAAAAGATATGAGATTAGGACCAAGACTTTAAGGAATAAAAAAATTTCTTTGGTCAAAGTTTTATAGCAAAATCACCAAGTAGAAGAGGCTATGTGGGAATGCGAGGATTATATGAGAGCCAAGTATTTGCAGTTGTTAAGAGTTTCGAGGACGAAACTGTTATAAGATGGGAAGAGTTGTAACGCCTGTCGTTTTCTTCTATAGATACTTACATTAATTTAACGTTAGAATGTGAAATTTTAAGTGCTACAATTATTTATGTTAAGTAAATTAACTTTTTGTTTAGTAATATCATAAGTGACGGCCATGAGGGATTGATGTGTTTGGGATGTTCATGTCAAAAAAAAAATGATGATAAGCTTAAAATATTTATTTATTTTATTAAGTTTCAACTTACTTTAAATTTATAATCTTTATAATGCTCGAGAGTTATATAAGCCCTAGAGTTATATTCTTAAGAATGACATGAATTTTATTGTATATTTTCTTATATAACATTTATGATGTCATGATAATTACATGTGTAATATTTTTTACTATCGTATCAAAAAACTGGATAATATAAAGTGTCTAAAAGGATAATGTGTAAATTAATATTTTTTAAAGGTCATGGGTGCAAATATTATTATTGTATGTAAATAATTATGTATTATAATTAAATTAAATTAAATTATATTATATTATATTATATATAATGTATAATCGTTTTATATTATGTTATATTATATTATATTATATATATCATATAAATGTGAAATGAAGAATAAAAAGAAAGAAAAACAGTAGAAGTCGTGAAGGAAAGAGAAAAAAACGAAAAAGAAAAAGAAAGAGAAAAAAAAAACCTAATTAGATTAAGATTACACTCATAAAAAAAAGGGAAACCTAATTAGACTAAGACTAGGGTTACTTATGCCTATAAATATGTGGTTTCAAGTACACATATTATTCTTATCTCTATTTTTTTTTCATATTTCTTCCATGCTTTTATGCTCTCTTTTCTTTCATAAACCTCACATGCCATTAGTTTAGAATTTTGTTTTCTTCAAGATTCTCTCTCTCAAAGAATTCATTACTCTTATTTACTTTTAAGCCAAAGTAGAAGGAACTCTTTTTGGAGATTTTATTTGCAAGTCTTCGTATTTGTTGAAGAAAACATAAGAATGTAAGGATTGGCGTAAAAGTTTTCATAATTTTGAATTTTTATGATTGATATATATTGTTTTGTGACAAACTTTGTAAGAAAAATATTCTTTTATGTTGTAAATGTGTATGCATGCATGTTTGTATGCAAAATAAATTATTTTGGTTATTACTTTGATTATAACAATATTATCTTATGGTTGAAAGCAGTTATGTTCATGTGATATCATAAAATTTCATGAAAATAAGGTTTTGTTGTTGGAATGTGATAAGAGAATTTTAGGGTTTTTGGTTTATCAGGAGTAAGGTTACTAGTAATGTTTTGAAATCAAATAATTTTATTTTTCTGCAATTTTTGGATATGATGTGTATATATATGTTAGGAATGTCTAGGATTTTTTATAAATTTTTATTCAAAATATTTTTAGGGCTATGAGCTTTCAATCAAACACTGCTTATGAAATTTTATTTGCTGACAGATTTGAATTTGTGCTTTGTAGAGTCCGTTTTATGAGGCAAAAAGCGTCTTTTGATTCTATAAAAAATTATAAGTCATTTTGATATGTTAACTAAATGCCTATAATTTTTTAGCTTCATAATTTTATTATATTTTAAGATAAAATTTGTTGATTTTCAAGTACTTAGTGGTTACAAATGTCTTCCTGATATATTCTTTGTAATTCATGAGATAATAAATCATACTTTTAAATGTGTTTTGCATGAGTTATTATTTTTCTAGCTTATATCTATATGTTAAGCATGTCACATAAAAATTTCAGAAGCATATCATATATATATATATATATTATTTTATAACAATGTTTGAATGAAACATATTTGCCGTTTAGCATGTCTGATGTTAATATTAACTCTGAATTCGAAAGTGTGTTTTGAATTCCTCTGAATTTATTTGAAACAAAATTTTGAATATGCTATAACTTTTTGTGTAAAAATTTTTATAAATTATTTTATAGCATATGTAATTTAATATATAATTTTTAATTAGGACTGCTCATTGCTCAGACTTTATTGGCAGATTTTATGGTATTGAACACATGATTTATTTTAATTAACAAATGAAATTTTTATGGCTAAAGAAAAATCTAGATATTATATATACATATTAACTTTATTCCTACAATTTTTCATGCTCTAGTTGAATGTAAATTGAAAGATATAGGGTTATAAAACCTTAAAGGTCATCATATTTTATTATTAGCATATTTACTTGAATGTTTTGAAAATTAAAAAAAGGTATTTTAGATTAATAATTTCATGAGAATAAAATTTATGTGATGTTTATGTATGTTAGCTATGTTTCATGACTTTAAGTGCATGTTTGTTACTCAAAGATGCTTTGTTTCGTTAAGAATGATGTATGATGATGTAATATGATATTAAATGATATCATGAACATGAATATTAATTCATGTTTTATATGAAAGATTGACATGAACACTCTAAAAAGCGTGCACACTAAGAACTGCTGCAATGTTACACGATTTAAGGTTTAGTAAGCAAGCAAGTCAAGTAAGTACATCCTTACCTACAACATGATAAAAGTTTACAAAAAAAGTTTTGAGAATATGTTTTATGATAATTTTTAAGTTTGTTTTTACATATGGTATTCTCATGAAAACTCTTGTTACAATAAGAAGGTCTAACAGATGTTAATAACGAGGTATGTTGAAATATATATATATATATATATATATATATGTATCACTTAATTAAGTATTACGCACCCTCTGTTTATGTCTATGATGTCCGAAGGTTTGGACTTGTCATGTTTGGTTTGGGATTATCTACCCTATTCCTCTCATGACGGCGCGACTATGATGTTAATGGTGCAACGCTTGGGCCCTTAAAGATAAAAAGAATGATGTTTTTTTAAATAAAAAAATATGTTCTACATAAACTTGTGCCTCGTGTACTGTTATGATTAATATTATGATTTTATGTAATTATTTTTGTGAAATGTTCTATGTTGTGAGGTAGGAACGTGTACTTACTAAACTTATACTTACTTAGTTTATATGATGTTGCAGATAAGGATAAGATGCAAGTTGACTAGGATGGAGGAAAAGGACAAGCATGTGTGTAAGGAGTGTTGGATTGGAAATGGAGTCATGTCATGAAAAGAATTTAAACTCAAACAAAATTTAATATATTATGTTCCACGTTTTTATTTGTTTGAGACTTAGTTCTATTTGTAATATGCACTTTTGAACTTATGTTTTGTTGAATAAAAAAATTGTGTTTCTAGATTTTGATTTCTTAGTTTTACTTTATCAATATATATATATATATATGCATGTGTTTCTTGGGATATTTATTTAAGTGTTGTTGATTGTTTCGAACTTCTTATCGGTAATTATTAAGTTTAACGGTAAAAGCAACGTCTCATGTGGTGCCCGTAAGGGAGTGTTACAACTGCCATGTCCAGGACAATTAGAAAGAGGCTAATGTGGAACAAAGGTTTAACGGATTCGCAAGTAGCTACCACTGCCTTGCAGAGTATCGTCGAGTCCCTGTCTAGTCGCGGCACCAATAGGGGCACTAGTAGTGTAAGTTCTACAAATCAACACGAGTCAAATGATGGGGAATGGAGGCAGTGCCTAAGTATCATGAATGAGATGAACCTCAGACCAGATAAGTATTGGGACTTTACAGACTTCTTGTTTACCAATCCTAAATTCTAGACAGCGTTCCTCATAGCGAATTCGGAGTATCGAATGGCCTTCGTGGAGAGGGTGATCGCAAAAGTTCAATCTTAGCAACTGCATACAATAGAACGCATGCCTCCACCATCAGGATCATCTCAAGCGCCACTGTTGGCTTTTTCCCTTTGCCAGCCCATTATCAGCACGACACCCCTTACTACCCATATCCACCTTATGGTGAAAATAGCCCATTTTAGTTGATTAATTTATTGCATGCCTACCATTTTCTTTCGTTGAATATGTTTAGATTTGTGATGGCCTTTTTGCATGTTCATTTTTTTCCCACTTGGTCATTTGGTTTAATTTTATTTGGTTACAGCTGTATTATTTATTTGGTCCTTTTTTCATTTATCGGTGAAGACCACAGAGTACATTATTATTTGTATGTGAGGCCTTGTCAACTATTTTCTTTGCTTTAAGTTTATACATTTAGTTACAATATTGATATTGTCTTCAATTTCAAATCCATTTCTTTATCTTCAAAATATGAAAACGTTAGATATAATAATAATTGGGACGACAATGACAATATTTACGAGACTGCAGCAGCCTTCACTGCGCTATACGCATCGGTATTTATGCAGGCCCGTCAACTATGGAACACATTGGGGATGCCTGGGCACAAACGAGTTGATAATTTACTTCAGGGTTATTACAATAGAATATGCAATAAGATTCGAATGGGTCCCGACACTTTTACAATACTGAGCTCAATAGTTCAAAACAAGGGTTTGCTAATACCGAATCGTAATACGAATGTTGATGAACAACTGATGATCTTTTTAAACATCATATCCCAAAGTCAAATAAACCAAGAAATGCAGGGTTATTAGTAGCATTTAGAAGAAACAATTTCTTGTTACTTCACATAGGGCCTCCATGCAACATATGAATTGAGGCATGACTTGATTCTACCTCCTAAATGGAATGACCTACCGATACTCGTGTGAAAGCATAGGAACAAGTACCTTTCCTGGTTCAAGGTAACTGTGAGAAACCTAATGAAATTATCTATACACTTGCATAATACATTTGCTCAAACAAATGACTTCTATATCGGTTATATAGGATTGCATTGGTGCTATTGACGGTACACACATATAGTGTATTCCATCTAGCGAAAAAGCGAGAAGGTATATTAACAAAAAAGGATTTCACTCACAAAATGTCATAAGCGTCTGCAACTTTGACATGAAATTTACATTCATCTTAACTGGATAGGAAGGATCAGCCATGATACACGAGTGTTACTAGACGTTATATCTGATCCAGAGAAATACTTTCCAAGACCATTGCCTGGTAGGAAAAAATATATATTTTATCTTTTTACATAAACAATTGCTTCTATTGTATTGTCGAAATATATACTGACACCACTTGTGATTTGTTTAGGAAAATTCTATTTGGTAGATTCTGGAGATCCAAACACAAATTGTTTCCTCGCGCTATATCGAGAAGTTACATATCACTTGTAAGAGTATCAAGAACGTCGGCATGGTCCTCGTTCACTGAAGGAATTGTTCAACTATACCCACTCCTCTTTTCACAACTACATTGAAAGAACCTTTGGTATGTGAAAGGCGACATTTCCAATTTTGAAGAGCATGAAACCCTTTCCATATGACAAACAAACATTGATCCCAATTGTTTGCGCCATCATCTACAACTTGATACACATGTGGCAAAGCAATGATGAGATCCTTGAGTAGTACTATGATGATGCAATATTAGTGGCAGAGATAGAAGGTGAAAATGTCAATGAAGAAGATAGGGTGCAAGACGATGATGGGGTTGATGATGACCCATTGATTCAAAATAGGGCAAACAATGGCAACATGAACGCATGTAGGAATGCTATGGTGATGGAAATATGGGAAGCTTATGCCCAACACTCTTGGTACACCTTTAGGCATTAGTGTTTCAATAGAAAATTTTTTAATTGTTGAATTGTTAGAACTTTGCTATGTTAAGTTTTTTTTTTCCCACACCACTTTGTTTTTACAAATTTATTGTCATATATACATTGCTTTTGAAAAAAGGAGCATGTTCTTTGTTTTCTTTGTGTGTTTTTAACTAACTAATGTTTTAGAGAAAATTGATTCTTAGAAAGAACTACTTGAAAAAATGCCAACAGAATCAATAGGCAAAAACAAAGAGTTAATATATACACTACTTGAAAAATAACTTGTTTTTACAAATTCACTGTCATATATACACTGCTTTTGAAAAAAGAAGCACGTTTTTTGTTTTCTTGGTGTGTTTTTAACTAACTTATTTTTTAGAGAAAATTGATTATTAGAAAGAACTACTTGAAAAATGCCAACAGAATCAATACGCAAAAACAAAGAGTTAATAAAGTTAGAAGAGCATTTTCATTCACGTACAACAAGCATAGAATTCTCATTGCATTCAATGAAATGAAAATAATTTATTTGATAAATCAATTTAATACACTTTTGAAAATAAGTGTTATTTTCCTCATAATTTTTTTAATTTTCAAAAATGAGCACAAAAAATCTAAGTCTAAATCTCTAATGTACCAAACACATATTCATAATTCAAATCAGGATTCCAAACACTTACTAAACACATTCTTAGATCTTCTACCTAACTCTAATTTTTAAAAACTCTTACAACCAAATACTAACTCGGATTACAATTCAAATCACAATACCCAAATCAAAAGGATCAAAATTACCATAATTCGAATTCATTTACCAAATGGACCCTTAAATGTTTAAGCTGCCATGTGATATAGGATGAGGATGCGTAATGGAGACTGTCTGATTTGACTTCAATCAAAAAGCTTTTGCACAAAAAAATATGTTTGTACGCGTCAAAAATGTGTTTGTGTAACATGTAAGAGTAACACATTATTATAACTTTTTGTTTTTTTAATGTAGATGTTAATAGTTTTACACTGTAAGTCTGCAAAATGGGATGATTCTGGATAGAATTTTTATCCAAACATTGATCAGTCGTGTATTAGCAGATGATTATATATGGAATCATGATGCATTGCTATTCGAAATCAAGATATTAGGATACAGTTGTAACTGATTGATTGAAACTGAAATTGCAATTACCCTATATGATTCATACATGTTACTTTTTAAAAATAAAATAGGATGAAATTGTTTATATCTTTTTTGTCAACAAATACAAATAACAAAAATCTTAATATTCTCTCAATTCTCTCTTTCTATCTCTCTCTCATTTGTCAAATATTTTTTTGTTAAGGTATAACGAGTTTTAAATATGTATAAAATTTATATGATAACAAGTATCAAAAGTATCATCTATAAAAATTCTCTAATAGATTTTGAATCCAAGCGGTCTAATTTAAATAAACACTCCAATCCAAATCAACGATTGGGAGCAATTTGAATTTTAAAATCTGGTCCAAACATAAAATTTTACTAATGACTGATTATATATTAGTTTATTTCAATACACATATATAGGCAATGACTATGGTTTTTACCTCCAGACCGTTTAAACAATGTAATATTTTTTGATAGGATAATAATAATATCTTATGTTAAATATAACATCAAGCTTTGATCATCTAATGTTGTTGTATATTTTGTTTTAGAAGAGGATATACCATATTCTTATGTACATATACCAAATTAAAAAAAAAAAGGTGTAGAAGATTTGAAATAACTATGCTTTTATTTCTATTTTGAGAAACATTGCGATCCCATTTGAGAACCATAGTTTGGACGGAAAAATTTAGTCCAAACAAAACTAGTGTTTGACAACGTTAAAAAATCAATTTGAATAATTAGTCTAAATTGAAATTCTCAATTCAAACTCATTTATTACAATAAAAACCATTCACTTGAGTTAGAAGAGTAAAAAAGAAAAAAAGTGAATGGTTTATTGTAATAAATGAGTTTGAATTAAGAATTTAAATTTGGACTAATTATTCAAACTGATTTTCTTTTAACGCTGTCAAAAACAAGTTTGTGTTTGAACTGAATTTGTTAGTTTAAACTATAGTTTCCAAATGGAATTGCAATGTTTTTTTTTTCTAAAAGCTGGATCTATTTCAATCTTCCACATTGTTTTTTTAATATGGTGTCACCACATTAAGAATATAGTATATCCTCTTTTAAAACAAAACATACGACAACATTATATGCTTAAACTTTGATGTTATATTTAATAAAACATATTATTATTCTATCAAGAAATATTATGTTTTTTGGGTTTGTCCGAAGGTAAAAACCATAGATACTCTCTATAAATATAATTTATATGGTGCGTCTATAATGAAGATGCCAAAATTCTTAAAGGATGAGGAACACAAATTATAATCACTAGATTCTTATCAAAACGATATAAACAAAGAGAAATTGTATCAAATAACATATTTTATTAATGTGGTGTTTGATAAGCATAGTTAATTACAATTTTTTGCTTATCAAATAGTGTAAAATTCTCACATATTATAGTAAAAAGCAAAAAATTGTTACAATATAAAACTCTCATATGCTACAGAATTTTGAACTAAAAAGTTAATTCTAATTATACTTACTAAACACCTTATAACTCGTTAACAAATTATTTTATAAGTTTTCCAAACTGAAGGAAATATTAATTTTAGGATTAGCAGGATTTAAAAACACTTGAAAAACAAAAAATACCCTATTTTGTATTCTTATGATTTCTTTTTTCCTCTTTGCCTTTTCTTCTTCCCCACTCCACCCCCGTTTTCATCTCTTTCTCATCTTTCTCTCCTCTGTCACATTTCATTTCTCTCTCCTCTCTCTGGCCAAAATCAAATATTAATGTGGGCTGAGCCCCGCACAGAGGAGATCGCGCACCTCTGGTTGAAAGAGATCTCTTGTTGGTTATCGCCCACTGGACCAAATCGTGAGGTTCGACTATTTAAAGCCAGATCAGGCATGACCACCTATAGCGAAGCCAGATTGCGATGTTTTCCCTCGTGACGATGGCAAGCCTACCGTCAAACCACCGGCATTGCATCTCCGTCTGGTCGTGACCACGAAAATTGAAAAGTCCAGATCGCGACCACTGGCAAAGCCAAATCGCGATATTTTCCTCTGCCACGATGCCTAGTACACTGCTAAAAAGTTTTTCACTTCTCTGCTCATTGCCTCACCTCTGAAGCTCGATCTCCTGATCTCCGCCTTGCACTTACAATTGCTCACCCGTTGCTAACCGAATCTTGTACCTCTATCTTGCCGCATTGATAGGCCGTTCAATCACAACTGATTTTTGCTCACAGTGGATGTTGGATTTGAAGGAGCACCTTTAATTTTTTTTTTCCTTTTTCTTTTCATCTACACTTTTGTTTGTTGACTTTAAATTTTTAATATGAACTTTGACTTTAGTTTTTGCTTATGGTGATTGTTTAAAGATCTGAGAAATCTGATGTTTGATTCCTTTGCTTCCTTTATATCAGATGTTTGAGGTGAACACAACTAGATTTGTTGATTTATATGTATTTTGTAGCTGCCGGTAAGGAGAGATATATAATGTCACATGAGAAATATTGAACTTCCCAACGTTACTAATCCGATAGGTTGAAATTTTGTATTTATACGTAAATATTGCATTCCTAACCACCGACTTTGTTGGTAAATTTTTATATTTACATATAAATGAAATATTTTCATGTAAATATAGTGTTTTCTAACGACTAGTATAGTTATTAGTGCCAATAATATTTGACGACATTGTCGATATATTTTTGTATATAAATAGAATATTTTTATGTGAATATAGTATTTTCTGGATGCCGGCAATGTTGTTGTGCCATAACATTTATGACTTTATTGGATAATTTTTTTTTTACATATAAATACTATATTTTTTGTACAAATATAGTATTTCTTGGTCGTCAGCGATATCGTCAGTAAATTTTTTATTTAAATGAAAACACGGTATTTCTATATAAATACTATATTTTCGGCCGTCGACGAAGTCACTAATAATTTTCTATATTCTTGTAAAAATATAATATTTACAATGTTAATATAATATTTCTCGGCCATAAACAATGTCATCGTTGTCAGTGACATTCGACAACATTTTATGGTAAATTTTTATATTTATATGTTAATAGGATATTTTGGAGTCCACGGAGATTACCGGTAAATTTTTGTATTTACATGAAAATATAATTGTTGGATAGTTAGAATAAAATCCCACGATTATTGGGATTAATTAGGGGGATATTAGTTTTCTAAATTATGTCTTTTCCTTTTCTGTTTTTTTCCTGATTATGTGTTATCAAATCAATCAGTTTATTAGGGTCTATTTTTGTGGAGAGTTTGTTTCCTAGAATAGGGGAATCATTAGTGTATTTTTTCTTTTAAATAGCACATAGTATTGTAAATGATTTTATAGAATAAAGAAGAATTATTTCTTTTCTCCCAAAGTTACTAGTTCATGGCATCAAAGCCGGACGTTCTACTGGCTTAGTGTCACCAGCACCACCATCATCTAAATGGCCAATCCCACCTTGTCTATGGCGGAGTCCATCGTAACTCCAACCGTGTCCAACCCATCCGTATCTCTCACCTCTAACCTTTTGGAAAACCCCTCAATCCAAGTTACAACACATAAATTAAATGGCAGCAACTTCAGAGAGTGGTACTAGTCTGTTCTCCTCGTCATTAAAGGAAGAGGAAAAATGGGCTACTTAACAGGAGCTGCAGCTGCACCAGAACCAGGATCAGCAACCTACAATGTTTGGGAAGCAGAAAATTCGATAGTGATGGCATGGCTGATTAATTCCATGGAACAAAAAATTGGACGGATGTACTTGTTCTACCAAACAGCAAAAGAAATTTGGGATGCAGTTAGAGAGATGTACTCGGATTACGAAAAGATTTCACAAAGTTTTGAAATTCAGTCTACTATTCGCAACACACGCCAAGGTACTTCCTCTGTTACAGAATATTTCAATAAACTTTCTGAGCTTTGGCAAGAAATAGATTTATTCTACAACATTACTTGGAAGTGTCCTGATGATGGAATCCAATATAGCAATATTTGATTTTTTGCAAGGATTAAATCAAGACGTTGATGAGGTTTGAGGCCGAATTCTTGGTACAAAACCGCTGCCTACATTAAAAGAAGTGTTTACTGAGGTGCGACGTGAGGAAAGCTAGAAGAAAGTGATGTCTTCACTGTCTCCTAGTACAGCACCTGAAATTCCAACACCAGGTTCTGCACTTGCCACATCCCAAAGTGGAGAAAATGAATCAAAGACTCAACGTGGGAAGGACAAGCAGCTTTGGTGTGAACACTGCAAGAAACCTTATTATACAAAGGACACATGTTGGGACATTCATGGCAAACCTACTGACTGGAAACCATGAAGTCAGAGAGGAAATAATAGGAATGCCAACACAACAGAGATAACAGCGAGCAATTCTTCTCATCCCTTCACAACAGAACAAATGGAGATCCTTTGGAAGATGATGAACCCGCCGTCTACAAGTAAGGAAGTTGAATCCACGACATCAAATGCTACTGCTTTAACAACTCATCAAGGTAAATACTCTTTTTTGTTACATTCTGGTCTACAACAAGCCTGGATTATGGATATAGGGGCGTTAGACCACATGACCAATTCTAGTACAGGGTTTGTGAATTATAAACCATGTAGGAAGAATATTGGCATTACAGTGGCAGATGGTTCTGCTTCCAAAGTAGCAGGAAAAGGGGATGTGGAAGTAAATGGGTTAACACTAAAATCAGTTTTACATGTCCCAGATTTGAAGTGCAATTTGCTTTTGGTTAGCAAAGTTACTAAAGATTTGGATTGTGCAGTAATGTTTCTTCCCTCTTATTGTAAATTTCAGGATTTGTCATTGGAGAAGATGATTGGCACAGCTGAGGAGAGTAATGGTCTCTACTATTTTTCGGGTGCTAATTCTACTCCAGGACCGATGTCACCTACTGTTTTTTCTTCGTTTTCTGATTCTAGTATTGAACTCTAGCATAAAAGATTAAGACATTCTAGTTTTTCATATTTAAAATATTTGTACCCATATTTATTTGTTAATAAAAATCCTTCTTCACTTCATGTGATCATTGTGTTCTAGCAAAACAAACTCGAGCAACTTATCATCCTCACACATACAAACCATCCAAACCCTTTTATCTTATCCATAGTGATGTGTGGGGACTGTCTCGTGTGTCAAATTTAACTGGAGAACGTTGGTTCGTTACATTTGTTGATGATCACTCACGGGTATGTTGGGTTTATCTAATGCATGAAAAATCAGAAGTGTTCTCTATCTTCAAACAATTCCACAAACTCATCACAAATGTGTTCCAATCTCATATTCATATTCTTCAAACTCATAATAGGAAGGAGTATTTTCCACATGAATTTAATGAATATCTTAAAGAAATTGGAATATTTCATCAAAGTTCTTGTGTTGATACTACTCAACAGAATGGAGTTACAGAAAGAAAAAGCAGACACTTACTTGAAGTTGCTAGAGCAATTATGTTTGCTAGTCATGTACCACATTCTTTTTGGGGGGAAGCCATTCTCACATCTGTATATCTCATAAACAGAGTCCCAATCAGAGTCCTTAAACATCGAACTCCTCTAAATGAACTTCTTATTGTTTTTCCATCCACTAGGATTCTTAATTCTCTTCAACCTCGTGTCTTTGGTTGTGTCGTATTTGTTCATAACACTCAACCGAATCGAAATAAACTTGATCCACGTGCACTTAAGTGCATTTTTCTTGGTTATTCTTCCACACAAAAAGGATATAAATTTTTCCATCCACCCACTAAACGTATTTTTGTCTCATGTGATGTCACATTTGTAGAACATCAAACCTTTTATTCCCAAGTTTCTCTCCAAGGGGAAAACTATATCCAGGGAGAAAAACATTGGGATCCTTGTATGATATCTCTTCCATTTATTTCAAATTCACCTTTGGGTCAATCACAGTCCGAGTCTGTACCTTAAAGTCAATCTCAGTCCAAGTCTGTACAGCTAACAAATTTGAAAGACAGTGGTGACTTAGGCCAAGGGGGAGTGCCCAATTCTGCAAATCCGAAGCCAATCATGGTATATACTAGAAGGCCAAAAACTCCAAAGCCAAACCATGACTCTAAACCTATGGCAAGTCTTGAGATGGGTGACCAAGAGCTTGGAACAAGTCCAGAGATTGTTGATCAAGAGGAGGTTGAGACAGTCGATGAATACGAAGAAGAGGAAGAAAATGATCTAGGCCTGCCTATTGCAGTAAGAAAAGGGGTGAGATCTTGCACTAAGCATCCAATTTCAAGTTATCACACTCATTCCAAGTTGTCAGGAGAATTCAAAGCATTTATCTCAGAGGCTAACAAGACTCAAATTTTGAAAGATATTCATGAAGCCCTTCAAGATCCGGAGTGGAAAGCTACAGTGGTGGAAGAAATGAAGGCCCTAGTAGACAATGACACTTGGGAGTATGTGAAGCTACCAGAAGGGAGGAAGATTATATGTAGCAAGTGGATTTTCACAGTTAAGTATAGACTAGATGGGACTGTTGAGCGGTACAAAGCAAGGCTTGTTGCTCAAGGATTTACACAGACATATGGGATTGATTATGAACAAACTTTTGCTCCAGTTACAAAACTAAACACTATCAGGGTCTTATTGTCTATTGCAGCAAATTTGGACTAGAAGTTATATCAGTTGAATATCAAAAATGCTTTTTTAAATGGCACATTGGAAGAAGAGGTCTACATGAGGGCTCCACCTGGTTTTGAAGTTCAAGGAGATCCGAGCAAGGTATGTAGGTTAAAGAAATCTCTCTACGGCCTAAAGCAATCACCACGAGCATGGTTCACACGGTTTAGCACGGTCATGAAACAACTTGGCTACAAACAGGGACAAGCCGACCATGCCTTATTCATAAAAAAGGGTGAAACTGGTAAACATGCAATCCTCATAGTGTACGTAGATGATATGGTGGTTACAAGTGATGATGAAGAGGAGATTGCAAATCTTAAGAAAAGACTACAAACTGAGTTTAAGGTAAAGGATCTCGGGACTCTCAAGTACTTTCTTGGTATTGAGTTTGCGAGGAGTAAAGAGGGTATCTTTATTTCTCAAAGGAAGTACACACTTGATTTACTCAAAGAGACTGGGAAACTTGGGTGCAAGCCTGCTAACACACCATTAGAACGTCACTAGAAGCACCAAATATCTAAGGAGGACCCTCCAGCAAATAAGGAGAGCTATCAGCATTTAGTAGGGAAGTTAATTTATTTATCTCTTACTAGACCAGATATTGCCTTCAGTGTGAGTGTTGTAAGTCAATTTATGCATGCTCCTACAAAAAGGCATATGGAAGCAGCTAACCAAATCTTGAGATATCTATAAGGGAGCCCAAGAAAGGGTTTGTTATTCAGGAAAACTAGAACAAGAGATGTTATTGGATACTCAGATGCAGATTGGGCTAGTGCAGTGGAAGACAGCAAGTCAACATTAGGATACTGCACAAAAGTATGGGGAAATTTGGTAACTTGGAGAAGTAAAAAACAATCTGTGGTTGCTAGGAGTAGTGTTGAGGCTGAATACAGAGCAATAGCCCAAGGGACATAGGAATTAATCTGGATTAGAAGGTTATTGGAAGACCTGAATGTGCATTTATCTAGTCCTATGACTCTATTTAGTGACAGCAAGTCTGCAACAAGTGTGGTTCACAACCCAATGCAACATGACAGGATGAAACATGTGAGAATCGACAAAAATTTTATTAAGTCCGAGATCGAACATGGAACAATTGTTCTCTCTTATGTTCCCACCAAGTCTCAAGAAGCTGATGTTCTTACTAAAGCTCTACACAAGTCAAGATTTGATCACTGTATTTGCAAGCTGGGAATGATTGATATCTATTCATCAGCTTGAGGGGGAGTGTTGGATAGTTAGAATAAAATTCCACGATTATTGGGATTAATTAGGGGATATTAGTTTTCTAAATTAAGTCCTTTTCTATTTTTTTCCTGATTATGTGTTATCATATCAATCAGTTTATTAGGGTCTATTTTTGTGGAGAGTTTGTTTCCTAGAATAGGGGAATCATTAGTGTATTTTTTCTTTTAAATAGCACATAATATTGTAAATGATTTTACAGAATAAATAAGAATTATTTCTTTTCTCCTAAAGTTACTGGTTCAATAATATTTACATATTAATACAATATTTCCAAGCCACTGTTAGCATCGTCGATGTTGGTGATGATTGGATACGTCGTCGGTAAATTTTTTTATTATTTGAAAATACAATATTAACACATAAATATTGTATTTTTCAGTCACTGTTAGTACCGCACGAGGAAGGGAGAGGGATGGAGAAAATAATAAGGTAAAGGTGTTTTAAGGTTTTTGTTCTCAATTTCTAATGATGTGCTATTTAGTACACAATTTAAAAATATATAACATTATTTACTAATTCTTAACTCAAATATGTTATTTGGCTTCCTGAGCAATGCTGGGGCCTTTTTTAATATTGGGCTTTCTAGTTAGAAGAAAAATTAAAAAACTTGAAAAAATTAAAATACGTGCCTAAATTATTGTTATGAAATTAAAATCTAACATAATATTCAAAGTATCTTAAAAGTGTCCTTAATGATATAGTAATTATCTTAATGATATTACATATTGTACTATATAATTACATATAAATAATTTTAACGATATCATTATGAGACATTTGTAGAATTTTTACAAATTAGAGTCATATTTTAATTCAATAAATGTAATTGGGCTAATTGTCTCATTAACCCTTAAAACTTTAGTTAGAAGTAAAAAATATTCAATTAAATTTATTTTAAAGAAGAAAAGGCCCTTTTCTGAGAAATAACAGTTCAATAAAACTATTAAGATTTCTCAATTCACTAAATTGTTAATAATCTTATATAAGATACACATCCTAACTACTAGGTTGTTGTTTTCCTTTTGAGAATATCTTTTTAACACAGTTTATAATAAATCTAACTTTTATAGTAGATAATATGTTTTACATCATAATTTAGAACATCTTCAAAGTTCAAACAGTACTTTTTTATTACAGTTCTATATGATGATTTTAACTTCTCACATCTAAAAAAGTAACTCAAAAAATACTTGAAATTGCTTAAATATAACAATTAAGAAAAAAAAAATACCTTTGTCATCTCCTACCTCCTGTCTTTGGTCCACTCCTTTTGTCCCCAATCTTGCTGACGCAAAAGCTTGATGGAGTCGTCGATGACGGTCGCGATGAGGAGGGACTCGTGGCACTCGGACCAAGCAAGGTCGTGATGAGGAAGCACAACACATAGGGGCCAAAGTCCATCATCGGTGAGGAAACACAATCTATGGGGGAAAAGTTCGTCGTCAATAATTAGGAAATCTTTTTCATTTTGGCATCAAAGATTCAAAGCTTTTGGCATGATTTCCTCCTGTTATTTTCTACTATCCGATTTAAATCTAATGGTTCAAGTTATACCCCGTCAATGGGGAATTTTATTGTCTCCATCATAGAACTAGCCATGCATAAATACATACATACATACATACATACATGCTTACTTACAGTAACATTTTGTGGTAATGGTAATGGCTATACATGCAGAACTGACATACTTTTGCTATACATGCAGCCATTACCATACATGCATACAAATTTATTTATCTTAACTCTTTAAGATAAAAAATTATTGTGTTTACTTTGACATTTATAAGTTAACTAAGGTGGGCTCCCATCTACAAATGAGAAATTAACCAAAAGTACCAAATGTATCCTTTACAACGATTGGATTATTTACTTTATAATTAAGAGTATGTTTTTTAAGTAGAGTTTAATTCAAATTTAAAAGTTTAGTGACCAAAAAATTATAAAAATAAATTTATATAAAAATTAGTCGATTTTTTATTTATTTGAAATTTAAGCTTGAAATATGTGTATTTAAAAATTAAACATAGGGATATTTTAAGTCTTTAATAAAATTATTGTATATATTGTAAAAAAAAAAAACTATGGCGGATGTATAACGGATAAAAATTGTTCACAATTTTGAGTGGACAAATTTTTTAAAGGATTATTAGGCTTACAGGGGCATGGGCAAATTCTTCAAAGGGCCATGGGCCCTGCACCTCACCTCATCTTAGCTCCGCTCTCATGTGGTATATATGCTTAAAGATTCATATTACATATTACTAGTATCTTCCAATGAGTACTTTACAACTTCGAACTATGTTTGTGCCAAACAAAAACATGATTTATTTCTTTTTCTTCTATGATATACTACGGACCACGGTGAATATATTTACAGTGGATTGGGACTTGAAAGCTATAAAATCTATTTGCTTGTACAATCTCTTGTTGTTCTACTTCTTTTGAGCGCTTGTTGAAGTTCAATATGGTTAAATTAAACTCTCCTTCTCTTTCGATCTATTTAGCCGTATAGTTTCTTAACCTTCTTGTTCGTCCCATTTTCTAAAATTCCTTTCTGACAGAATAAGACTCTACCATTCTTTTTGGCCTTCGATCATCTTCCAAATTCTGTTTTTGCACTTTGGCTAAGTCACTTTCCGAGTCCGAGTCAAGAAAGATCCTGAAACGGTAGGAATCGTTGCTGTTTGTGGTTAGTTCTTTAAATTAGCTCGTCTGTTATTTATCTTTTCGTATCTTTCTTGATATAGTTTCTTGTCAATCTTGTTCGTCTTTAAGTTGCTTCTTTTCACTGATGAGAAATTCTGATCTTCTTCTCTGTTTTTGCTCTATCAAAGAAAGATGGATTCAAATATGGAAAGTCTTCCCCAGCTTCCCTTCGATTCAATCACCGAGATACTGAGTTGGTTGCCAGTAGAATCTTTGCTGAGATTCAAGCGCGTCTGCAGGCAATGGTATACTTTGATTCAAGACCCCTACTTCATTGCCATCCGCAGTAGTCGAGCCACTCCTGTGCTTCTGCCTTATACTCTCAACAATGTCGACGGGACATTTTATTCACCCCCGTCTTTCGCTGGATTAGTGTTGGAGAAAATCACAAGCGAAAAGTACCAAATCAGGAACCCGGCCACTCGTCAAGCACTCAATTTGCCTGATCCACGTCGTAACACCTTTTTGATGGGGGCTGCTTTTGATTCCCGGACTAGTGAGTGTAAATTGGTCGTCGGATATTACGTGAATAGGCAACCTTCAATGGAGTTAATTTGGGAGATATTTAGCGTTGGCAGAGACAAGCATTGGAGACCAGCCCTGAAACTCGGCCACAGTGAAGACCAAGAACAGCGGCAACCAGGAAGGTGGTTTACGGCGAAATCAGATTTGAGCCTTCATTGCCTTAGAATTCAGAGGGTTAGGGAAGGAGTTTGGGATTTAGAGGTTGTTTCTTTTGATATATGGACTGAGAGTTCTAATTCTTATACCTTCCCTCAAGGCGTTTTCTCATACTCTACAAGGGCTTTTTTGTTCTTCATGTGGGATAAATGTGTCTCTGTTGGTGATGCAAGAGATGAAGAGCTTCATGTCTTGGTAGTAAGCAAACACAAGGAGAAGTATACATGGAATGATAGCAAAATCGCTATTCTTTTGAGATTCTTGGAAGAGATTGGCTACGCCATCAATGGAAGACTTGTTTATGTGGAAGCTACATTTGATGATCTATGGCTTTACTATGATGATAATGTCACAGTTTGTTGCGACATGAAAACGGGGACAATTAAGAAAAGAATACTTCGCTATGGATATGAATTTCGCCCAAGTCGCGTGTTCTTGAGAGGAATGAGACCAGAAGATCAAAACCAAGTTTAAAGCTTGGATTCAAACATATATTTTAGTTACATATGATCAATATTTTTCTTTTCTTTTTCTTGATCAGGAGTTTTATATAGATTCTTGTTTACAATATACACTCTTATGCCTGTCAGTCTATGATTCGTATTTTTTTTATTGAGGGATGTTTGAGATTCATTTGAGCACTTTTTTAATAAAGTGCTTGGAAACTTCTATATTTTAAGGTTTTGGTGTATCTTTTATTGGAAAGCAAATGAAATTCTTGATTTTTTTTTTTATGTTATTGTTGTCCATAAATAATATTTGAGCAAATTTGTGTTTAAGAAGTGCTATGAACCAGCGAATTACAATTTTGTAAATGCTTATGGGTGATTAAGTTTTCTTCTCGTTGTCGTTTTGTAAATCTTTCTTGTCTTGGGTACCCAGTCTATTTTTTGTCGTTTTATATTTTATGTCTTTTACCTGTAGCTTTTGGTTTTTTGGTTGTATGTCGTTTTTTGATATATTATCATTCTCTTTGGCAATTGTCATTTCTATTGATATCTTTTTCTTTTAAACCTTTTCAAAATATCGCAAGTCTTTTTCTTTACAATTCTTATCTGGTATTTTCCGTCCTTTTTTCTATTTCTTGTTGTTTTCTAGAAGCATTTGAATCGTTCTCCAACTCGTTATATTTTATGTCATTTTTTTGTTTGTCGTAGTTTTAAAGTCCTCTTTCTTGTTAAGTTTCTTGAAACCTTTCGTGGCTGTCGTTTACGTGTCATACGTGGTTTTGTAGACACATGTTGTCGTTTTTTTTCTCATTGTTGTTGTTTTTGTTGGTTGCACTAATCGTTTTGAGGACGTTATGTTTCATTTCTGACAATTTTAGTACTTGTCGTTTTGAAAGTTCTTGCTGCATTTTTTATTGTTGCCGTTTTTGAGTTTCCATGATTTGTTGGTTGCTCGTGGTTTTCAATTTTTATGTTGTTTTCATTTATTTATGTAGTGTTATTTTTTTTTTCCTATTTTCTCTATTGTGTTCATGTCGTTTCATTGTGATTGTCGCATTTATTTTTCCATGTTTGGGATTAATAAATTAGAAATAAAAGATTGAGGACTAAAATCACATTTTTTATAAAAAGTTAAGGACTAACGTGGCAATTTATCCATTCATTTTGTCTTTTTTTCTTGTTCTTTCTGTCAACAAAGTTTATGAGGAACAAAATTAAAATAAAATTTTCAAATTCAAAGGATATCTTAGTAATTTCAAAAAACAAAAAGATAAAATAAAAAAATAATTAAAAGAATTTCATTTGCTTACCAATAAAAGATACACCAAAACCTTAAAATATAGAAGTTTCCAAGCACTTTATTAAAAAAGTGCTCAAATGAATCTCAAACATCCCTCAATAAAAAAAATACGAATCATAGACTGACAGGCATAAGAGTGTATATTGTAAACAAGAATCTATATAAAACTCCTGATCAAGAAAAAGAAAAGAAAAATATTGATCATATGTAACTAAAATATATGTTTGAATCCAAGCTTTAAACTTGGTTTTGATCTTCTGGTCTCATTCCTCTCAAGAACACGAGACTTGGGCAAAATTCATATCCATAGCGAAGTATTCTTTTCTTAATTCTCCCCGTTTTCATGTCGCAACAAACTGTGACATTATCATCATAGTAAAGCCATAGATCAGCTTCCACATAAACAAGTCTTCCATTGATGGCGTAGCCAATCTCTTCCAAGAATCTCAAAGGAATAGTCATTTTGCTATCATTCCATGCATGCTTCTCCTTGTGTTTTCTTACTACCAAGACATGAAGCTCTTCATCTCTTGCATCACCAACACAGACACATTTATCCCACGTGAAGAACAAAAAACCCCTTGTAGAGTATGAGAAGACGCCTTAAGGGAAGGTATAAGAATTAGAACTCTCAGTCCATATATCAGAAGAAACAACCTCTAAATCCCAAACTCCTTCCCTAACCCTCTGAATTCTAAGGCAATGAAGGCTCAAATCTGATTTCGCCGTAAACCACCTTCCTGGTTGCCGATGTTCTTGGTCTTCACTGAGGCCGAGTTTCAGGGCTGGCCTCCAATGCTCGTCTCTGCCAACGCTAAATATCTCCCAAATTAACTCCATTGAAGAATGCCTATTCATGTAATATCCGGCGACCAATTGACACTCACTAGTCCGGGAATCAAAAGCGGCCCCCATCAAAAAGGTGTTACGACGTGGATCAGGCAAATTGAGTGCTTGACTATTGGCCGGGTTCCTGATTTGGTACTTTTCGCTTGTGATTTTCTCCAACACTAATCCAGCGAAAGACTGGGGTGAATAAAATGTCCCGTCGACGTTGTTGAGAGTATAAGGCAGAAGCACAGGAGTGGCTCGACGACTGCGGATGGCAATGAAGTAGGGGTCTTGAATCAAAGTATACCATTGCCTGCAGACGCGCTTGAATCTCAGCAAAGATTCTACTGGCAACCAACTCAGTATCTCGGTGATTGAATCGAAGGAAAGCTGGGGAGGACTTTCCATATTTGAATCCATCTTTCTTTGATAGAGCAAAAACAGAGAAGAAGATCAGAATTTCTCATCAGTGAAAAGAAGCAACTTAAAGAAGGGCAAGATTGAAAAGAAACTAAATCAAGAAAGATATGAAAAGATAAACAAACAGACGAGCTAATTTAAAGAACGAACCACAAACAGCAACGATTCCTACCGTTTCCGGATCTTTCTTGACTCGGACTCGGAAAGAGACTTAGCCAAAGTGCAAAAACAGAATTTGGAAGATGATCGAAGGCCAAAAAGAATGGTAGAGTCTTATTCTGTCAGAAAGGAATTTTAGAAAATGAGATGAACAAGAAGGTTAAGAAACTATACGGCTAAATAGATCGAAAGAGAAGGAGAGTTTAATTTAACCATATTGAACTTCAAGAAGCGCTCCAAAGAAGTAGAACAACAAGAGATTGTACAAGCAAATAGATTATCTAGCTTTCTGCTCCGTTTGGTAAGAAGGAAAAAAAAAAAAAAAAAAGGAGAGAAGAGAAAGCTATGATAGGAAAAAAAACTTTAAGGAAATAAAAGATTTTAATTTTCTCTTTTCTTGTTTAGTATATGAAAGTCGAAAGAAATTATTTTATTTCTCTTATTTGATACTGCAAGAAAAACCAAAGAAATAAAAAAACTACTATTAATACAATTACTATTTTGTCTAAATATTATTAAGTTATTTTTTAAAAAAAATTGGTAACTTCACTTTCTTTACGTTGTTGTCAAACTTTTATCTCACAAAATCCATGCATATTCAAATAGATCAATTTTGATGATATCCACGTGCCACTTCTTCCATCAATTTTTTCTTTCCATTCTAATTTTTTTCTATCAAACACCCCATCATATTAATTTTTATCTCAAAATTCGTCCAACGTTTTCTCCCCTCTACTTTTCACTCGTACTGATCAGAACATTAGCGTAGGAAGAGATGAGCATTGGAGAGCCCTGAGCTTGCACCGCGGTGATGAAGAAAATGGGAAACCAGTAAGGTGGTGTTACCTCGAAACAGATCAGAGAATTCATTGTGTTAGACTCACGAAGGATGGACAAGATTTGGAAATAAAGGTTCTTTCTTTAGATATAAGGACGGAGAGTTTCAGAGCTAACACTTTGCCGAGAAGATCCTTCCCAGAGTCATCCGAGGCCTATTTGTTCTTGTGGGATGATTGCGTTTCTGTTGCTGATATAATAGATAAAGAGCCTCGCGTCTTGGTGCTGAAAAAGCGCAAGAATAGCAAAATCATTGTTCCTTTGAAATTCTGAGAAGAGAATGACTACGCAAAGGAGAATCTTCTTCCTGTGGAAGGTAGATCCGATGACTTGTGGTTTCGATTCAAAGAGAGAACAAATGTCTGCTGCAACGCGAAAATGGGGAGGATTAAGGAAATAAGCCTTCTGCCAACGATGAACATAAATCGACACGAATATCGACCAAGTCTCGTAGCTTTGCAAGGAATGAGACCAGCAAGCAATCAAAGGTAAAGATTGGGAGTCCAATTTATAGTTTCATGATTATATCCAGACATGCTTTTCTTTTATTTCTGTCTTTCTTTTTGTGAATTTTGTATAGATATTCTGCAAGTCTATGATTCTTTTTTTTTTTGGTTGAGGGGTCTTTAATTCATATTAGCACTTTTTAATAATGTGTTCAGAAACTTCTTGCTATATTCTGGCGTATCTTCCGTCAGCAAAACAAATAATTAAATTTCTTACTATATGCTAAGCATTAAATATTTGGTTGCATCTGATTTTAAGTGGTAAAGTTATAATTTTTAAAATGTGAATGAAGTGCCGATAGATTAATAGTTTGGACCTAAGCGTCCAAATTTTCAAAATAGGGTCTTAAGCACCAAAGATTTTGAAGTTTGAAGACTTATAACGCAAAAATGTCCTTAAAAATGTGTTTATTTATGTTAAATTTAAAAAAAAAAAAAGTTATACCATATTTTGAAAATAGGGTCTTAAGCACCAAAGATTTTAAAGTTTAAAAATAGGGTCTTAAGCACCAAATTTTCAAAATAGGGTCTTAAGGACCAAAGATTTTGAAGGTTGAAGACTTTTAACGCAAAAATGTCCTTAAAAATGTGTTTATTTATGTCAAATTAAAAAAAAAAGTTGTATCATATTATTTTAAGTTACATTACACTTAAATATATATGACATTTATAAAATATTTTTCAAAAGATAGTATTTATGAAAGTTTCTCAAAACTAAAACCCATTGTCTTCCCGTCCTCTTTATCCTCTCTGATGTATATAATAAAAATCTTACACATAAATCAAACCACAAGGAAAAAAAAAGGAAAAAAGAAAATTACGTAATCTAATAAAATAGGCAATTAAGCTTCCTCTGATGCCCAGTAGAAATTGATCAACAACTCATCGTCCAAACCTATGGTTATCGGAGGTAAGCAAAAAGATTATGTAGTTCTGTAAATAATGTAGATTGATTATCTCATCTAACAGCAGTTAATTAAAACGAATGTTGGCCATTTCATGAATAATAAAGTTTCCAACAACAACAACAACATGTTTTTTTTTTTTTTTTAAGGATAGATTTGCTGTTTTGGTTTTTTAAAACCCACTGTTATATTAAGACTAGTAGCTAGCGTGTTTAGCTATTCAATTCAAACTAAAACTTTTGTTTGCTATAATGTAAAATTTAATATGCTATAATATCAAAAAAAAAAAAAAAGACTACGATATAGAGCTCTCAATTGTTATAGTATTTGAACTAAAAGTTTTACTCAACTCATACTTCCTTAACACAATATTTTAAAAAGTAGGCTCATGGGGATTCACTTTGGAAACTAATAAATCTTTCTCCTTGATATATATTATGTTCTCTAAGAACCTAAATTATTTAGGACTTTTTTAAAACTTTATTTTTTCCAATTTTGAGACTTAGTATGTTAAAACTTCATTGCCCTCTACGCTATGGATTCCTATATTTTGTTAACATTTTAATACAAGATACTCAATAAATTCTACTAAAAATAAATCTGCTTACCCACCATTGACATGGCTTACCAGAAACATAAAAGTCCTGAAGTTTTTTTTTTTTTCATAAATCACATTTGTATATGTCTTCATAGCAAGAAAATATGAGATCACATCTTTTGAAAGACAAAAATTCCACAATTATTATATCATCGGATGTTCTTGAAGTTAAAGGATTAGAGACACTAACATCGGATTTTAACAACCTAACCATGTATGAAACTTACATTCTATAGAAAAAAAAAGAAGAAGCAAATATGTACCATTAAATATGATTATAAAAATTAACATTATAATATATTAAGGGGTAAAAAATAATTCAAATCTCTCAAGTATAGGGATGACAAGTTTGAGTAAAACGATATTATGCACCACAAAAGACTAAATTATATCTTCACACTGTACAAATTTCACCTCTTACGACACAAGTTATTGGTTCTCTTCTCTGCTAACACGTTACACAGATCTTTTATTTTGTTACGATTTCAGATGCATTTAAATATTATTTTCACTCTTAAATTTACTTTTTAGCCCTCCAACAAACCATTCCAATTACTTTGTTGTCCTCAAGTTGCTTTCAAAATTTGACAAAACAATCCTCCTACAAAACATTACATTCCATATAGCCCTTGCCTCAAAATATGTGAAAGTAACAAATCCTCTCGCCAAAACTGGCACCAGTAGGTCTCTTCATTTTGCCGTACACGCGCGTGTAGTGCACGCAAGTGCTGAATGACATTCCACGAAAAGTGTTGTGGAATTGTAAAAAAAGTCACTTGTAATATTCATTTATCAAATAAAAAAACTTTTAACATTTCGCCCCATCAACAAAATCGCTAAATTTATAGGCTGAATTAGACAGAATAGACATTTTGAGTAATTTTCTATAAATCAATAGGCATTTTGATTGGTTTTACAAAATCAAAAGGTGAAGTAAAATATGGTACATAATTTAGGGATATTTATGAAAATAATAATAATAATAATTATTATTATTTTTTAAGTTATGTTAAGCTTATTTGTTTGGATACACCTTAACAACGCTATTTTTCCCTACTTAGGAAAACTTTTGGGGGGGTGCCGCATAACACATCCACCGAGAGGGGAGGTTTTTACACGATTTCTTCTGAAAACATAATGTGAAATATCAAATTTTAATAAAACACATGGGTTTCCTCAAAAAAAAAAAAAGAAAAAACACATGACAGTGGTTGCCTAATTAGAAACTCCCGTTTTTGACATAGTGACAATGGAAAGACCATCAGAGCTATCGCCATACATAAAGCACAATCTGCAGTCAGTTATGCTCATCTTTTGTCGATTTAGTTCTCCAAGCACAATGCAATTTTTGCCTTGAATGCGACGCTAGGAGCAAACAAAGAGAATATTTAGCAGGTTACTCTTGGTCATGGCTTTGTGCCGACTGTTCTCTTTAACCACAACTGTTTGAGAACAATTCGAAAAATGAGAAGTGACTGTGTTTGTAATGTAAAACTTCATTGCTTTGCCTGCATTTTCTGCTTTAAATCTCCAAGAGCGCCATAAGGGCTCTTTTTCACCTCCTGATTGCTACAACTGCATCTGCTAGTGTTCAAATTTGCACCGCATTGGTAACACACACCTTTGCAGTTAGGATCACAAGTTGCGTTGATGTTAATCTCCAAATGCACCAAGTCTCTTATATGCTTGGAAATGTCTATTTCTTTTTGTCCACGAGAAAAATAGAGTCAATCCCCGAAATCAATGGAGGTATCAACATCTTCCTCGCCATCCTCACCAAGACCACTATAAGGTTTGCTCTTGTCTTCCCCGCAGATCGTTCCCAAGTTAATCATATCAGGTTCTTCCATGGGTTCCTCGGTTAGTAGTAGGGATGGCAATAAACGTGTTTGTGTCGACACGTTTACAGCACGACATATTTAACTTGAAACAAACACAACACGATTAATAAACGTGACAGAAATACAAACACGAACACGACACGCCTATGACACGGTAGCACCGCACGACATGATTAACACGGTTATTAAACGTGCCGTAACGGGTTGACACAATAACAATACGTATATGACACGTTTATGACCCAGTTAACTAAAAATTAAAAAAATAAAAAATTAAACAAAATTAAAAAAAACAATAAAGAAAATTAACAAAAACACAATATCTAATTAATACTAACCTACTACAAATATTTTAAATATTTTTATTTTTAAGTTTAAATATGTTATAAATAGACGGGTCGTGTCATGCCTATTGACATATTTACGACTTGTTTAATTAAGCGAGTTAAAGTGTGTTAAGCGTATTAGCACGAATCCAGCTCATTTATTTTCGTGTTATTCGTGCCAACTCATTTATGACCCAATTAAGAAACGTACAGTCTAAACTCGTTTATCTCGTGTTGTTTTTGTATCGTTTTATCGTGTCATATCCGAAATTGTCGGCCCTAGTTAGTGGCAAGGAGAAATCAGAAAAGATGCTTTCTGCAGCTGGTTCGCCACACCTTTAGTGAAGAATTACCATGACCAGATCACACAAACAAAATACAAAAGATCAGCATAACTTCAGAAATGATCAAGGCATACTAATTTATGCAATGAAATAGTAGCTCTTCAACCTCTTGGCATATCAACAGCATTCAGCTCCTCAACGCAACCAGAAAAGCAACTTTAAATAATCGACAAATTAGCTGATTTACTGGTCGTTGATTTAAAAAAAAAAAAGTGATCAGAATCCGCAAAGAAATTTAGCAAGAACGGAAATTTGTGAAATCAAATCCTAATGAGCTCAAAAAAAGTCTACCAAAACTTCTAAAATCTCCTCAAACCTCGAGCACTATGCAACAAGTCCAAGTGAAGTTCAGATCCTTTTGTACAGCATCCGAAAATTCCAAACCAATTTCAAAAACTGAATTCCAAAAAAAAAAATTCAAATCAATCCATACAGCAAATTAACAATTCAATCCGAACCTAGAACTCTAAAAAAAAAAAAAAAAAAACTTACCGTTCACAAAATATGGAGGAATGTTACGGAAATTTCTATGGAAATAAAGACAAAATAAGTGTTTTATGCTTGTTTTTAATTTAATTTTGACATAAAAAATTCATGTATTTTTTATTTAATTTTTATGTGTAGGTCATAGTATTTTGAATCATGATAAACTTTATATAATGAGACGACTAAATTTATAGGTAATAAAACTGAAGAATCGAAGAAGTGGAGAATTTTGTATTATTTCTTACTTCTTAACAATTGGGTTAACTTACAATTTGCTATGTAGGGAGAGGTAGTGGTAGAGATAAAGAGATATGTATCACAAGTTTAGAATTATATAGGAAACTATTCAAACTCTATGTCTAAGTATCAATATTATTTAAACCAAGAAGGTATTCCGAATACCTTTAAACCTCCTACAAGCTTTTTATGGGATTGATTTTTTTCATCTTGTATGAAATTATACATATAAAGTATTTGTATTATGTTCGCTTTTAACTATTTTACTTAATTTGAGATTATATGCTTAACATTTATCGAATTATGATCAACTTTTACAATTCAAATTTATCATATACTTAGTATTTTGGTTGAGAGTTGTTGCATATATGGAGCCAAATCAAGTAGACAACCCAACAAAAGGAAGGAAAAGGGAGAAAATCGCGTCCTCGAAGGCAGGGAGCAAGCGTCGCGGCTCTGGCAGAAGAGCGCCGCGGCGCTGGGGCGAAGGCGCCTAGGCGCCAGATGAAGAGCGCCTAGGCGCCAGGACAAGAGCGCCTAGGCGCTATGTGGAGAGCGCCTAGGCGCCAGGTGAATTGCGCCTAGGCGCTATGTGGAGAGCGCCTAGGCGCCAGGTGAATTGCGCCTAGGCGCTATGTGGCAAGCGCCTAGGCGCCAAGGGTTTTACGCCGAGGCGTCGAGTGGTGAGCGCCTAGGCGCCAGGTGAAGAGCGCCTAGGCGCCGCAGGGGAGAGCCGCAGCTCTCGAAACGAGCGCCGCGGCGCTTACGCGCTGTGCTGCGCGATGTTTTTTGAATCAGAGTCGAATTCAAAGGTCCCAAAAACGGGAAACCACTAGGGTTTCCCATTAGTTGCTATTTTCTCCTCCTTTGGTTATAAATAGACACAAGGTGGCTAGGGTTGGGTGTGTGAAAACTGTGTGTGAAAATTGTGAGTGGCATAATTTTGTGAGAGGCAAAATTCTTGAGAGTTCTATCTTTGAGAGAGAAAAAATTCTCATTGGGTGTTAGATAGAAGAGAGTTTTGGTAAGCACAATTTGTGAGTGTGTGAGAAACTGCTCTTGTAATCTGTAATCTCCTTCATCATAGTGAAATCTGCAAGCGGCAGAAACAGGACGTAGTCTCAAATTTGGACGAACCTGTATAAAAATTTGGTGTCTCTTTTTTCTTCTTTTCTCCTATTTATTTTCTGCAATTGTTCGCTCTTGCGATCCTTGGAATTAGGAGTCGCCTAATTTCCCAACAACTGGTATCAGAGCGGAGGTTTTGATTAAGAACGATGACTGGAGAAGAAGGTATGGCAGTCGGCATCACCAAATTTGATGGTTTAGATTTTTCCTATTGGAGGATGCAAGTAGAGGACTACCTATACAGCAGGAAACTGCACTTGCCCTTGCGTAATAAGCCCGAAGGCATGAAGGATGAGGAGTGGAGTCTCCTTGATAGACAGGTACTCGGTGTGATCCGTTTGACTTTGTCAAAAGAACGTTGCCCACAACGTTGCGAAGGAGACCACTACAGCAGGGATGATGAAGGCTCTGTCAGAGATGTATGAGAAGCCCTCAGCCAATAACAAGGTACATCTCATGAAGAAGCTCTTTAATTTAAAGATGTCTGAAGGTGCCTCGGTGGTAGAGCACCTGAACAGTTTCAACACCGTCCTAAGCCAATTGGTCTCGGTAGAGATTAAATTCGATGATGAGATCAATGCTCTAATCCTCTTGGCCTCGTTACCGAATAGCTGGGAACCCATGAGGGTGGCCATTACAAATTCGCTTGGGAATGCCAAATTAAAGTTTGTTGATGTCAGAAATTCTATTCTGGCGGAAGAAGTTCGCAGGAAGGACTCAGGAGAAGCCTCTTCATCGAACTCGGCCCTTAATGTTGATAATAGGGGCAGGAAACTTGACAGGCAATCCAACAGGGATAATGGCAGGAGAGGCAAGTCGAGGAATGGGAGAAGCAAGTCTAGGAATGGTAGGACTCTGGAGTGTTGGAATTGTGGTAAGACTGGCCACTTGAAAAAGAACTGCAGGGCTCCAAGGAAGAACGAAGACAAGAATAATGATGAAGCTAACGCTGCCACTGAAGAGCAACAGGATGCCTTAATCTTGTCTGTCGACAGTTCTTTTGATTCGTGGGTGATGGACTCAGGAGCATCATTCCACACCACAGTACACCGTCATGTCCTGGAGAACTACGTTGCTGGAAATCATGGTAAGGTTTATCTCGCTGATGGAGAACCTTTGGATATAGTTGGCATTGGAGATGTCAGTTTAAAAATGCCTAATGGGTCGGTATGGAAGATTCATAAGGTGAGACATGTTCCTAAACTAATGCGCAACTTGATTTCGGTGGGGCAACTGGATGATGAAGGACATAAAGTAACCTTCAATTGTGGAGGTTGGAAAGTCACAAAAGGAGCGATGGTTATTGCTCGGGGACGCAAGGCTGGAACTCTCTACATGAACTCTAGTTGCAGAGATACCCTAGCAGTTGCTGATTCTGCTGCCAATACTGAGCTATGGCATTATAGGCTCGGTCACATGAGTGAGAAGGGTATGAAGGTGCTTCACTGCAAAGGAAAACTGCCGGGTTTGAAAACTGTTGATCACAGTTTGTGTGAAGCCTGCATCTTTGGTAAACAGAAGAGAGTGAGTTTCTCAAAGATGGGTAGAGAGCCTAAGTCCAGGAGATTGGAGCTAGTTCACACAGATGTGTGGGGGCCTGCGCCGGTGACTTCTCTTGGTGGCGCAAACTACTATGTGACGTTCATTGATGACTCAAGCAGGAAGGTATGGGTTTACTTTCTGAAAAACAAATCTGATGTGTTCGATGCTTTCAAGAGATGGAAAGCCATGGTGGAGAACGAGACAGATTTGAAGGTAAAGTGCTTGCAGTCTGACAATGGGGGAGAGTACCTAGGTGAAGATTTCAGGCGATACTGTGCTGAGAATGGGATAAAGATGAGGAAGACCATTCCAGGGAAACCACAATAGAATGGGGTAGCTGAGAGGATGAACAGGACTTTAAACGAGCGTGCTAGGAGCATGAGGTTGCATGCAGGGCTGCCAAAGATGTTTTGGGCTGAGGCGATTAACACAGCCGCTCATCTGATCAACAGAAGTCCATCCACACCGCTGAAGTTCAAGCTACCGGAAGAAGTCTGGAGCCATAAACAGGTTGATCTCTCTTACTTGAGAGTGTTTGGTTGTGTTTCCTATGCACACATTGATTCTGCTGCTAGAAGTAAACTGGATGCCAAGTCAAAGAAGTGCTTTCTGGTTGGCTATGGCGGACTTGAGTTTGGTTATCGTCTCTGGGATGACCAAAGCCAGAAGATTATCAGGAGCAAGGATGTGATCTTCAACGAAGGTGTTCTGTACAAGGACAGAGACAGCACGGACTCCAGGGGTTCAGGTTCTGAAGATAAGAAGCCTGAGGTGATTCCATTGAAGGATCTGCCTGAAGTGGAGGTGCAAAATCCAGAGGTTGAAGACCAGGAAAACATAGCTCCAGAAGGAAACCAGAGGACTCCTGCCACACCAGTCAGGAGGTCTAGCAGGACAATTAGACCGCCGCAGAGATACTCCCCATCTCTGCATTACATCTTGTTGACCGATAAAGGTGAGCCAGAAAGCTATGATGAAGCTGTGGAGGCTGGAGATTCGGTCAAGTGGGAGTTAGCCATGAGGGATGAGATGGATTCCTTAATGTCCAATCAGACATGGCAACTGGTAAAGTTACCACAGGGTAAAAAGTCCTTGCACAATAAGTGGGTATACCGGATTAAAGATGAATCTGATGGCAGCAAACGGTATAAGGCAAGGTTGGTGGTAAAAGGCTTTCAGCAGAAAGAAGGCATCGACTTCAATGAGATTTTTTCTCCGGTGGTGAAGCTAACCACGATCAGGACGGTACTTGCGCTAGTGGCTAATGAGGAATTGTTCTTGGAACAGTTGGATGTGAAGACAGCTTTTCTCCATGGTGATTTGGAGGAAGAGATCTACATGAAGCAGCCACAAGGATTCGAAGTACCGGGTAAGGAGAACTTAGTGTGCAAACTTCAGAAGAGCTTGTATGGCCTCAAACAAGCTCCCAGGCAGTGGTACAAGAAGTTTGACGGGTTCATGTGCAGCAACGGTTTCCTGAGGTGTCAGGGAGATCACTGTTGTTATGTGAAGAATTTTGGTGATTCTTACATCATACTGTTGCTATATGTCGATGATATGCTAATAGCAGGAGGTTGCAAACAGGAGATTGACAAGCTGAAGAAGGAGTTGTCTAAGGAGTTTGCAATGAAGGATTTGGGTGCTGCAAAACAAATCCTTGGGATGAGAATAACGAGGAACTGCAACAGTCTAAAACTGTCACAGAAAGAATATGTTGAAAAGGTGCTGAGCAGATTCAACATGGGTAATGCGAAGCCTGTGAATACTCCTTTGGCCAGTCACTTCAAGTTATCAAAGGAGCAATCACCGACCACAGAGCAGGAACGAGACCACATGGCCAAGGTGCCATATGCTTCCGCTATAGGCAGTCTTATGTATGCCATGGTTTGTACCAGACCGGACATTGCACATGCAGTGGGAGTTGTGAGTAGGTACATGAGTAATCCAGGTAAACAGCATGCAGTGAAGTGGATTCTCAGATATCTGAGAGGTACTGCAGGTTTAGCATTGTGTTTCAAGAAGTCAGACTTGGGACTACAGGGCTATGTTGATGCTGATATGGCTGGAGACATTGATGGCAGGAAAAGTACCACCGGTTATGTCTACACTTTGGGTGGCACTGCAATTAGTTGGGTCTCGAAGCTGTAGAAGATAGTTGCACTCTCTACTACAGAAGCAGAGTATCTGGTAATGACAGAAGCGAGCAAGGAGATGATTTGGTTGCGGTCGTTTCTGGAAGAATTGGGTCACAAGCAGGAAAGGGGTGCATTACATAGTGACAGTCAGAGCGCCATTCATTTGGCAAAAAATCCCGCATTCCATGCTAGGACGAAGCATATACAATTGCGGTATCACTTCATCAGGTCGGCTTTGGAAGATGGAGTGTTGAAGTTAGAGAAGATTCTTGGGAGCCAGAATCCGGCAGATATGCTCACCAAGACGGTTCCGATCGAGAAACTGAAGTTGTGCGCAACTTCAGTTGGACTTCTCCATGAAGCATGAGAAGTCGTTGCCGCTGCAGTGGGAGACATGGTGATTGATTAGTCTCCAAGTGGGAGATTGTTGCATATATGGAGCCAAATCAAGTAGACAACCCAGCAAAAGGAAGGAAAAGGGAGAAAATCGCGTCCTCGAAGGCAGGGAGCAAGCGCCGCGGCTCTGGCAGAAGAGCGCCGCGGCGCTGGGGCGAAGGCGCCTAGGCGCCAGGACAAGAGCGCCTAGGCGCTATGTGGAGAGCGCCTAGGCGCCAGGTGAATTGCGCCTAGGCGCTATGTGGCAAGCGCCTAGGCGCCAAGGGTTTTACGCCGAGGCGTCGAGTGGTGAGCGCCTAGGCGCCAGGTGAAGAGCGCCTAGGCGCCGCAGGGGAGCGCCGCAGCGCTCGAAACGAGCGCCGCAGGGGAGCGCCGCAGCGCTCGAAACGAGCGCCGCGGCGCTGATGCGCTGTGCTGCGCGATGTTTTTTGAATCAGAGTCGAATTCAAAGGTCCCAAAAACGGGAAACCACTAGGGTTTCCTATTAGTTGCTATTTTCTCCTCCTTTGGTTATAAATAGACACAATGTGGCTACGGTTGGGTGTGTGAAAACTGTGTGTGAAAATTGTGAGTGGCATAATTTTGTGAGAGGCAAAATTCTTGAGAGCTCTATCCTTGAGAGAGAAAAAATTCCCATTGGGTGTTAGATAGAAGAGAGTTTTGGTAAGCACAATTTGTGAGTGTGTGAGAAACTGCTCTTGTAATCTGTAATCTCCTTCATCATAGTGAAATCTGCAAGCGGCAGAAACATGACGTAGTCGCAAATTTGGACGAACCTGTATAAAAATTTGGTGTCTCTAATTTCTTCTTTTCTCCTATTTATTTTCTGCAATTGTTCGTTCTTGCGATCCTTGGAATTAGGAGTCGCCTAATTTCTCAACAAGAGTTTCATCTAAATTATGTATTATTAACAATTTTAGAATTTTTAAAGTCTCCTTTAAAAATAAAGTATTTTAAAACGACTTTCTGTATTTTACGTCAATTTCCAATGATATAGATATTTTCGTAGATATTTTTATAAAATTTAAGTACCAATATATTCATGAATATCAATATTTTCATCCTAGCCTCAAATTTGGTTTTCAATATTGTTGTTATCAAAAGTCTTTGTGTTTTTAAAAAAGGATAATTAGAATTGTTAGTCTCTGAATTATGAAAATAATGCCACTTTAGTTCTTAAACGTTTTTCTTAACGTCTTACTTTCTTGAACTTTTTTCTTAAAATCTTACTCGATGAACTTTGAAGGCAATTTGCAAATGATTTTTAAAATTTAGCTTATATCTATGTTCCAATCACATAGTAATTATAGTTTTTATAAAAAAATAGTTAACATTAAAAGTGAAATGTTTTACTTTTTAAGCTTTTTAACGGCAACAAAGAAGATATTTCGCATTTAATATGTCATCTTTTTCCTTCTTTTTTTTTTTTGGTTACATTTAAATCGTACTCTACAGGCAACCACATGAGGAGAAAACAGAGAGAGTAATCAAATCCAAGCTTTCTAACAGGTCTAAAACATGTTAACAGAATTCTTGCACGGACAGAAGACAGAACTAAATAGCCAATAACTAATTACACACTAATTAGCTAGAATTTGCATGAGAAACAACAAAACTTGGCAGCTCTAAATACAAGATCAAACATAGTTGTGGAAAACGTTTCAGGAACTGTAACTGAACCTATACCGAAACGGAACGAAACGCTACCTTATTGACAAAACCAAAAACAAATGGACAAAAAATACTTGCCTCCAAAAGCTAAACTAATCAAGTGGAGAATATAAATAAATAATAAATGAATAAAAGAGTTCATTTCAATCATCAAGGCCAAAACCTTTAGGCTTCCACTTCACCATTCTTGGGGTCTTTAGTTCCATTCGCGACCGGTGCTGCTGCTGATTGTTGTTCTTTCCCATTGTTGCTGTTCTTGGTTACTTTTGTATCACAAGACTTTGCCTTTTGTTTAAAGCCGAACCTCCTGAAGAGCATATTCCAACTTCCTTTTGTCTTAACCAACTTCTCAAGCTCTCCTTTCATGCTCAAACACTCTTTCTCGAGCTCAGACACCCTCTCCCTCACGTTGTCCACTGCCACGATCTGATTCCTCCTGGTGCCACCCTGGTTGGGTACGTCGGTTCTCGTGAGTGCGAGATTCCCGCTGTGGTTTTGCAAGTTCTCGAGGTTGTCAGAGACAAAGAACCAACCGGCAACTGAGGTTCGGAGCCTGAGCTGTTCGAAGAATAGAACTTGGACAATGACGCGGAGTGGTAGCCTTTCGTTCTGTGCTGCGTGTGTGCTGGCTTCCAATGAGAGCTTCTGGCAGTTCATGAGCCTGCAGATTTGTTCCCTCTCGGAGTCTGTTACCCAGGGATGGGCCTGAAATTGAGAAACGTATTAACCATTTTAAAAGGTAGAAATAGACAAATAGAAATCTTGAATTTTCTTGAGAACAGAGAATACATCAGTAGTTTCTTCCGATGATTACAACTAAGTAAACATGTTTTTAATTGATCACAAGATGTTTTGTTTATGAAAACGAGTACCAAAGCAAAGACATTATTTTCCAGACAACTAAAAGCCAATTCATTCAGAAGCCTACCTTAAATGCTTTGCAGAATGAGGATATTTCCTTATCATGTTATATCCAGATTTAGTGAGTCTTCTAACATTAGCAAGTTTCCTTAAATTATAAATCATTTCAGAATCATTATACACAGACCAAATGAAATCACAAATTTTAAAAACTTCGGTAATTGGCAGAATGAAAATCTTTTTCTGAGGAAGAAGTGAAGGTGTTTTAACGCTAGAATACAGTATTCCACTCTAACTTATTATCACATAGCAATAAAAATACATTGGAGACTGCAGTAACTAAATCAAGAATTTTGGGTCATGATAAGCAATTTGTAAAATAAATCAGTTTAGAAATAATTTTTGGTGCCTAACTTACCTTGAGGTATATGTCAATGGAGCGATAAATTCCATCGTCCAAGGGCCTGGCGTATTCAGGGATAACAACAGCCAGTGACTGAAATTTGGGCAACTTCAGGTTAGGATCGGGTGCCACCTCAGCAAGAAACCCATCTATCAGATTAGCCACCATGGTAATTGGGGTAAGCGAATGGGAACCTCCAATCAGCTGCCCCTCATCCACCACAGAATTTGAAGAGGAGTCACTCACATCACGATCCACTACCATGAAGTGATCAAGAATCCGCTGAACACAATCAACATCGTAAAGAGTCTCCATCGAGTACCCTGTGCTTGGTATGAGAAGATCTTCGACGGCCGCTTGATCCAACTGAGCCCCGACTCGTTTTTCTAAATTGTCTCGGCACGAAGGGCTAGCATGCAAGACTATTGATGTCCTTAAAAGCCTAAGCAGGAAATTGGTTGGGGTTACACCCTTTTGAGCAGGTAGAAGTTCCACTATCTGTTCAAGCAGAATCCGCTGATCTGCATTATGTGGAGGAGACATAGTTGATCCAAAGGCAGCACGATCTCCATTCTCGAAGCTTGATTCTCTACCTAACAAGCAAAGATGCTTCTTTGTGTAGTGGATTACGGAACCGGAAATCTTTTCTGGTTTCAAGCCTCTTGATTCAAGAGCTAGAATCAGACGTTTGTATAGAGGTAATGTTAGGAGTGACACATCTTCATACCACCAATCCTCACCGAATGGTTGCGGTTTTGTTGTGCATATTCCGTTCCAAAATATACTGCTTTCTGGGCTCTGCACCGTGCTGCGCCCTCCCGACACAGGCCAGCTGAACAAACTCGGATCTGCACAAGCTTTCATTGCCAATGAGTTAAGACATCTTGAGACAATATGGAGGTCTTCTGCATGTGAAAAGACTTCTTCACAGGTTTCGAGCACTTTGAGTGAGTCAGTCCAATTGCCAAAGATCTCATTTAGGAAGCTCTCCGTTTGTATGATGAGATTCCCCTCTCCATAGTCTTCACTCATCTGAAGATATTCTGCCCCACATCTGACACTAACGATATTTAATGCATTGAGTTCAATTTTAACACCGTAACAGAACTTGGCTATGACCAAAAAGGCTTTGGCTCCACCAGGAATGTCATGAAGTTGCAAAGTACATTTATTCTCCTCATTCACAGAAAATTCTGCAATAAGGTTTTCTAACAATCCACTTCTGGAGAGCAGCGGGAACTGACAGAAGGAAAAGTGAAAAAGTTCAATAAATATTCAGTATTTAAGAGGGAAAGGAAATCATGAAGGTAAAAAGACTTTTTCCCTCTTTCTGCTGCAACCTGAGGCAAGGGAGGCCAAGCAATAAATATAATAACATCAAAATTGCTTCAGAACCTAAGCAAGAAAGTATTTTTTTTCCACCAGAAAAAATAGACGAGGGACGGATTATTGAAAATTCTACTCTTATTCTACAAATTAATCATTTCCAAATCATCCAAAACAAAAATTCAGAGTTATATGCCTTCTAATCACGGTGTCTATATATCTCTTATTTTTTTTCCCCAACATTTCAAATAACATCATAATTTTTTAGTTTACTGAATCTCCCGAGATTAAGATAAAAATTGACCTTGTGAAGATGGAAGGAGATTTCTCCAACTTCAACAATGACATCACTAGGAAGTCCAGTTGAGCAAAACCTGCAAAAGAGCATGTAAAATGTTGTCTCAAAAGAAAAAGGTGATGAGATCAAACTTTTAAAGTGAAAAAGCTTCCAACTAATATGACGAAAAGTAGTTACAAAAAGTGGAGAAAAAATAAAAACTATTTATGCAAAACAGGATAAGTTATATGAGCTCATTCAAAGTACTCAGTGTCCTCAAACTCCAATCATTCCAAGTAAGTTCAATACTGTCAATGGCATACAACGATAGTGATCATCAAACAGAAAATTCAACATTAAAGCAATGAAACTGTCATTGGCATATAACGATAGCGATCATAAAACAGAAAATTCAACATGAAAGCAATGAAAAGAATCATATATTTTCGTATAAAAGAAGGAAAATAAAAACTACCCAGTATTTTTTTTTTTTTTTTTGTCCACCAAAACAAAAGCCCAGATGGTAACAATCTCAAAAATGCAGATCCAAAATTATGACAACCCATTAGTCAAAACCAATCCACAAACAGGTACAAATGAAGAAATCATGGCGATGATGAAAACATACCAGGATTGTCCATCGAGGTGAAAGACTTCTGGTTTAGACCCCAGCTTCATGCTCGCCATTTCAACTCTCGATCAATGGACTACTCTTCTTATTTTCTTCTTCTTATTATAATTATATATATATGTATTAAAACAAGAAAGAGAAAACGACAAAGAAACAGCGTAAATGACGAAAAAAGGGAAATGGGTTTTGGTTTTCTGACTCCAAAAATCTCCTTTTTTCAGCTGAAGGAGTTTATGGGGTGGGAAAAAGGGTAGAGATCGTCCCGAGTCCAAAGGGCAAAATCTAGGAGAAGAACTCGGTTTCTGCTGTTGCACCACAAAGACAGTGTTTTGGGGACATTATTATTATTATTATTATTATCATCATCATCATCATCATCATCTTCTTATCAAATCTGTTTCTTTCTCAAGTTGGAAGTACGTGAAACATCTGTAATAGAGTACTTATTTAATGCCTAGCCATTGACATTCTTATTCTACACGTGTATTTTTTAAGGTTATAAAGATTTCCCCTTTTTTTTTTGGCTTAACAAATTAAAGATATTTTTTATTTATTGTTTGATATTAGACTCGTTCTGGTACTATATGATGATGTGGACAGAATGTAGATGCGGTAAGTGATGAAATTCTCGCCTTTCTTGTTACGATATTTGATAGTGTTTTTTTTTTTTTTTTCATGTTATCTATAAGGAAGGAAAAAAAATCATGGGAAAAGCTACCTGGCAACGCCATTCGACAATTACTGTAAAATAAAATAAAAAGCCACGCTATTCAGGGAGAAATAAGGAAATAGCATATCTTTTAGAGGATTAAAAATTAATAGCATATCTTATAAGACGTAAAACTTAATAGCATGTTTAAATGCACAATTTTTAAAAATCTGATTATACCTTCTCTCCCTCCACATGGAAATGCCTTGCCGTCGTGGGGAAAGATGATCCACTTAGGCCATCGGACCTACTCCTCTTCAATCCGACGCAGTTGATGGGGATCTAAATAACCTTCAGTGCGCTAACGACCTTACCACCGCTAGGCGAACCCAAACTTCTCTCACTCTCAACGTATAGAGAGGACATGGCTGGAAATTGCTCCATGATTTTACTTAGCAACATCGCCGCCGGTTGTAGTGGATCCGGGAATCTGACACAACCGGCAACGGTGCTGCTGAGTAAAACTATAGAGCAATTTCCAAAGCTGTTCGATTCCAAAGCCGACCATTCTTCAATAGTCATTGGAGCAATTTCCAGCCATGTCCTCTCTATTGGCCAAAAGTGAGACAAGTTTTGATCCACCTCGTAGTGGCGAGTCATTGGCGTCTTCAAAGGTTGTTTAGATCCCCGTCAACTTCATCGGATTGGAGAGGAGTAGGTCCGATGGCCTGAGTGGATCATGTTCCTCGGCAACGTCAAGGCATTCTGATGGGGGAAAGAGACAGGTAATAGGGGTATAATTGGATTTTTAAAAGTTATGTAAACATGCTATTAATTTTTAATCCCTTTTTAAGATATGCTATTTTCTTATTCCTCCCCTTCAAAAAAAAAAAAAAAAGTCAACGTCACTAAAAAGATGAATTGTTCAATTATAGAAAAGTAATTGGATCAATCGTGCAATCTGAATAAAATAAAGAGAAAATTACATTTGCTTAGTGGGTGTTCTTTGTAACTCCAGATTGTACTTTATTTACCATACCAAGCATATTACAGGCCAAAGCTTTTATTTGGAGATTGACTAATGAAAAGAACAATCCAATTAAAAAAATCATTTTCATCCCACAAGGTTAAAACCCCGTAACTTATAAAACAATAGATCTTGGTTCAATATATAGTGTATTTACCAAATTAAATTAAGGCCTATTGCTTAGTGAGTAACGAGATTTTAATGCCATGAGAATATATAAAAGTGTTCTTTAACAAAATAGCAAGCTAAGGAATGTCAATCCACGCTGGGTACGAGACTCAATATGTAAAAGCTTCCTTATACATTAAGTACTTGTTTGGTATTGTCTATGTTTTTCATTTTTGTTCTTGTAATCAAAATGACAGGCAGAGGTTGTCCAGAAATCATTGTTTTGGTTCTTCACCTTTTGTTTTTGTTTAAAGAAACGAAAAAAACATAAATGATAGCAAACATGCTCTAAAATAAGATTCTTTTAGGGTGCGTTGGTCATATGTAGTTCTACTCTTTGGTTATAGTTGTGAGATGTCTAATACGTCTGTTGTTGATCTCTGTGTTGGTTTTGTTAGAATAGATGCCCTTAAAACATATGATGTTTGTAAATAACATATTAATAAATAAATAATGTGAATTTATTAATCAAATTTGGGTGTATGTATTTTGGATACTTTATTAATATCATTAAAAAATTTTATAATTATCTATGTGGCCTTAAATATTGTATATAAGCATTATATATAAAAGGAAAATAATTAAAATAGTTAGTTACATATAATTAATTATTCAATTAAATTATTGAAATGTTTAATTGAACGTTACTAGTACAAGTCATTGCCATTGAGAATGGAACTGTCTTATCCGAATTGTTAATGTAGTGAGTCATTAAATGAGTGCATAATATATAATGAGATTATGTAAGTCCAGGACATGATGTGATATAAATAACTAATAATGTCTATTAAATATAGCAAGTTCTAATCACATCGACTTATGGACATATATAATATATATAAGACGATCTTAATCTTGAATTATTAGTATATTCATGTTTATGGATTTATTTCTTTTGATTTGCTCATACGAAATTGAGAATCTAATCTTATTCCTTGTATCTTAGAGGCATAATGAAGTAAGTATCTAAGAATGTTAATATTACAAGATGAAATCCATTCATTCTCTAACGAGAAACAGATAAATAATTCTCTTGAGCAATTATTTGGGGATTGAATAATAAGAGAGCCCAATTTGTGATTAAGTTCATGAATTTATTAGTCATTAGAGGATCAATGGCTTAAGGATAAAGAAGTAATTACAGAGGTGATTTTATTTAGCTTTAATTATGAATTATTTATGGAGGATATTGACTTATTAAATGGACAATTCTAAGAAATAAGTAATTAAATATATATAATTTCAAGAGTGCAATTCCATGAATTTAGAGGAGCTACATTGAAATTAATAAAAGTATAATATATTAATTAAAGAGTTTAATTGATATATTAGTTTTATTGAAACTTGAAACTATGGGTCCATTAGTCCGCCGCCATCCTTGTAAACACTGTTAGACAAGTGGAATTTATAGTTTAATAATTAATTATGAATTAATTTATATTTATTAAAAAATCTAATTATCTAATAATTAATTTTGGAGGACACAGCGGGTAAGTCCCACTGTGTAGGTGGCGCACACAATGGGAGGATCCCACTATGTGTGTGGCGCCATCATCATTAAGGAAAAGTCCCTTGTGTACATTAAAACTTGTTTATAATGTTTCCATGTTTAGTATTTCCTATTTTGAATAAATGCGATTTAATTTAAATATAGAAAGTTGAATATGGAGACATATGAGATTGGATAACGAGCAGATTTCTCTTCCTTGCTCGTGAGATTGACACCACACACAAATAAGGTAGGTAGCGCCTATAACAGTAAAAGGAAAAAAAATTATCTTTTATTTAATTAAATATTTGATATCAAAATTAAAATAAAAGAAACTTTCGTAATTAATTACCTCTTACATTATCTATATATAGAGGCCTTCTCTATTCATTAGAGAGATACTTGTGAGTCTTAGTGAGACCAAGAGAACTTTGCCAAATTACCCTTACATAGGCATGTAAGAGAAAAAGAAAAAGAAGAAGTGTTCTTCCATTCCAAAGTCCTCGAGTGATTTTTAAAAACCATATTCCTTTTACGCCCATATGTCAAGGACTAGGCAAGGAATACGTTGGTTTCATCTCATGGAGAACGTCCCTTTGCTATTTGATCAATTCCAGTTCATCTCCAATCACTCCGATAAGTCAAGTATTATATATATTTATTTATGCTTTAAATTAATATAATATATAGCGTTTTACAAAAGTTTTGAGAAAATTTTTTGTTGTACACAATCTACACCACTACCATGTTTCCACTGTATTTTATGAAAAATATTTTCCAAAACCAACAGGTTTGAACATGGTATTGAATGTGGTTTCATATTATTGTAGAAGCTTTCTCTTTAATACCTTTTCTTTTCTTTTTTCTTTTTTCTTTTTTCTTTTTTCTTTTTTCCTTTCAAGATCAAATTAAGGCAGGAGTTCTCTACGTCACGAGGCTTGTATATGTCATTGGGTCAGTCTCATATCTATTGAACTCTCCTTTGCCTAAATTTGCTCATGGAACCAAAAGTCGACAGACTCTTTCTTTAGAAGCTTCCTCTCTTATACTACCATCACGACATTATCGACGACAGATTCTCTCTTTAGAAGCTTCCTCTCCTATACTACCATCACGACATTATCGCCGAGGACATCACCATCATCACTTCTAGCACTGCACTCTGCTCAAATCTAAATGACTATGGCCTTTTTAAATCATCATTATATGAATTCACAACGATCACGACCAAATTTAGAACTACAAGTTCGATTCGACGTGGTACAACAACATATAAGATCTCACCCTCTATGGTGTGCAAAGCCTACGCTGACAACATACTCATCACCAAGTAGAACATACAATCACAAATCAACCTACTGCTCCCTGATTTGCTCTTTCTTGGAACCAACTGATCCAGGCATAAGTTCATATATGTGTCATGGCCCTCGCTGTTGTAAATTAACGCCTTATAGTTTTGATGGAGGGTGAAAGAAGAAGAAAAAGGCCATTTTTTAAATAAATGTTTTAGATATATTTAGAGTTATTTCGGTCTTTGAGTAGGAGGAGGAGATATTTTTTTTTTTTTTTTGGTTTGAATAAATGTTTTAGATTTATTTAGGGTTATTTCATTTTTTCAAAGTAAACTAAAGTCATATGAGGATAGATGACTCAAACCTGTCTAAAATTATATGTTCCCTAGGGACGCTAAAAATGTTCCGAAGGGACATGCAGAAATGTTCCCTAGGGACGCTAAAAATGTTCCGAAGGGACATGCAGAAATGTTCCCTAGGGACGCTAAAAATGTTCCGGAGGGACATGTGGATGGGACATATGACATGTACTGGAGGAACGCGAAAAATGTCCCAGAGGAACATGCAGACATGTCCTGGTGGAATAGTCGGATATATTCTCGAAGGATGCAAAAACATGTCCTTCAAGGACATGTAGACATATCCTCAAGGAACACAAAAATGTCCTGGAAGAACATGTGGACATGTCTCCGTGGGACATGCTCCAAGTGTTTGGCATAAAAACTTTTAATCTATTATGACATAAATAAACATTGAGTTTTAAAAAGTGACATTTATGTGAATTGTCTTTATTTTTAGGGAGAATGAGGGGTATGTCAGATTTTTGAAACTTTAATGTCAGGTTTTGAAAATATTTATAACAAATATCAATAAAAAGAAAATTTACCAGTACAAAACTTTGTTATTCATAGTAAATAAATAAGTAAAAACTATTTTTACCGAGTAAATTTTTTTTACTGACATTTATTATAAATATTTTCAAAACCCGACATTTACTTCAATTAGTTTTAAAAAGTGACATTTGTTACAATTTTTGTTATTTTTATTCCATCACCTAATTCCCTCTTTCTGCCAAAAATATTAGGGTTTGACATATGGTCTTTTTTTATTTGTAGATTTAAAATATGTATATAGTTTATGAATATTTTTATATGTCCCAATACATAAAAATATAGACATTAATGACCTTAATAATGATATTGTTAGTTTTAATTTTTTTACGAATGTTGATAATATGCATATTTAAGATTTCAAATGCAATATGATATCATTATTCTTTTAAAAAATTCACTAGAATTAGGGCGTTTGTTGCTTAAATTCAAATTGATATCCAAAATAACGATTTTAAAATTCCCTAATTCAAAAGATGGAATTTTTTACTGACAAATTGCAATCATGATTTTACTTTCAAGTTGAAATTAGGGTGTTGTAATAAATTAATGATATCGTATTTACTAAGACTTTTTGTATATTTTACATGTTATATAATTGATATATCATAAAGTTAATGATATGTAATGATAATGATACATAATGAAATTCATTTTTTAAGACTTCAAGTGATAATGATATTTTCTTTTTTTTTTAGTGATATGTAATTAAATTAATGATATAGTATTTATTAAGTCTTTTTGTATGTCTTATAGGCTATATAATTGATATATCATTAGTTAATGATACGTTATGATACTTAATGACATTCATGTTTTAAGACTTCAAGTGATAATGATACTTTCTATTTTGGTTGCACTAACGTTAATGATTAGTAATACAAACAATATCACATCAAGTTAATGATAACCATTTTTTATTGCTTTTTGTATTTTTTTAAACAATATTGTAAGTAAATTAATGACACTAATAACTTTTTTTAAGTTACATTTTAATTAATTAATGTTTGTATTTTTCTAATATCATTTTTTCCAACGACTTAACCATAAGAAAAATAAAGAGATTCGTTAAAAAAATAAATACATAATAAAATCTACTTAAAAGATATTTTTAGATTCGTAATGTATATAAAATGAAAATATATTTTAATTCATTTAAAAAAAGTCACCTTTGTAACTTTTACAAAATGTTATTCCATGCCGTTTGCCTAAAGAAAAAATTACAATATGTGTCCAAATTATTATTATGAAACTAAAATCTAACACAATTTTTAAAATATCTTAAAAATGTCCTTAATGATATAGTAATTATCTTAATAATATTACATATTATGCTATATAATTACATATAAATAATTTTAATGATATCATTACGAGATATTTGTAAAATTTTTATAAATTAAAGTTATATTTTAATTCAATAAACCTAATTGGGCCGTTTCATTAACCCAAGCCTAAATGGTGTTAGGCCCAAAATCTAATAAGCCCAGTAACCCTTTGGCAACACGACGGAGGTCTACATGCCACTTCTGTCAAACTCTGAGATTTCAATTGGCTTTCTGGCGAAAGAATCAGAGAGAAGCCATGGCAGCTGAGCTTAGAATTGGCGTAACAGCCCTAATCCTAGCCCTACTCTTCTCGATCTCCTCCCATTTTTCTTTAATCGCCGCTTCGTCTTCCTCTCAGGACATCCAGATCCTCAACGCCGAGCGCAGAGTGAGCATACTTTATCACCACTCGATTTTCGCTTCGCCAAAAAAATTTTTCAAAAAAAAAATACAATTTTTAGAACCTAATTTGTTTATCCGAGGAGGTACTTCGATCTCCATTTGTTGCTTGTGAATTCCTGATCTTTGAGCTTTTTGACTGATCAATGTTTTTGCAGATTGACTTGACTTCTCACATTATCAAAGTCTTCTTAACGTTAAAGGTACGCTTTTTTCTCGTATTGTTCGGTTCAAATCCCTTAATCTACCTGCTTTTTATGGATTAATATCAGTTTATGAAAACAAATGTTTTGTTGATTTGATTTTCGTGCAATGTTTTGGCAAGTCGGAATATTACAAGGGTTTGGTATTGCTGATTTTACGTACTGATCTTAATAAAGGGCCTATAAATTTGAGCAATAATATGGATTATAATGGTGATTATCATATCTCTCTTAAACTACTCATGAATTCCTATGCTAAACCCCAATTAGCCTAATAGTTTTGACATGGAAATTTCTGGCTGGTTAAAAGATCTGTACATTAGGAGTACCGCTGGTGACAATATGTAGCATTCTTCTACATTAGGAGGCTTGCTACTTGAACTTTTTACCTTGGGTTGAAGTCTTATTTTTTGCCAGTTTCCTGTTGCCGCAATTCATTAGAAATTCTGTAAAATGCATTAAACGCTTGGACAAAATTTGCTTGGTGGTTGAATGTAAAAATTTTGCAAAATCCTTATTTGACCAATGGCTATCCTTCAGATTGAAAATACTGGTGAATCTCCTGCTTCGGAAGTGGTTCTTGCATTTCCGCCAACTGAGGTCGATCGTTTAGCGCTTGTTAAAGCAGCGGTGACTGCTGGAAAACGAAAAAAGAAGACGTATCTGCCTCTTGATGTGAAACCAACTGAACTACCCAAGGGGCCAAATGGGGCCAAATTTTTCAGTATATCTTTGCTCAGTCCATTAAGCAAAGGTGAAACTGCAACATTAGAAGTGCTATATGTGTTGACTCACTCACTTGAGCCTTTCCCAGCAGAGATAAGCCAATCGGAGTCCCAGTTGGTCTACTATCGTGATAGTGCATTAATATTGTCACCCTATTACATCAAGCAACAGACAACTTTTTTTAGGACGCCTACCAATAAGGTGGAATCATTCACCCGAGTGGAATCCACTAATCGTGCTGGTACAGAGCTAAAGTATGGGCCATACAGTGATCATGCACCCTATTCGTTTTCTCCCATCATTGTCCATTTTGAGAATAACAATCCATTTGCTGTTGTTGAGGAGCTTGTACGTGAAGTGGAAATATCTCATTGGGGCAGCCTTCAGATCACTGAGCATTATAAGCTGGCTCATGCTGGTGCTCGGCACAAAGGTGTTTTCTCAAGGTAAGTTTGTGTTTCTTCATGATTGATATCTTTGTTTTGTTTCTTCATCTTTTGATTCATTGGAAAAATGATGCAAATTCGGTTTTGGGCCATTCTAAAATTTAAACTGAGAGATCAACGAGTATGTGTACTATCTGTGTATATATTTGTAGAAATATGATATTTCTCTACTCGCAGTTTGTTTTGGGTTTTTGATTTGGATACGAAGGCATGAACAGTGTTATGCTTGGCAAAAGTAAAGTTTGTCTTTCCAAGACGGCAAAAGTGAAGAAGGGTTACATGAAGTGGTACAATAATGCAGAAGAAAAAAAAAAAAAAAAACCAAAAACCAAACAAACAAACAAACCTTCTTAAACTAAATCTAAAAAGCCCTTAGCTACAAATGCAGAAGAATGAGGATCTTGTTGTTTCAAGATTTTATGCTGCTTAGAAGTCATAGAGGTTTCGACAAGAACACTGATTTGAACCAAAAGGAATAGTTTATTTGGCATGCTACTTGAGTAGCAGTACTTTCAAGCTTCTTTTTTTCTTTCTTTTTTATTTTGCAAGTTATTAGGGACTAAACCCAAGGGATGTTGGTTGGAATGGTCAAGCCAGTGGTTTGCTCCCACAAGGTCTGGGGTTTGAACCTCCTCACGGGCACCTACATGACAAAAGTCATAATTCTATCTTCTAAAGATTGTAGGGTTCGGCGGAAGGAAAATTTTGGAAGAAAAAAAAAAAAAAGAACCTATACTTAATATGGCCATTCCCCATCTTCAAATCTTTAGTTCATGTTGCAGTTAATCATTGATATCCTTTTGGCAGGGTCGAATATCAGCAAAGGCCGTCTTTTAGTGGCATCTCATCATTTAAGAATCTTCTAGCAAGACTGCCTCCAAGGGTTCACTCAGTCTACTACCGTGATGATATAGGGAACATCTCGTCATCACATTTACGAACAGACTATCAAAAGGTATTTGCTTTTTTCTTAACTTTTGCTCTTGCGTACAAGTAGCCAAGGAGCTATATCCAAGCAAATTAATCATGTTCAAATTTTGAATATAAGCTTCATTGTGCAAATGGTATTCTTAACTAGCGGGATATATATTAAGACTATAATAAGTTATACCTGCTGCATATTTTTTCAATTTGGTATATTCTCTTTTTGAAATTCAATTTCCAAATTGATATGCGACATTTTACTTTCCCTAATATAGGGTGCAAATAGTAAAGGAGATTTATCAAATGTTTTTTAGTTTATTTGATTAATGAGCTCTGGAGTTGAACAAGTCAGTAGCATTTATCTGCATAACATGTTAACGCTATTAGGAGTCTGGCTAAATATCTTCAGAGTTGTACTAAGTTTTATGTATAAATTTTGTCCATTTTTTATTTAAAATGCAGGATCATATTATATGATTGCTATTACGATTACTACACATTCATTAATTCTGAAAATGGGAAGAGGTTGAAGTAGGAAACAATGTGTAAATGGTATATCTATTCAAGGCTTATCAGTTGTCATTCTGTTTGTGTATTCCCAACTTCTTACCTAACTTCATACCTACACCTTGCAGTCAGAACTTGAAATTGAACCTAGGTATCCTTTATTTGGAGGTTGGAAAGCTACTTTTGTCATTGGCTATGGGCTACCGTTGCAAGATTTCCTTTTTGAGTCACCTGATGGGAGGAGATACCTAAACTTCACTTTTGGTTGTCCTCTAGCTGAGACGGTGGTAGACAAGTTGACTATCAAAGTACGCAGTTATTACACTCACTGTTATTGTCTGATTCTCTGCATTTGTTTATTCACTGTTTTGTCTTAGCCGCTAGGGAGATAATGTCTTGGGAACTGTTATGTTTTAGGTCGTGCTGCCAGAGGGATCAAAAGAGCCATCTGTTGTTATTCCTTTTCCAGTAGAGCAGCGTTCAGAGGTGAGTATAAAATCATGAAGTTTGAGCATGATAAAATCATATTTGGCATAAAACTTATACGTATATGTATATATACATATTTATGTACACACACGCACACGCGTGCAAAGACACGTATATGTCCAAATCAGTCTACGTTTCCTTTTCTTTGGGTCAAATATGAAATAAAACTGGAGCTAAAAGGAAAAAGATAAGCAACATTGACTATTTACTTGTACAGCAACTGAATTCTGACACTGGATTAACTGAAATTTTATTTTCTTCCATTTTAATCTCGGCAGACTAAATATTCATACCTTGATGTCGTTGGAAGGACAGTGGTGGTTCTTGAAAAGAAAAACGTAGTCCCTGAGCACAACTCTCCCTTCCAGGTGAGTCCATGACTTTTCTATCATGCCAATTTAAGATTGGAAGTTTATCAGTGAGGTTTAATTGGTCGATTCAAGTACTTAGAAACACTAATAAAAGCTCTGGAACCTCCTTATATTACCAAGTCAGTGGAAGATTATGTTAATACTGACATGATTAAAATAGATGCCGACCAAACAACATTTTAAATGTAAAGTTAGTTTTTCCTTTATTTTGCTTTCAGCTGATAAAGCCTTAAAGATATTTTGGATGATCAACAAAGAAACTATGGCCATTTTAGCTTAACTAATCCTTATTTGTCTTCACTCTTAATTTGAAATCTTTTTTAAACTCACTTCTTATCTCTGGCCAAGTTCCAAATGTCTAAAACCTTTTAATCCATCTACTCTTTCTTTTGCAGGTTTACTACAATTTTAACCCAATTTTCATGCTCGCGGAGCCATTAATGTTGGCAATAGCATTCTTCTTATGTTTCGTGGCTAGTGTAGCTTACATCCACGTCGATCTTTCCTTGAGCAAGTCATGAACATTTATCTGAAATCTTAAAGGTATGTTTCTTCAACTTGGTCTTTTTAACATAGCAAGCTTCAATGAAATAGTTTTCCTTTGTAGCTCAAATGGTAATCATTTTCACTTGCTTGGTTACATACAGAGACCGACTGAACCAAAGGAGCCGGAGGACGCTTTCGTAAGTGTATGTCCGACCCCTCGTAGGATACTGCATTTTGAAAATTTGTTGTGATTATACAAACGGCTATTAAAAATTTTGTAATTTATGCCTTGACTCTCTTTGAAGTTGGACAAAGACACCTACACATGAGGTGAATTGAGCCTGCAAATGTCGTCGTCTTTAGTCTATAAATACGAGGACTTAGGGGTGGTTTTATAGTGAGAATATGGAAAGGATAAAATACAATTGGGATAATAGCAAAATCTTCGTGTTTAATCGAAACTTCAGAATCCACTTCTGTTAAAAATTTGGAGATTGTCTTGTGTTTTTCTAACCGTACATAATTATTGTCTCTGTATGTTATTTTGACCCTCTAGATTTGAAACCCTTTTTTAGTTATTATTTGGGGTAATTTCACAAATAGTTTTGGAACTTATCCTTAATGCACATTAGCTTCTGACTTTTAAAATATCCCAAATTTAATCTCGATCTATTAGTTTCAGCTGTAGTTCGTTGATTAAGTACAAAAACGAGGATAAATTATATAGTTGATGCCAACTGAAAACAGTGTTTTACTAATTAAATATGGTATATGCACGTGATTTTGACCAAAAAATGTAAAATAACAATTTGTTGTTAACTTAATATTTATCATATTTTGTTCTCTCTTTTTTTTTTTTTTTTTAAACACAAAAACGATGAAAAGGACTAAATGTGAAATAAACTAGTAAATTGAGGATTAAGTTTAAAAGTCAGGGACTAAACAATAAAGTGAGATTGACCCTAGAATTAACCCCTGTTATTTATATGAAACGGGTTTGAATATTTAGTACAACAATTAGGAAAACTATCAGTACATAGTCAAAAATCATGAAGACCGAAGTGAAAGAAGTGCATTTTAGGTTTCATCTGTGGTGAGCCTTCCTCTTTCCCAGTCCAAATAACAAGATTTGGGGTTTGAACCTCTTCGTGGGTATCTACATAATAAAAGTCATAGTTTTTGGAAAGATTATACGATTCTATAAAAAAAAAAAAAAGAAGAAAAAGATCACTTGAACTCGTTGTCAATTATGTTAGGTACCCGTGAAACATTTTGTTCCTAGGTTGGCATGAAATAGTCCCTCCAAAAAAATCTTCAGCATGGTGTAGTTGGTATTGGGTGTTGTAAATAACTGATTTACGATGTAAATAACTTATTTATTGTGTAAATAAGAAAGTAAATAAATTATTTACACCTTAAATCTATTTACTGTGTAAATAAAAATTATTTACATTGTAAATTAAGGAATAAATAAATCATTCATACTATAAATCTGATATTTACTATAAAAATTTTCAAAAATCTACTATTTACTACAATTAGTCTTGACAAAGAACTATTTACTATAATTTCTTGAGTTTTTTTATATTATTTATTATTATACTTATAATTCATTAGAATCGTTGATTCACCCTGGAAACATTATAGCTATTTAAATTTTGTGAGGGAAAAAAAAAGAAAGAAAGTTGTAAAACTGCTACAATAAGCCAAGAAAAGGACATTTTTAGGGCGATTCACATGGGTTTGGCTAGAGTCGGCAATTTCAGACACGGCATGATGACATAATACGAAAACGGCACGATATAAATGGGTTTGAACCATACTATTATTAATTGGGCCATAAATAGGTTGGCACAAATAACACGAAAATAAATGAGTTGGATTCGTGCTAGCACGTTTAACACGCTTCAATACGTTTAATTAAACGTGCAGTAAACGTGTCAACACGATATAGCACGACCCGCCTGTTCTCGTTTATAGCACATTTAAACTTAAAATAAAAAAAAATCATGATTTTGCAATTTTAAAGATTCGAACCTAGCACTTAAAGTGTATTATTAAGCTTGCCTCTACCACACTAAATGGGCATGTAAGGTAAAATAAGCTTTTAATTTATTTATTATGATTTTAACACCTTTGAAAGTTAAAATAAAAACTTAATGATTTTGCAAGTATGAGGAATCAAACCCCCAGCGATGGTATTATTATAATGCTTGCCTCCGCCACGCTTGATAACCTGCTAGTGTGAAGTAATAGCTTCTATTTTATTTATTATGATTTCCCTAAGTTTTTGTTTAAAAGTCCCACATCGAAAAAAAACCAAAACTTTTGTCACAAGTCCTCTATATAAGGACTTGTTTCTTGCCATGAAGCCATTTATGGCTTTAAAGTAATTTTTTCAAATTTGACTTAAAAGGTTGGATTGGAGAAAAAGTAAAGTTTAAAACATTTAATAATTTAATGATAGGAAAGATAAGAACATTAGGAACATTTTAATTTAAAAGGAGGAATATTTAGGTGTTTTGAATTTTGAATTGAAAATGATTGTTATGTTGGAAAATAAAACATGATGTTAATTTCTTTATTTTTTTAATTTTTTGGGTTATAAATGTGTTATAATCGTGTTAAATCGTTATGGTTCATTTAATAATCGTGTCGTATTATGCGTGTTATGAGCGTGTTATGTTTGTGTTTGTGTTTTGACATGTTTATTAATCGTGTCGTGTTTTAGTATTTGTGTTTAGTGTAATTGCGTCGTGTTGTAATCGTATTGACACAAACACGACACGTAACACGATTTGCCGGTTTGGCTATACCATTTCCTTTAACCAACTGAATTTCCTCAAGATAAGATATGCATCATCACTTCAAGTTGACGACGTATAATTGAATATGTGCAATTCATCAATTTAATGCCATAACGTCCTATTTCCTTAAAGTAGTTTCCAGGTAGGGTTTTGAATGTTCTAAGTGAAGGCTGCTTCAATTTACCTCTAAGCTTTAACTTTATAGAGTCATGCTGTTATTATATTTTCAGTTTTTTTTTTTCTTTCATTTTAATAAACTATTTTATGTATGACTGTGAACTCTAAAGGGTGAGGCTGTAAGGGTTAACCGCACTGATACTATGTTATGCCAATAACAAAGGCACTCATTTGATCAAATCTAATTAGGTTAATATGCCTTAAGTTTTTTAAAATATTATAAAGGCATTCACTCTGTTAGTTGACTATAAAAGTTGATTAAAGTTTGACCATTAGTTTTTCTTAAAATGCTCTTTTATGAATAACAAAACATTTTTATGTATATATGTTGTTAAAAAAGAACTTTCTTGATCCTTTTGTTTTCAAATTTCAAAAAATTAAAATGTCATTTTTCTTTGCAAATGAGTTTTTTTTTTCCCGTATTTTATGGCTTATTAAATCTTACCAGATTAGCTGATCATCATCTAAATGCTCTATTTTTTTCATAGAAGTTTAAAATTATAAAAAAATTATATTTAAGACCCAAGTTTGTATAAAGGCACCAGAAGTATTTAAAATTAAAAAATATTTTCTTTTAATATCAAAGTCTCATATAATTCCATAATTACCCCTATTAGAAAACCTCATATTTAAACTCCATTTTGTTAAAAAGATTTTACTGTCTTTTTTTTTTTGCTTACCTTCCATTTTAATGAATTTTTTCCATAATTTCTTTTAAACTTGAAATGGTTCCCTTGAAATCATAACTTAAATTACTGACTGTTTAAAGTTCTTTTGCTAGAATATTTCTGTAATTAAAGTTCTTGTTGTGTAAACAATCTATTCCTAAATTCCCAATAAAAAAACGAAAAATGATGATACTTGAAAATTTTGATAGACATTGAGGTAAGGTTTGTTGCCTTTGATTCCAACTTCGATGTGCTTCTACTAAATCTTGCCATAGAATTACTTGGGATGAACATTTGGGAAAAGATTTATGTATATATTTGCGTCCTTTGGGTTTTGGTCCCATTCGAACACCTTCTAACCTAAAAAGAAAAACATAAAAAAGAGAAAAGAGAACAAAATATTTAGATTGTTTAAAGCTGAGAATATTTTGTATTTGAAGTTATTGTTTAGTGATTTGAGTTATGATTTCATTTTAAGTTCGAATGAATTTGAGAAAAAAAAAATATTGAAATGGTATGTTTGTCAAAAAAAGGAAGCAAAATCTTTTTAACAAGATGGTTTAAGCACGAGGTATACATAAAGGTGATTGTGGAATTATATAAGGTTTTATATTAAAAAGAAAATAATTTGAAATTTTAAATGTTTAAGGATCCTTAATAAATACTTGGGGTTGTAAATATGATTTCTCTGGTAAAAATTAAACATTAAAAAACATATTCTCCCCTCCCCCCTCCCCCTTCCTTGTCTCTCTTCATCTCTCTCGGTCGAATTCAAGCCACAGGGAGAGCCAAGAGTGTGGGGGCTGATAGGAAGGGGAGCGCGGTAGGAAGGGGTTTCATAGATTGATTTTATTTGTGAGGTTTTTATTAGTTATCCTCACTTATATATTTTGCTAACTTTTGAGGCATATATTAGCCTTTTATGTTGTGTTTTTTTTTTATGTTTTATTAGGTTTGATTGGAATCAGGAATATTGCAGCCATCTAGAGACTTGGAAGCATTATTTATGTTAGAGAAGTAGTGTCGTTGCACCCCAGCCAAGCTTCATCTACGCTCCAATGCGAGAAGGAAGTCAAGGCAACCTCTGGCAAGTGCGTGCCCCACCGCCACAGATTTATTGGGTTGAACCCGAGAAAACATATAAAACGTAGTGGAATAGGTTTTTTAAAAGTTTTTTCAAACTTTTAAGATCCTTCTTATGATGCTATATACATTAATTAAACAAAGACATAAAGTTACGGGTTGTACAATAACTCTAGATAATCAAGTATTTCAAAACCTTTAGATCTTTCTTGTTATTCTCCTCTCTATGGATCAACTGGTGTATGGACACTGGTGAAACTCTTGGATTATCTCCTTCCAACCTTTCTTAGCCGAGGTTCTTTAAACTATAAAAGGGAGAGCTCAAAGAATACTAGATGGAGGCTAGAGAAACGTCTGCTAAATGGAACCTCTAAGGTCTATTTATAGATACACAGAGACTTTGAAGTTGAAACAGAATCCCACTAGGATTCCTTGTAGATTAGACCAAATGCCAGTGATGGTAGGCGTGATCTGTTTCCTCTAATAGTGGTGTGACACATGTCATAATCACCTCCAACTCTGTGATTCTGTATCCATATAGTATATTTCTGAAATCTAATTGCGGTTTAAATTGAGATATTATTTTTTTTAACTTTGTTGAAGGTATTTATTTTAAATTTTAAAATAAATATTTTTCATAATTTTTTTAATTATATAAATTATCTTATAATTTAAATAATTATCTATAGAATCTATTTCAACTCTTAAAAAAGATATTTATATGTAACAAGATAACTAATAGATTACATGAAAATCATGTAAGATATTTCTCTCCTAAAACCATAGATGTGGCACCACCTGGACTCCCAGGGTTCCATTGCATGGCGCCACACAACAGTCCACCACACACAGTCCAGATGGACTGTTGTGTGAAATTACCATTTTGCAGCCCTTATAGACAAAATAATCCAAGAAAATTTTCATTGATCCATCTAAAAATTATGGAGCTAGCAAGGTAACCTAATGGACATATATAATTTAGGATCTAAAAATTATTTATAATTTAATTATCTCATAATTAAATTAATAATAATTATTAACTTCGATTTATGTCACTATAAGAAACTGAGGCTACACTCTTAAATTATATAGGACCTTAAACATAAAATGTTGTCAACAAGGTCATCCATTGATATAATCATTTACCATGTGATAATACCCTCTACAGTAATATTCATAATTAGAGTTAAATTCATAGATTTCCATACAATCTCTCTAATTACTTCTTTGTCCATGAGTTTCGTTAATTCTATAACGGGCGACCTATTTATGAACAGATCATAAATGAGGATTTAGGTAATATTTGATATCCTATATCAAATAGCGATTACTCTTTATCTAAGTTCCCAAATTAATACTCATGAGAATATTATTTTATCATCCAATCCAGTAGGAGTTATGAATACCATATATGTGAGTAGCGTTCCCAGCTATCTATAATACTATGTCTTTAATGTACCGAGTTATTGATCGTGTATTTATAGAACTCACTCATTGGCATTTAAAAGACATGATATATAGATATGAGTCCAACAATCACCTCAGGACTAAAACAAGATCCATAAAATGATTAAAGTAATAGGATTTTAACTTTTTGTTATAGAATTACGCAAGAACTTAAATTCTATCTTGGTCTAGGTTTATGTGTTATAAACACACTGATATATCTAACCAATAATCATCATATTACTATAATCTAAGTAAGATTATTCCACTATATCGGAAATAGACAAAATCATAATCTTAGGTAAGATAAAGTGTCCAACTTTATCTACTAATTGTAAACCAAAGTTTATATAAATACACATAATCATCTCCTTTGTATTATGAACACTTCATATACATTATTATATACTTTTACTAGCATTCAAACCTTTATGATATTTGCATATATACATGTGTTCAGCAAGATATACATATAAGAGAATAAAAGGAATTTATTTATTAATTATGAAACACATATCTTATAATGATCTTGTAGAATTTATACGATGCTATATAAGCACCAATTCTAACAAGAATTTCTTGCAGCCGCGCGTGTTTGAATTTCGCCTCAGATGCCCTTCAATAAATGCATGCCCTAACATTGTTCAAGTCCCACCCTAGTGCCAAGCCACTTCGGCTCCAAGAAAAGCCTAATTTTGGTGTTTTGAAGAGGAGAAGTCAACACTCCCTTGAAGAAAATATAAACAGCTAAGATTAGAGTTTTTAGACAAGAACTTTTGGAGGCCCAAATTGAGGATCTACGACAACCTTTGGAGGAATTCAAGAGAGGAAGAAAAATTGAAAGACTTCATGGAGCTTGAACAACTAGTTTATTCCTTTCTCTCTTCCTTCTTTAGATTTTCTTTGAGAATTATAATGGATTTTGTTTTGATGTTTATGTCTTTGATTTTGGATCTAATTGAGACCATGATGAGCTAAATGGTTTGTCTATAGGGCTATGTAGCCTAGTTGGATTCATGTTAGGATAATTTGCCTATGATTGTTGCTATACAATTCTCTCACTATTTCTTTGTATTTCTTTGATCTTTATGCTTCTCATCAATTAGTTAATTCGATATTTAGAATTGTTACTAAGGAGAGGAGAATTTTAATTATCAGCTTTGGAAAACATAACCTAAGGAAATAGAGAGTTGGAGGACCTATAATTTTCGTTGTGGCTATTTAATAGAATTTGACCTCAAATAAGATTTTAACAATTGGTTCTAGATAAGTATATTAGAATTGATTATTTTAGGCATTTCTTAATTGGGTACTTGGTCAATAAATTGGGTGAATTATTGGGCAATAATCTAGGCAAATAAAGAAGCATGATGAAGGCTAGGCGAAGTAGTTCCTCTGGTTTCTTATTCTTGAGCCTTCCTTAAGTTCATTGTTAATATTTTAATTTAAGTTCTCATAATTTTATATTTTTTAATTAAAATTGTTTATTAATTATTGATTGTCTAGATAAAGTTGTAACTTGTAAGTCCTTAAACAATAGTAGATAGTGAAAATAGAGTAAGTCATGACAGCGTTGGTTGAGGGTGGGCGACGGTATGGAGGACGACAGGGCCACAACAGGAGAAGGACTGGGTCGCGGTCGCAATGGCACAAGTGAGGGCGAGGGCACGACTGGAGAGGAAGCAATGTGGCTTTGTGGAGGTGGACAATTGAGGGGGCTAGGCTGGTGGTGGGACGGGTTCTTTTCCCCTCTAATATAGACTTTTTTTTTGTAAAGGTTCAACTTAGTGGCTGTGATTTGGTATTTTTGAATCAATGGTTGATATTAAAGTGTATTTTTGTCATTTTGCATCAAAGTTAACATATAAGTTAAATGAGGTGTCAACCTAATTAATTTTAAAAAAGAGATGTCTATTATTTTGGCAAAAACGCCCATGGGCACAATGTAATTAACCCAAGGCTGCAAAGAAGATGGCTCTCCCTGTCTCCAACGAATGCCTGCAATTCCTTCACGTCTTGGTGCATTAACCTGTCCTTTTGTCAGAATAATCTTTGATACTGTTGCTGACTATGTTCCTTTTATAATTTTTATTGTAGATTTTAACTCCCTAGTTTAGAATTTATCCATGACTAGAGCATAAGAGAAAGAATTAGGGGAGTCAAACGCATTACAACTGAGTTCATCATCAAGCTAAATCAAGGGCAACAAACATTCCATTATATAAAGTTTGTTTTAAGAAAAATGCTGTCAATTAGACATAAAAAATATTGCATGATAGTTATTTAATATAAAAATAACATCGACAGATATAACATCAAAATATTTACCTCGAAAAATACTATACCTCTTCAAGGTCAATGTTATATTCAATGACTATCATTTTACTTTTGTCATTACTTTTGTCATTAGTTTATTTATTTTACGTTCGAATGATAATAGAAAAAGATTTTATATATGTGTATATATATATATGTATATCATGATAATATATCGAATTTAATATTTAGTAGTATGGTGCTTTGTTGTCACACTTTTGGTTGTCACACGCACGGGGATGTAGAACCAGCGTAGTAATCCTCTTATTACAAGATTGATTTGATGCTACCCTATATATATTTTGAATTGATGCATCGACTCATAGTATTCAATGAGAGCAAGACTTTTGGATGTAATGTGAAACTCATAAATTGCAGCTTTTTACCCGTGGGACATATCTAACTCAGTTCAATAATCCTTGCATGAATACTATTTACATCGCATCCGCACTTCAAGTGAAAAAGTAAGTGCCGTAAGATCTAACAATTCTTTTTTTGAAAACGATTATTCTGTAAAATGTTCTAGTCAGATTTTGCATTTAAAAATGTCGTATTACATGAAAAAAAAAATCAAACAATATGTAAACTTAATGAAATTTAATAAAATATAACAACTCAAATCCATACAGTATTCCGTGTAAAACATAATATATATATATATATGTTGATTAGGGCGTACAATATTTAATTATTACACCGTTAAAGAAAAAAGGGAGTAAAGGAATTTCATTCCGATAAAAGACCCACTAGCTTTTGATCCGCAATCTCGATCATGATATTGCAAGTCTCAAAGGGAATGGTCATTCTTGCTTTAGGCCGGTTATGGGCGAGGAAGGAATTCGAACCTCGATACTGTAGTTTGTAATCATTTGCTTTAATCCTTTAAACTACAAGCTCCACCCTATCTCCACTAGACCTATCCCAAAAATAAACCTAAAAAGGTACCTTTTTTGGTTGAAAAGATGTGAAAGTGTCTCTTTTGAGATTTTCCTTTACCATAGGAAATATGATAAATGGCACCACAAATGTATTAACGCTAACATCATGATTGTCTGTTTAGCCTAATACCCATTTAGTTTTACATTTTAATGCAAGAACTCTGCAATAACCCCAGATATTAGGCTTCTTTTATTTATTTATCTATTTATTAAAAAAAAAAAGTTTTGTTTTCGCTTAACTCATTAGTTGAAAAGAAAATTTTGTCAAATTGGCTTTGACCAAGTAAAACTGAGGAGAAAAGGACAGATAAGTAGTACATAAATTTTAGCAAAATCTTTGGAAAGCTTGAAGAATGAACTGATTAGGCACCACCCACTTGTATGCTTATGTAGCCTAAAATTCTTATTTAGTAAAAAGACAGCCAACCTTTTCTGTTGGGGCAGTTATGTTTCTTTCATAACCAATAAAAGAAATAATAAGCTATAAATAAAATAATGTTAAAATTTGTTAATGCTTAGTATTAATCATGATTAAATGTCGAATATGATTGATCTACAATACAAGTTATCATTATTTTTACCTGGCAATTCTAACTACTCTTGTTTCTTCAATTAGGCGTCACTCTTATTTGAAAACTTAATGGCAGTTAAAAGAGTAATAAAAAGTGTTAACCACATGCATAAATTGACCATTTTGCCCTTTCACGTGCTCACGTTGCCTACAACAAATAAGTAGTTGAGCAGTGCGACATAATTATGATAATAATGAGTGTAATAAATACTATTTAGTGCTTGTGGTAGTGACCATCATGTTTGGCATGCAAATTCTTTAAATCAAAATCAATGCCCATCTATTTTCTCTTAAGATATGGTCTGCTACAAACGCATACTCATCATATACATAAATAGAGAAAAGACTCTGTTGTAATACCAAAAAAAAATGGTTTTGTTTTGTTTAATTTTGATTTGAGATATTTCTATCAAATTGCTACTATTAAGGTGCGCCTCAATTAATATCGAAATGATCTCAAAATTAAAATTCAAAAAAATGCCCAAAAGAAGTGATAATAATCTTAGACGGTCTTTCCACATGACTGGTTCTACAAATAATATGTAGAAATTAAGATGTAAAAACAAGATATTAGACACTGTCTTTTCACAATAACAAGATATTTATATAAACTATAGCTTTAAAAATATACGATAACAAGAAATTCTTTTATTATATTTTAAAAATTATTGTTACATAAAATAAATATCATATTATATCTTGGTTTTTATATGCAGGAGTAGATGAATGACTGAAGATAATCTAATAATTTGATGGAACTTTTTTCTCTCCTAATTCTATGCTAGAATTCCCTCTAATTTTTATTTTTTTTAAATGTAAATTCCCTCTAATTTTAAAGGTCTAGGAAATGAAAACTAAATGCACACTATATATGAAGGGGTAATGCGGTAATTTTGACAGAAAATCCCTCAATTTCAACAAATACGCCAAAATCAGTTATTTAAAACCGTGAAGGAAAAGAAAACAGAGAGGAATAGGAAAGAGCGACAGAGAAAAGACCAGTTGCCAATCCGGGGACTGGAATTTTCTCTCAATGATTCTCTGATTCCCTCTCCTGGGATCAGAGGATCATCCCATTTTCCTTTCAAATTCAAAAACAAAAAATAAACACAAAAAAAAAAATCTATCGTCATCAACAAAACGCAAGGATCTCCATAAAACCATTTTTCTAGTTCCCCTGTTTTTTAAAACTCAAAAACAATATTTTGCTCACGCAATTTGCAATGGGAACAATCTGGTAAAGGGTTGTTAAGAGACCAAAATCTCATTTTTTTTGTGGTTTTCTGAAATGGGTATTCCTCAAAATGATGGGAAAATGGAAGGCTGGCTTCATCTTATTCGGTTCAATCGGCTTGGTCTGCAATATTCGACCAAAAGATACTTCATTCTTAAGAATCATTTCCTTAGGACCTTCAAGACGAAACCCATTTCTGAAAATCAGGTTTTCTTTCTTAAACATCTTTTTTTTTTTCTTTTCTTTCTGTTAAGTTCATTTCTTTTGATCAAGTTGAATGGCACTCTAGGCCTCTTATATTGTTGTTCTTTTCATACCTTTTTTTTTTTTGGTTTTCGGAAAAACTAATGTTGAAGAATCATTACCTTTTGTTTTTGTTTATTTCTGGGGTTGTTTGTTTGGTATTGGTGGGCTTGTTTGTGTTGTATGAGAATGCATAATGACCTTTATATACATGCTTTTTCGGAACCAATTTTTGTTTTCTAGTTTATAAGATTGTTTGTTCTGATTATCTTATCATATCAAGGCTTTCTGTTTTTCTTCTTTTGATCATATCGGTTTCATGTGTCTTTATATTTGATTTCTGGATGAAACTATAATAAGAATCTAAGGTTATGGGCACGTAAAAAGAGAAAGAAACTAATAGGGATTCTTGAATTCTTATAAGTTTGAACTTTAAATTTGTGCAATTTCAAATTGGCTAACTGTGGCTAGGCATGGGACAATGTGAAGCTATTAAAGCTTCTAAGTTGGAGTTTTTCTTTCTTTTTTATTTTGTTATTTATTTATTTATTTATTTATTTATTTTGATGAATCGGAGAGACATGAAATTACTGATTGTTGTTTCCTCTAGCTTATATAGCATTGTTTTAAATCGTTCCCTTCTAATTCAATCCTTTAATGATTGATGAGAGGATAGAGTGTGGAGGAATACTTGATAGAAAATTTTAAATACTTTGTGATAGAAAAGATGAAGATGAGAAGGACCTGAAGAATATTTTGAGTTGTCTGTTATGAAGTTGAAAATGTTTGACTAATTTGGATAGTATATTTATTCACAAGACGTCTATCTGCATGAGAAATGTGCATAACAAGGAAAAATTAACATTCTGTACCTTTTTTAAATAGTTTGAAATTATATATATCAACTTTCAATTTAGAAAATCTCTTGAAATAATAACTTACCAGATTCTCTTATACCATATTAAAATTTTAAAGAAGAAATAAAATAATAAATAAATATAAATAAAGAAAAAAATACTAATAAAGATAACTAGGTATAATCAATATCTACCTGTTATTGTCTCATAATCTTGCAATTGAGCCAGGCTACATATTATCTGATTCCATCATGATTGCTAATCTTGCAAAAGGGGGAAAAAATAGTGCATAATGCATATGTGGTTTTGCAGGAGCCAGTCAGAAGTGCAATGATAGACTCCTGCATTCGCGTTACAGATGAAGGAAGAGAGAGTATTCAAAGAAAAGTATGCCACGTTACATGTCCTATGTCGTTGTTATAGCCCGATTGGAAACGTGGTTTGAACCAGAAAATCATGGTTTAAACTAATTTTATTATAGCATTTTTACTCGTAAAATTTGTGAATTACAACTGGTTTGTAAAACAAGTGAAATTGTTTGAACCGTGTTTGCCATAAATGATTGACCAATCTTGTTGTTCATGCAAGAATCTGTTTTTTCTTGGTGTCATCACATTTTCATTGGTGTTTGCAACTTTCCAGGTTCTCTTTCTTTTCACAATTTACAACTCTTCCAACCACAATGATCAGCTTAAGGTGGGTATTCATTCCAGACCAACACCTCCACTCATTTTTGTTTTGTTTTGCAGTATATTGATATAAAAATTTAAATTTAAATTTAAATGTTGTAGTTGGGAGCAAGTAGTTCAGAAGAAGCAGCGAGATGGATTCGTTCCTTGCAAGTTGCTGCATTGAAGGTATCAAGTTTTTTACTCAAATCTATGAGTATAAATTATTTGGGTTATTAGCATTGTTAGTCATAATTCGTATTTGGGTTATTAGCATGGTTAGTCTTTAAATTATGAGTATTATGTCACTTTGGCAACGTATTCCTCGAAGTTTTTATTTTTTGACTGTTTTGATCCTCAATATTTCTGAAATTTCACATAGACTTCCTAGTTCTATAGCAGCTGAAATTTTTATAGAAATAGTTTTATTAAATAAAAAATTTATTCTCTTCGCAACTGGAACATTTTGTGATTGGAAAGTGATTATCTCTGAGAAATTTTAGAAGACATTCTCCAATTTTAGTGCCAGGGCTAAAACTGTCAAAAGATCAATGTTTAGAGTGTAATTTGCCAAAGTTAATTTAGGCATAGAAATGACACAGTGTTCATAATTCAAGGACTAATACTAATAACCCTTTTTTTTTTTTTTTAAACTCGTTAGTCTCATGTTTTAGTTTATTGCAGGAGTGCCAAAATCCAGACAAGGATTGTGTGGCTTGTTCCAAGAGAAAATGGTCATCTTTAAGGTATATTAATGCCTCTTTGTTTTGTATAATATTATTAATGCATGTAATTTTCAAATAACAGGGACTGAAATTTATTTATTTATTTGTTTGTTTGTTTGTTTATTTATTTACAGATTGGTTGGCTATAGGAGGCCAGAGAATAAAAACTCCATTGACTGGACTTTTTCCTCAATGGTGCACAGTGAGGCCATAACATCTGATGTTATTGCTCCCTCACCATGGAAAATTTTTGGCTGTCAAAATGGTAAGATACTTATGGCTATTCGGTTAGGTTTGAATAAAAAGTTTGTATAGCGATTCGAATTTATGTGAGAGAAAAAACTATAACAAAAATATTTAAATTGTGGTTCAAACTGCGAACCAAACAGCACCTAAGACTCTTTAATTTTTTTTTTTTAATGTTTGACAAACGAACTAAATACGTACATGTTGAAATTGCATTGCGTTTCAGGCTTAAGGCTTTTTAAAGAAGCAAAAGACTGGGATTCCCGTGGAAGGGTGAGTTTCATTTTTGAAGCACTAATCATCTATGTTTGTACTTGATGTTTGTTTTGTTCACAGTTATTTGTTTCATTCTCAGCATTGGGATGATCATCCGGCTATAATGGCAGTCGGAATAATTGATGGGACGTCGGAAGCGATTTTTCGAACTCTTATGTCTCTTGGCTCTTCAAGATCAGAGTAAGATCACAGACATGTTCAATATATCTTTCCAAAATTGGAGCTCTGTGTTGATGTAGCCATAGCCACATTCTATCAATGAAAATTTTGTAGATACTACTTATAGTGGCTTTAGCAAGAATAAACATGCCTTCCTTTTTCAAATCATAATGGTCTATAAAATCAGACTAAGGTGAGAAGTGGTTTACCATTTTTTCATAAATCTCTTCATAATTTACTAAATTTCTATATGCTAGAATCTAGTCTGGTTCCTTCTCATACCTATAATGTAGATCAACTACGTTTATCATGCTTAAGTTTACCAAAAAGATTATAAGGTGCAACAAGTTCTCATACAGATGGGATTATCTCGTGTCCTTGCAGATGGGATTTCTGTTTCTACCGGGGCAGCGTGGTGGAGCACCTTGATGGCCATGCAGATATAATTCACAAACGGTTATACAGCGATTGGCTACCTTGGTCAGACTTTTGAATCTCGTATGAAGAGAAAATTCAGTTCATAAATGTGGTGTATTGTCTTAACACTTTATAACGGTTTTGCAGGGGGATGAAAAGAAGAGATTTACTATTACGTCGTTATTGGAGAAGAGAAGATGATGGCACATATGGTAGCATACTCCTAAAGAAACTTTAGAACATACTAAAAGAGTGTATGATGCCAATGCTTTATCTGGTTTAAGTTTTCTTTGCCTGGTTGTTTGCAGTAATTCTTTACCATTCAGTGTGTCACAAGAAGTGTCCACCGCAGAAGGGCTATGTCCGCGCTTGGCTTAAAAGTAATGTAACACTTTAACTTTGGAAGTTCTTTCATTGTATGGCATACTTGACTTGATGGATATTGAAGATTTTTGGATCTTTTTCTCTTTACTTTTTCAGATTGTATATTTTATTTGGAGTATTCATTTTTAAAATATTACTAAACGAACATGCAGGCGGAGGATTTGTGATAACTCCGGTGAACCAAGGGAAACAGTCCCTTGTAAAACACATGCTTTCCATTGATTGGAAATATTGGAGATTATATTTGCGTCCATCATCTGCTAGATCAATAACAATCCGAATGCTCGAAAGACTTTCAGGTACTTTATGTTGCTTTTTACTACTAAAACGTCATTGTGCATCCAATGCTAAGAGCCTATGTATTCTACAATTTACCAGCACTAAGAGAACTATTCAAAGCCAAATCTGGAAGCCATTCCCCTGAGCTCTTAGCTGAAGAATTGACCAGAGAAATTGTGCCGCCCCAGAGTGAAGAGGAGGACATTAAGACTGAAGTTCAGCACACTGAAGAAGTTAAGAAAATGGAGGAAGTGGTTTCCGGACGCAAAGTTTTAATGGACCTAAACGATGCGGTGGATGAGTTTTTTGATGTTCCTGAACCAACAGACTGTGGCCCATTGGAGAGCGAGTGGTCTAGTTCAGAGCTGACTACAGGACAGAAATCTCCGGTACTTGCTTACTGTTCATGAAAAAATGTACCTTCCAAGTAGTTTAGCCAACGTTTAGACTTGAGCTTTAGTCCCACTTTGTCTCCATATTTCAAGGTCTTCTTTCAAGTTGGTCGGAGAACGGTCAATGCAGTTACTTTCTGTGTATTGTGGTACATGATAATGCTGGTATCTTTCTAGATTGAGGTCATAGTTCTATAAAATGTTGATCTAAAAGGTCAAATTTAGTGTCAAGAGCTTGGAAGTCTAATTCTATTGTTCATCACCTTATTCTGTATTTTGGTTTTGGAATAAAATCTTCCCATGAATATTTATTAGTGCTTATGCAATGGATATAGACAAAGATACGCAAAGATTATCTCCTCTCTTAGTTATCTAAAAAAAATAAAAAGAAAGAAATAAAAATAATTCTCTCAATTCTCAAAACATAGTCGTTCCATTCTAGGCAGCTTATTTTTCAAGTGTATAGAATTTGGGATCATATCTTTTTCACTCGAATTCCATGCAAGTTTGGAGACAAAATATAATATCTTACTTGGTTGCCAGCCTAGTTGGGATGTCCTATTTCTCCCTGATGCTACTTGTTGCATCTCATTATTTACTTAAAAAATAAATTTACTGCCATTTGATTCTATACATTTTATATTTGAAACTGTAATTTATTGCTTACTAACATGGTTTTCATCATTAAAATGTACAGAATGTAACCCACACCAAACTCTCCTCAGCTGCTGTTTTTGTGAAAAAAATTCAAGATCTCAGAGGTCAGTCGAGTTTCAAAAACCGCAGTATCTCTAAACATACAAATTGTTTCTTCAAAATGATCAAGGATTAAGATTGGTTTACTTATGCCCCTGCAGTTCAGAAAAAGGGTTATATGGACTTACAAGATGGGGATAGAGAAGACACTGCATCATGCTTCTATGGAGCTACTCTTCAAAAGGACCCGAGCTGCGCTTTACCTTGTAGTTGGGCAACAGGTGATCCTTCGTCATTTTTAGTACGTGGAAGTACATATCTACGAGACAATCAGAAGGTATTCTTTCAGTTCTTCTTATTATTGGAAAATTTATCTTTTTTTTTCTTTTGCCTTTATTCATAAGGAATTAGAATAAATGTTGAAAGTTAAAAGAAAAAAAATATAGCGGTTATAAGTGGTGAGGAGATATATTTGGACAACATGATTATCAGGAAAACTTCGTACAAGAACCTTATTTTTGCCTTTTAAAACTGAAACTTTCAATCTCCTTCTATTCCAATTCCTGAAACAAATGTGTCACCCTACACCAGATCAAGGCAAAAGGTACGTTAATGCAAATGGTCGGTGCGGATTGGCTGAGATCCGACAAACGAGAAGATGATCTAGGAAGCCGGCCTGGTGGGATTGTTCAGGTTGACATGGTTTCATTCACGCAGCATTTACAATTATCAGTCTCATGGTGTTCATATTCTTATAGAAAATTGGACACTTAATGTGTTTTGCAAAAATCTAACAGCTCAAATTTACCATGCAGAAATTTGCAGATCTAGGTGGACCAGAATTCTTCTTTATTGTCAACATTCAAGTGAGTTTCTTTCAAAATTCTATGTTTAAACATAAACATTATAAACCACAGTTATCACAAAATTTATCTACACAAAAAATCAGGTCCCAGGCTCAACCATGCATACCTTGGCAATGTATTACATGACCAAAACTCCTTTGGAAGAAAATCCCTTACTATGCAGCTTTGTCAATGGAGATGATGCCTATAGGAATTCAAGATTTAAGCTCATTCCATACATTTCTAAGGTCAGTATCAAGTTGATATAGAGTGCAATAAATATACATGTTTTTTATTATTTTATTTATTTATTTATTTTTGGCTTAGGACAAAATATTCATGTCCTGTACACATGTTAACATATATGTGATAGAATTTAGGAGTCATGTTTATTCAAATTTTTAGAGTGGTTGGACTTTGTTTTCTTTAGGGATCGTGGATTGTCAAGCAGAGTGTAGGAAAGAAAGCATGCTTGGTGGGTCAAGCGCTTGAAGTGCATTATTTTCGTGGGAAGAACTATTTGGAGGTAAATCTTTAAAGCTTTTTATCTTGGATTTACTTAAGAATAAATTGGTTTCTTTGATTTTTAAATCATAATATGATCTTGAAACCCTTCAAATCTTGATGAATCCTAGCTCGAAATCGATGTCGGGTCTTCGACGGTGGCACGGGGAGTGGTCAGTCTTGTTCTTGGCTACCTCAACAACTTGGTCATAGAAATGGCTTTTTTGATACAGGTAAAATCACCCCGCTTACAACTTCACCAAAAAATTAAAAAAAAAAAAAATGGAGGAGGATTTACATGCAAGAAAGATTCAAAATACGTTTTTGTGAGAGACATATTCATGATCAAAACTGGGACCAACTATTTGCAGGCTAACACAGAAGAGGAGCTGCCAGAAGTCCTTCTTGGAACATGTAGACTTAACCATTTGGATGCATCAAAATCTGTTCAGGCAAAGCTATGAAAATTTTCAACTTGAAAATTGCCATAAATCCTTGTGAAGGGAAGATGTCAAACCTTGACTTTAGTCAAAATGATATCAAAAAAATATGATGATATCGAGATAGGTTTGCACCATAATCAGCCATGAAAATTCACTCTTGTATAGTACCATTTTTTTACACTCTCATTGAATTCAAAAATAGTAGCAATATAATTTGCTATTATCATTCTTTTGTCATTGACATTGTATTGATTTCTTTTTTTTGGCCTATGTCATTGACATTGTACTGATTTTCTTGATTGTGGTTCTTCCTTCTACTTGCTGACTATAATTGGTATACATTGTATCACTTTATAAGAACTAAAGGATTGAATAATATAAAGTAAGTTATTCTTTGGAGTGAATAATACTCTACTTTCATTCCTAGGAACAAAATGGAAGAGAGGAGGACCAGAAAAGCATAGTAAGTAGGTATACAAGATCTTCATAGCAGCCTCTCTTGATTTATTAAATGACATCTTACCCTTTCATGAATTTTTAAATGTGAAAACATCCTTACTAAATTTCACAACATATTTTTTGTAATTTGTCTTGCATAACTGGGAACTACAGGGGAGCCTCATTGTGATGAGTGGAGACACAAGCACCATTTAAAATTTTAAATTTTTTTTTTTATTTTTAATTCTGAAAAAACTATGCTCAAATCATATTTAGCTAGAGGATGATAATAAGAGAGAAAGCATCGGAGATAGAAAATAAATTTAGCAAAGATTATAGAGAAAAGGGATAAAAATGGAATATTTAAGGAGAGAATGAAAGTTCAAGAAGACAAAACTGAAATCTTTAATATTCATTAATCAGCCATATCCGTCATGCAGTCACAAACTACTCTATTATTAGGGACCAAATAAGAAACTAGAAAAATCTAAATCAAAACATAAATAAAAAATAGTAACTTAAATCGATAATGGGAAAGTAACGATGATCCCGAAACAACATAAATTCTAATGAAATTAAAACAAAATAATAAAGATAAATAATGGGAAACAAACAATACAAGCACCAATTTTGATTGCTCAAATTAAAAATAAAAATAAAAAGGCACACGATTAACAAACCAAGTCTAGCATAAACTGCCACAAACGAATAAATCAATTTCCATGTATTCCTCTGGTTTCAAATTTAATGGCTTCTGATATTTGATAGGGTGCAGGTAAAAATGAGGAATTATTTGGAGTGCGACATAATGTTGTCCTTTGCTGGAGAATGGAGACTCGTCACATCACTGATGATGTGGCCCAACACTCAAGCCCAGTTACATTTCTTAACGGGCCCAAGACTGGAAGATTGGGATACAACTAAATGCAATCTTGGGGTGGATAGGAGGGATACCACATCTAAACATTTTGAATTTCTTTTTTTGTACTCTCGTTAATGCCACTTTTAACGCTCAATTTTTATTTATACTATAAAATATGAAAAATTCTTACCACAAACCTGATAGTGTATATTTCGTGTATATTTCATATTCTACCAAGACATTTTTTTCCTCCTTTCTTTCTCTCTCCTTTCTCTTTCTCTCTCTCTCCTCGCCACTACTAGGTCGTCTCTAATTTATCAGTGAGGTCGTCGGACATCACCAATAACCATGACATCTCCAGTGACCACTACATACCGTCAAAACTAGAAAAAAAAGAAAAAGAAAAAAAGAACAACTGCAATGAAATATACGATTTGGTAATGGCAACAACATTGACAATGATGAGTACATATGCATGGAAGGCAGATCTACTCCATCGATGGCATCGCTGCACTGCCATGGATCTCAGCCTCGTCATCCTCAAACTTCATCGCTATCATCATCATTCTCGTTCTTGGCCAAAAATCTTGGTCACCAAATCTCACTATAGAGATTTGCTTGTGTCGTACGTTGTAATTGATGGCGCCATTTCGAGATTGGTGAATGACACATTCGTATCGGCTCCTTCATCGGAAAAGCTATCTCATCCATAACTCTCCATCGCCAGATCTCACCATGGAGACGTGCTCATGTCATGCATTGTTGTTATCGTCAGCATTGTTCCGAGAAAGCTTCACTGTTTATGACACCCATCTTGGAGGAGGAGAAGCTCATGGTGGCGATTGTTCCCTAACCTCCATTTTCTTCTCCCACGCCTACCTGCAAATGGTGAAAACCATAGAGAAGCTTGGCAAGCGATGGTGACGATGACACCAGAGTCCCGAGTGATGGCGGCAAAGTTGTGGCTGTGACCTGGCAAAACTGAGCTGCTATTAGAGGAAAAAGAGAGAGATGAGAGAAAAGAGACAAAAGACAAGAGAAAGAAGAGAGGAGAAAGAAAAAATTTGAAAAAAATGTTTCTTTTTTCTTTTTGAAGGAGATGAAAATTTGTGGCATGTATTTTTTCACCTCTATTTGCACAGTAGGTTTCTGGGGTTTCACTATGTAGAGAAACAGTACAAGAATCAAGGAGACAAAGAATGAAAGAGAGCAAGGAGGGGATTTAGAGAGAGAAAGTATAGAGAAAGAAGATGTCTAAGGCACAATGTGAAATTCATGGGATCAATCCCATATTTATATAAAACGAATTAGGCCTCCTAGTTGCTTAATTCTGGAGCTGAGTCTAAGTTGACTAGAGAAAGGGTAACTTCCTTATTTGCTTCTAGTTGACTTTCTTATTTGCTTGTTTCTTTATTTGTCTTGAGGTTACTTCTTCTCCAAGATTGACGTGGTTCTTGCCTTTATTTACAGATTGGTTGATTTGATCTTAATAAGATCCAAAAGCAATCTTTCCTTCATTTATTCCACGTGGATTCTATCGGCCTCCATACTATTGTCAGCACCATTCGATTTGCCATCTTCAGTCGATCTGACCAGTCAACTTCCTCTAGTCTATTTTTCTTGGCAATCTACTAACACGTGTATGATGGAGATTGTGGTAGCCCCCAACAATAACCCCCTTAACTCTTAGTCGATAGGAATCGACTATAGGAGTGTCGTGTCATCTCGTCAGCTTTCTTGAGTCTTCAAGATACATTTGGGTCTTCTTTTAGCATCCTTTGATCTTCTAGGAACGTTTTGGAACGGTTGAATGAACGTGGCATTTCATTTCTAGTGCACTCAGTGCTAATCAGATGTAGGAGACGAGATGCTATAGGCGCCCAAGTTTCTAGGTGCATATCCCTATGTTTTTGAAATGATAGGATCAACCCGAATTGATCTGGCTGTTGGTTGAGGATAATCCTAACTGTCCAAATTGATTTGGACGTTAAATGCTTATTTGAACCTAATTTGGTTTATTTCTTCCTTTTTTCACTTGCCTTAATCGTTTTTGGTGCTCTTTCCTCATCCACTATTGCTGCCGAATTTCTCTCAAGAGTTTTCCAAGTATTTCTTCTTTGGTTTCTCTATGTTTACTTTCATTTTTTTTGCACTGTGCTTGCTTAGGACCCTTTGCTCATGTTATTTTCCTTCCAATTCTCTTCTCCCTTAGAGCCAACTTAGGTTTTGAGCCCTTCTTTTACCAATTTTCCTAGGAACCAAAGAGAAAAAAGAAAAAGATGAAAGGAAAAAAGAAAGAAAAATAGTTTTACGTGTACCCATGATCATGGGGCTATTTGATGATATCGAGCCTTTTGATGTTTCAGACCTTCTTAAGCCGTCGCCAATGCCATCAACAAGCGGTCCAAAATGGGGTCGCTCTTGTGAACCTTCGATTGCTCATTCTAAAGAAATGGTCCCAGATTCTGGTGATGGATTGAAGGTTCCCAAGATGTAGCATGGTGAAGTCAATAGGCTATTGGAAGCCAAGGGTGCGTCTTTCTAAGAAGGGCCATGAGTCAGCAGATCAACTGAAGGTAGAGCGATTGGTGAGATACCTACTATAGTCGACTCAAAGAAGGAGCCCTCAGTTGAAGTTTAATTGGATGGAACCTTTTCTTCTTTTCTTTATTTTTAGCTTTCTTTGTATTGCCTTCCAAAGGATGAGACAATATTTTGCCCTGTCATCGTGACTTTGGGTTGTTTTGTAATAGCTTTTGGGATTTTTACTTTCTTGTTTGGCCTCCTCTAGATATGCTTGACACTTTACGCTTTTAGCTTTCTTTTGACTAAATTGCATGCTTTCTTTAGATTCCGTAGAACTTGCTTTGATTCAATAATCATAGACTTCAGCTTGCTTACTTCAATTTTGCATGATTGTTGGAACTTTGGAAACTAGTTAATAGGCGAAAAAGCTTTTGTAGTGTTGTCCATCTGATTCCTTAAGCTTTTATGAATCGTATGGTTGTAGAAGTAACTATTGCTTTCTTTTGATCGACTCAGAAGCCGATGTCAATTGAGGAGTTGTCCTAATAGTTTATGTTGAATGATGAGTCGATTTGTTGATTTGTAGTTTCCACATGGGCTTATTCATATGCCTTTTTTTTTTTTTTTAATAAATTGGCTAAGACTTAAGAGGTTCAGAGTTGCTTAAAGGGGGATAATTAGACATATTGAGGTCTTGACATAGTTTGCCGTATTGACTTGGAGTCGATGTGAACTTGAAGGCCAACATCAACTCAAAGGCTGCCATCTACTTGTCAGCTCGACATCAGCTAGTTACTAGTATCGACTCAGAGATCAGAAAGTTGTGTAACTATGGAAGGTCCGGTACTCGATCTCTGACCCTCATCCAATTTTGGGGCTTCCACATAGTAGGCAGGTGTTCCTATGGCTTGGACTTGCACTATTGTTGCCCTATATGGGAACACTTCGCACAGGAGATATGGCAGGGCCATAGGCCCATCATATCTCAAGATTAGCTACATCTGGGGGTACACTATTTTTTTAAAAAGGACACCATGTGCTAGAGAGAAGATATGGGGGTAGGTGGCCTACGGTGATTTTAGTAGATTGTATGTTCCATGTTCCACAATAGTCTAGCCTGTTGTGTTTAGCTTCCAACCTCTCACTTGTTTGTAGGAAATGAAGTATATATATGTAATAGCTTTCTTGTATGCATATTTGTCTATTCTGAGCTGACAAGCAAGGTTGGTGACAAGTGTTGATTGAATGATCGTGTGGGCTTGAGTCAACTAGATACGATATTTTTAAGTTGACTGGTTCCCATTTCCTTGAGTCGATTGTAGGTTCTGTTAGACGTGTATACTCTAAAGAGTAAAAATGTAATATATTTTTGGAGACATTTTTATCAATAAATAATTTATTTATTATTTATATACCAAATCTTATCCTCTTTACGTTCATATTTGTTGAATGTATGTTAAGCAAACAATAATCTGAGACTGTCAGTCTAAACCTTTAAGACTTAGGCATATGATGGATAGATTATGCGAAAGACACAATTCTTGAGGTGACGGTCTAAATCATAAGATCTGCAATCGAGTGAATAAAGTTGGGCTTTATTTATATAAAGATTGTTATGTTGTCTATATCCCTAATGAGAGATGGTTTGTCTTGACCATCGAAGGTGGACTCCGCGAATAGAAACATTAGCACATTGTGATAGGTAACTATATCTTGGATCGGGACATAAAGTGAATTGATTTGGATTAATAATTCTGTCTCAGCAAATCGATTCACTTTAGACAATTATTTGTATTGTATCTTAGTCTTGAGATGAATAGTGGATCTGTTGTTTTGACTTATGTCTTTTGATATACCAAAGGGTGACATCCACATTTTAATAGTGGTACACATGCCGGTATATTGGAGGCATGACTCTTGATAGCATAGACCTGTTATTCATAGATATGGAATCTATAGCTCCTCTTTAAGAGTAGTTGATATCCTCTTACATGCGTTATCCTGTAATTAAAAAAACTAGAGCGCTCAACCATTTGGATACATAGGTGTAACCGAATGGTATACTGTCTTTCGATAGTAAGTTTTTCGATGGTAAGATAATGGAATGTAAGATAAAAATAATCAAGAACGTAAGACAGAATTTGTCCTTAAGCCGATTATGGATAATCCTATAGGGATATGATACATTATAATATATCATGGAGACTTAGCTATACGAGCTTCGTAATTCTATATAGTTTGAAAGTGTAGCTCTAAGCTTTTAGTAAAGTAGTGTTGGAGTTGATAATTATAAAATATATATCTAGGATATTAGGTTTCATAATTATCAAGAGCTTGAACTATATAGGTCCATTTTGTCGCCTTTGCTAGCTCACAAAAATTCTGTAACAATACGGCATGTTTTTTTCAATAATTGATGACTTATGTCAGATTTATCAAATTGGCTGAAATTTTATAAAAGCAGATAATTTATGTTTATTTATCGATTAAATTAATTTCGTAATAAAATTAATTCAAGATAAACTTCTTGAATTATCGGGATTATATAATTCATGTCTGTTTATCGGTTGGATTAATTCTGAATTAATTTAAGATAAACTTGTTGAATTATCAGGAATATTTATTTTCCTAGAGATTATCTAGATATGGCTGTTTTAATCAGATAACTTCTCGATTGGGTTATTTGAATTAAAACTAAGGCTCTATCCCAAGAATCTCACGTGGAAGATAAAGATTCGCAAGGATCTTTTATCAGGGATTTCGCAGGCCAATCTTTAAGTTCGGCCTGTCGATGGAGAAGGATTAGTAGGCCAATCTGTCAGTTCGGTTTACCGATCGGGCTATAAAAGGATCACGTATTTTCACGCAGATTTTATCAAATATTGATTCTAAATTAATTTTGATTCAAATTTTTGAGGCCTTATCTGATAGGGACTGACTCTTGGGCCTAACTTCTATAAAAGGGGGTGAGTCTCTTTATTATTTAGATCAGTTGAGAAATCTAGAGTAAGACTCTGTCAGTGAGACTTTGAGACTCTAGTAGTTGGAAGGAGAGTCACCTGGTGGAAAAGATGAACGATGTGAGCCCACACTCACTCTGATCGTGAATAAAGAATAGCAAAGAAGACCAGTTGGTTGAAGCTTTTCTAGAACGTTACTTCTCTTCACGGATTGCGGGAGTTCTTTGATATTCAAAGGTTAGTAACATCTGGTTAATTTATGCATATACTGTATCAAACTTGTGTTTTGAAAAAAACTGTAATATAAAAAATTTTAAAATTCTGTTTACGTACTATTTTTTCAACAGGTTCTAGCAAGTTAATGTTAGACATGTATGCCCTAAGGAGTAAATATGTAATAAGTTTTTGAAGACATTTTTATCAATAAAGAATTTACTTATTGTTTATATACCAAATCTTGTCTTCTTTATGTTCATATTTGTTGAATGTATGTTAAGCAAACAATAGTCTGAGACTGTCGGTCTAAACCTTTAAGAATTGGGCATATGATGAACAGATTATGCGGAAGACACGATTCTTAAGGTGACGGTCTAAAACATAAGATCCGCAATGGAGAGAATAAAGTTAGGCGCTTTCTTCATGTAAAGATTGTTATGTTGTCTATATCCCTATTGGGAGATGGTTTGTCTTGACCATCGGAGGTGGACTCCATGAATAGAAACATTAGGCACTTTATCATAGATAACGATGTATTGGATCTGGACATAAAGTGGATTGATTTAGATTAATTATTCTATCTTGGCAAATCGATTCACTTTAGACAATCATTTGTATTGTATCTTAATCCTGAGATAATAGTGGGCCCGTTGTCTTAACTTATGTCTTTTGATGTACCAAAGGGTGACACTCATATTTAATAGTGGTATGCATTCGGTACATTGGAGGCATAACTCTTGATAGCGTAGACCTGTTATTCACAGATATGAATCCATAGCTCCTCTTTAGGGGCAGTGATATCCTCTTATATGCGTTATCCTATAATTGAAAAACTAGAGCACTCAACCATTTGGAATACATAGGTGTAACCTGAATGGTATACTGTCTTTGGATGGTAAGTTTTATGATGGTGAGATAACAGAAAAGTAAGATAAAAATAATCGGGAAGGTAAGATAGAACTTGTCCTTAAGCCGATTATGGATAATCCTATGGGGATACGGTACACTATGATTTGTCATGGAGACTTAGTTATACGGGCTTCCTAATTCTATATAGTTAGAGAGTGTAGCTCCAAGCTTTTAGTGGAGTAGCATTAGAGTTGATAATTTTGAAATATACATATGGCATATTGGTTTCATAATTATCGAAAGCTTGAACTATATAGGTCCATTTGGTCCCCTTTGCTAGCCCATAATATCCTGTAACGATACGGCATGCTTTTTCAATAATTGGTGACTTATGTCAGATTTACCAGATTGGCTAAAATTCGAAAGAATCAAATAATTCATGTCTGTTTATCGATTGAATTAATTTTGTGATAAAATTGATTCAAGATAAACTTATTAAACTATTGGGATCGCATAATTCTTGTCTGTTTATCAGTTGATTTAATTTTTGAATAAATTAGATCAAGATAAACTTGTTGAATTATTAAGAATTTAGTTATTTTCCTAGAAATTATCTAGATAAAGTTTTTTTAATTAGATAACTTCTCTATTGGGTTATTTGAATTAAAACTGAGACTTTATCCTATAGAATCTCGGGTGAAAAATAAAAGATTCACTGAGATTTTTTATTGGCAGTTCGGCATGCCGAATCTCAAGTTCCACCTACCGATGCGCAATAAAAATATCACATGTTTTTACGTGGATTTCATCAAATATTGATCCGAATTTGATTTTGATTTAAATTTTTGAGACTTTATCTGATAAGGACTAACCCTAGACCCAACCTCTATAAATAAGGAGTGAGTCTCATAAGTTATTTAGATCAATTGAGAGATTAAGAGTGATACTCTACTAGTGAGAATCTAAAAACTCCCTGAAAGCTCTTGTTCACAAATCACGAACGCTAGCTTTGGGTTCTCTCAATTGGTTGGAAGGAGAGTCACCTATAGGAAGAGCTGTACGTGTGAGCCCACACTCACTCTAATTGTGGATAGAGAATAACAAAGAAAACCATTTGGTTGAGGTCCTTCTGGAACGTTACTTCTCTTCACTGATTGCAGGAGCTTTTCGGCATACAAAGGTTAGTAATATCCGATTAATATATGCATATAGCATGTCAAACTTGTGTTTCGAAAGATACTCTGATATAAAAATTTTAAAATTCCACTGCATATTATTTTTTCCAACAATTGGTATCAGAGCCATGGTTTTTATATAAATTTACGAGTTTATAATCATGCTATATGTATGAATTATATGATCTTGATCTCTCCTATACTTGGATTTAATTTTATAGAGAGTTGGCACTCAAAGTTTCTATATAATTTTATGTTGTCATGGATTATATGGTGAATGTTTATTAATTAATTATGGTTGATTAAATTATTATTTAATTATTTGTTAAGTAATTAATTTATGCTGGTTATGGTTCCTTAGAGGCTAAAATATGTATATAGGTTTTTATGTAATTAGATGGCGGACTATCATCTCCGTCTAAGAATTATTATTTAATTTTAAATTTGTAAGAATTTTGTGATTAAACAATCATTTGGAGAAGACGGTTCTAGAAGCGGATTTAGAAGATGGATGATGCTGCACCCAAGTATTCCTGAGTCTTTAATTTTATGTTTTTGAATTATTGAAAATAAAATTGATGAACTGCATTAAAAAATTGTATTTTCTAGAAAGGGTGATTTTTGCTCGGTCGGCATGCTGAACTCTCTGGTTCGACAGGCTGATGGTCGCAGATCGGCAGGCCGAACATAAGGTTCGGTAGGCCGTCAACAGGGCAGAAATCAGGTGGCTGTGGCGGCAAGCCAAACTTCTAGTTCGACAGGCCGATCTATTATGAATCGATAGGCCAGTGGGTCATGACCAGCAGGCCGATCACCCAGATCAACTTGCCGGCAGAGAGCTAAAATTTTTTTTCAGAAAAGGTGTAGTTTTCGGTGCAGTTTTAATTTTATTTTTGGGATAATTCTAAGAAACATTAAATTCATATATGACCGAAAATATGGATATTCGATTCATATGGGATTGAAGACTTGCGCATGGGCATTACAAAAAGAAGGATACTGCTCGAAGATTCAAGGATGAAGAATCGATAATATGTTTCGATTATTCTCTTGTAATATTTGTTTTCTATTCTCTAGGGTAGAACCATAATATTACGGTTATTTATTATTTTGCTTGTAGCTTTGCTTAGTTGCTTTGCTTGTCTATATTACAATATGATTTGCTATGTATATTGATAACATGTCATATAGCATAGGGGGTGCCGCTCATATTAAAATTGTTCATACATGTTCTTAAAATAAAACCTTGATTTCAAAAGATTGAGTGGGAGAAGGTTTTCGAAGAGAGGACCTACGGCCTCCATCGTTGGTCTATAGGAAAAACATGGTAGTCCCGACCCCTAGGAAGAGATTTCTATCATGTACTAGATTGGATCTCCTAGAGGATAAGGTATTTTAGCATGGTTTATGGTTGCACACCCCTAGGCAGTGATTATAAATCGTGGATAAAATATTGAAACGATGGTTATACACTTATGTTAATTTTATTATTAACCTCCCCTAAGAGCTCTATTAATAGAAATAATGTACCAGATTATAGGAAGAGATTTCTATCATATACCAGATTGGATCTCCGAGAGGATAAGGAATTTTAGCATGGTTTATGGTTGCACACCCCTAGGCGGTGATTATAAATCATGGATAAAATATTGAAACAATGGTTATACACTAATGTTAATTTTACTATTAACCTCTCCTAAGAGCTCTGTTAATAAAATTAATCGCCAAAGAAACGATTATTAATATATGCTGAATCATACGGCCTGGATGGCATATATTAATCAGAAGCGAATCTGTGTTCCTGATTGAATTTGGCATGATTCCCCTAGAAGCTTGTTGAATTCTAAGTTAGGAATTATCGTTGTAAGGTTGTGATATTTTCAAGGTTTTTGACACATAAACACATTAGTATGTTTTGACATGATTATGTTATCTTACTAAATTATTATTGTTTGTTTGCTTATGTTTGGTATATGATTCTTTATTGTAGATTAAAAATGTCTAAAAACGCTTTATCTTCGATACTTGACAAAAACCTATTAACTTGAGAGAATTATAATAATTGGAAACAAAACCTGGATATCGTCCTTTCCTTTGAGAAATTGAAATTTGTGCTGACAACCCCTCGTCCTCCCGAGCCTATGGGAGACTCCATTAATGAGCAATTCCAAGCGTGCGATCGTTGGAAAGATGCAAATGATCAAGTCCGCTATTATGTTATGGCTAGCATGAATAACATGCTGCAGGCTCAAAATCAGGATTATGAGACTGCGAAGCAGATTTTGGATAATCTTAAAGACATGTTTGGAGGCCAAGCCATAACAAAGCAGCAAGGGGCACTTTGAAAACTCTTGAATTGTAAGCAAAGACTGGTGACATCTGTAAAGGAGCACATGATGCTAGTCATGGGTTACCACGCTGAGGCTCAAACCAATGGAGCCAACATCGATGTACTGAAACTCAGATGACTATGGTCTTTGAGACTCTGTCAAAGGTATTTATTCCATTTAGAGCTACCTTTAATTTAAGCAATAGGTGGGATATGACCTTAACAGAATTAATGAAACAGCCATAGGAGTTCGAACTGCTGATCTAGGAGTCTCCTGTTGATGGAGAGGCCAATTTGGCGGTTGCTTCTGGTTCCAATCCCAACTCTAGGACTGGAAAGAAACAACGGGCCAAGCATGGGAAGCCTTCTATTCATGCAAACAACAAGAGCAAGAAGAAGAAGAAAAAGAACCCAAAGAAGTTTAAGTGCTTCTTCTACAGGAAGGTCGGACACATAAAGAAGCATTGCAAGAACTTCCTTTCCAAAGGAGGTAGGTGTGATCTTTTGTATTTAGAAACTTGTTTGGTTGAGGAATCCAATGACATTTGGGTCATAGATTCTGATGCAACTAATCATGTTTGTGTTTCTCTGCAGAGGTTTAGAGAAACGAGAAGTCTGCTAAATGAAGACTTCATGCTTCGGATGGACGATGGATCCTTGGTCTTAGCGGAAGTAGTAGGAGACATCCATCTTTATTTTGATAATTATAAGAATTTAATTTTACGAGATTGTTTTTATGTTCCTAAATTTAAAAGGAATTTAATTTCTGTAGCTTGTTTATTTAAAAACTCCTATTTGGTTTCTTTTAATGATAAAGTGGTGATTCATAAAAACAAATATTTTATCTGTTCTGGATGGATGCAAAATAATCTGTATTTTATCAAATCTAAGATGGACTTACTGCTCAATGCTGAGATGAATGATAATAACTCTAAAAGACTTAAAACTTCTCACTCTAATAAAACTTATCTTTGGCATTTACGCCTGAGTCACATTAACCTGAATACGATTCAAAGATTGGTAAGGAATGGACCTTTAAGTCACTTAAAGGTGGAATCTATACCTCAATGTGAATCTTGTTTGAAGGGTAAAATAAGCAAAAAACCATTCGGGTCTAAGGGCAATAGGGCCAAAGGGGTTCTAGAACTTGTGCATAATGATGTTTACGGACCGATGAACATCCGGCCATGAGGAAGGTATGAGTACTTCGTCACTTTTATTAACGATTACTCAAGAAATGAGAATGTGTACCTGATGCACCATAAAAATGAAACTTTTGACAAGTTTAGGGAGTTTCGGACTAAAGTTGAAAAACAATTGGGTAAACCTATAAAGGCACTTTGATCAGATCGAGGAGGAGAATAACTTTCTGATGAGTTTCTAGGACACTTATTAGAGAATGGGATTTTATCCCATTTGATCAGTGGGAGATTGTTAAACATGTATGCCGTAAGGAGTAAAAAGATAATAAGTTTTTGAAGACATTTTTATCAATAAAGAATTTATTTATTGTTTATATATGAAGTCTTGTCCTCTTTACGTTCATATTTGTTGAATGTATGTTAAGCAAACAATAGTCTGAGACTGTCGGTCTAAACCTTTAAGAATTGGGCATATGATGAACAGATTATGCGGAAGACACGATTCTTAAGGTGATGGTCTAAAACATAAGATTTACAATCAAGGGAATAAAGTTAGGCGCTTTATTCATGTAAAAATTGTTATGTTGTCTATATCCCCATTGGGAGATGGTTTGTCTTAACCATTAGAGGTGAACTCCATGAATAGAAACATTGGCATGTTATCATGGATGACGATGTGTTGGATCGGGACATAAAGTGAATTGATTTGGATTAATAACTCTGTCTTGGCAATTCACTTTAGACAATCATTTGTATTGTATCTTAATCCTAAGATGAATAGTGGGCCTATTGTCTTAACTTGTGTCTTTTGATGTACCAAAGGGTGACACCCATATTTTAATAGTGGTATGCATATCTGTACGTTGGATGCATGACTCTTGATAGTGTAGACATGTTATTCATAGATATAGAATCCATAGCTCCTCTTTAGGACTAGTGATATCCTCTTATATGCGTTATCCTGTAATTGAAAAACTGGAACGCTCAACCATTTGGATACATAGGTGTAACCGAATGGTATACTGTCTTTGGATGGTAAGTTTTTCGATGGTGAGATAATGGAACATAAGATAAAAATAATCAGGAAGGTGAGACAAAACTTGTCCTTAAGCCCATTATGGATAATCCTATGGGGATACGATACACTATGATATGTCATGCAGACTTAGCTATACGAGCTTTGTAATTCTATGTAGTTCGAGAGTGCAGCTCTAAGCTTTTAGTGGAGTAGTGTTGGAGTTGATAATTATAAAATGTATATATAGGATATTGAGTTTCATAATTATCAGGAGCTTGAACTATATAGGTCCATTTGGTCCCTTTTGCTAGCTCACAATATCTTGTAACGATACGGCATGCTTTTTCAATAATTGGTGACTTATGTTAGATTTATTAGATTGGCTAAAATTTGAAAGAATCAAATAATTCATATCTGTTTATCAGTTGAATTAATTTTATGATAAAATTGATTCAAGATAAACTTGTTGAATTATTGGGATCGGATAATTCTTGTTTGTTTATCAGTTGATTTAATTTTTGAATAAATTAGATCAAGATAAACTTGTAGAATTATTAGGAATTCATTTATTTTCCTAGAGATTATCTAGATAAAGTGTTTTAATTAGATAACTTCTCTATTGGGTTATTTGAATTAAAATTGAGACTTTACCCTATAGAATCTTCAGTGAAAATAAAAGACTCGCTGAGATTTTTTATCAGCAGTTTGGCCTGCCGATGCATGATAAAAAGATCACACGTTTTTACGCGGATTTTATTAGATATTGATCCAAATTTGATTTTGATTCAAATTTTTGAGACTTTATCTTATAAAGACTGGCCCTAGACCCAACCTCTATAAATAGGGAGTGAGTCTCATAAGTTATTTAGATCAATTGAGAGATTAAGAGTGATATTCTACTGGTGAGAAGCTAAAAACTCCGTGAGAGCTCTTGTTCACAAATCACAAACACTAGCTTTGGGTTCTCTCAATTAGTTGGAAGGAGAGTCACCTGGAGGAAGAGTTGTACGTGTGAGCCCACACTCACTCCAGTCTTGGATAAAGAATATCCAAGAAGACCAGTTGGTTGAGGTCCTTTTGGAATGTTACTTCTCTTCACTGATTGTAGGAGCTTTTCGGCATACAGAGGTTAGTAAGATCCGATTAATATATGCATATAGCATATCAAACTTGTGTTTCAGAAAATACTCTAATATAAAAATTTTAAATTCTGTTGTATACTATTTTTTCAATAGTTAATAAGTTGAATTCTAAATTGTTTACTTGCAAGATAGAGCAAACATGGGGAATATATGATTTTTAATTAGCAAAGCTTTACCCACCTATAGTTATGTGAACTGCTTACATACCCATGGGTATGGATCAAGCTTAAGTGTAGTTTGATTTTTACAATCCTATGTCCTTTATATTGATAAGTAAATTTATGAATAAGATAAATTAAGTAGCAGAACAACTTAAAATGAAAAGACAAAGCAATGTAGAACAAAGGTGGATTTAAGTTAACTCAGAGGTGATCTTCTCCAGCTATTTTCATCTTTGATTAGATGTAGTACTCGCATAAGTGGAGGACATTCCATGGGCACGATATTGAGTTGTTGTTAACTTCTTCTAAATGATATGCTTCTGGACTCTGGTCGTCCTTTTTGCAGTTACATTCTTCAACGGCCTCTTTAGTTGACTCGGCACTTTCGACCAGAGTTCCCGTTGACTAAAATTAAGCTTTTTTTGTTCTAGTGATTTTCTCAATCTGTTTTAGTTCAATAGGACCTTGAGCACACACCAATGCCTCTGCAATCATCTTCGGTTGCTTGCTTTATATCTTCTTCAAGAAAATCGACCTAGGGAGAAGTCCTTTTTTAGTGCAAACAACGCACTTGAATCGTGGCAATAAAGTATATTTGCTAGGGCCTTGCTGAAAATGCTTGATGTAATCCTTAACCATGTGACGACTCGCCTTTTCGGGCAGTCACTTAACTTTCTTAAACATTAATCTTACTTTGTTAGTAAGAAAAATACTGAAAATGTTTTTCCATCCTTTAAAACATACTTACAAGCTATTGCGACTTCTGTCGCATTTCAAGTTGAGTCATCTTAGTCATCAAGTGGATTCCATTGGGTGGCCAAATGTGATAGGCCACATTTCATGATGTGGTGGCCCAATCAAAATCTATTGGGTGTCCATCAAACTTTTTACACAGTCCAAGTTTATATAGATAGTATTTTTCCTATACTATCGGTATTCTTTTTCATACAGTTCATGAGATCCCATAACCTCCTACACTTATTTTCATCTATTACATAATATAATTCTAATATTATCTCACTTTGTATTATTTAAATTTATACTGACAGTATTTTTCTTATGTTGTTGGTATATTTTCTATACTGCTATTACATTTCTCATTCATCCATATCCTCCAAACAGTATTATTCTTATACTTCTTTAACTTAAACAGTCTAATTTTTATACTCCTTAATCTTAAACAGTCTAATTCCTACATTGCATTACTTTTACAGTGTAATTTTTATACTGTATAACTTTATCGATGTACTTTCTCACATTGCATTATTCTAATATCGTATAATTTACTATATTATTATACGATATTTTTTCTTAAACTGTATTTTTGTCTTAACATAATCCTTAAATTATTACATTTTTAATGTAGTAAAAATGCTCGGGTGTTACAATCTACCCTCCTTAAAAAATTTCGTCCTCGAAAATTAGAACCTTCATGGGTAGTTCATTTTCCTTATCACCCTTTCCGTTCTTAACATGCTTTCTTCCATTACTACTTCCTTACTAAATACTAAGCCTTCATCTTGGAACTTCAACAATTTTCATCATGTTATTGACATATTTCTTTAAATTGTATACTACACTTCTACTGCGCAACTCTGATCTTTCAATATCTGAGGGTAGTTTCCATTCATTTAAAGGTTTAGCATTCTACCAATGTATGCTATTCTTAAAAATAGGGTTCATTTTCATTCAAATAACATTATGTCTATCAAAAGATTAGGGTCATCTGACCATAAATCTATAATCTTCTGGTCCTACACCCATTCTAAAATTTCATTTTTCTATAATTTTTCTCGTAACATATAAATATCCAGCTTCCATCCTTCAACCTGTGAGGTTTTTGTTGATGGATTTGGCATCATTGTCTTGATCATGATTTCCATCCGAGCAGTTACGAGCTCATTAGTATGTCTCTGCTCAGCTACAGAATGCTTAAGCTCGAAAGGATTGTATAGTTAATCATCTAACGTCTGGTTGCTCTCGGGCACTCTCGTTCCATAAGACATCGAAAATCACTTTCGAACATCGATTATTCTATTATCTTGATCTATTTTTCTCGTTATACGTGTAGCCAATACCTAATTGACTTCTAACAGAGCGAGATTTGTCCATACGGATACACCATTGTGCGCATAAACATCATAACGTATCACGAGCTCATCTTCTTGATTTTTGAGCAGTCGACCATCTATTGACCATCATTGACCACGTTTGGTCATTGTTGAGTTGACACCGCTAATGGACAACAACTACCGTCTACTTGCGAGGACATTCTAGCATATAACATTATGTTCATCCTTTGACCTTTGCATACTTGTTGCTCATCCGGAAGTGCCGACACTAAAGGCCATATACTCGATATAAGCACGTAATTGTTAAATGTTAAATTTTCTTCTTACTTAACTTAACTTATTTACTTGAGCTATGTGTAGCAGACATATGACAACGCGAGATGGGATGGCAGGATACCGCTCTGATAGAACCTATGACGACCCGCCTTTTTGGACAGTTACTTAACTTTCTTAAACATTAATCTTACTTACTTAGTAAGAAAATACTGAAAATTTTTTTTCCATCCTTTAAAACATACTTATAAGCTATTGCGACTTATGTCGCACTTGAAGTTGAGTCACCTTAGTTATCAAGTGGATTCCTTTGGGTGGTCAAATATGATTGGGCCACATTTCATGATGTGGTGGCCCAATCAAAATCCATTGGGTGTCCACCAAACTTTTTACGCAGATTAAATTTATATTGACAGTATTTTTTCTATACCACTTTGTACAGTCTAAATTTATACTAACGGTATTTTTTTATACTGTCAGTATATTTTTTATACTACTACAATATTTCTTATTTATCTATATTCTCTAAACAGTATTATTTCTATACTGCTTTAACTTAAACAGTCAAATTTTTGTACTGCTTAACCTTAAATAGTCTAATTCTTACACTGTATTACTTCTGCAATATAATTTTTATACTGCATAACTCTATCGATGTACTTCCTCACACTACATTATTTTAATACCGTATAATTTTCTATATTATTATACGGTATTGTCCCTTAAATTGTATTTTTGTCTTAACATAATCTTTAAATTATTGTATTTTTAATGTAAAAAAAATACTCAGATGTTACAAACCACTCCCCAGGCTATTGAACAACTGTGCACAATTCCTCAGATGATAATCCGCGAATGATATGGGCCGAATAACTTGCTAAGAACATATTGTTTAACTATTTACACATATCAATGAAAGCTGGTTCCAATTAGTAGAACCATTTCAAAGTAAACCCCTTAAGGCTTTTGGGGAAAAAATTTACAAATTATCACACCCCATGACTCCAACGAGAGATTGATCTCAAACATCAACTGCTGAAACTGGACCAAATATTCGTGGAGATCAATTATGCCATCAAACTTAAAGAGAGTGGGAGTGTAGAATTGTGGGCGGTATATCCGTGTCTACCATCACTTGAGTGAAAGAAGATTGTTCCCCTTCTTCTAGCAACTCCTCATACGACATTGGCTGTCCTAGATCTTGCAATATACACCTCTCTATAGCTGTCACCTCATTAACAATAGCTTTCTTAACATCAATATCTTTCGCCATCATGGTAGCAAGCTGGCCAGGTGTAACTGAATGTATGGCCTGTGAAGTGAGATGTGGCATCCAGTAGATCAGACTGTATGGAGTCCGAAAAGAAGCTCCTTACATCATTCATATTGCTAGGGAAGTAAGCAAGGCAAAGTGTTGTCCAGTCGTCTATGGAGCTCTTCATTTTTTGCTATCAGCTATGCCATCCGCCTATTGTTTTCCTCCTGCTACTAAAGGATGGTGGCTAGCATGTGATCGTTAGTGGTTTGAGAGAATCCTGCTCCTAGAGCCATCTTAAGGATCCTGCTCCTGGAGCCATCTCCTCATTCGCTACAGAGATGTTGTCATTATTCTTGTTCATGGCACCAGTCATCATCGTGCAATCGGTAACCGAGATTCCAGCCCTACAATGGGCACCAAACTCTAGAGGGGCAAATTTTGCAATTAAATTTGTTTAGTGGCCAAGGTCGTTCCTGAGAATCAATCAAGTGAAAGTTAGTTGGTTGGCTTTGAGTCGACCTACAACGAGAACAAAGCATAAAATGCAATAAAAGTAAATAGACAAAAGGATTTATAGTAGTTTAGCTCCAAAATTGAGGCTACGTCCACTGTAAGGTCTCAAGGTTTTACTATATGATGAAATAGTACTGCAATTGATGTGATAGAAAATAAGAGAGAGAGAGAGGAGGGATTTAAAGAGAGGGGAAGAGAGAGAGAACATATCCAGAATACAATATATGGGATCAATCCCATATTTATAAAGGATGAATTAGGCCTTTTCGTTGCCTAATTTTTGAGCTGATTCTAAGTTAACCAAAGAAAGGCTAACTTTCTTAATTATTTCCAGTTGACTTTCGCATTTGCTTATTTCTTTGTTTGTCTTGAGGTTGCTTTTTCTCCATGATTAACATGATTCTTGCCTTTATTTGCATATTTGGTTGATTTAATCTTCATAGGATCTAAGGGTGATCCTTTCCTAATTTATTATATGTGGGTCCCGCCAGTCTCTAGTTGACCATCAGCTCCAGTCGACTCGCAATTTTCAATCGATATGGCCAATTGACTTTCTCCAGTAGATTCTTCCGGCGATCTACTGGCACGTATATGGTGGAGATTATGGTGCTATTTTTACCCCTAACAATGTTCAAGCACCCGTTTATTTTGCAAGTGTGAACCATAATTCAAACTTTATGCTAAAAATATTTTTTGTTACAAAATATTTATATTGCGTTTTAAAACATGATTTGAACTATATTTGAATTGTAAATACTATAGCAATTCATTTAAAAATTACTATAGTAATTCAAATTTTATGAGAACAACATTATACTAAAACTAATTTCAACCAATTTTTTTTCGTTCAAACTGGTTTCCTAAATATCCTATTAAATTTTTGTTCAAATTTCTAATCAAACCAATAAATCAACTAACCACAAATTATTTTAAAAAAAAGCAAGAAAAAAAATCAAAGAAAAGACAAATATGTAACTCCAAAAAAAAATTATGTGTTCATTAAAAAAAAAAAAACAAAACAAATATATGCGTGGAGTCTAAGCAATAATAATTGACAGAGAAACATAGTTGCATTTTTACATATTTTACTTTTTTACAGCAAGTCTGCAAGTTATGGAATTTTGGGAGATCATTGCCGACAAATATTTTGAGGCACATAACCCTCCAAAATGGTCCATAAAAATCAACTATTGGAGCTACATAAATTTGAGCAAATGACTCTTTTCTTGGCAACAAGCAAAGAAACAAATAAAATAAAGTCTAGAAAAGAGATCAATTATAAATGGACCAGAAAAGAATAATGAGGCCATAAAATTTGTGGGTCACTTTTGCGTTTCTTACTCAATTGATAGGTACACCGCTTCCTACCATTGATTGTCCCCTCAAATTGGCCTTAAAGAGGCCTGGGATACCACTCTCCATTAGACTATTTTCAACAAACGATATATTGAATTGAATTATGCACTTGAATGACTGTCCAAAACCACCTCAATACTCTATACATCTATAGTTCCCAAAATACCCTGTAACATACCAAAACCGACATTTCGCCCCATCGATGAATTAAAATTGGGGACGTTGTCCCCACGTTGTGTGGACTGATTGAGGTACCCACGTGGCACTTGGCCACATGCAAGGATGTTTTCCAATTTTTATTTTTTTCTTATTTTCTTGTGGAAAGAAGATGGGTGAGTCGTTTTAACTATATATATTAATAATTTGATGTAAATTTTTTCTAAGGAAGACCTCACATGGAAGCCCATCACCATCATGTCCATGTTCTTGCGCTCATAACGCTGGTGGAAAATATATATATATATATATATATATATTTTTTTTTATTATTTTTATTTTTTTTTGAATATTCTGGTGGAAATATTAATATGCTTATAATATTTCCCCGTCACTATCAAAATATAAGTTTATATTGATTATGACCAAAAAAGTATAATATATATTACATGTTGATGCATGTATGTCAATTTCTTACGTGACACCATCACATGTGGCTATGACATTTTACTCTTCTATTTGAATCTTTTGCGATCCTGCGCACATGTTGCATCAGAGCATGTTTTTAGATTCAAAATTATTGCCAATTCTTTTAATACAACTAAAATCTAAATAACTTGTATATATATAATTAATAATTTCCTTGATAGGAATAAATAATGATAATGAGAAAGCGACGTTTATATATTATGACAAAATTGCTTTATTGCGAGAAGAAACACAATGTTCCTTTAGATTGGTAACAATGTGACATTGACATTATTGTTTATTAAGGTTTTAAAATCAGCAAAATAAAACTATTACAAAATACAAATCCTTGAGTTATACATAATTGTGTTTGACTTGTCGAGCAGAACTTTCCAAAAATTCTGTTCTAGATGATATTTAGCAATTCAAAAATATTTAATAAGTATTCTCTAAAAACTAATTATCTAAACTTATTACTTCCTCGTTTGATATGATGCAGGATTTTTTTTTTTTTCCTCTTCTGTTTCACCATTCTCTTATTTCTTCAAGAAAAATGGAAAAAGTTTCTCAAATGTGGTTTACAATATTAATTTTACGCATTCATCCTTAATTAATTTTGAGGGGATATATATGTATATATAACCTACTAGAAAAAAGTATACTTAAGGTCCATATTCTTCATCAATTCTTTTATATGAAAAGCGACTAAATAAGATGTTCTAAAAAAAAAGGACTAAATAAGAGCCATAATCTCTGCTCCTAAAAGGGGAAAAAGGTGGATAACTACAATATTACTTAAATAACTAATTTAAAATTATTTTTAAAATTAATAAAAAAAATAGTGTCAAAACCTCATTATCACAAAAAAAAAATCCTAAAAAGAAGAATGAAAAAATTACAACACATGACCAAATTATTGTTATGAATTTTAAATTCAACACAATATTCACAAAATTTTAAAAATGTTCTTAGTGATATAGTAATTATTTTAATAATATCGTATTTGTACAATATAATAACATATTAATTATTTTGATGATATCACTTTGCGACATATATAGAATGTTTATAAATTAAAATCATATTTTAATTCAGAGTATATATGTCATTATTAACTCAAAAAGAATTTCTAGTAATAGAATTTTTATTCGATGTTTTAACTAAAAAATATAATTTTATGATATGCTTGTTTGTGCGCTGTTTTAGATAAAATTTCTTTTCCACTGCTATCAATTATGTGGCCTGGTAGTAAAGATTTATTGTGACTGGGTCTATAATAAAAGATTCAAGAATTGAATGGTCCTCTCCAAGAGTATTTTACATGAAAACTTATTCCTGTCGGCCTAATACTTAATTTAACACGTTAGAATCATGCGATCCCCTACATTTCTTGACTATTAGCACATTATACGCGTTTGTGGTGACAATTGTTGGAAATAAAGATCTTTTAAAAAACAATTTATTTAAGTATAAATTTACTTTTTACATATATTCATATTTCAACCTAAAACGTCAAATAAATCAAAAATCAATTTTTCTGTGTTGTGTAAATTTATATAGTAACAAAGATAAAATAGAGAAGACAAAAGTTGAAAAAATGAAAAAAAAATATAACTACGTTGTAATTTTAATTTATAGAGTGTTTAAAAAGTGAGCTAAACTAAAAGTTAAAATTGCTTTATTTTACACTTTAACATGTGAGAACTTTATATTATTTAAATTAAAATTAATAAGCTAAAAATGAGTTTGTCAAACACCTTGTTAAACTTTCAGTTTCATCACGCGAGCTCCCCTAAAAAAATTACTACCTTCAGCACCATTAGAAAATTGGAATTGCAACCCATTTACAATTTCCAAAATATCGGTTAATTATTGTATAAATATTTGAATTTCACTTTAATTACTCAATGCTCACTATTCATCGCCGCATTAGACGTGCCCAAATCATTGATTAACTTTCTGTTTTCAAAGCAAAATAGGTATTCCAAAAGTGGGAGGCTAAAATTTTAAACGTCAACGGTCGAAAATCTGGAAAACAAAGTGAAAACCGTTAGGAATACGTAGTCCCTTCACGGGCAAGTCAAAAATAAACGCACCGACGAAGTGCCATCACACCCTCTATAGCCGGTAAAGAAACTGACTATTACCTGTTTCACCCAGTCTTCCTGTCGGTGACCCGTAGTGTCGGCACCGACACGCCAGATTTGTTCCCGGTGAATTCTCTTTTTTCATTTATTGTTTTTATTATTTTCCTTTCTTCGTTGTGTTGTCTCATAGCTTTCCAATTACATCAGCCAATTAATTAAAACGAAATGTCGTACTTTGTAGGTGTAACGTGCTTTCCTTTTCGTTGATATGTTTTTCTTTTTGTGCCTTTGATTCAGAGACTTTACCTCGGGATTCCCGCTCAGTTAAGGGTATTATCTCGGGTTTAAGGATGATTAGGAATTATTCAGGTGCTCCTCAGACCAGAGTGATACGGTGGGAGTTAGAGTTTATGAGTAGTGATTGTAAGTGGGACCCCCAGTCTATGTTCAATTCCGTACGTGAGAGGTACTTGTATGAATATAGCATATCAATAATGCAGAGATAAAATAGCATAAAATATAGCTGGGCAATTTAAAAATTTGTATGGTATCAGTCTATGTGAAGCCGACCCTAATGTGCGCATTAGAATAAACTCGAAATACTCCGAGTCTGATGTGCACGTTAGAATATCTGAGTCGAAATTTGATCACATAGAACAAATTATACGTAAAACTTTTCAAACATGGAATGGGTATTGTATAATATTTGTGAATTTTCAACCAAAAAATTTTGAGACAAAAATTTTAAAAACATTTTTAACACAGTTTCTAAAAAATTCTCATTTTCTAAAACAAAAATATTTTTACATATTTTGAAAACAATACCAAATAGTAAAGCTGTCTGGTTTGTTTTTATTCTTAGAATTTTTTAAAATGTTTTCGCACGTTTTTCAAGGTAAAAATTTTAAAAACACTCTCAGGACAATTCTCAAAAAATTCTAATTTTTCAAAAGAAAAATATTTTCACCTATTTTGAAAATAATACCAAACGGCCTAAGTTTTAATGTATTTCATAAACTCATATATTTTTCAGTTGTAAAGAAATCTCTTTGATTTTTTTTTTTTATATTGTAGCTTCATTCAACTAAAAAAGAAATTAGTAAAAACATAATTACAAAGGCCACCCACTATAGGCATCAATGATCCCAGATATTGACAGGATACACCAATAAACATCTGATGAAGCATAGGGTAAAAGACGACGTCGAGACCCAAAGGGGAAGAACCTGCTCGACGCTTAGATTACAGCTCATCAACAGCTCGTTACAAAAGACCACAACTATCGATGGACAAAACCAATCGACCAAAATCAAATCTGTCTTAGCTAAGGCGTATATAACCCGGCATAGATTCAGATCTAGCCGCCAAACAACCCACATAACGCTCTAGTTAATGTGTGGAAAATACAAGCCAAGATCGGAGTTGGGGAGTCCAACTCCTTTATTACAATCTGAAATACATAACAACAAACAAACAAAATGTTAGACATGTATGCTCTAAGGAGTAAAAATGTAATACGTTTTTGGAGACATTTTTATCAATAAAGAATTTATTCATTTATATATACCAAATATTGTCCTCTTTACGTTCATATTTGTTGAATGTATGATAAGCAAACAGTAGTCTGAGACTGTCAGTCTAAACCTTAAGAGTTGGGCATATGATGGGATGATTATGCGGTAGACACGACTCTTAAGGTGATGGTCTAAAATATATGATCCGCAATCGAGGGAATAAAGTTGGGCGCTTTATTCATGTAAAGATTGTTATGTTGTCTATATCCCTTTTGGGAGATGGTTTGTCTTGGCCATCGGAGTTGGACTCCGTGAATAGAAACATTGGCGCGTTGTCATAGGTGACGATGTGTTGGATCGGGACATAAAGTGAATTGATTTGGATTAATAATTCTGTCTTGGCAAATCGATTCACTTTAGACAATCATTTGTATTGTATCTTAATCCTGAGATGAATAATGGGCCCGTTGTCTCGACTTGTGTCTTTTGATGTACCAATGGGTGACTCCCACATCTCTATAGTGGCATGCATGCCGGTACGTTGGAGGCATGACTCTTGGTAGCGTAGACTTGTTATTCATAGATATGGAATCCATAGCTCCTCTTTAGGAGTAATGATATCCTCTTATATGCGTTGTCCTGTAATTGGAAAACTGGAGCGCTCAACCATTTGGATACATAGGTGTAACCGAATGGTATACTATCTTTGGATGGTAAGTTTTCTAATGGTGAGACAATGGAACGTAAGATAAAAATAATCGGGAAGGTAAGACAGAACTTGTCCTTAAGCCGATTATGGATGATCATATGGGGATGCGATACACTATGATATGTCATGGAGACTTAGCTACACGAGCTTCGTAATTCTATAAAGTTCGAGAGTGCAGCTCCAAGCTTTTAGTGGAGTAGCGTTGGAGTTGATAATTGTGAAATGTATATCTGGGATATTGGGTTTCATAATTATCATGAGCTTGAACTTTATAGGTCCATTTTGGTCCCCTTTGCTAGCTCACAAAATCCTGTAACGACACGGCGTGCTTTTCCAATAATTAGTGACTTATGTCGGATTTATCAGATTGGTTTAAAATTTATAAGAATCAAATAATTCATGTCTGTTTATCGGTTGAATTAATTATGTAAGAAATTAGTTCAAGATGAACTTGTTGAATTATGGCGTTCGGATAATTCTTGTCTGTTTATCGGTTGTTTTAATTTTGGACAATTAGAACAAGATAAACTTGTAGAATTATTGTGAATTGATTTATTTTCTTAGAGATTATCTTGATAAAGTTTGTTTTGATCAGATATCTTTTCTATTGGGCTATTTGAATCAAAACTGAGACTTTATCCTTTAGAATCTCGGGTGGAAAATAAAAGATTCGCGGAGATTTTTTTCTCGGCAGTTCGGCATGCCGGATGACGTGTTCGGCCTGCCGAACTGGCCAGTTCGGCCTGCCTATCTCACAGTTCGGCATGCCGACCGCGACAGTTAAGATTACGCGTTTTTCACGCGTATCTTATCAGATATTGATCCGAACTTGATTCTGTTTCGATTTTTGAGACCTAATCTGATATGGACTGACCCCAAGGACCAATAGGTATAAAAAAGGGAGTGAGTCTAATGATTTACTCAGATCAATTTGAGAGATTAAGAGTGATACTCTTCTAGTGAGCATCTGAAAACTCCCTGAGAGCTTTTGTTCACAAATCACGAACACTAGCTTTGGGTTCTCTCTATTGATTGGAAGGAGAGTCACCGGTGGAAGAGCTGTACGTGTGAGCCCACACTCACTCCGGTTGTGGATAGAGAATAGCAAAGAAGACCAGTTGGTTGAGGCTCTTCTGGAACGTTACTTCTCTACACAGGTTGCGGAGGTTCTTCGGCATACTGAGGTTAGTAAGATCTGTTTAATTTATACATATAACATGTCAAACTTGTGTTTTGGAAAATACTCTGATGAAAAATTTAAAAAATTCCGCTGCGCACTTTGTTTCCAACACAAAAAACCAAAACTCAACTAGAAAATAGCCACCTCCACTATTTGCAAACCTAAGCTTTTCTCACGCCAGCCTCCCCGAAGTCTTTCCCCTCTACCTTCGGCCACCCGACCACCTAGGAGGGCCCATAGCACCTCCTCGATAGGACCAGCCCTGCCATTGTCTGCCCTCAGCTAGTGACATGAACCTAGCCATGACTGGGCCCTTCAACGACGGGGCTTGGCGGGCAGCAGCGAGACCTGCCCAACCCGTGACGGACTAAGCAGCTGAGCTTTTCTTCGACCATCGTAGCCAAGAACTGGATAGAGTATGAGCTTCCCACACTCACCTCCGGCAGTAGTAACTCCCCCCTTAGTCTTAGGCTTGAATCGACGTCGATCTTTCCTTCTCTCCTGTCTCCACGCCAGTGCTCTAACCTGGGTGCTTCCCCACTCTTTTGGCATCATAGGCCCCGGTTTTGCATAGATCGGCTATTGGTATCCTTCAAAACGGAGGTTGGAGTATGAATAAATAGACAAATTACCTACTTTACTTACATATTTTAATGCATGTTTAGTTTTTTATTTTACTAGTATGATTTTGTTGTCTGTATGCTGCTTTAAGTGAAAAAGACACTTTGTGTTGCTGCTTATCAGAGTTCGGCGTCGGATCAACACCATGTGCAGCTGCGTACGGTCCTTAACTCTTCCATGTTCGTCTCTGCCTAATCGGGTAAACCTATAACAAGAGGAGGGACGCTTTGGAGGCAAGAAAAGGACAGGTCGGCCAATAAACAAGGGCTCTCTGATGCTCAAGGCAGGGGTTGCTTGGCAAAGAACAGGAACTCGTTGGTGGGAAGAAGCATGCATGCCAGGATGCAATAAATGCATCCTATTTATAGGCCACCACTTGGACCGAGTGTTAGGTGAGTTTTGCCCACAACCTGAGTGTCACATCAAGACGTGTCAGATGGCTGGGGACAAGTGTCATCTCCCTCCGCCGGTGGATTGCTTCTCATCCGACAGTGAGTTGTTTACCATCTATTGGCCAGAGATGGCGAGTAGCAGCCCACTTTCAAGTGGGAAGAGTCCGACCCGAGCTGGTACTCAATCATAGGAGGCAACCTGTTGACTTGCGACCCAGGAGACCCTGAAAAGCACCTCGGACACGAGATCCAGGTTCATCGGGATAAGTAGTATCCTCCCTGTAACTTTGTCGAGCAATTTGGCCGACTACCCAAAGTACGGCTCCTTGGCGGCAACGTCGAGCTCACCCTCAACACTTTGTATGAGTCAATGTTATGCTAGCTGAAATTTTTATTTTTCTTTCTAGGATGCCTACTCCGTCACCCACCCACTACCGCATGTTAATGATTGGGTTGCTGATATAGACTCACCATCGTCATTTGGGGTGTGCCGTGGCAGTATAGTGGCTAGGCACTTAGGGGCCTTTTTTGTACACCCCCTAATACCAAATGCTAAAAAGGAAAAATTACATTAAGATGGAACTTTACTAATGTTGATGTTGGTTGTTAACATTAACTTTTTGTCAATCTTGAATGAACCAAATTTCTAAAGCAAACTCTGAAGAAGACAAGAACAAAAAATAATAAAAAGGATACGGGATTTAAGAGTGGTTTGGCTCAATCAAGTTTATGTTATTTATGGTTATTAGGAACCCAATCTCACTGTTATAAGCTTTCTCATACTAGGATTTCAAGAGAATGGGTGTTGAAGAGAAATTTTTGAATCCCCATTTTCCATCATCCTCTTTATCACCTCCCTTGCTTCAGAAACTACTCATGATAGTTGCGATAACCACCCACGTCTTCTTTACTCGTAAGTTAAATCCATTACTTGAAAGAATTGAAGAATTGCTCCGGAATTGTGATAGTTATACTTGGGAGCTTTTAGAGTCATAAAGTGGGCAAATATATACATACATACTAGAGCGGACCTAGAAAAATTAGTCAAGAGAAACAGAGCATATACTTACGTTATCAAGAAAAATTAAATGCATGAGATATAAAATTTTAAGTGAGACAAATTATAATTTCAGCTTCAAGGGGCGGAAGGAGCGGAATACAATTTTCAAAGGAGTAGTGTAACGTCCCGAAATTTATTTAACATTAATGTAATGTAAATGGTGAATTAGTGTGCCATAATTAAAGTTTTAACTTTAATTAGATTATTTGGTTGGATTTTGAATTTTGGTTGTTTTGTTAAACTGATGTATTCAAATGATTTCTCATTTGTTTTAAAATGATGTTTTGAGTTTTAAAACACAACAATTTGTAAAATGTTAAAAATACTCTGTTTTACAAAACCGTGGGCGGCACATGGTTTTCGCACAGTAAAACCGCCCACCGATTTTCTCTATTTATTTTCCTTTCCTCTCTCTCTCTCCTCACTCTCACGAACACTCTCTCTCTCTCTTCACTCTCTCATTCGGCAGCCTCTCTCTCTCTCTCAATCTCTCTAAAAATTTTGATTTTCGTTCGAATCCAAGCTTCGGAACAGCAAGGAGGAAGCTCGGGGACGTGATTCGGCGACCGAGAACGCGGATTGAAGCTTCGATTCGAGGTTAGATTCGAAATTTCTAAACTTTTTCAAAATTTTCGATTTTGTGTGTTTTTGAAATCTAAGCTTGTTTAAGCTTAGAAAACCGTGGATTTGTGTTAAATGAGCTTAGAACAACTAGAATCTAAACCTAGATTGAAGAAAAACGGATTGGATTCAAGATTTTCATTTTTCTCCTCTTTTTCTCATTTTCGGATTTTTGAGGATTTCGAGTTCAAATGTTGTTTAAATGATTCCAAATATGTTTTAGAATGTTTTTCTATCAACTATAGTTGTTTTTCATGCCTGGGATTTGAGAAAAACAGGTTGGAATTCAGATTTGGATTTTGGGGATCGAGAAACCCGTGGCTGGGATTTCTGGATTTTCCCAGTTCGGCAGGCCGAAGTTCATGTTCGGCAGGCCGGAGTGATGATCGGCAGGCCGGTGTTCTTCCGATCGGCAGGCCGAATCTGGGGAAATGTTCGGCAGGCCGAACCTCGTTTCCGGCAGGCCGAACTGTACAGTTCGGCAGGCCGAAGCAGGGTGTCCGGCAGGCCGACCGAGGCATGGAAAATTTTGTGATTTTTACCCGATTTCACTGTTTTGAACCCTAATTTAAATCCCAACCTTATAGGATGATTTTAATGATACAAATGGCACACTAGGACATCATGAAATGATTTAGTAACATAGAATGTCTCAAACTAGATATTGATTGACTTAGTTTGTATCTAGGATCGTTCGTGGTTCCGTGGAGCTAACGTATAGCGGACCGGGATTGCGGTGTGGGGTACCGGCACGAGTATTGAGGTAGGACTTCTATCCTATTTCTTTGGTAGCCTGGTTTTGAAATGATTTGGCTTTGAAAATGATTTCTATCAAAATGTTTTCAACGGTTGTTTGAAAATGATTTTATCGGTAGTATTTTAATACACCGTGATTATGAAATGAATTTCATAATGAATGTAATGGACAATACTCGGTAATTGGGTTTGAATGATAATGATAACAAACACTAAGGCATGATGCCATATCAGAGATCGGGTCGTGTGACGAACGACCTTGGGGGCAGGTCCCGAAACCCAGCTGGGCCACTACGGTGGTGATATCATGGTTTGCCTAGGTAAAAGTAAATTGGTGTTTTGATTTGACGAGTAGTCTGTTCTGTGTCAGAACGGTTCTACTCAATTTATTTATTTATTTATTTATTTATCTAACGTTTTATTTCTGTATACTCCTGATAATGTTTTGTTTCTTGCATCAATTATTTTATAAAACCTAGTCCTACTGAGCCTTTCGCTCACGTTTTATTGTTTTAAATTTCCCCCCCCTTCTAGGTGGTTTTCCATATAGGTTTGGAGGAGAATCTTCAGACCGGACTCAGGAGCACTAGGAGAATTTATTTATATTCGGTATTATTAATCAAGGCATGTAAGACTTAACCATATTTGTACTTGGGCTGTAATTGTATTTGTGATATTGTCAGATCCATGTGTGTGCACAAGTTGTGGGTTGTGGAACCCATATTCGCGGTTTTTTTTTTTATTCAATTATTGTTATTTGATTAATGATTTTAAATTCCTTTATAAAAATGTGGTGGAAAAATCTTCTTTATTTCTTGCTTAATGGGATTTTTAAATCCTTAATTTCGATTAAATTCGCTTTTAATTAATCTAAATATTCCGCCACGTCACCTCCCGTACTCCGGGGCGTGACAGAATGGTATCAGAGCTCAAGGTTATGAACCTTGGGAATTGTGCACACATAGGTTTGACAATGAAATACATCTGACAGTCCAAATTTTGTTTTCAGAAGTGAGAGAATGGCACCTAGACGTCATTCGACAGCTGACGCGGAGTTCGGAAATGATGAGGGCCTGATGAGGTCTATGATGGCGGCTTTCCGGCAGATGGCAGCCAGGGCTAGACCGGAAGACTCCAGTGTTGGTAGTCGGCATGCCTTCTTTAAGGAATTTCGGCGGGCGTCTATTCCGACTTTTGATGGCAATGGGGATCCGCAGTTAGCAGAGTATTGGTTGGATTCGATTTTGAAGCATCTTGATACCCTTGGTGTGCCTGAGGAGTATCGTGTAGAGTTTGCGGCGTACAAGCTCGAGGGTGGCGCTAACACCTGGTGGAAACAAACTAAGCGTCTGGAGCGCGGTGGCAATATCAGTTGGGACAAGTTCGAGGAGCTGTTCTATGATCGGTATTTTCCGCAGGGATATAGAGACCAGAAAGCAGCTGAGTTTTATAGATTGCAGCAGGGTGATATGTCAGTTCGGGAGTATGAGGCAAGGTTTAACGAGTTGGCTAGGTTTGCTCCATCAGCTGTGGCATCGGAGCGTGAGAAATGCATCAAGTTTCAGGAGGGACTCAAGGCTCCTATTCGGCGGCAGTTGGTTGCTCTACGGCTTAGGAGTTTCGGAGAGCTTGTGTCGTCGGCGATCTCCGTGGAGAATGATTACGTGCAGTATTGTGAAGATCGAGCCAAGGCTTCAGGAGGACCGCAGAGGAGTGGCAGGAAGAGCACCAGTAGTCGTCCAGCTCCGGGGAAAGGCAAGCAAGGCGGTGCGACCAGTGGTAGCAGCAGTTCGTCTGGCAGCGGGCGCAGCAATCCCTACAGCTTCCATTGTCATTTCTGTCAGCAGCCCGGACACATCAAGAGGAATTGCCCGATCAGGAGTGCTCGTCTTGGATCGCAGACCGGGGAGGATGCCAGTCGTTCGTCTCAGCCTCAGCCTCAGACCCTACCTCCACCTCCGCAGTACCCGCAGTTGCAGTATCCGCAGTTTTCTCCTCAGCAATTCACATATCCGGCACGGGGACAGCAGCAGCAGTATTTCCAGCGCAGTGTTCCTCAGTATAGAGCTCCGAGTGCAGGTAGTGTACAGTTGTCTCCATCTCAGCAGCATCGGCCGAATAATGCAGGACCCAGCAACGTCGGTAGAGGAAAAGGAAAGGCACCAGTGCAGGTTCATGCGATGGCATCTGGAGGGTCAGATTCTCAGATTGGTAACGCAGTTGTTGATGGTATGATCTTGGTTTCCAGATCTCTAGCACGCGTTCTATTTGATACCGGTGCATCTCATTCTCTCATTTCGAGTTCTTTTGTACATGCCTTGGGATTAGAGATAGAAGAGTTTAATGAACCCCTAGCTATAATTTCTCCCTTGGGGCGGGTGTGTGTAAATCATATGTGTAAATCTTGTAAAATAAAGATTGGGGATGAGATTTTGAAAAGTGATTTGATTATACTCCCCATGAGTTCCTATGACGTGATTCTAGGAATGGACTGGTTGTCCAGGTATAGTGCAGTTGTGGACTGCCAACTTAGAAAAGTGACCCTAGTGTCTGATAGGGGGACGGTAATCACTTACCAGGGTGGTGGTGATTGGCTAATGAGTGAGCGTCTCATGAAGTCATGTTTAGGAGGGCGAAGGAATCTAGATTGTTTTGCTTTTCTTGCCAATCTAGATTGCGAGCCCTATGTTTCGAGTAGTAGTGTAGCGATTCCGGTGGTTGGTGAGTTCGAGGATGTTTTCCCCGACGAGTTGCCAGGATTGCCACCGTATCGGGAAATTGAGTTTGGTATCGAGTTGTTTCCAGGGACATCACCGATTTCTATGGCACCTTATCGGATGGCGCCGGCAGAAATGAAGGAATTGAGGAAGCAACTTCAGGAGCTTGCTGATAAAGGATATATTCGGAATAGCACATCTCCGTGGGGAGCACCAGTTTTGTTCGCTAAGAAGCACGATGGGACTCTCAGGTTATGTGTGGATTATCGGCAGCTGAACCGTGTTACGGTGAAGAACAAGTATCCTTTGCCTAGGATTGATGAGCTATTTGATCAGTTGGGAGGTTCGCGATACTTCTCGAAGATTGATTTGCGGTCAGGTTATCATCAGCTCAGAATCAAGGAAGAGGATATTCCCAAGACAGCTTTTAGGACTCGGTATGGGCACTTCGAGTTTCTGGTTATGTCTTTCGGGTTGACGAATGCTCCAGCAGCTTTCATGGATCTGATGAACAGGATATTCAGGCCGTATCTGGATCAGTTTGTGATCGTGTTCATCGATGATATTCTTGTGTATTCTAAGACATGGGAGGAGCATGAGCAGCATCTTCGGGTCGTGCTTCAGACTTTGCGGGAGCACCAGTTGTATGCTAAAAGGGAAAAATGTGAGTTCTGGTTGACCGAGGTCAAATTTCTGGGTCATGTCATCTCGGAGCATGGTATTTCAGTGGATCCGTCCAAGATTGAAGCTATATTGGAGTGGGAACGACCAAGGAATGTAGCGGAGATTCGCAGCTTCTTAGGACTTGCTGGATATTACAGGAAATTTGTAAAGGACTTTTCGAAGATTGCAGCTCCGTTGACGAGGTTGACCAAGAAAAATGTCAGGTTTGAGTGGGATGAAGACTGTGAGTCTGCTTTTCAGGAATTGAAGAACCGGTTGACTTCAGCTCCAGTGTTGATTATTCCGAGTAGTGACGAGCCATATGAGGTTTATGCTGATGCTTCAGGGCGCGGGCTTGGATGCGTGTTGATGCAGCATGGACGTGTGGTTGCGTACGGGTCGAGACAGCTACGACCTCACGAGCGGAATTATCCTACTCACGATTTAGAGCTTGCAGCGGTGATCTACGCGCTGAAGATTTGGAGGTGTTACTTGTATGGAGCGTCGTTTCAGGTCTTCTCCGATCACAAGAGTTTGAGGCATTTGTTCACTCAGAGGGATCTCAACTTGAGGCAGCGCAGATGGGTGGAGTACATGGAGGATTATGATTTCGCGTTGCAGTATCATCCCGGGAAAGCTAATGTGGTCGCGGACGCGCTTAGCAGGAGGTCTTCAGGGATTCTCGCTTGTCTGATTTTTGAGGACTGGAGCAGGGATGCGACAGTGAGTGAGTATCGGCTACAGTATCATGACGACGGTGATCGAGTTTTGTTATATCACGTGAAAGCGACTCCAGCTCTTGTTCGGATGGTGAAGCAAGGTCAGTGGCAGGATCGACATTTGCAGGGGATTTGGTCGCGGATTCAGAACGGGGAGCAGTTTGAAGAATGGAGCGTGCATGCAGATGGATCGTTGTACTTCCGGGAGCGTCTTGCAGTTCCAGTTATCGCCGAGGTGACGAAAGCCGTTCTAGATGAAGCTCATAGGTCTCAGTTCGCCATTCATCCAGGGAGCACCAAGATGTATCGTGATTTGAAGAGGCACTATTGGTGGAGAGGCATGAAGAAAGATGTTCGCGAGTACGTGGCCAAGTGTTCGACGTGTCTTCAGGTGAAAGCTGAGCATCAGAAGCCTGCAGGTCAGCTTCAGCCGCTTCCTATTCCAGGGTGGAAATGGGAGCATGTGACGATGGATTTCCTCACAGGTTTGCCGAGGACGGAGCAGCGGCATGATGCAGTTTGGGTTGTGGTCGACAGGTTGACGAAATCGGCGCATTTCATTCCGTTTAGGTCGACGTGTTCCAGGAAGACTCTCGGGGAGCTGTATATGCAAAACATTGTGAGGTTGCATGGAGTTCCTTTGTCCATCACCTCTGATCGAGACACCAGGTTTAATGCTAAGTACTGGAGGAGTTTTCAGGAGGCTTTGGGTACGGATTTGAACTTCAGTACGGCGTTTCATCCTCAGACTGATGGGCAGTCTGAGCGGGTTATTCAGGTTCTCGAGGATATGTTGCGTGCTTGTGCGTTGGACTTCGGCGGAAATTGGAAGCAATGTTTGCATTTGGCGGAGTTCGCGTACAACAACAGTTATCAGGCGAGTATCGGTATGGCACCATTTGAGGCGTTGTATGGGCGACCGTGTCGGTCACCTGTGTGTTGGGCCGAGCCGGAAGATAGAGTTATTCTTGGGCCGGAAGAGATTCGTGATAGCAACGAGAAAGTCGCGGTGATTCGAGATCGGTTGAGGGCAGCTCAGAGTCGGCAGAAGAGCTACGCGGATAGGAGACGTAGACCCTTAGAGTTCGTGGTTGGAGATTTTGTTCTCTTGAGGGTGTCACCTCGTAAGGGAACTATGCGGTTCGGAGTGAGTGGGAAGCTCGCGCCGAGGTATATTGGGCCGTTCGAGATCACTCAGCGTGTTGGCGTGGTCGCTTATCGGCTTGATCTTCCGCCCGAACTTTCTCATGTGCATGATGTGTTTCATGTGTCGATGCTTAGGAAGTGTCCACCTGAGCAGGGTAAGATAGTATCGTTTCGCGATGTGCAGGTTCAGGAGGATACGACGTACGAAGAAGTGCCGATTCAGATTATCGACCGGAAAGTGATTAGCTTGCGTCGTCGTGAGATACCGTTGGTAAAGGTCGTGTGGCAGCATCACGGGGTTGATGAAGCCACTTGGGAACTAGAATCGAATATGCGGGAATTGTATCCGCATTTGTTTTGTTTCTGAAATGAGTTGTAAATTTCGTGGACGAAATTTCTTTTAGGGGTGGAGAGCTGTAACGTCCCGAAATTTATTTAACATTAATGTAATGTAAATGGTGAATTAGTGTGCCATAATTAAAGTTTTAACTTTAATTAGATTATTTGGTTGGATTTTGAATTTTGGTTGTTTTGTTAAACTGATGTATTCAAATGATTTCTCATTTGTTTTAAAATGATGTTTTGAGTTTTAAAACACAACAATTTGTAAAATGTTAAAAATATTCTGTTTTACAAAACCGTGGGCGGCACATGGTTTTCGCACAGTAAAACCGCCCACCGATTTTCTCTATTTATTTTCCTTTCCTCTCTCTCTCTCCTCACTCTCACGAACACTCTCTCTCTCTCTTCACTCTCTCATTCGGCAGCCTCTCTCTCTCTCTCAATCTCTCTAAAAATTTTGATTTCCGTTCGAATCCAAGCTTCGGAACAGCAAGGAGGAAGCTCGGGGACGTGATTCGGCGACCGAGAACGCGGATTGAAGCTTCGATTCGAGGTTAGATTCGAAATTTCTAAACTTTTTCAAAATTTTCGATTTTGTGTGTTTTTGAAATCTAAGCTTGTTTAAGCTTAGAAAACCGTGGATTTGTGTTAAATGAGCTTAGAACAACTAGAATCTAAACCTAGATTGAAGAAAAACGGATTGGATTCAAGATTTTCATTTTTCTCCTCTTTTTCTCATTTTCGGATTTTTGAGGATTTCGAGTTCAAATGTTGTTTAAATGATTCCAAATATGTTTTAGAATGTTTTTCTATCAACTATAGTTGTTTTTCATGCCTGGGATTTGAGAAAAACAGGTTGGAATTCAGATTTGGATTTTGGGGATCGAGAAACCCGTGGCTGGGATTTCTGGATTTTCCCAGTTCGGCAGGCCGAAGTTCATGTTCGGCAGGCCGGAGTGATGATCGGCAGGCCGGTGTTCTTCCGATCGGCAGGCCGAATCTGGGGAAATGTTCGGCAGGCCGAACCTCGTTTCCGGCAGGCCGAACTGTACAGTTCGGCAGGCCGAAGCAGGGTGTCCGGCAGGCCGACCGAGGCATGGAAAATTTTGTGATTTTTACCCGATTTCACTGTTTTGAACCCTAATTTAAATCCCAACCTTATAGGATGATTTTAATGATACAAATGGCACACTAGGACATCATGAAATGATTTAGTAACATAGAATGTCTCAAACTAGATATTGATTGACTTAGTTTGTATCTAGGATCGTTCGTGGTTCCGTGGAGCTAACGTATAGCGGACCGGGATTGCGGTGTGGGGTACCGGCACGAGTATTGAGGTAGGACTTCTATCCTATTTCTTTGGTAGCCTGGTTTTGAAATGATTTGGCTTTGAAAATGATTTCTATCAAAATGTTTTCAACGGTTGTTTGAAAATGATTTTATCGGTAGTATTTTAATACACCGTGATTATGAAATGAATTTCATAATGAATGTAATGGACAATACTCGGTAATTGGGTTTGAATGATAATGATAACAAACACTAAGGCATGATGCCATATCAGAGATCGGGTCGTGTGACGAACGACCTTGGGGGCAGGTCCCGAAACCCAGCTGGGCCACTACGGTGGTGATATCATGGTTTGCCTAGGTAAAAGTAAATTGGTGTTTTGATTTGACGAGTAGTCTGTTCTGTGTCAGAACGGTTCTACTCAATTTATTTATTTATTTATTTATTTATCTAACGTTTTATTTCTGTATACTCCTGATAATGTTTTGTTTCTTGCATCAATTATTTTATAAAACCTAGTCCTACTGAGCCTTTCGCTCACGTTTTATTGTTTTAAATTTCCCCCCCCTTCTAGGTGGTTTTCCATATAGGTTTGGAGGAGAATCTTCAGACCGGACTCAGGAGCACTAGGAGAATTTATTTATATTCGGTATTATTAATCAAGGCATGTAAGACTTAACCATATTTGTACTTGGGCTGTAATTGTATTTGTGATATTGTCAGATCCATGTGTGTGCACAAGTTGTGGGTTGTGGAACCCATATTCGCGGTTTTTTTTTTATTCAATTATTGTTATTTGATTAATGATTTTAAATTCCTTTATAAAAATGTGGTGGAAAAATCTTCTTTATTTCTTGCTTAATGGGATTTTTAAACCCTTAATTTCGATTAAATTCGCTTTTAATTAATCTAAATATTCCGCCACGTCACCTCCCGTACTCCGGGGCGTGACAAGTAGGCCGCCCACCCTCACCTATGTATAGCTTCGCCACTACATCCATACATATATATATATATATATATATATATATATATATATATATATATATATATTGCTTACCATCCATCAGTGCAAACAGCTCTCTATCAGCCAATTCAAACTACTTGCCAACAATTTTATATAAAGTATCAGAGTGGAAGCTTTATATACATATATATATATATATATATAACCATTTATTCTTAAATGTTAGCACAAGTGCAATCTATTACTAAAGTATCATTTTAAGCTGAGTCATTAATGCAGCTGTTTTCATTTCGAATTTCACTAGAAATACTCCTATTTTTGAATTGTAGGAACGTCTCGTTGCTCTTTTAGCAAAAGCAAATAAATGAACTAACAATAAACCTAAGTTTATTATTATTTTTTTAACATTCTTTGGTTTTTACAAGTGAATTGTTTTTGTAAAAATTAATACTAAGCGACCTTTTCTTTAGAGTGGTAATAAATGATACATTCATCTCTTACTTTGAAGGCTAAAACACAATTTTATAAGGCAGTACCGAACGCTCAAACAATTACACCAGCGTAGAACTTTATTAGCGGTTGATATTAGTTATTATGCAAATCACAAGGCATATAACCAAGGTTTCATGTAAAGTGTATATATATATATATATGTGTGTGTGTGTATATGTATATGTATATCTATATATATTCACGTTAACTAAAAAGACATATGCAAATATTCAATATAACATCATATCGGATTAGGAGATTGTAGTTTCAAGATAAATCATAAAAAAGGTTAAAATATTACAAAAAATCTCAAGTTAGACAAAATACGTTTTTTTTAATGGACAAAATTAGTTAGAACATAGAATTTTCAGTGAAACTTGGTATTTGCTGTCCATTTGCGTATAATTCTTCCTAGACTCATTGAGCCCGTTTGATTCGAGTATTTGAATAAAGATTTAAATTTTTATGAGCGAAAATACTGTAACAAAATAATTTAAACTGTGATTCAAATCACGAAATAAACGACCAATTGTGTATCTGCAGTGTTGCACAGTTCAGACGCGGTGTGCGGCCCACGACTTAGCTTCTCAGATCACATTTTGTCGCCAACCATTGATCGTACGGCATTGGCCCTGGGGGCCCCACGGTCCACATGATCATCAGCCAGCGGAATATCTTACCAGCAACAAAAGGTCTTTAAAAAGAAAAAAGGCGAAGCAGTCTTGTGCCACGTGGCAACGTGACAAGCTGGAGATGGAGTAAAGTATCCATAGTGTCATTTACCAAAAAAAAAAAAAAAGCTTCCATCGTATAAGCAGGGGACAAATCCCAGGCCGAGTCACGTGACCCTGGCCCACCAGTTACTAGCACTGCCAGCTGTAGGTAAGCGGTTTATTCTCCCCCGGACTGGCGTGGGCTCCACAGTTTTGATCTCGGTCAAACAACCGCTTCGATCTGACGGTGGAACGTGCCTTGTGGGCCCGGAAGTAACATGGGTGGGGGAATAGCGTTACATTTCTCGCACGCACGTCGCATATGGCCTTCTCCCCCGACTTTGGCGGGGGGGGTGATGCCACCTCAACATTACTCGGATTAATCAATGTTTTTACGATGTTGTCCATACAGAATTGATTTAACATCGGAAAGTTTAAGGTTAATTTCGTCCTTTGGAATTACAAGGTTCCCCAGTCTTTTCGTCCATCAACCCACCAGAGTAATTGATTATAAGAAAATCCAAAAAAAAAAAGGAAAAAAAATTACAAGGGCGTAGTTGGACACGTTGACAATCAAACGGCCAACTAAAGCAGATTAGCAAAAAGGAACAAAAAAAGCAAATAAATAAAAGTGCCAGCAAACAACTAGTTAAGTAGCATTTTGTGGAGCGTGTATGCAAGTGCAAGTATAAATATGTGTATTAGACTTTAGAATATAAATATATATAGAAATGAGACTTTAGAGTATATGGATACCAACTATTTTAGTCCTTTCTTCTTCTTTTTTTTTTTTTTTAAGGAGGTTACGAGTGAATCTTCTAGTTAGAGGACAGTGAATGACCAACTAAGCAACCGCGTTATAGTATTTTAAGGGAAAAAAAAGAAGAAGAAGAAGAAGCAACCGTGTTATACGTACAAATAATCGTAGTACAATGTCAATCCGAATGAATGATTAGGAAATATAAATTATAAGAAAGGTACGTAGTCTATAATCATAAAAGACAGAAAAGTCTTTTGCATTAATGAGTCATACATTTCATTGTATAATCGGAGGGAAAAAAAATACATTTGCCATTTTTATTTACTTTCGAATTTACAGTGACAAATAAAAAAAGCTCTATCATGTATTGTAATAATGTGTTGCGTGTCTATCACACCATTGGGAAAAAAAATTACACGTCAATGAGGTGATCAATGCTTTAAAGTTGAAGATAGTCTTATAAGCCAGCCTGAGAACTCTTTTACGTTTAAAAGAGTGTTTGGTAGGTCGTGGTTTAGATTGATTTTTCAGTTATAAATACTGTAAAGCTCTCGTATGCTACAATAACAATAAACTAACATGTTACAGTAAAAACAGTTTTAACTAACGGTTTTAACTACCCTGCCAAATACCCTATTAAGAAGGTAAAGATAAAATTTAAGGCTAATAAATCCGTCTTACTTGGAGAGACTTAAGTGATATTAATGTTAATATCCAAAAAGAAATTTATATAGAATATGCAAATACAAGCACCAATTCACACTCTAACAGCTTCCTATTATAAGAAACACGACATCAATATACAATCGGTTTCATTTGTAAACCTAGATGAAATACTTAAGGGAAATTAATGCGTACTAAAGTACTCCACAATCAAACACCCAAAGAAGTACATCAATGATTAATCATACATATGATTTTTTAACGAATCATTTATAATCAATAGAAATATCCAATAGACTAATGTCGAGAATTCTATAGCACTAATGCCACACAAGATACCGCTAAGAAATGATATAATGTGGATCAAGAAAGCCATAAAAAGAAAATCTGAAATATCTAAATTAATTATTGACAAAATAGAGAATCCGAATCCAAATATGTTTTAAGTAGAACAAAGTGACAAATAAAAACTTAGTGAAGCTTAGCTATCAATTATTTAGGGTCAAATTTAAGTCTTTGACTAATCAGATTTGCTATTTGCAATGCACAATGTTTGAGTATAATATTGATGAATATTTTTTTTTGGACATTATGCTATATATTGTCACTATATGAAAAGAAAACATATTCTTTTGCTCACTTATTTGGGTGCAAACCCATGTGCTTTGCTTAGTGTACCATGTTTTCTCAACTAGAGAGTGACGATTGTGTTAGAGAGCATCAACCTCTATTTGTATTTATGAAATTTAATAAATAATTAAAAAATACAATGGTTTAACTTAGTGATGAGGACAAGATAATTATTGGGGCAATTGGGATGGTCACATAATTTTTCTTTTTTATTCATTTTATTTGGTGGTTCACAGAATATGTTGATTTCAAAGATGTTTCCCTTGAAAATATATATTTAGAGAAAAAGAACGTGCCAATAGTAAATACCTACCAAGTACTGAGGATTTGACATCTTCAGGTCATGTGTTGCATGCATGTTATTGCTTTATTTCAGTTAAAATTCGTCGGTGCCACTTTTTTGTAATGCCCTTTCCTTTTGCATTGGGTTTTAGGGCTTGACCACTGGTTTTGAGGGATTTAAAACTCACTTTTAATCTTTTTTTAAAATTAAATGCAAACAAAGTTGCATTTGTGCTGCCTACGAGTGTGCATTTTATGAATGTGGCATGTGTGTAATAGTATAGCTTTTCAAATACTTAAAGGGTGGTGGGAACCGTTGGTTAGAACCACTTTTACTGTAGCATGTGAGAGCTTTAGACTGTAGCGATTTTTTTTTTAATTATTACTGTAGCATGTAAGAGCTTTACATTGTTTATAACTGAAAAAGTAGTGGAAACTATGGTTCCTACCACTCATCTAGATAAATAAAATCATTAATTTAATTTGTATTTTCTTATCTTAGAAGGGAAGAAATAATATGTCAATCGTATCTCATTGAGATTTGCTTTGCTAAACTAAATTTTGGAATGTTTAATATTAAGAAAAGTACATGTTGCTTTCATAAATGAGAAAGGTCTTAGCGTAACTATGGTATTGATTAGATTAAATTAGAACAACAAAGAAAGAAAATAAGAAAAATACTAATGACAAATGATAACAGTTGTATTCCTTTTTTTTAAATTTTTTTTAGTATATTCACATCTCCATCTACACTTCAATTTGGAATTCCAATGTTAAATTTGCACATTGTACTTTTTTAGTGAATAGGTTCGAACCTTCCCTCAACCCGACCCCTTAAGGGGGAAAAAGAAAAAAAAGAAGAAAAACCATCTATTATGGTGGAAGGAGACCTACCTTGACTGCCCTTTTTTTTTTTAATGGTTATGGCCAATTTTACTTTTTTGAAAGGTGGAAAGGGTCTATTGCAAGGAAGAGATACAAGGAGTGCAAACCAAGTAAGTTGCTAAAGAAAAGGGTTCATGAAGAGCATACCTTTTCACTACTGGATTTTTTTGAGAATGAAAGAGAGAGTACTTTAGAAGGGATTGATGCAAAGAGTACACCTTAAGTTAGATAAATACATGAGCCATTTAAAAAAATAATAATAAAACCTATAGGAAAACAAAAATAAAAATAAAAAGATAGAAAAGACAGTAAAAGGGAAAGCTATCTAAAACGAAGCCCATCATTTCTGTAAGGCCCAAACTAAACATGCTATGGTTGTGCGGTCACTTTTATTAACCTTTTCCTTTTTATTTTATTTTCCCTCAAAATCGATAAAACTTTTTTTTTAATTCCTATATTTATTGCATTTATTTTTTCAGATACATTTATTTTTCAACAAATTCTCTGGTGAAAAAAAATATGTATTAGTTGGCAAAAGCTAAAAAAAAAAATAATTTTAATTAAATCTAAAGATTTTAGAATATGCGCTATGTGGGTTCCCATATAGAAAAAAATCTCCTAATTTTTCTAGTAAAGCTTTTTAAATATTTAGCTTCAATTCCATTACCCAAAAAAAAAAAGCTTCAATGGTGGGACGCTCAGGAACAGAAGGGTGTTACCATAAAATGAAAGCCTCCCTGAGCCGACAACTAGAAGGATTGTCCACTCTACATCTTCAGCAAATATTACTGTAAATGCCCTTTTACATTTAAAAAAAAATGCAAAGGGAATGATCTGCTGCTTTCCCTTACAGTAGGAGAAACAGTAGTACACCATTTAGATTGCCTAACAAAATAGATTCAGCCGTGTGGGCCAAACCAGAAGAAGTCTTTGTACATGAGAAGAAAAACGTCAACAGAAAATCATTGTGACTTTTGCGTTCCACTGATTGTCAGCAGATCGTCGTCTTAAGCGACGGTATACAACTCTGGTGTACTGTACAAAATTGCAGCTCAAGGTATTGTATCATTTTCTCACTGCAGTTAAAATATTGCCTCTGTCGGTGTGCGGTTACAACAATCATTATTGGTCCGAATCAATCATGTCTAATTGCTTATTACAAATCCTTTTCAGTTTTGGTAAACGATTAATTGCATAAAAATTTAAAATTTAATGACACGTGTACAGTTTTATAAGCATCTATCAAACACTAAACACAAAAAGGCGTTTGGTATGCAGTAATCTTGAAATAGAAATAAGAATCTTACAGATTCTTATGTTTGGTATGCAGTAATCTGTTTTGGATTCCTAGGAAACTCATTCCCATGGGATTCAAATGACCTCATTTTGAGATAATTTGAATATCATGATATTCATATTCTTGGGAATCTCAAAACTATAAAAATCTCATTTTTTTCTATGATGATGATAATTATATTATTATTAAATAATAATACTAATAATGATAATAATATAAATTAATATTTCTATACAATATAAATATAAAAATTATATCAAATAATATAATAATTTGACAATAAAGATAATACTAACATTAACAATGATAATAAAAATATATAATATATTACATATACAATATCTAAATATAATATATATTATTATCAATTAATATAAGAATATAATTTATGTAAATACTATATTAGTAAAATAAAATAATTTCATACTATTATTATAAATTAATATTAATATATGATATAGATATAAATATTACATCAATATAAAATTATAATTTAATAAAAGATTAATAATAACATTAATAATAAAAACATAATAATACAACATCAATATCAATATGAATAGTATAATATTAATATTCATAGTAATATCAATATTAAATTATATAAATACCATTATAATAATTATAAATATTAAATATAACTAAATATGTTTAATAATTTTTATAAACATATTTTTATTTAATGTTAATATTAATATAAATACTAATATATTATTAAGAATTATATCTTATTATTATTTATATTCATATCAATATATTATATATTATATACAACATTTTAATATTAATATATTGTTAAATAATAATTCTATTATTATTACAAATTAGTATTTTTATATAATATAAAGAAAGTATTATATTAATATAAAATAATTATTATTTAATAATAATGATAATAATAACATTAATATTCATAATAATATTAATGTTAAATTATATATATATATTATTTATTATTATTATTTAATATTAGTACTAATATATTATATTGATACATTTAATGTTAATACTATAAATTATTTTGTCAATTATACAAGATCTCTATGTACAACCAAACATAGTAATATATTATTCCTAGAAATCTAATAGAAGATTCTAATGTGCAACCAAACGTGATAATCTTGGTTCCTGAAATCATATTCCCTATAATCAGTTTCCCAAGAATATAATTCCTACTGATTACTGCATACCAAACGCCCCCTAAGGGTATGTTTGTTTAATGCATTTTTTGAACTCAATGAACTCAAATTTGGATTTGAGCGTCAAAAATCCTTCGGATGCATGTTTGTTTTTCCCAAAATTTGAATCATTTGAGTATTAAGAATCCAAGTTTTCAAAGTTCTCATCCCGCTTAAACTTTTGATACTCGGATATTTTTGTTACAGTAAAAACTAAAATTCTTTCTCTTTTATATTTGAGGAAAAAAATCATAACTTTTTCATTTTATATCCAATTGACATGATTTTTTTTCATTGTCTTCCTATTAAAAAGAGGAAGAAATCAAGATATACATTGCATATTTTTTAAGATCATTAACATAAAGATTTTGTTGGATTTATTAATAAATCGAAAACTATCTTCATTACTTCTTCAAACACAAATTTTAATTTTATTCCATACTTAGATTAAAACTTAAATACACATCCAAACGTCAATTCGAATAACAATTCAAATCACTAACTCAAATCCTAATTCAAATCACACTAACTCAAATTAAATCACTAATTCGAATCCATTTACTAAACAGACCTGACAAATAGTTGTTAATAAAAAGAACGGAATTTGATAAATTAGGATTGTTTTTGTTTTCCCTAACATTGGCAAACACAAAAATCTTAATATTGGCAAATTATTATTATGCTAGTTTTAATAGAAAAAATAGGTTATTGAAAGCTTTCCTTTCTTTGTTTAAACGAATTAAAAACATAAGATGGAATCAAAGTGGTTGGAGTTGGTAAAAAATGATAGCTAAATCCCAATAGATTTTTTCCCCCTCAAAACAAAACTCACATGTCTCGATAGACCTCTTCCCCATTTTTTGGGAACTTACATTTTTTTTCTCAACATTTTAGGTAATTAAAAAGTTATCACCTATGCTTTAGACTGTTGCACTTTTTATACTTTCATATTGTCAAATTTATGTTCAATTTTTATATTTCTACGTCAATTATTTATTTTGACATGTGAAATTTCAAGAATACATTCAATCAAAGATCATCAATTCTGTTTAGTTACATAAAGATATTACGTCATCAATCATATAGAATATTCTTAATATTTCATAGGTCAAAATAAATAGTTGATTGAGAAGTAACTATGATTAAACACAAATTAGTTATATGAAAGTGTAAAAGTGCAGCAATTCAAAATACAGTGTAGAATTTTTTTGATAAGCTCAAAAATAGGGCATAATATTCCTAATTAAAGAGAATTCTATGATAAAAAAAATAACAACTAGATACAACTATGAACTAAACTTGTAGACCATGTTAGAAACATATCACATAAAAAAAAAATGTATGATAGTACAATTTAATTTAGTTTTGTTCTGTTGTTAAGATATTTTTTTAATATCTACAGCATTGGGGGGAATTGAGCTTGAATTGACAGTTGAACACAAATTCACATGTAGGACAAACCCTTGTTTAATGCTTTAATTTCAATATACTAACTCCTTTTATTGCAATGGAAAATGGACTAAAACGAAATAGTTCATGAAATTAATTTTCTCCTTTCAACATTGAATAATGTCATCACCCACCATGAGCTCCATATTCATGACCGGTCTTTTATGCACTCATATTTTTTCTCATTTGTAACAACCATTTAAGATTTCAAACCCCACATTTTGCAACTTATTACCAAACTTAGTCACTTAGATTTTGACCAAAAATGACAAGAAATAAAAGGAGAAAGAAAAAAAAAAATATATATATATATATAAGAGGAACCGTTTAAAAATGGGTCAAATCCAAATGCAAATAGCATGACATTGTTTTATTTATTAAAAGAAAACCAGTAAACATCCTTTGATAAAAAGCTTAACTCAATTGACTCACCGACAAGTCTAATAGAATCCTCCAATTACGCACAACAAACAAGTACAATAGTTTTTAATTTTTCTATTTGTTTCTTCTTTTTTTTTTGTCTATGGTAGAATCTTGCGGATATGAAATGACTAAACTAGCATAAAGAGTAAAATGTTGTGATTGAGGCATTAAGAAGCTTCCAAATGTAACGTCTAGCAAGTGGATTAGGCCTAAGAAAATTAGAATCAATAGCAGTTTTACGAAGAAAAAGGTGAAAAAAAGACAGAGTAGGCCAATAACCATTCAATTTAACTGGTATTTCTGCACTGAGAGTTTCTTTTCTAGTTTTTCAAAGCAATGGGAGATCTCTTGACTATTTTTTTAGGCTAATTTCTTGACTAATTTCGGATACTTCCTTCTTTAATTTACGTTTTTTTAATGTATTTTCATTTTCAAAAATTTTCTAAAGAAACAACAAAATATTTTGACAAATCATTTTATTAGTTAGAAGATCTTAATGAAAAGGAATATTGAATATAGACAACAGGGACGAGTAAGAGCAGTTTAGTTGATTGTAAGTCCCTCCACTCCAACCATAGGTTGAGGGTTCGGTTCATCTGAGCCCCACTTAAAAGTGGTAACATTCCTCCTCTATAATTTTGTCAGTTATGGGACAAATATGGTGTTTGAAAGTGTTAATAGTTCTCAAACCTAAACTGATATTTAAAAACTATATTTTCAGTTTTCAATCTCATCGAATATATATCTTCAAATTAAATTTAATATACAAATCTATACTTTACCTAAGTTAATAAATGATTTTAATCTTTAAAGTGATCAAATTATTTTTAAGTAAAAGACAAAAAAAATTAAAACTTTCAAAAAATAAGAAAAAATAAAAATAAAAACACACAAAAAACCTTTTTTGAAGCTATTTTATATATTTTTGAAAGCAAAAACCTTAGAATAAAGTTTTTTTTTTAAAGTTTTTAAAGTTATCTTTTTTTCTTTTGAGGTATTTTTAACAATTTTTTATGTCAAAATTGAAGATTGATTGAGGAAAGGATATATTTATGTATTAAATCTAATCTAGATATACAAATTCAATAGGATAAAAATTAGAAGTTATATTGTTTAAATAAATCTAAAATATTAAATATTAAAAGATAAATAACTCTTAAAAGAATTTAAAAAAATAGATTAATAGGTTAAAAGATAAGAGAAAAGAAAAGCGATAAAAAGGAAGCAGTTAAACTCAAAAAATTGCTTAAACAATGGAAGGAAATACCGGAAAAAGTAAAAAATAAATAAATAATTAAATAAATAAAAATATTATCCATTTCTCTCTCTCCGTCTCTCTGTAAATTCTATGTGCTGCAGCCGCTCTTTATGTCTCTTTCATCATTGTTAGATTCCAATTTCAAAACCCATAAATATAAAAAAATAAAAAAAGAAGAAATAATTTGAAAATCAGAGAGCGGTGAAAATCCGTGAGAATTAAAAAAACCAAAAAAAAAAAAAAAGAGAAAAACGAAAGGAAAGGATTTTTTGGCGTTGAGTTGTGTGTTTAGTGTGTGAGTGGAACTTGGCGGGTATGGGGGAGAGACGAGCGGTGGGGTAAGGGAGGGCCTGTGTGGGACCCGTGCGTAATCAGAGGAGTGAGAAAGATAGAAAAACTAGAGAGAGAGAAAACTTCAACATCACGACACAGACTGAGAGAGAGAGAGAGAGAGAGAGAGAGAGAGATGGAGGAGAGAGAAAGTGAGACGCAGTAGTAAAAGCCAGCTAGCAATGAAGGAGGATGCTCACCTACCATCTCTCTTCCTTTTAAGCCCCATTCTCCCTCCTCCTTTCTTCTTTCAAACCACCACCCTCTCTCTCTCTCTCTCCTATCTCTTCTTCTTCTCTCTCCATGTTTGCTTTGCTTGCTTATAGTGAAGGACTAGGGTTTTTAGCTTGAACCAACGTTTAGTTGGAAGACTTCTTCTTCGTCTACTTCGTCTTCTTTGTCTGGTAATTGCGATTTCTGGCTCTGCATTTGTTGGATTCTCATTTCTCCACTTCTGAATTTACTCCTATTGTAAATTTCCCTGTGTCGGCAAGGTTTTACTTCTTTCTGTTTGCTTTGCCGAGAAAATTAAAGGGAAAAAAAAAAAAAAAGAAGAAGGAAAAGAGAGCGGAAAATCCGGAATTTGAACTGATGATTAATCACTTTTAAACAGTACAAAAACGTGTGTGAATGACCTCAGTTTATTGTCATTTTCCCCTCGAATTTTCCGGTAACCAAACGGAAAATTGGAAAGGAAATGGAGTTTTGAGCTTTAAAGAGAATGTTATATTTGAATGGACTCTACAAATTGAATTCCTTTTTGAGAATTGTTTTTCCTGTGTGCTAATTGGTGATGTTTCGCTTTGGTTCTGTGCAGGAGGACTTAAAACGGTTTTCTCTCATATTTTGCTTCACTTTCTCGGGAAAATTTCAGCTAGAGTTCAAATTCCGCTGAAGCTCAAGCTCAAACTCTCACAAGGTGTGCTTTGAAAACTCATTTTTCACTCTTTTTTTTTTCTTTTTGAAAAAAAAAAAGACAAAAAGAAAAAGAGAAAAAAGGAAAATTTTGCAATTTCTGCTAATTGGAACCAGCTGGCGTTGCAACACGCCACGCGTTTCGTTTTCACTTTTCCGGAAATTCTCATTTTTTCTCAAATTAGGCCCAAAAAACATTATTCTTGCCTAATAAGCCAGTCAAATGAGAAAATCTATGCTTTGCTCTTTTTGAATTGGATTCTGTGAAGTTTAAAAAGTCCAATTTGCTAAAATGCGCCACACGGGTTTGTTTTCTTGTAATTTCAACCCGGTGTCAATTGTGGTCCAATTTCTCTGTTTTCAAAACTTAGAGAAGAAGAGAATTCCCTCATTATTCCCTTATTTTCCCTTTCTTTTTCATTTTCTCAGGAAAATTCCTTTACCTGCTCGGAAAATGATCGGACCGAACTTCATGGACGAGTTAGACTGCGGGAGCTTCTTCGACCACATCGACGACCTCCTCGTGGACTTCTCCGGCGACGACGTCGACGCCGGTCTCTGCCCCAAGCCCGAGGCGAACTCGTTCCCCAGCATTTGGTCGACGACTCAGTCCGACTCGCTCCCCGCCTCCGACTCTGTCTTCTCCGGCAACAGCGCCTCCGACCTCTCCGCCGAGCTCTCTGTCCCGGTAAATAATCAAAGCCTCTTCGATTTTCGCAGTTCAAAATATTAAAAAATTTAAAAAATTAAATTCGTGATAATTTCATTTTTTTATTGGCCTTGTATATTTTGGGTATGACGTCACAAGCAGTAATTACGGCGTCGTTTTCATTGTTACAAACCTTGCCAGCCTGGGAATCCCGCGTAAAATAAAAGAATAATAATAATAAAAAAAGGGTGGCAGTGGATTTTCGTGTTCTTCGCTATGGTGGGGTGTCAGTTTTTCGTTGTGTAGTCGAGGATATTGTTTGTCTCTATTTTGGTGGTATTCGCTTTCGTTATTTGGTGGTGAAATGAGTGAAAATCAATTTGTTCAAATTGCAAAACCTCCATATCTTGCGAGGAGGGTGTATGGGTCATTTTGAGTGGTGTGAGGGGTATTTTCGTCATATCACCCGTGTTATCACTGTCGGTGGATGAGCCAGTTTGAATAATTGCACCATTAATGTATGTCATGTGACTTTGTCATGTGATGGTTTGAAAGTGAATCATTTAATTCTCATTTACATTCCTGATTGGCTGTACTCAATTTTTATGTTTTTTTTTTTTTTTTTGTTTCAAGGTCAATTGGTGTTTACTGTTTAGTTTAAGTTAGTAGTTGGTTTTGCGATTCAAGTAACCAAAAATTTGATTCATAAACTATTTTGTTATTTTGCAGTATGAAGACATTGTTCAATTGGAGTGGCTCTCAAACTTTGTGGAGGATTCCTTCTCTGGAGGAAGCCTCACTATCAACAAAGAGCAAGACTCCTCTTCCCCCAACAAGGAGTCATCCCACCATCAGTTCCAGACTTCTAGCCCCGTTTCTGTCCTTGAAAGCAGCAGCTCCTGCTCGGGTGGCGAGAAGAACCCCCCCCGCAGCCCAGAAGCCGTCACTCCTGGGCGGCGTGGGCGTGCTCGCAGCAAGCGTCCTCGCCCCACAACCTTCAATCCCCGCCCGACAATTCAGCTCATTTCCCCAACATCCTCGGTGATTGAGGCGCCACAGCCATTTGTTGCTGCCCCTAAGAGCTTGTCGGATTCTGAGAATTTTGCAGAGTCCCGTCCCATTATCAAGATACCTAAGCAAGTTCCCGTCGAGCAAAAGAAGAAAAAGAAGATCAAACTGTCGTTTCCGCTTGCCCCTGTGGAGACGAATCAGAACCAATCGTCGCAAGGTGTTAGGAAATGTATGCATTGTGAGATCACCAAGACACCCCAGTGGAGGGCAGGTCCAATGGGGCCTAAAACCCTTTGCAACGCTTGTGGCGTCCGCTATAAGTCAGGCCGACTCTTCCCAGAATACCGGCCAGCAGCCAGCCCGACATTTGTTCCGTCCCTGCACTCCAATTCCCACAAGAAGGTTCTTGAGATGAGAAACAAGGGTGGCGAGATGTCAACTGTTGCTGGGACCGGTACAGCCATGTCTGCCATGCCGGAGCTCATTCCGAACACTAATAGCAGCATTTCGCTGGATTACATTCATATGAGGGAGAATTAGTGAAGAATGGGGACATCCTTCACTGCCTTCCTCTCTAGTTACTATGTTATTTTATATCCGCTTACTTTTTATTTCATTTCTTTTTTCATTGGTTTTTTGTACAGGGATGGAATGGGGGCACAAATAGGAGCAAATAGATGACCATATTTTTAGCTAGTAGAGAAGAGAGGGAAAGAGAGAGGAGGATTGTAATGAGAAAACTGAAGAAATGGTAGAGAGATGCAAGTTCAAGGGTAGAGTTTAGAGAATTTAGTTTGATGGCTAGTAAGGTCTTTGATGTTATACTTTAGATATTTGGGGTCTATGTCGTCTCTTTTTTTTTTTTTCTTTGCATTCTTTTCTCCCTTGTCCTTTTTTTCTTCTTTCCTTTGTAAGGGAATTCTTTTTGCAGTTCATTTGTAGTAGAAACAAAATTCTGAGATAAGCAATGGAATTTGAAATTTGTCATGATGCTTGGTTCGTTTGAAATGGTTTCTTTTCCTTTTACCCCCAAAAAGAACTCCAACCAAATATAAACATTCCTGCGTTGCTAAACAGGCCTTGGGATTCTACCAGTCCTTTTTTTGGGACAGTTTTGGTTTGAAAATTTGGAAGTACTCGGAAATCATGTGTCACCTTCTGAAGAAAAGTTGTCTTAGATTCTGGTTGGCTTGGCTGTACATTGTACTATACAAACTTTTACTGCTTTGCACAGCAAAGACTTCAAGAAGTTGCCTTCCAAAAAGGGCAAGTATATGCTATAATTACACAAAAAAAAGTGCTTGGTAAACATGGTTAAAATTAACTTTTTGATTAAATTGTTACAGTAGTATAAAGTTTTCATGCGTTATAGTATTTTGAATTAAAAAATTAATTCTAACAATACTTGCGAAACGCTTTGATAATTTGCCATAAGAAGATAGTGCGTTGCAGTTTCATTAAGACCTCTGCGCACGTTGCAAGTTTGGTTTCCTTTTGCAGGGTGTTCTTTGAGCAAAGGCTGTATAGAACATCCTCATTTTTTTTTATGAATGTGTGTAGAGTCTGAATCTCATCAGTTCAATTTCTAACATAACATATGACACCGTACGGTTTTTTTTCATTATCGGATGACAAAAAATAGAATGTACGTTAAATTTTGTATTTTATTAAAACATTGTCGATTATTAATGCAATTAAGGTACTTTCAGCATTATTTTTTTTTCAACATTGTTTGCTGATACTTGCACGATGCTGATATATGTACAAGGAAACGCACATGGATTTTGTAAGATTTGACATGAGAATGCATATGGGGCAAGTACCACTATAGTTGGCACAATATGTACCTAACGTCCCACTTAAATCTCATCCCATGTTCCACCAATTGAACCATCTTCATCGCTCTCATTTCTTCCACATTGTCAATACATGGTCCTAAAGGTATTGCTTTGAGCACTAACCATGAATATGATGTTATGAACTTGGATGAATTCTCTTAATGCTATTTGACCTTACTTTAGAAGTAGAGCAACTTGGTCTTTGAAGAGCTTTTGTAACCCCATTTCTCTTTTGCCTCTTTATAGTGTGAAAATGAATTACTTTCCTTTCTATGTCATCATTTTAAATGGCTCCTCTAGTCCATCTTGCCATCAATGCATAGAGCAATAGTGGAACACTTATAGAGTCATAACTACCAAGTGATATGATTGACTTGTAAATTCTTTCTTCGATTAGCAAAAAGTCGTTACGTATTTTATATATTTTAAAGAAATCATGCTCAGCAAATGATCCTCAAGTAGTGGGATGCACCATGTATGTCGAGATTAATAAAATAATAGATAACTATAATGTGTGCTTGGTTTCTACCCAAAAATTAAAATAAAAAAATAAAAAAAAATAACTATAATATATGCTTGGAATTTAAATTATGCTGTAGTTATGGTTAAATGGGCCAATCAAGTGAGCCTCACATGCCACCCGACAGAACAACTCATTAAGAGATGGCTTTGAAATTAGACTTAGCCCTTCTTCTTCTTTTTTTTAATTGGCATTAAATATTTTGGCAAATGCATTGATCAAATGAGGTGGGGCGCCAAATTGGCAAAGTTGAACCTGACCCAACTCTGGTTGAACCATGGAGGAAGTGTAATTATAAATTGATGAATTTTGTTTAAAAAAGTTGTTGCTGTTGGGGAAATTTTTGGGTTTGTATAAATGGACCTAATTGTGGCTAAGATTGTGCCAAAGGACTTTGGCAACACGTCTCAATCTGTGACCAAACGCAACCAAATGAAAGAAAAATGGCAACTTTATTTACCAACAAAATTGAATAGTTTAATTGCCAGCAAAAACTAAAATTAGATTATATCAAATCATTCTCTTAAGTTACTTTCATTTCCTTACGCTGACTATTTCTAATCATATGATATGATGCCTTCTCGAAGACATGTTTTTAAGTTATGCTTGATTAGGATCATTTTCTTGATGGGGACATCAAAATAACAGTTTAAAGAAATCAATTTTTCTTTTAAGGAATCAAAAAAAAAAAACCTATATGATTGAGAATGATGTCTAATTCCACCATTTGCATGAAAAGCCTAGCCAACCTAACTTGATTTGCTTGAATTTCGCAAACAATTTTCTTATTGTTTTGGTTAACGTGACGTGGCATTTAAATGCAATAACATTTGCATTCTGTTCAGAGTATTGATTCGATGGGTTGTCTCAAAAAAGGTTGCCTCATCAATGGAATTGTTTTTTTTTTTTTTTTTTCAAAAATTGTGATATATAGTAATTTTTTTGAAACTTAAAAAAAAGAAGAAGTAAATAGCAGGTTTTAAAACATTCCAAGTATCATGTAAAATGGATATTCACTCCTAATAAATAAATTATTTATTCTTAGTAAATAAATTATGAACCAAGTAAATATGTTATTTATTTTAAACATTTTAAAACCTATCACTTACTTTAAAGAAAATGTTATTAAAATGCTCTTTACCTCTTTCTGACTAAAGCAAATGTATATTATTCAGATTTTTTTTTTTTTAAGAAACGGTTTCCAGCATCTATTTTAAACCTTTTTTTTTTTTGGGTCCTAAACAATAAATACATCAGGCTATTTGGACCCATATAATAGTTTCTTCGAAGGGTGAGCACCATCACTTCAAGGTATTCCTTTGTTGCCTTTTCCTTTTTCTATTTATTTATTTTCTCCTTTCCTGAACCCACGTTTGCAATACAGAATTTGAAAAACCAAAAATTTGGTGGCTGGACAATTTATTGTGATTGGAGCCCATTCTAACAATTATTTGACAAGAAAGTCCAAATTCAACAAAAACACGGACCGTACATTAACAGAAAAGCCCAACCAACTAACATAACTCATTGTTATTTTGAATTTTTTTTAAGACAAAGCCATTATTTATGCTAGACTTATAAAAATTGATGTCACACTATTATTTATATTATATATTAAATTATGTCATAAATAAATATATGTAATTTTTATAAAAAGTAAATCTTAAAAAATAACATTTATAAAAATTCCGTTTTTTTAATGAGAACTCTATAAGGATGTGCCGTACGAATGTGCATAAAGATTTACACTTTTCAAAATGTTATATATAAAAATTTGCTTTCATTTTCTTTAATTATGTATCAACTTAAAGAAAGACACAAATATAAATATAAATATAGAGGAACCTAACTGCGTGAATTCCTAATTTTCTCTTTGTTAACGATGTATGGTGTTTTGAGAATTAAGAAAAAGCAGGGTAATGGTTATGCAGCAAAATTGCCTTCCATGTTCCTAATAATAAGAAGGCAATTTCTTTTGTAGAACCAAAAAAGTACCCATTAATAGGTATTCGTCTTTAAACTATTAAATCTGTAAAATAATTTTTTTTTTACCAGATCTAACAGTTTCAAAAGTGTACCCCCGATAAAATTCTCACCGAAAAAGTCCTCTTATAATTAACTACACGCAACATTGCTAATTTTGAGTTCAATAACAAAGAAAGAGATGAGAGAAAAGTTTTAAATAATAAAGAAAGAGTTGTAATTCGAATGCTAACGATCCAAACCAATTATTGGTGCTTGTTGGATTAGATTTTCAATTGTCAATGCTCCTCTACTTGTTTTTTAGTTACCCTCCGTCGTGCTTCAATTCTTCCGCTTTTCAGGTGCACTGGGGTTGGCATACAAGAGACAAACCAATGCATAAGTCAAGCAAACAACCATAACCAAATGCTCTATTTGCAGGGTGCATGTCATCTTATTGTGACACGCTGGGTCCTTTTCTTGGGCTTGGGGTTGGCTTCATACTTGCTTTCCTTAGACAGGCCCAAGGGAAGCCCCCATGGCTCTCATTTTAGTTTGATCATTCTTAGATTCTTCACTCAAAGACACATGTTGCATCATCATTCTCCACATTGGCACTCGGACACGTGCCGCTTCCAGATTAACCGCCTTGGCACCCTAATATGTGTTACGTTCTAACTAGTCTCCCTAACACCATGACACAGGTCATTTCTATACTGCTCGCCCCAACACCCTAACACATGTCATGTCTGGATTAGTCGTATTGACACCTGTGACACGTGTCACTTTGGAAGTGGTCACCAGGACAATTCGATACATCGAACTTGATGCAATTCTTAGTCTCGTACCCGATGCGCTGAAGTTCTCCAAGGGAGTCAATCTGTTGAATCAAGATTTGCGGTGCTCGACCTCGATCACGAGCAAAAGTTGCTCTTAGGACACAAGCCGTGCTCGCGACTACTTGGTGGAAAATCCCCAAGAGTGACTTACCAATATGGTTGAAGAAAAGACACACACAAAAGGACACAAAATTAAAAGAAACAAACAAATCTATATGTGTCTATAAATTTTGCCTTTGTTAATTAAAAGCACACTTTATAAACTGAAATTTACTTTTGTTCTTGAAATGCATTCTATTCGCTTAGAGTTGTTAAAGTTTTATGGTCAATACCGCTAGACAGTTGATTAGTCATGACAGTCCAACAAATGTGGATTCCGATGTAAACTTGCCAAGTCTTATGTACCTTATAGTAATTATAAAACAACTAGTATATGGCAACTTTGACATGTTTTCAAGCAAATGTCTCTTTTATTAGATTTGTTTCATATTTTGTTAATCTCTAACTAGTTTATTTGTGTGTACACAAAAGTCTAACATCTGAGCATAAATCTGAACGTGAGACTTTCTTTCTTTCTTTTTTTATACATTCCTCAAAATTCTATTTTAACATAATTTTTTGCAGGGAATTATGATAAAAAAGCACTTTTCTAAAATCAATTACAGTAAATATACATTTTTAAAAATATTTATAATAAATAGCAATTTTTACGATACAAAAAATTTATTTACTCCTACTATTTAGAGTGTAAATAATTTTATTTGCACACAAAATAAATTTAAAATGTAAATAATTTATTCACTTTATTGTTTATAATGTAAATAATTTTTATTTGTATAATAAATAAATTATTTATGCTATAAATCTACTATTTACTATAAATATTTTTCAAACTTCAAAACTTGCTGAAAAATTTTGCTGTTTTCGTTATTTTCCTATGTTTCACAGAAGAGAACTTGGGCGTTGGAAGCGGCCCATATTTGTATTTATAAGGTCCCAAATAGCGCATGGAATACTTGGGCCTGGGCTCAGCAGGGTATGTAATAAGCCCTTTTCCCTCCATTGACCTAGTCAACAATTCGACCATCGCGGTACATTTTTGTGGGTGGAACTCCCTAATCAACACGTAACATCTTGCAAGATCAATCAAAAATCACCCACAATGAGCAGCAATCATGTCCTAATAACCGAAATTTTAAGTGACTTGGTATAATATATAAAACCATACAAACAGTTTAAATTTATGTTTGATAGAATAAAAATCGAGACAGTTTTAAACCATAAAAATGATTTTAAACCGGCCTAACACTGAAAATCCAAACTTTACTCTTAGTTTAAGCAATTTTAAACCATTTTCTACAATAAAATTATTTTTATTCTCGTTTTCTGCATAAATAATAATTTTTCAAACACCAATTCTCATTTTAAACTATTATTCTTATTTTAAACATTTACATTTCAAACGTCAATTTAATTAAACAACACAGTTTATAATACACAGTTCAAACTATACAGTTCTAAACTAAACAATTTAGAACTTGCATATTAAACGAATCTAGTTGGACACGTTTTGGGACAAGAAAATTTGGATAGACTAATTGAGTGTATATTTCTGTCCTGTCTGAATATAAATCAGTAACAAATAAAAAGAAAACGAAAAAAAAAAAAAAAAAAAAAGAACAAAGAGTTGAATGGTAATTGAGATTGGAGGGGGAGAGCACAAAGGCGAGGGCGTCGCTCATGGCGCAAGAGAAGCCCCGCTGGCGTGTCACCATATGTAGCAATCAATGTTAATTGCAGCAACCAATGTAGGTCAGGTGTGCAGTCACAACCCAATCACTAGGGTCCCTCTATTTCTTGCTTTTGAATGCTTCTTAATTTGCTGTCTTTCTTTTTTATTTTTTTTTTCATTTTTAATCATAAGGTTAATGGCGTTTGAAGTGCCTAACTTTTTATGTGACATTTTAATCCTCATATCGATTTTATTGGCAAAATAAACTCTCTAAATTAAAGGAAAGAATAATAGTGCTAACCCCAATGTATTGATGAAATTACAGATGCACTTGGCTTGAACATTTCACGTCTTCACTTCATGTCCTTTAACTCTATTAACTTTTCAGTCTATATTAACATCCAGTAGTCATAAAACTGACTTTAGAGAAAGAAAAATAACAAAAGCAAATAGAAAAAGAAAAGGTTATACATATGGCAATTTAAAAAAGAAAAAAAAGAAAAACCATGGAGGTGAAGAAAAGTCTATGTCATTTTCTTCTTCTTCATAGAATTTAAATGTCAAAAGATTTTTTCTTATAAAATTGGATCGCGTAATAAGGTGTCACATATTTAGAAGTTTAGGATCTCTGGTGCCATCAATTGTCTTTTTAATTATTGAGAAAATGTTGTACAAGTTTAGTAATATTCTCTTGGCTTAATGGATGTTCGTTTATGCATTGGTAGGATTTTAAAAGGGTAAAATTGGGAGTAAAGATTCGGAATCAAAAACAAATTATTTACCTAGGTGTTAAGAATCAGAATCATTATAAATTTCATGAATTATATGTTTGCTTAAATCTGATGTCAGAATGAACTCTTGTAAATCAAGCATATATTATGCATTATGCATAGGGTTAATACAAAAGAGTAAGTAGAAAACGAGCAAATGTTATGCTTATAGCAAAAAAAAAAAAAAAAAAAAAGAAGAAAAAGAAGAAAACGTCAACATTGCCGACATGGTGTGGGAATTGATGTCCCCGGTGAATTGCTGGCTTTAAAGCACCCATTCTATAAAACATGAACAAGGAAACCTTTAGATTCAATTTCCTTATAAATAACAAAGCAAACCTCGAGTCGTTAGAAAAAAAAAATAATAATAATAAATGAAGGGAGCAGGACTTCAACTATTGCCTTTTCTCTTACTATATTCCTCTGTCATTTAAAGAAAAGTAATTTAATAGTTTGCTACTTTGCTTTCCAAATATATTCCACATAAGCCACATTTATAAATCCTACTAGGAGCGGTGTGTCTATTAATACCTTTTATTTTACTTTTCACACACCCCTATTTAATAAGATTTATTTATTATTGTACTACCTATTAATAAACTATTCTTAAGAATAAATGTTTTAGAAAAATACTCACTACACACCCTATTTTAAAAATATATATGTATATTCCCTTTTAGACAATTAGTGTATTATTTTTTAAAAAAAATTACAGATGGATTCTAACATGAAAAACTCTCCCATAAAAAAATATGTGGTTTATTTATTTCAAAATTTTAATTTTTATTATTGTTTTATATATGTTAATTATAATTATATATATATATATATCATTGCAAATTGTTTGATTCATAAATAATCACAATTGTGTGCTTCAGTAAAAGGAACTACACTTCCGCTTGATATAAAGAACATGATATAAAAAAGAAAAAAAAACTACGTTTTCCTTCTATAATGCCTACCTAATATGACTCTAAAGTAGCACTGCTTAGTATGATTAGATGGCTACTTTTTACTCAAACTGTGTCCATTTTGATATATGTAATATATTGTATATATTTGGCCAACCAAATATGTTTTGTGAGACATGTTTATAATTTATCCTTGAGTTAGTTTTCAAAAGTTCAAATTTGCCCTCATTTTTATTATTAAATCATATAACTTATTAAAAATGATATAAGGTAAAAGTAAAAAGTAGGACTACTCAGTATGACTAGATAGCTACTTTAGAGTCGTATTAAGTGGACATTACACCCTCTTTGTTTAAGTAAAGGAAATACAATTTGTTCGATTCATATATAAATCTTTACAATTTTACTACCGATTATTGTTTCTGGGAATCCAAAATTTAGTTCAATAAAAAGGAAAAATTATCGCTTAATATATAAAATGAAATAGAAATATATTTGGGAAAAAATTATGAGTTTATTTTGTGGGTGGGTAGAAAAAGGAAAATTAATAATACTATTTAGGTGTAGAGGCTTTTTTGGTATTTTTGGAAGGGTGTAAGAAATAGAATGAGAGGTGGTTGAAGATAGAGCATATGAAAAGTAGAACAAATGGTGTCAATCGAAGCACCATATTAGGATTAGTTACAAATTATAGCCTATGTAATAATGTGCTCCCAAATTTTAAGACGTAACAAAGTTTGTTGGTTTTCAAAAATGTTTTTTTTTTTAGAAAATATGCAGAAACATGGTAAAGGTATGAAACGTATATAACAAAAAGTTTCATAAAACTTTTGTAAAACAAATGCTATAGAATATATTAATTTAAAGCTTAATAAACATATATAACTTATGCTTACCCAGATGAAGCGATTAAATTGTAGATCATTTGCGGGAATTGTTCTCTATATGACACCACCATCTTACTCGCCTAGTTCGCGGTACCATTCGGATGTACGTGCAGGCATAGACGGAATTAGGGTTTACTAAGTTATCACTCATTCACTTTTCTCTCTCGCTAATCTTAAGGCATGAGTAAAGCATGACTGGAAATAAAGAAAGCTTCTTCTCTCTCCTTTTCTCTCAACACACATATGCTAAGGTTTTCTGCAAAATTTTTACAATCTAATCAAGACTCTTAATTGTGTCTAAAATGAACAGAAGATGCTTCTATTTATAGAGAACGAGACTCGATTAATTCTAAATGTTTCATTAAAGTTTTAAATAACACATATTTAATTAAAATAAAAGATATAAATTCCTTTTCCTTAATTATTTCACACGCTGTATGTGTGGCGCCAAAGAAGGGAAAAGAAGAAAAAGAATTTGTTTGTTGTTCAATTTGATTTATTTCCAAATTTAAATTTTTAAGTTTTAATAACTCACATTTATCAAAATTAGAGACTTCTAAAAAAGTAAACTTGGTGAACAAGTATTGACTACATAAGGAACCCTTCCTTGTGCCTGTTACATGCCTACCAATGGTGGGACCCACTTTGTGTGTGTTTCAAAATTAATTGTTATTTATTATTTAATAATATCATTATTTAGTAATTTTAATTAAATCATAATTAATTTATTCTGAGTGATTTAATTTAGAATTCTATAATTCTATATTAATTAATTAAATCAATAATTTCACTTTTTTAAACAATGTTTACAAGGATAGTGAGGGCTAATATACCTATGATTTTATGCTCCAATAAAGCCAATGAATTAACTAAACTCTTTAATTAAAATATTACTATAAATTCTAATGTTACTCCATTACAAACTTGGAATTTCACTCTTGAAATACTAATCATGTTCTAGAATTGTCCATTTGATATAGTCACTACATATAAATTAATCCACCATAAATAATTCATAATTGCAGCTACGTAAAATCTATTAATCTCTAATTACTTCTTTATCATTGGGTGCTATTGATCCTCTAAAGAACAATAAATTCACAAACTTAATCATGAATTGAGCGCTCATGTTATTCAAGACCTAATCAATACTTAAGAGAATTATTTATCTACTTTTCGTTATAGAATGAATGGATTCTCTATTGTAATATTAACATTCATGCTACTTGCTTCACCATATCTTCAAAATACAAAGAATAGGATTAGAAACTCAAATCCTACCGAGTAAATTAAAAAACATAATTCCATGAATAGGAATATGCCAATAACTCAGGAATAAGATCATTATATATCTAACTCTCAGTTGATATAATTAGAACTTGCTATATTCTAAAGGAAATTATTTAGTCGTTCATATTACATCATGCCTTGGTGTTACATAATCTCATATGTATTATGTACTCATTTAATAACTCATTATATTAACGGTTCAGATGAGACCACTTCATTTTCAATGGAAATGACTTGTACTAGTAACGTGTAATGTCCCGAGATTTATTTAGTGTTAATATAATGTACATGATGGATTAGTGTGCCATAATTAATGTTTTAACTTTAATTAGATTATTTGGTTGGATTTTTAATTTTGGTTGTTTTGTTAAAATTGATGCATTCAAATGATTTCTTATTGTTTTAAAATGATGTTTTGAGTTTTAAAACACAACAATTTGTAAAATGTTAAAAATACTATGTTTTGTAAAACCGTGGGCGGCACATGGTTTTCGCACAGTAAAACCGCCCACCGATTTTCTCTATTTATTTCCTTCCTTCCTCTCTCTCCTCACTCTCACGTTTCACTCTCTCTCTCTTCCCTCCCGTGGTTCTCTCACTCGGCAGCCCTCTCTCTCTACCTTTCTCTCAAAATTTTTGAACTCCATTTCGAATCCAAGCTTCGGGATAGCAAGGAGGAAGCTCGGGGACGTGATTCGGCAACCGAGAACGCGGATTGAAGCTTCGATTCGAGGTTAGATTTGAAATTTCTAAACTTTTTACAAAATTTTCAATTTTGTGCATTTTTGAAATCTAGGTTTGTTTAAGCTTAGGAAACCGTGGATTTGAGTTAAATGAACTTAGGACAACTAGAATCTAAGCTTAGATTGAAGAAAAACGGATTGGATTCAAGATTTTTCATTTTTCCCCTCATTTTCTCATTTTCGGATTTTTGAGGATTTTGAGTTCAAATCTTGTTTTAAATGAGACCAAACATGTTTTAGAATGTTTTTCTATCAAGTATAATTGTTTTTCATGCCTGGGATTTGAGAAAAACAGGTTGGAATCCGGATTTGGATTTTGGGGATCGAGAAACCCGTGGCTGGGATTTCTGGATTTTCCCAGTTCGGCAGGCTGAACTGTGTGTTCGGCAGGCCGGAGTGATGATCGGCAGGCCGGTGTTCTTCCGACTGGCAGGCCGAATCTGGGGAAATGTTCGGCCGACCGAACTTTGCTTCCGGCAGGCCGAACTGTGCAGTTCGGCAGGCCGAAGCAGGGCGTCCGGCAGGCCGACCGAGGCATGGAAAATTTTGTGATTTTTACCCGTTTTTACTATTTTGAACCCAGATTTAAATCCCAACCTTATAGGATGATTTTAAAGGTACAAATGGCACACTATGACATCATGAAATGATTTAGTAACATAGAATGTCTCGAACTAGATATTGATCGACTTAGTTTGTATCTAGGATCGTTCGTGGTTCCGTGGAGCTAACGTATAGCGGACCGGGATTACGGTGTGGGGTACCGGCACGAGTATTGAGGTAGGACTTCTATCCTATTTCTTTGGTAGCCTGGTTTTGAAATGATTTGGCTTTGAAAAGGATTTCTATCAAAATATTTTCAACAGTTGTTTGGAAATGGTTTTATCGGTTATATTTTAATATACTGTGATTATGAAATGAACTTCATAATGAACGTAATTAACAACACTCGGTAATTGGGTTTTGAATGATAATGATAATAAACACAAAGGCATGATGCCATATCAGAGATCGGGTCGTGTAGCGATCGACCTTGGGGGCAGGTCCCGAAACCCAGCTGGGCCACTACGGTGGTGATATCATGGTTTGCCTAGGTAAAAGTAAATTGGTGTTTTGATTTGACGAGTGGACTGTTCTGTGACAGAACGGTTCTACTCAAATTATTTATTTATTTATTTATTTAAGTTTCCTTTGAATAACTTCTAATGATGCTATGTTTCTTTGCATTAAACTATTTTATAAAACATAGTCCTACTGAGCCTTTCGCTCACGTTTTATTGTTTTAAATTTCCCCCATCTAGGTGGTCTTCCATTTAGGTTTGGAGAAAATTCTTCGGATCGAACTCAGGAGCAATAGGAGGATTTATTTATATTCTGTATTATTAATCAAGGCATGTAAGACTTAACTTTATTTGTACTTGGACTGTAATTGTATTTGTGATATTGTCAGAACCATGTGTGTGCACAAGTTGTGGGTTGTGGAACCCATATTCGCGATTTTTAATTAATTCTTATCACCTGCTTAATATTTATAAATTCTTTTATAGAATGTGGTGGAAAATCTTCTTAATTTTTATTTAATTTGATTCTCAAACTCTCGATTTTTAATTAAATTCTCTTTTAATTAATCTAAATATTCTACCACGTCACTTCCCGTACTCCGGGGCGTGACATAACGCTTGATTAAATATTTCAAATTTTAATTGAATAATTAATTGTATATTACTTACCAATTTAATTATTATCCTTAAATATTATCCTCTTATATACAACGCATATAGATAATTATAGAATTTTAATGATATTCACAAAATATTCAAAATACATGCAAACAAAATGTAATGAAAAATTCAATTTATTTATATATAATATATCCTTTACAAAGCAGAGTAAATAAAGGCTACGCAGTAGAAACTAGTCTCTAACAAGAAGCAAAACTACCTTATTTACTAGCGAAGCTAGCTATAATACCTTTTTGCTTTAGACACATGGCCTCTGAAAGAGGCACCCTAATATAATATGGGACGAGCGATACACGGGCCATGTAGCTAAGCGGGCTAGGCAACGGCATACCATCCGATGAGTCGGGATTGCCCTGGTCAGTTGTATTGAAGGTAGCATTTCACCAGCAGGGGTAGCCGATCAGTCCCTCGAATGACTATGCGCTCAAGAAGTCCACTCTTTAGATTAGAGGAGAGGTCATGACTTCCTTCAGCTTTCAAGACAGGAAAAAAATTCCCTAGAAAATGACTGACTTTCATGGTTCGCTACTGACTTTCTTCAGTGAGGACTTACCGATCACTCCATTGGAACTTCGACTGATTCTGCCACAGAACAAATCCCGTGCCAAGTGGCTCAATAGACTCTCTCTTTACCTTCCCCATCTGACCCACTCCTCCTTCTGCGAAATCCCCTTTATGTTCTAGGAAGGATTAAGTTGATAAGATGGCTGCTGTATACATTCTTTTGTACCCCTACTGAAAAGTACCCCTATCCGGATAAGTTCTGGGATAAGGTACTTTGGTATAAGACAAGATTTATGCTTTAAGGATATCTATCCTAACATAGTTTCCCCTGAACTACGAAATAGTAATAGAAAAACTCCTTATGCTATGATATTCAGTCAAAATAATGTGTCACATAAAAAATGAGAATTTTTTAAACAACTTGGTTTTCAATTACTCTAGCAGCTTTCTCATGAAGTTATATGGAAGTAAAAGGAGATGTTAATAATGTTTCAAGTTTTTTTCATGTCTTTGAACTTTTTTCTTAAATAATTGAAAATTTTAAGTTAAATCAACTTTTAGTTTCATATTAGCTTTAACCATAATAGAGTAACAAAATTACCGTTTTATTATGTACCACATACCATATGTGTCGATTTTGGTTAAAAATCCTCACATATAGAGTTTTTTCGTTACTATTTCATAGATTAGGGGGTGAATATTATGTTCTAAAATTTGAGGGACACATTGTTACAAATACTATAGAGGAACTTTTATAGTGCCAAGAGAAAAATTCCCAGGAACGTTTATAGTGCCAAGAGAAAAATTCCTAGCACTGTGTCAAAAGTACGATAACATGTAAATTTTATGTGAGAATTTGCAAACTTGGGACATTAAAATTAAGTAAGTTACGATGTACTTGTAAATTTTAAAAGAATACAGTAACTTGCAAATTTTAGGTTGGAACTTGCAAGCTTCGAACATTAAAATTGTAAAAATTATGATATACTTGTGAACTAATAGGATGCTGTGAAGGCACCGTAGAAGGACCGGTACTATAATTGAGGGGGAATTTTTATAAATAATCTGTTAAAATTAAAACATATCCCAAATTATGAAATTTGATAAAAAAAATAATTAATACTTAAAATGAGATCTTTTTTTTCATCTCCACTTATGGAATTTTTTTTTTGTTTATATGTTTTTATAACATTGAATCTGACTAAAATAATGTCAAGATTAAATACAGGAAAATCACATAGCTGGTAAAATTCTCACCAATTAAAATGTTGGTTTTCATAGCTTATGATAAATAAAATAAAATTGTACTAAAAAATAAAATTAGCAATAATTTTAATAAATAAGAATTATTACGTAATATGACAAAATGAAATTGTTCTGTCTTCTGACAAATCCTAGGCTAAGTAAAATCTTAATCAAAAGTGGGGTCAGAAGGAACGACAGAGATTCTTATGCCGACATCATCGCAAGTAATAGGACCCACAGATCACGTTTTCCTTCCTACCTTCCTTATCTTCCCCTCATTGGATTCATAATCACATGGCATGTCATGTTCATTACCGCCATGTGGAAGATAGTACTGTGCTCATGACGTCTATTGTATCTAACAAAGTCCGCAAAACAAATAATAAATAAATAAACAAAAAGCAGAGGAGTGTTAGGACTTTCAGTCTTATTTTCTTTTACGTTCTCTTTAGTTGTTGTTTAACACATAGATTCTATTATTTTTTTCTATTTAAATAATAATAATCTATAATATATTTTTAATTTGTTATGATTCAGACATAATCTAATAGTCAAAAATTATCTTTTGCTAATAGATTTTTTTCCTTATATCTTATTTCAAAATTCTTTTACTTATAAAAAGTAGGGAGAATAAAAAAATGTTAAACTTTTGAAACTTTTTAGTAAAGTAAATATCAGATCTTGAAAATAGTTATAATAAATAGCAATAAAAAAATTTACTGGTAAATTTTTTTTAAATATATAAAAAATATTTTCACCAAATAAATTTTCTATTTAATATAAATATTTTTTAAACCTGCCATTTATTTCAAGAAGTTTTCAAAAGTGACATATACTTTTCCAAATAGAAATTCATGTCTTCTTATCTAAAAAATATAAATCGATCACGTCAATTCTAGCTGGTAGAACAAAAAGTAAATAACAGGAAATAATTGCAAGAAACATAGGTAAAACTTTTTTTTTTTGGTGAAAGTAAAACTTGTCTGGATTTGAAGTGGTACAGTCCTTATTAATAACAGAACTACCTCAACCAAATCTTCAATTTGAATCTCAATTCAGATTTTGTAATCTTTGTTTGTTATTTAGTTCCACCTTTGCAGGTGTTGTCATTTAATTCCACTTTTAGTGGCTTACACTTACGAACTGACATTTGTAATCTAGTTGTATATATATATCATCTCCTCAATGAATAAAGCATGGCTAATTTAATCATATCAGCCTGAATCTTATATGGTATTAGAGCCTCACTTGTTTTAAACAAAAAAAAAAAAGATTCCTAAAACAACCACCATTCAACCATGGCCGAAAATAACTTTGCTACCAATCCAATTCCAATTGATGCTAACCCAATCATAGCCCTGAACGCACCAAGTCAAATCGTAGCAATTAATGCAGCCACTCAACTTTCACTCAAACTCACCAAAATCAATTATCCTTCATGGAGAGTGCAATACGAGTCCCTTTTGTTTGGATATGATCTTGAAGGCTATATTGATGGCACCTTCCCATGCCCTTCACCGACCATAGCCAACCGCGACACTACTAGCACCATACCAAATCCTGCTTACTGTTTATGGAAAAGACAAGATCACTTACTTTTCCATGCCATGTTAGCCTCTGTTTCTGATAATATAGTCCCTCTTATCACTTTTGCAAAATCCGCAGCTGAAGCATGGACTCATTTGGAGAGAACATATGCAAGCAAATCCCACACTCATGTGATGAGTCTTTGCGAGATCCTTGCCAACACCACCACTAAAAACATGAGAATTGTTGACTATATGCAAACTATCAAGAGCATATATGAGATTCTTGCGCTTGCTAGCTCACCTATGATTGATGATGAATTGATTTATGCTGCATTAAAAGGCCTTAGTCCAGAATTCAAAAACATTAATGCTGCAATCTGTGCTTGAGATTCACTCATTTCCTTCGAAGAGTTGCATGACAAATTAGCCGATTACGAGATGGCAGTGAAATGCAATGAGACGAAGCTAGAGACGACACCAATCACGGCACAATTCACTCAGAAAAGCAACTACAAAAATAAGGGAAAGCACTTTGGCGTCAACAACAATGCGAACAACAAAGGCATGCCTACACAGGTGCACAACAAGGATCCAAATCAAGGGAACTTCAACAATAGGGCTCCTCAAGGCAATCGAAATTACTCCAATCATGGAAATCCATCATCCAACAATCAGTTTTGGCGCTCCCAACCCAACAACAATCAGTCATGAGTTGTGTGCCAACTATGTGACAAACCTGGTCACATTGCTAAGTTTTGTAGGTCTCGACCTTATCCATTTTTTGTCCCACAAGCAAACTTCACGCATGCTAATCATGGACTCAATAGCAATAATAACTGGATAGTTGATACAAGAGCATCTCATCATATTACCTCTAATCTACAAAATCTTTCGGTGCACTCTGAATATGGTGGTAATGATGATATCATAATTGGCGATGGTAATCAAGTTCCTATAACCCATATTGGTTCCACTAATCTAGTTACTCCTAATTCCACTTTTCAATTAAATGATGTTTTATGTGCACCAAAGATAGAAAAGAATCTCTTCTCTGTATCTCAATTCTGCCATCAAAATAACTCATCCATTGAATTCTTTCCTGATTGTTTTGTTGTCAAGGATCTGAGCACGGGGGCATCACTCATCCAAGGACCGGACAAAGGGAACATGTATGAATGGTCGTCTTCATTCCACACCAATAAAACAGTCCATGCTTTTCACACCACTAAGTCTTCTTTGTGTCAATGGCATTCTTGTCTTGGTCATTCGTCATCTACAGTTCCTAAAAGTCTTATATCTACTACGTCTTTACCATTTTCAGAGTCTAGTTTTAGTCATTGTAATGCTTGTCGTTGTAATAAGAGTCACAAACTTCCATTTGGACTTTCATCTGTTTCTTGTGACAAACTGCTTGAAATTTTATATATTGATGTTTGGGGCCCTGTGCCAATAGACTCTTTTGATCATTTTTGTTATTGTGTTGTGTTTGTGGATTATTTTACTAAATATTCCTGGCTCTATTTAATGAAACACAAATCTGACGTTATTTCCATTTTTGAGAAATTTAAAACTGTGGTTGAAAATTTTTTCAATACCAAGATTACTATGGTTTACTTAGATGGGGGGGTGGGGGGGGGGGTAGTATACAGGTCTTGCTTCAGTACCAAATAAACATGGTATTCAACATTTAAAACCACTTCCCCATACACCAAAGCTTGTTGGTACCGTCAAAAGATGCCACCGTCATATTGTCAAAACTGGGCTAACCTTATTACACCATGCGTCCATGCCTCTCACACATTGGTCCTTTGCCTTTCAAACAACTACCTATCTCATAAAACACCTTCCCACACCCATCATCGATAACCAATCTCCATTTCTAAAAATATTATGTAAATCCCAAATTACCTCAAATTACGTGTTTTCGGTTGCTTGTGTTACCCTTGGCTACGTCCTTACAACACCAATAAATTGCAACCTAGGTCCTGCCCTTGTGTTTTTGTTAGCTACTCTATAGAGCATAATGCTTATCAATGTCTTGATCCCCAAACCAATTGAGTCTTTGTTTCTCATCATGTTGTTTTTGTAGAATATTCTTTCCCATTTTCTGAACGATCATAAACTTCTCACATGGTTCAACTAGACTCTGTTCCTCAATGGGCTCTCCTTGATTCCCCTCCTCATTATTCAGTCCCTCATTTCGATTCCCTTCCATTTTCATCCGCTTCTAATCTTGTGCCTTCTTTCGCTTCTTCGACGCCGTCGGCATCTTCACCTCCCAATTGCTCGGTTTCTGCGGCACCCGTGTCAAGATCTTTGTCAACAACTAATCTATTAAGTACCTCATCCTCACCTACACTGGCCCACCAACCTCACCCTATGGTCACGAGATCCAAACGCAATATTTTCAAACCAAATAAAAAATATTGTCTCACAACCAGCCTCACCCTTGACCAAACTAAACCTACGTCTTTCACCTAAGCCCACAAATCCTCTCAGTGGCGTAAGGCTATGTGTGAGGAATTTGATGCCCTTGTTCATAATAATACTTGGTCCCTGGTCCCTCCTCATCCCTCACAAAACATCATTGGTTGTAAGTGGATTTACAAGATTAAACGGAACCTCGATGGGTCTTTTCTTGCTACAAAGCAAGGCTTGTTACTAAGGGTTTTCACCAATGCCTCGGCATCGACTTCCATGATACATTCAGTCCTGTTGTTAAACCGACCACGATTCGTGCCATCCTTACCATTGCTGTTAATCAAAATTGCCCTATTTGCTAACTCGATGTGAATAATGCATTTCTTCAAGGTTCACTTCAAGACGTTGTCTACATTCAGCAACCTCAAGGATTTGTTGATGCTCGATGACCTAATCATGTGTACAAGCTCCATGAGCCTTATATGGACTTCACCAAGCACCACGGGTTTGGTTTCATGAACTCCAAGGCTTTCTTCTTGCAAAGGGGTTTACAAACTCTCAATCTGATACCTCATTGTTTATTTATATTGATGGCCCACTCACATTGTTTTTGCTTGTGTATGTAGATGACATTCTTCTCACAGGAAATTCTTCATCACTTTTTGCCAAGTTTGTTGGCTCCCTTGCAAAACGATTCTCTCTTAAGGACCTTGGTTCTCTCCACTACTTTCTTAGTGTTGAAGCTTTTCCTACCAAAGATGGTCTCTTCCTATCGCAGGAGAAGTACATCCATGATCTCTTGCATCGCACCAACATGCTTGATTCTAAGGAAGTCTCTAGTCCTACGAGCTCAACAAAGTCTCTCCGTGTTTAAGATGCCAGTCCTTCCGCAGATGCTATCGAGTACGGTCGAACAGTTGGTGCTATGCAATATCTTTCTCTGACAAGGCCAGATATATCCTTTGCTGTGAATAAGCTTTCCCAATTCATGCACCAGCCTACCATGCAACATTGGTCTATCGTAAAATGGGTACTTCACTATCTCAAAGGGACATGCACCCATGGCATCCTTATTCACAACTCTGCCCCTCTCACAGTACAAGCCTTTGCTGATGCGGACTGGGCTGGTGATATCAATGACCAGACCTCTACTTCAGCATATCTTGTGTTCTTGGGCGCCACACCGATCAGCTGAAGTTCAAAGAAATAGACAGTCGCTCGCTCTTCCATCGAAGCAGAGTATCGATTCGTAGCTTCCTCCGCCGCAGAAATTAATTGGATACAAAACTTGTTGTCAGAGCTTCATTTTTCACCTTCGACTATTCCCACCATCTATTGCGACAATGTAGGAGCTACATACTTGTGCTTCAACCTAGTTTTTCATTCTCGAATGAAACACATTGCCATTAACTTCCACTTTGTTCGTCACCAAGTTGCCAAGAACCAACTTCATGTTGCTCATGGTCACACTGTCGATCAACTTGCTGACTCTCTAACTAAGCCTTTGTCTCGCTAGCAGTTTCTCCGACAATGCTACAAGATTGGTGTTCGTTGTGGTACCCAATCTTGCAGACGCATAATAACAGAACTATTTCAACTGAATCTTCAATTTGAATCTCAATTCAGATTTTGTCATCTTTATTTGTTATTTAGTTCCACCTTTGTAAGTGTTGTTATTTAATTCTACTTTTAGTGGCTTACACTTAGGAACTGACATTTGTAATCTAGCTGTATATATATCAGCTCCTCAATGAATAAAGCATGGCCAATTTAATCACATTAGCCTAAATCTTATACTTATCAGTTTGCCCAGTCGGGAGAGACAATCACAAGACAAGACACTTATGTTTTAATTAAGGACCTCTACGTGTGAACGTCGTGGTTAGGTCACTAGGTCGGTGATGTGAAGACTAACTTTTTTTTGTCCGAGGATAGTGTAAAACTTTTAAATATTATAATAAAAGGTAAAAAATTATACAATATAAAATTTTTATATTTTATATTATTTTTTTAAAAAATAATTATAACCAAATTTGTCAACACCCGTAAAGAAAGCCCAAGTTCTCATTTATGTGATTGATGATTTTTTCAGTGTTGACTTGGATTGATGCTTAGTTTCTTTCTGGTGAATAGACATTAAGGTTCTCATTATGATTCATTACACAGCAAAGACTAAAAGACTTTTAACATGACTATTTATTATGTCCATTAAAAAAAAATTACTACCAAAAGAAATATCCTCCCAAAAAAAAAAAAAAAAAAAAAAAAAAAGCTATCAAAACAAAGGCAACAAACAATCTTTAAGCTCATTCAGTAAAGAAAAATCATCACGTCGTGTAATCAAAGTAGAAAAATTATTCTTGTTTCTCTTTATAACATGATTGTTTCCAAGTTTAATGTGGAATTTACAATAGTTAATCGTTTAATTCACCAATTTAAAGATCGATGAATAGTCAGACAAAACAATTCAAATGGTATAGCTATTATATTAGGCTTTTTTATTATTATTATTGTTAAACGTTTTTGTTTTCTAAGGTCAAACCTGAAACCTAACCTATAAACGCCCTTTTCAACCACTAGGTTAATCTCAGCGGTACTCTGTCAAATTTTTCAACCACTAGGTTAATCTCAGCGGTACTCTGTTAAACTTTTAGGTCATATTAGTATTTATTATGCACAACTTTCGCATCAATAATTTAGATTAGATTTCTCAACACCAAATTTCTCTATTTTCTTTTCCCCACAAACGGTAGGGAGTATTTAGTTTTCTTTCAATATATATATATATATCAAATAGAGGTGGCAATAATCATGTTCGTGTCGTATTGTGTTGGCACATTTATAGCATGGTACATTTAGCCTAAATATGAACACAACACGATTAATAAACGTGCCAGAAATGCAAACACGAACACGACACGCCTATGGCACTCGTAACACAGCACGACACGATTAACACAATTATTAAACGTGTCGTGATAGGTTGACACGATAACAACACGCATATGACACGTTTATGACCCAATTAACTAAAAATTAAAAATTTAAAAAAAATTTATGACACGTTTATGACCCAATTAACTAAAAATTAAAAAATTTAAAAATTTCAAAAAAAATTTCAAAAAAACTAATAAAGAAAATTAACAAAAACACAATATTTAATTAATACTAAACTACTATAAATATTTCAAATATTTTTATTTTTAAGTTTAAATGTGGTATAAATGGGCAAGTCGTGTTGTGCCGTGTCAACACGTTTACGGCTCATTTAATTAAACGTGGTAAAGCGTGTTAGCACGAATCCAGCCTGTTTATTTTCATGTTATTCGTGCTAATCTATTTATAGCACAATTAATAAACATGCGGTCTAAACCTATTTATCTTGTATTATTTTTGTATCATATTATCATATAGTGTCTAAAATTATCGGCCTAATATCAAATGAATGAGTAAGAAAATTCCTTAATTATGAAACATCGAACATCGACATGTATCACATTTTAAAAAGGGTTCACTAGAAGTCAAGCTTCGACTTGATAATTTCGATGTCAGGACCCTTTGCCTCAAATGTCAACTATAGAAATAAGTTAAAAATACGTTTAACAAAACATTTTCTAAATGGCGTCCTCGAGATTTGTTTTAACACAACAATGTCAAAGTCTTCCAGTGGCTTTGAGATCTGGTCTTGAGCCGTCGATCAACGTACATCGAGACGATAACTATCATGCTTTCCATATCGTTTGGAAAAAAAAATAAAAATAAAAAATCCTCCAACGCGATTAATACTCCAAGTTATCACAAACATGCAAAAAAAAAAAAAAGAAAAAAAAAAGAAGCTATCTATCAAAAGATCAAGTGATTATTTAAGGAGTGTGACAAGGACTTTAAATATGAACTATTAACCGATTAGCCTTAAATGTATGCCTCGTTTCTTATTGTTACTTGTTTGTATTAGAGCATCTCGAACGTAAATCTTAATTAAATGCGATGAGATTAAAAATGAAATGTGTGATGTTTTTTTTTTATTTATGCCTCAATGCATAATGTTTTGTAAGATCGATATTACTTTTATTTATGTCCCATTAATATTCAAGTTATAGAAGTTCTAAAAGTTTTTACGTTAAAATAACTTAAATATATTGTTGCAATGATTAGATAATAGACAATTAGTACATCAAATTAATAGCATTTAGATATGTTATATTTAATGTTAAATCTATCATCGAATATAACACATGTTAAATTTAATACTAAGGATAAGTAATTTTTGTATTTAAATATTAAAGCTGAGTACTAATTTAACATTACATTGAATTTTTTTTAAGGATTCGCACATTGATTTTGGATGGGGCATTTTAAAAATAACTTAAAAAAAAAGTTATTTTAGGCAAATAGTTTTTTTTAGGCAATTTTTTGATGGCAAAAGCAGTTTTTATTTTTTACTCTGTTGAGGTTCCTTTCCTCGTTACAGTTATTGTCATCTTTTATTTGAAAAAAAAAACTAAAACAGTTTATTTGTCTAAGAAATATATTTTTTTATGTTAAAAAAAGAGATTATTTTTTTAATTAAGAATTTTTTTGACCTTTTTTCAAATTCTTCCATTTCGGATGGAGGAAAATAATGGAAAAAAAAAAGTAAAAAGGACCGTTTAATGTTCAATGTTTCGTACGACTTTTGGTCCCCGTAGGCCAAGGATTGGACAAAGATTTGTTTGTTTGCAAGTGGAGCAGTCTGAGTCTGAGTTTGAGTCTGAGTCTGATCCAGTGGTGTCTGCTTGTGGGCAAATATGCCTGAAGGCAAAAAGGTTGTCTTTTTACATGTCTTGTCTTTCTTAATTATATTTATGCCTTCATCGATAATCTCACCTCTTGCCTTAACCATTAAGGAAAAGATAAAATTTTTTATATATTATAATATTAAATAAAAATAAATTAAAATATAAACTTTTATATTTTTTAATAAAATTATTTTAACTTTTAATTTTAATTATGTTGTGAAAAACACTCAAAATGTTTGGCTTACCGTTTACAAAGGTCAATGATAAAATTGAGGATTTTAGAACTTATTTCAAAATTGTTAACCTAAAATTGTGAGTGCAGGAACCTCATTACACATTTCATTGTTTGGGACGTATGTGCCATTTTAACTCTTAATGATTTAATGAGACTTTAAATGTGATGTTATTCTTTGAACAGTTTTCATTTTTATTATGTGACAATTTACAGTTTTCTTTTTATGAGCTCGTATTCTTTTTTTAATCACTTAATAGTTAAAAAATGGGATGCATGTATATTTGAAAATAATATTGGAATGTACTGTAGTCCCACCAAATACAGATTTTACCATAATGTGGAGAAAATTATACAATACACCTTTTTTTCCCCCTTTCTATGTACATATATCCTGCCTTTTAATTATTAGATAATAGAAAAAACCTTCGAGCCATTAAAATTTATAGGGTGTTTAGAATAGTGATAGAAACCATTGGTTAAAACTACTTTTATTATAGCATATGAAAGCTTTATACTGTAGCAATTTTTTTTATTATTACTGTAACTTGTGAGATTTTTATATGTTTATAATTAAGTTTGTGATGGAAACCGTCCCACCACTCAGCCAAACAAAACCTTAAATTGCTCCATTGTTATTCGCTATCACACCTTATAAAAGCTGCTGCGCAAAAATTTAACAGAGGAGACTTTTTTAACATCCAACGAATTATATAAATATATAAATGGACCTATTGTGGTCTTCACCAAAAAAATGTGTAGATCTAATTGATGTGTTATACTTACTTTATAATTAGGTCCCAGAGTTTTGCCGGGTAGAAGTAAAATCTGTGCCTACGAGTGTGTGGGCCTATTTTTAAAAGAGTTTAAATAAGTGAAAATAATTTTTAAATCTTTTAACACGCAATGAAAATGTTAGATTAGAGTTTATGATGTCTTGTTAAAACTTGATATAAGTTTTAAAATCTATTCAAGAGTTCTATAGAGAAATCATATTTTATGGCCTTAACATGAAGTGCTTTTTTGGAGAGCGAAAGCAATCCTGATTAAACACCAAACATTTAGGACCGGATTGATATTACTTTTAAAGGTTGTTTTTAGCTTCTTTAACCATTTGGCCTATAGCAATTTACGGTTTTTGATAAATATGTTTTTGTCAAGTTGTTTTTAAAAACTATTGCCTAACAAGAAAATTTGAAAAGCATGTTAGAGGTTTTTGTTACGACTTTTGTTGTCATAATAAAAAATTACTAAATTAACCTTAATAATAATACATAAATTTATATCTATCTATTTTTTCATAACAAATTAAAAAAAAAAAACCACTACCAACAATTTGATTTATTTATAACGCAATTTTTTAAAAAGTCACCATGCCCTCTTTTTTAGGGTTATTTTTTTACTTTCTAAAAACATATTATTATTTAAAAATAAAATTATATTTTTAGCCCTTTAATGTACAAATATTAAAGTATGTTAACTTTAAAAAATTGAAATTGAAACTATAAATATGCTTAGTAAAGCATGTATATTTTCGTCAATATAAATTTTCACAACAATTATATATATATATATTACCAAACACTTACAATATTGCTTTTGATTTTCGAAACAACTTGGAAAAAAATTTAGTGAATGCCTAGTAGTTTCCTGTCCATAACACAACACAACACAATACTAGCACAACATATCAAAAGTGAAAGCATAACACAACAATACCAAACTAACACTTAAAGCAACATTTGTTCTTAGGAATCTAAAAGCAGCTTCTAAAACGCTTTGGCAAGCAGAGCCTTAAAAATTAAAAATTGATAAGTGTTTTAGTGGGCAATTTTTTTGTTATGAAAAGAATGCAAATAACTATTGTCTTGTATTATACTAGATCAGATTTTGCTTGTTTGGTAATTTTAATAATAATACTCGATTTCAAAATAAATTATGATATAATTTGACATCTATAAACGCATGATATTCATAGATTTTCAAATGTAGAATCTCTACTTTTTGGTTAACAAAGTTGTAAAAAGTTTCTTAGATCAATATCATATGAAGCTCATACGACTTGAGATAGGTTGATTTAAAACTACCTATCTAATCAACCCACCCAAGTTCCCATGTAGTTTCGTAAGTTATAACCTAGCATAAATAAGAAATCATTAATACACAAAAGTTATAAACCATAATTCTAAAAAAAAAAAAAAGTTATAAACCACGATAAAAAAAAAAAAGAATAAAAACTTGTTAAAACATAGACCAACATATCTATAATTGTCAATTTCTAATTTTAAGTACATGTCACATCAAACATGTTCTACATCTGCAACGTAAAATCCGTCAACTAAAATAAAATCATATTTTTTCATATTGAAAACACATTTATATTTGAAATACACGTTGTTGACGCCAATGATTGAGGAATTGAGTCTAATAGGACACTTTGAGAAATAGAGAGATAGAGTGGTAAGGCTTTTACATATCATATTGAAAACACATTTTATGTTTTAAAATATATTTAAAATATTTAAAATTTTATTTCATGGATTGTGTTAAATAAGATAATTGTATCAATTATTTATTATATATATATTTTAGTTTAAATCATATGTGTTGACACAACTAAAACGATTAATAAATGGGTTGAGTTTGGGTTGGTTTTCGACACGAGAAGTAAACGGGTTGACACAAAGATGACTTATTAACACAAGTTGCAGTCCCTATTTGTAGTGAATGTTAAAAAAAATATGTTGATCCAAAATTTAGTCGTCCTTATTTTCGCAATATGATGCATGCCTTTCTTCAAAAACCTTCATACATGAATTTTATTTGCTTTTATGTTTTTGTGGGTTTTTTTTTTTCTTTCCAAATTTTTAAAGTAGGTTGGCGCTTGTCTTCCAACTACACAACAAGTCATAAGAACTGCATTAATTTTCACGTTAATTATTATAAGCCCGTTTGGTTCGAGTATTTGAATAGAATATTTGAATGAAGATTTAAATTTTTGTGAGAAAAAATACTGTAGTAAAATAATTTAAATCATGATTCGAACCACGAAATAAACACACCCTACATGTCTTATATATATTGCAAGGCCTTTTATGTTTCAGAGTGGACCACAGGTTTTTCATATTCAAAAGTATCGATGACGATTAGGGCTTCTTTAAAAAAAAAATAAAATTGAAAGGGACGATTATTATATTCTTTAATCCAACATCAATCAATATATATGTTTTTATGGCATTCTATGACATCATTATTATGACGGTAATGTTCTTCAGTACATCTATTTATGTAATCAAATTAATTTCATAATTGACCTTAGTGGAAGACTGCCCTTTCTTTGTGACTAATATAAACGTCATATTATCAATCAAAAAAATTTTTGTTTTTGATAATTAAAACAAGGATGGGTAGCGTCTTCACGTCTCTTATTGAGTGAGATTGAGATTAGATAAGTGGTAATCATCAGACCACTTGATTACTTGATTAGTAAAGTCAATCTAATTATTACTCTAGAACTAACGTTTTCATTAAGATTTTGAATTGATAAGCGTGTTCTTCACACTATAGAGGATTAAACAATATAATGTGAACACTTTTATTCTTGTTCTTCGTTTTTTTTTATATGAAAAGCATGAATCATCATTAACATCTGACCTCATCTGATCCCCCACAGCATTAGAGACGTGTCTCCGTTGGTAACATCCTTTTTTTTTTTTTTTTTTTGTACTTTGCAATTTGCATGTTTCTTTTTAATTGTTTTTCCATGAAAATATATGATAAACAATGTTCCACTACAAAGAGTTTTTTTTTAATTATTTTTCTGTGAAAAAAATATTTTGAACATTATGTCAAATTTTAATTTCACATCAATAATTTGGTTATGTATTATAAATTTTTTAAAAATATGTAATTGAATATGCTAATATTTTATTAATAATTTAAGTCAAATTTGAAGATGTATAATAATACACTGACAATGTCTAAAACATTATTAGTGCAATAAAGTATTCGTGTTATAAAAAAAATTGTAGCCAATCTATAGTTATTTTGTAATTAAATTTTATAATTGATGGTTGTATGAAAATTAACATGGTTAAAAAAAAATTGAAGAGCAAATACATCTTTTTCTCCTATGTATAGTCATAGTAGTAAGGAATTAATATAGAAATTCACAACTTGAAGTATTTATTAATACAAAAAATAGTAAATGTGGAGTATGTTCTGTTTCAGTCACCACTGTTGGACCCAGAGCGCTTCAACGCCTTCAGATGAAGTTTAATTAATCCAAGATGGATAGAATATGTTTTGGACAAAATAATGGTAAATAATATAATAATTTTTTTTAGAAAAAACGACAAAGGTAAACAAGAAAGAGTGTGTTTGGTACGTAGTTAGAACTAAAAATTAGAATGATTTTATTGTAGTATATGAGAGCTTTCCACTGCAGTCTATTTTTACTTTATACTATAGCATATGAGAGTTTTACAATACAGCAATTCTACCTGTATAATTGGAATGGGGTTGCCCAACACACCAAAAATAATTGATGTAAAAGCAAACGTGCAAGTAGATGAAGAATAAAATAGTAGAAGAGCAATTCTCACTTGTAAAAGAGAATTTGCCTTTTGGATCTAACCACTTAAGGTGTGTTTGATTTGATGGAATAACCATCGGAATGAAATGACAATTCCTAAAACCTAATCATTTCTATGTTTGGTTGGATAAATAATCATAGGAATAGAAATTTCGATGGAATTGCTATTCCACCAAAATAGTTGAATGACAATTCCAAAAGTTAACTAATTGAATGATCCTATCCATTCCACAATTGATATTAATTAAAATTCTTTATCCCTAAAAAATCTCTTTAATATTCTAAAATTACTTTAATTGCTATTCCATTAACAATTAAATGAAATGATATTTATGCTAAAACAATTACTACTCTATTCTATTCCAACGGCTAACAAACATAATAATTGTAATTCCAATATTAATTCAAATGTCTAACCGAACAAAAGAATATAAAATACCATTTGACCCATTGCTATTCTCATCTCATCGTATTCTTATTTCTATTCCTAATTTTTTTTCATTCCTTCAAACTAAACATCACCTTAAAACAGTAAGTTTAACATTTTACAAGGAATTGAAAATATTTGAGAAAAAAAAAATACTTTGATGGATCAAATAATTAAAAGAATATTTATTAAGGTTGTGTGAAAAAAATAATATTTCAATAGATCCTAAGGGAAAAATATTTTAAGTAAAGATTTATTTAAGAAAAATTATTTAAATGTAAAATTAATTTAATATTTCAGCGCACGAAGTGAAAAAATTTGAATATGATCATATGTGAGAAAAAGTTATCTAAAGGGGAAAATTAGTGAAAAAAATATACTTTAATGAGGAATAATTGAAAAAATAAATACTTTAAGAAGGCGCCAAAAAAAAAAAAAAGCAAGCAAATATTATAGTAAAAGTGTACATGCAAAAAGTTAAAAACAATTTAACTGTATAAAAGAATCAAGTTGAAGCGCTCAAAGAAAAGATGCAACTCTCCTTCACACTTCTATATAACCTTATAGACATTATAGATATAGGTATAGATATAGATCTTGATCTATAAGATTAAAGATATATAAATATATATAATTTATTTTTGAAGTATATATACACATTTGAAGATATTTTCATTTATATAATATCCTTATTTTGTTTAATCATTTTGTTTTGAAAAGGATTTTGTTTAATCATGTTAACTTTGAAATCCGAATTATAACATGAAGAAAAAAAAAAAAAAAAAAAACACTGGTATTCTACCGGAAAAGTTCGGCATTACCGTGTAGTCCATATAATATGTCGTACTGATTTGTCTGTAGTCTTTAGCTAATGCCCCAATCCAAAATCAGTTTTCAATATTTAGTTATAGAGCTAGTTTGATTCGAGTATTTGAATGAAGATTTAAATTTTTATGAGAGAAAATACTGTAGCAAAATGATTCGAACAGTTATTCGAACCACGAAACAAACGGACCCTATAATTATCATTATTATTGAAAGGCAATATATATATATAGCAAATTACATAATCACAGCTCAGTTTCTCGGTTTAACCACCATGTTAATCACAATTCACAATCTATAAACATACATATGTAATGTATTTAAATTTTGAAACCACCCTAGACTAATTCTAAGAAGCAAGTTTTTCAAATATTGCAGCAACTAACTTAATAATTTAAGTCCCAATTTTTCTTTTTTGTTAAAAATGGGAATCACATTTTTTTAGCACGGTTAATTTAATTGCAAAAAAATTCATATAATTCAAACCGCAATAATCAGCATTATTGTTTATAACATATAACGTTTAAAGCGTTACATAAATGATAGGAACAATATCCTTATCACCTGCCTGCAAAAAACAAAAACAAAAGAAAAACTTGTCTTAATAATAATAATAATGATAATAATAATAGTCAGTTAAATCAGTTTGACACGTATAAAAGGAGGGAAAAAAACAGTTTGAGACACACTTAACAAGTCTTACAAGTGATGGGGCATTACTTCGTCATGCATTGCACTTTCGTCATTAGACTACTGATTCGTATTAAACAAATATTCTTGCTAAGAAAGTTAAGTGAGCACACATAAACTACAAATAATCTTGAAGAATAAACAAGAGAAAAAAAAGAATGAAGTGAAAGAGTCTCAAGGTTATTCCATTCGGCAAAGGATATACAGAAATTTAAACAACATTGGTGCGCTATAAATTTGATTCTAAGACATTCTTCAATGTAAATGTCAATGTGAACGTCATACTTGTCATCAAAAGTGTAAAAATAACATATTTGATGTGTTATTTGATTTTACGCTCTAATGTGTAACACTATTTGAAATGCCATACTGTCCCTTTTGTCATAATTATTATAAGGCTACTTAGCAAGGACAGTCTAAACTAACTTTTTAATTATGAACAGTGTAAAGCTCTCATATGCTAAGTAAAAAATAAAAAACTTGCTATAGTGTAAAGCTCTCACATGCTACAGTAAAAACGGTTCTAATTATTGGTTCTAACCATCATGCCAAACACTATATATATCTTGAAACTTATAAAAGTAAACTTTTAATATTAAAATAATTAAAAATTAAGAATGTTGTAATTATTAAAGTAAAAAAGTTAATCTATCAAATAATAAGAATTAAATGCCAAATTAGTTATAGCATATATCAAATTCAGCACTGAAACTAACATTGTATTGAAGAATTTTTTTTACACTCAAATGCCAAATATACCATTAGCATATCAATTTAATACTGTGTTGGAGATGCTCTAAGTAGCTATTGACAAAGAGATCATAATTTTTCCCCTCAATTTACAAAAATTTATAGTACATTCAGATTGAATGAGTTTAATTCTTTAATTTATTAGGAGGTTTTATTATCTCTTTAATTACAATATATGGAACTCTTCTTATTCATGTTACAGGCATTTAACTCGTTTCAATTTAAAACTTTCATTTCCATTTAGCATTGCCATGGTATCTAAAGAAAGTAAAAAGAAAAAGAAGAAAAAAAAATCTCATTGAAGGAAGCCTTTACCATATGGTTGAAGATCATGCAAAATTTTCAATAACAATTTTGTAAAATTAAAAAAAGAAACTCTTCAAAATATAACCTTTAAAGGTGAAAAAAAAATGGCAAAAATGTAATAAAGAGTGAAAATATGGTCCATAATTATGCTTGCTTTTAAAAAAAAATTTAAAAAGTTAGATGACATGTGTCAAAAAGAAGAGTGACCTTAATGTTTTTTTAAGAAAAAACACAAATATTTCTCAAGAAAAAAAAAAAAAACAATTCATCAACGTTTGTACTGGTAAACAAACAAGGTTTCAATGATAAATTAACTAATTGGATGCTTCTTTTGTGCTAATTACCAATTCCCCCAACTTGCTCATTCTGTCGCATGCGTCACACGCGGTGGTCAGGGGATGTTTGGCTAATCGTTGGGCTGGCCTACTATGAGCCTGTATTTATTTATTTATTTCTTTGAAGGTTGAGCCTGTATTTATAGGGTTGACTTTCAAGATTTTGTGCAAACTAATTATGGTGTGTACAATTTAGCTCAAATCTTAGAATCACGATATTTTTTGTTGCATATATTTTAAATTTATTGTAGCTTTCACTTAATTTTGTTGTATTTTTTAATGGACTCAATGGTAATGTAAAAGACAAAAAAAAAAAAAAAACTTATCCTGCTACTGATAGAGCATTTTAAAAATAATATTTTTTACAACTATTAAAATATTTTCTATGAAAAAATTTAAACACTGTGTAAAAGTAATGAAACATGTACAGTATTATTGATGGACGCAAATGACACTACTTTTTTTTGGGTAAGAGATGCAAGTGACACTACTTAATGATAGAAATCTCTAAACAAAGGAAAATCTAACATTGGATAATCTACTAATCTAGCAAGAGTGAAAAAAAAAATTGAATTTGAATTTGGATTTAGTTTTACGGAATTAAAATTGGTATTAACATATTTGTGTAGATAAAAAAATCATTTACAAGAGTATTATGACAAGTAATTACTGAACAAAATTCAGTAAAAAAATGGAAGAAAAATTCTAATAATCTAAGCTTTTTTTTTTCCTAAAAAAAAGAAAATGTAATGTACTACCATTACAGGAAAAGACACTGAAGATAACGCGCCTGAAAGTGAGAGTACTGAAAAGCTAAAGAAAACATGCGTGTGCGTTGCACAATCAAAAATACAGGAAAAAGAAATAATAATAATACAACTAAAATCTGTTCATACGATCCGAAACAACCGTTTACGAAATATAAGCACGTAAACCTCTGCTGCAAAAAAAAAAAAAAAAAAAAAAAAAAACTTAAAAAATATCTTTTAAAAAAAATTAAAAATCTATGTTTTCCTTTCTCGGATCGACGGTCCAAACAGTGTGGTCGGCAACGAAGCTTCAATCCAACCAAAAAAAAAAAAAAAAACCTGGCCTGTGTGTCTGTCTGTCTCTGTGTCGGACACTGTGCGTCCTCTTCTATTTCTGAAATTTCTATATATACCCAACTATCTCTTTTCTCTTTCTTTCACACCCCCAAATCCCCGCTCTTCACCACTTCGCTTTTCCTTGTAACTTTCCCGGGAAAGATTTTCCGGTGACTTTTCAATTGCTTTCTTTTCTAGTACTAGTAAATTTCCCGTCAATTTGCTTCGGCGTTTCTTACTCTCTTTTTCGACTTCTAGTAGCGAAAGGTAAATTCCGGATTTTCTTGTTTGGTTTCGGAGAAAGCTGTGGAAGTTTTTTTTTTTTTTTTCGCTTGCTAATTTAGCGGATTTCCGTTTTGCTTTGGTTTTGTTCATTGAATTTTTCTTAGCAACCAAACAGAGGAGTTGTTGACTCGCTTTTGTCTGTGTTTTTTTTGGAATTTTTATCTGTTTGATTTAGAAGGAATTTATCTCTGAAATGAAGTTTCTGTGAATGAAACAGCGTTGGATTTTCGTAATTTTCCACAAACAATCACACACACTATGATCAGAGTAATGGAGTCTGGAACAGAACCATTGAAGAAGAAGAGCATGGAGAAATGCTTGGACCCTCAGTTATGGCACGCCATTGCTGGTGGTATGGTCCAAATGCCTTCCATTAACTCTAAGGTCTTCTACTTCCCTCAGGGCCACGCTGAACATGCCAAAGGGAACGTAGATTTTGGGAATTCTCGAATTCCCGCGTTTATTCTCTGCAAGGTGTCCGCCATTCGGTACATGGCGGATTCCGAAGACGAGGTCTACGCGAAAATTAGGTTAATACCTTTGAAGTCTAATGATTCTGATGTTGAGGATGATGGTTATGTGTTGAACAATGGGACTGAGAATGCTGAGAAAATGACATCTTTTACTAAGACCTTGACACAGTCTGATTCTAACAATGGCGGAGGATTCTCGGTGCCTCGTTACTGTGCCGAGACCATCTTTCCGCCGTTGGATTACTCGGTTCCTATGCCGTTTCAGTTTATGTATCCTAAGGATGTTCATGGCGAAAGTTATAGGTTTAGGCATATCTATAGAGGGACGCCGCGCCGTCACCTTTTGACGACGGGGTGGAGTAATTTTGTGAACTGCAAGAAGCTTGTCGCTGGTGATTCGATTGTGTTCGTGAGGGCAGAGAATGGGGATATTTTTGTTGGGATCAGAAGGGCTAAGAAAAGTATTGATGGTGCACACGAGTACCCTTCCCGTTGGAACAATCCAAGGGGGAATTATGGTTCTTCTCAGTTTGGGGGTGTGATTGGAAGAGTTTGTAACAAGGATTCAAGGGGAAAAGTGAGGGTTGAGTCTGTTGTGGAAGCTGCGAATCTTGCAGCCAGTGGGCAGCCCTTTGAGGTCGAGTACTATCCGCGCGCAAGCACTCCTGAGTTTTGTGTTAGAGCCTCGGCTGTAAAGGCTGCAAAGCAAATCCGGTGGTGCTCTGGAATGAGGTTCAAGATGCCTATTGAAACCGAGGACTCTTCTAGGATAAGCTGGTTCATGGGGACCATTTCTGCTGTAGAGGTTGCCGATCCAACCAATTGGCCTGATTCTCCATGGGGTCTTCTGCAGGTTGGTTTTGTATTCCTTTGAAGTTTGTTCATAAGTAAACTTCTTCCTATTTTTTTTATGTTCGATATAATCTAAAGTTTCCTTTTTTTTTTTAATAAATGACTGTAGTTTGGTTTTGGAATTCTGCTTATGCCTAATTATGGAATATGCTTCTGAAACTTACAAGTTACATGTACTAGTTAGTGCAGGATATGCGTTCTTTGCCATACCATTTCAACAAATAAATCATTTAATTTTCTTTGGATTAGATCATTAGTTGTTGATCCGTGGCTATCACTACTGAAAGGGGTTCCTGTTAGTTAGTACTAACATACGGGTTCTGAGTCCCTTTTTTCTTTGTTTTAATGCTGACTCTTGACTACTTATTTTTTGTTAGTTTTAACAAAAATCACAATAATCCTGTTTTAAGGTGGAATGGGATGAACCAGATTTGCTCCAGAATGTTAAACTTGTTAATCCGTGGCTGGTTGAACTTGTGACAAGTATGCCACTCATCCATGTCTCCCCCTTCTCACCTCCAAGAAAGAAGTCGCGGCTTCTGCAGAATCCCGACCTTTCCCTCGTAAGCCAACTTCAAATGCCATTGCTTCCCAGCAACTTTCTCAATTCCACCAGCCCCTTTCATTATATCCAAGACAAGGTTCCTGCGGGCATACAGGGAGCCAGGCATTCTCCACTGGGACCATATTCAGCGGATCTCCACCTAAACGAACTGCAGTCGTCTCTGTTTCCAATGGGTTTTCAGCAACATTATACCATTAACGGTCCCACAAATGCTGGTGGCAATTTCATGAATAACACCGAAAACAATGAGAACATCTCTTGCTGGCTGACGATGGAAAATCAGGGTCAGAGCTTGAAGGCAAAAGACGAAACTAAGACGCCTCACTTGGTATTGTTTGGGCAGGTGATAGTGACTGAAGAGCAGCTATCTAAGACCTCTGTCGAAAACAATTCATCGAGCAGGCGTTTAGAAAAGACATCAAATCATTCTGATGGTTCTGGTTCCACAGTTCTTCAAAATGGTTCAAGAGAAAACTCAACTGATCACCATGGTAATCTTGGTTTTGAGACCGGTCACTGCAAGGTGTTCATCGAATCAGATGTCAGTGGTGGAACACTTGATCTTGCTAACCCTTGAGGTAGTTACGTGTGATCTTTTGTTCTCTTTTTAAAATTGGCATCTTTAAGGGGTAACATTGCAGATTCTCATAATTTCTTTTATGCTGTTTACCTTGGCAGTGAGTTTTTGAAGACGGCAAAAAGGCTAACCTTTCGTACAGAAGTTGGGCAGCGAGTCGAGAACGTAAGAAGATAGCTAGAGATTAGAGAATGAAAACTCTCCATAAATTGTACAGTCTGATCGTTTAATCTTTCTTTGATTTTTTCTTCTGTTCGACGACACTTTTAGGGAGAGTCCTGACTTGCTTGATTTTGGGTAATTGTTGAATTTACAATTTTGTTTCCTTGGGAAACATGTTCTTTGGAGTATGTGATAACCAGATTCCCATCTGTAAATATTTTTGGTCCTTTCTTTTCCTTGGTACTCTCTTGGACGATTTTGAACACTACATTTATTAGTTACAACATTGGCAGACACGCACCAAACTCATGAATGTATGGCGAAAATGCCATTCAAGAATGTTTTCTGTTTTGCCCACTGATACTTGGACAATTTAGCCTGCGTCCTATCCAATATTCAAAAAGGTGAGTTAACCTATTAAGAACGGAAGGAACATACAACCTCCTTAACTTCTATAGTTTCTTTTTGCATTGTCATAAATTACCAAGTCCTCATTGTATGAATCATCATAAATAACTAAAATCAGTACCGACCATTAAGTACCAACGGTTAATTTCACTTTTGGCCAATTAACTATGTAACTTGTCCTATTTTGATATCTGAACTTTGAAACGTAGCAAATCACTTCCTTAAATTATTTAATTTATCTCATTTTGGCTCTTTCGTCACTAAATCTGTTATATAATAGCGAAGTTAAGCTAATAATTTTACTTTACCTCTTTAAACTATGTAACTTTTCCTATTTTAACCCATAAACTTTAAACTATAACAAACTACACCCTTGAACATGAAACTTGTCCCATTTTAACCCTTCAATTAAAAATGCATTAAATATTGACGAATTAAGCCACATATATATGCACCTGATCGATTAATTATAAATCAACAGTTGAGATTAATTCTTTTATAATTGAATTTCACACATTTTAGACATATAAATAGGAAATTTCATAAACAAATATACATTCTTGTACAAATTTTGACTTTTTTTTCGTAATTACTAAGTCCGGTTAAGCAAAGTATTCATTATTATATTATTTATGTAATTTTCAACCCAAAATTCATAGGGTGTTTAGAACTTCAGTTTCAATCCATCAATTACAACAGTAAACAATATAAAGTTTTCATTAGCTAAAGTAAAAAAAAAGCCAAAATTTGTTACATTTTAAAGCTCTTACATGTTATAATTTCTTAAACTTAAAACATCACTACAACTGAAGTACCAAATAGCCTATTAGTCCTAAAAATGACAAGTAGGTTATACTATAGAATCTATGTGTCGTTTTTATTAGATACCTATTATCCAAGTTATTTTCTTATTTGTTCATATTTTTTAATTTAATTCTTTTTAAGTCATATGATGAAAAAAATTCAATAAAACTTCTTAAAAATAAATAAAATAGTAAAACTTTTATCAACAAATTTATGAAAAAAAGGTAAAAAAAAAATAGTTATGTTGTATTCTTCTTAACGGTTGGATGTGTCTATCAACGTACTGACCCCTGTTCGAACTATACCACACAGCACAACATCACCAATCAACAAGACAATTTGTCTATTTCTCTGTCTGGGCGGTCGGAAGAGAACCCATTTCGTCCGGATTCATATTTAACATTTTGGTTGCTCTAGAAGAGCCTATTAGGCTATTTAATCAATAGAAACGTTTTTAAGACAAAATGTTTTTCTTTTAAGTAGTTTCTTTGTTCCATAGTTCCAGCCATTCTTTGATGACCCATTATTGTGCCGCAAATAATGGAAAATGGGATGGTCCTATATGAATACTTGATCCATCGAAAATCTGAATATTACTAATATTTGATTTAAGAAGTTTGATAAGTCAACTGAAATTTAAGCTGTGAAATTGTTTTTTTTTTTTTTAAATGGCTTTTCAAATGCATGTAGCAGACAAAGATTCGTGAGCCAAGGAGAGGTGATACTAACCTTAGCAACTTTGAAAAGCTTACTATATTATTATAATAAGCTAAAAAAAAAGTAATAATAATAATAAAGGTGGTTGTTTGACATTCACGAAATATCAGGAATTGAACCAATAGACAACCAAATTAATAGGACAGCAAAGATACAGACATAACACATTCTTTATGCGCAGAATTGGGATCTCCTCATCGACCCAAAACTGGGATTTTTTTTTCCCTGTGTGCTACCAAAATGTTGTCCTTGTACAATAAACTTGTGAAAAAAAAAAGTAAAAGTAAAAAAAAAAAAAAAAAAAAAGAGATGTCATAGAAAGAGAAGTAGCAGGGATACCAAATTTTTGCACTAAATTGAAGTACATTGAGTGATGGAGTTAATTTTTTTTAATGAGAGCATTATAGCAAAAAATAATATATATATATATATATATAATTAAACTAGAACATGGTTGTATAATTTAATTGTTGCATGGAAGCACAACTAGAACTTTTCTCATAAAATAGGAACATAAATGGAGTTTTAGAAAATTTTGAAGTTTAAAAATTAAATTTCTATAATCCTACTCAACAATAAAAAAAAATTAGTATCCTCTTAGGACTTGATTTCAGGACTTAATACATTAACCACAACTACTCATACACCTGCTAAACACCAATTGATTCTCAATTGGCAAAATCTTACTCTACATGTAAGTTAAGTCACTTTCAAGGAAAAAAAAATTAAGTACAATCCCACTTAAAGAAAATGTGCTTCTTACTTCAATACATATATATATATATATATATTACCACATTAATTGGTGCATGATAAACAGTGTCCTCATTTAACAGATAAAACCTAACTTGGTTAACAAAAATCGACAATATTGTCAACCAAAGAAAACAACAAGGCGTTGAAATTGAGAAGCCAAATGCGGATTTGAAGGCTGTTTGTGCCGCTCAACATGATGTTGTCCCCATGAATAGTCTGATGATAGTTTTTTATTATTATTATTTTTTTCACGCACGAATTGCATGGGAATAAATAAACAAAGTTGGAGCATGTGGGTGGGAAATCGAGAACGTTAATGAAAAAGTGAAGTCAAAGAAAAGAAGTTTGTCAAACAAACAAAATCTCAAGGCTTGTAACGTTGTTTCTAAGGTCACAGCAAGGATCAACATGTGCAATGGCTTGTATATTAGTTTATTGCAAAACAAATCTTGAACCCAATCAAAATGGTTCTTTCAGATTTATATGTAGAAGGTCAAATATGCAATAACATTGAACAACATGATGGTATTTGAAAAAAAAAATAAAAAAAAACACTAGGAACTAGGAACTTTGCTTTGAGGATGACAGAAAGCTCCTTCTAAATCAAAAATTTGAATAAATATTAATTATTTACTTGCATTTTGTCCAAGATATGATACTAGTCTATGTGTCGATCGCTTGCTATTGTTATATAATACTGCAAAATTTGGACTTAAATTAAGAAAAACCATGAAAATTGTTTAAGAGTTTTGGGATTCCACACTGAAAGGTCAAAAAAGGAGTAGCCCAAACGCTTCTAAACCCATTGCATGTTCTGTATTCGAAAATTGCAGTAAATTAACAACATTTTTTTTAAACTTAAGAAAGTAAGTAACATGTTTTTAACATATTTAAAATAGGGTTGTTCATGGATTGGATTAGACATATTATACATCAATCCGTGATTCAATTAGTACATATATATCAGATTGGGAAAATCTCAATTTAAAACTAATCCACAAACACCCCCAATCTAATCAAATATGAAAACCATGAATTTTACGGATTATAGATCAAGCATTTAAATTTATTTAAAAAAAAAAGGTCCGTTTAGGAGAGCGGTTTGAACCTTTTTTATAGCTTAAATCACTTTTTGGTTTAAATTTTATGAAAGAAATAGCAAAAATAGTTAGGACTATAAAAATAGTTCAAACCACAGTTGTTATATTGACGCTTAAAATTAATATAGTATAACATAACATATTGAATAATTACTAAAATATTACAACCTAATCGAATGCAAGTCTTTAATGGTAAACTAAATTATAACATTATATAACATTCAACAAACAAACTTAAATTAGATACAAGTAAATGATATTGGGCTTTGTAATTCGGCTATTTTTTTAAGCATGTGCACTTTAGGCACAATGTCACGAGTATATTTATTTAAAAAAAATTATATTTATGTATATATGTACAATATAATATATAGATAGTTCAGATTCATTGATTATACAGATAGAGAGATACTCATTCCATAATTCAATACGTATATATCAGATTGGAAAATTTCAATAAAAAACTAATCCATATTTTTTATAATCGAATTAGATTAAATTGAACGGATTAAACAAATTGACTGATTCCATAAATACCTCTTATTTAAAGTAAATATGTTGGTAACTAAATTTATTTAATTCAATTCAAAAAAAAAATACTTATTTAACATGCTTGCTAGTACATATGCTAAAACCTACTATTTATTTTTTTTTGTTTTAAAACACCGTTTCTTGCAATTACATAGAGACTATCACAGTTTGACCTATGCTCGACGTATAACTTTGGAAAGGTGGAAATGGCAAAAATCCTCTTATGTTACTTTAGTTTATGAGGTTTTTCACTATCAAACTCTTATGCAATTAGATGTAGTACCATCAAGCTCTCAAATTCATGTTGCCTAATGGAAACAAAACATCGTTGGGTCCTTTTTGAAAAGTTTCTGCCCATTGTCAAAGACGCGAAAAATGAAAATATTTTTTAAACAATGTTTGGTAAACAATTGTAGAAAAATAGAAATGAAAATGATTCTCAAAATACACAAAATTTTCCCAAAATCTGAAGAAAAAAAAGTTGTTTTCAATATTTTTTGGGTTAATTTTATTTTTAACCCCAAAACTATGTAACTTGTCCCCTTTTAGGCCCTAAACTTTAAAACGTAGCAAATTGCATCCTTAAACTATTCATCTTATCCCAATTTAGTTCTTCCATCAATAAAGCCGTTAAATGTTAACGGATTGTAAGAAATGACCATTTTAACCTTTTGGCTCTATACATATCTTTAACATATATTTTACAACTAAAATTACTAAATTTTGTTTCTCCATTATATGAGTTCAATAATTTCTTAACTTTTTTTTTCTTCTAAAAAATTACAAAATTTTGTTCAGCATATATGGGGTTTATATTCTTGTGTCTTAAAATAAAAAAATAATATAAATAAATAAGAAAAAAAACCTTGAAAATATGATTTCAAAAGGTTGTCCAATACTACACTATGAAACGATCAAAGCCATATTAAAAGAAGACAATAATATGTTTTTACATATCTAAAATATCGTGTCTGTGCCTACCAAAATACCATAAAATGTTTGACAATTCACAAAAGAAAACTATTTTAACTCCGAGCACCTATTACTTCAACTTGTTAAATGGCCTTCTCCTTTCCTTTGGATTGTAAAGATACATATGACTGAGTAGCGACAATTGAATGGAGATTCTTCCTCACCTACATAGACAAATTAAAAACAAAACGTGCAAATCTTGCAACTATGAATTTTTTGGCCAAAATAAAAGAATAAAAATAATAAAACAAAAACAGAGACAAAAAAAAGAAGAAAGAAAACAAGTAATGGTCTTACAGTTGGTCGTGTTCCAGTCCTCCTTTTGCAGGTTCTTGTATTGTGGCCTTTTTCACCACACATTGAGCATGTAATCGTTTTGCTATATCTTCTAAGTTTATGCCCATTTGGTGGTATGACTTCATCAGGTTCCTTTCTTAAAGTTCTAGGCTTGCCGGGTTGCTTTTTTTAAGTTGGAGCAACCATTGGCTTCAAACCATTTAGGCCAATCTTCCTGGCTTAAAAGAGGAGGCATAGAATTCAAACGCCATTTGTCTAAAATGCCCTTATTGGACAAGTATGTGAGATTCACGTGCCATAATCCGTTATTTAACATTTATTGATAGAAGGGCCAAATTGGGATAAGATGAATAGTTTAGGAGTATAATTTGCTACGTTTTAAAGTTGAGAGGTCAAAATGAAACAAGTTATGTAGTTCAAGGGCTAAAAGTAAAATTAACCATTTTTTTAATGTTTTCTTGTCTCCCTCTAGAGAGCAAAACCTGCCCCTCCTCCCACGCCATCCATCCTCTCATGTCGTCCTCTCTCTGATGATCGCTTTATCCACCTAACCCTAGCGACATACCCTTTGCTGGCAAAACCTAGTAATCGTGACTAAAGAGCTCTCATCCACATGCAAAACCTATTGGTTGCTCTTCCCACGACGAGATCTCATTATCTCTTATACACATCGCCAGAGCATGATCTCCATCGCAAAAGGTCTCATCATCGGCCACCCAGCTATTGGAGTTCATCGGAGCAAGTTGGCCAATGGCCAACTTATCCCACCATCCTATCCGTTGTCACCCAGTCGTTGCACATTGCTAAAGTGTGATCTCTATAGCCGAAGAAAAATGTGGATAGACACTTGATGAGACTATAAAAGTGTATATTTTACAGGGCTTAAATCATTTACTTATGCTTTTATTTCTCGTTAAATCCTCTAATTAATAGCATATTGTGTTAATAAGTATTTTTGTGTCTTAGTGTGAAAATGTGTTTAAAAATGCGTTTTTAGTGTGTTTTTATGTTTAATAATATTTTTAGTAATTTTTAGAGTCATTTCGGTGTGTTAAATGTGTGTTTAGTTTGTAAATAGTTAAAACCGTAAAAGTAATGCGGTTATTTTATTTTGAGTTTTAGTGTATTTTAAGTTTGTAAATATGTCTTATTATATTTTTAGTAATTTCTAAAAATATTTTCAAGTCATAAAAATCATATCTGTGTCAAACCGTAAGAAACTGAAAATTTTAGAAGTTTTTATTTATTTTTGTGTGTTTTAATGTAAAATAAATATTTTTAATATTTTGTAAATATTATGTTTGTAAAATAATTAATATTAGCGTGTTTGTGATTTTTAGATTTGAAATCTGGAGGAAAAACGGAGCAAAACGACACCAAAACGGATAAAATCAGACATCAAATACATAAAAAAGATAAAGAAAATTTGAATTTGAATTAAATGGGACACGTGACACGTTTCTGACCGTCGGATCAACTGACAAAATGGTCTCAGCCGTCAAATAGAGGAATGCATGACATCGCGTCATCTAGTGCGTCAACGAAATCTCGTAGTGCTATCCACGTGTCATTTTCTGATTGGAGCGTGCATCACACGTGCTGACAAGCTGCAGACGCGTCAAAGGAGCATCTTAGGCCGCGTTGGATCTCGTGCGATCGACTCCACCTGCATCCGTCTTCCTAGCCGTTCGAGCAGCTGACAAAGACCAATCTGACGGCCTCGAATCTCGGCTCCACTGGTCCCACCTGGGCCCATTCTCATTCGCATCTGGAAGCCGTTGGATCACAAAATGAACGGACTAGATTGTACTATTTTAGTGCTGCCATTCACCACGAAGCAGGGAATCTCAGCGAGATTCTCACATCCTAAAGAAAGGCCAGCGCATAGAAAAGAAGGGAGAAAATTTTCAACGCTTGAATAGTAGAAATGATTGAAGAATAGTAACCCTTTCATGCCTATAAATACCGAGCTTTCCTTCGAGTCTCGGCACCCCTCTTACAGTATAGAAATATTGTTGTAATAGTTATAGTTTAGTTTTTATTTCAATTTTCAGTCTAGTTTCTTGTAAAATATTTTCTAGTTTATGTTGTAAAAATTATGCTCAATAATATTAGTAGTACTTTATTAATTATGTTTTTTTAAATTTTTTTTAGCTGAGGGGAGAGGGGGAAATTCTGGCAAAATTATCTTAAATATTTTTGGTTTTTTTTTAGTTTTCTAAGCTGTTGTAATGCCAAAATATTTTCTTAGAAAATTTAGAATTCAATATTTTCTTAGCTAGAACTCTGCCAAAATTACGGTTCTGATTTATCGACGACATAGACTAGCACGGATAATGCTTGGGAGGACCTTGATTACTCGTAGACAGAGAATAGCTCGGTAAATGCTTAACGTACTATCTTGGTTGTTATTTTAGTTAAGTTATGTTGAAATGTTGCTTATTTATTAAATTGTGTTTTTTTTATATTATAGACATAGAATGGCACAATAAACGCTTGGTAAATCTTGATTTATTGTCGACATAGGATGGCATAGTGTATACTTAAACCAACTAATAAATAAAAAGAGAAACTAAAATATATTGAAGATAATTGTTAGAATAGAACCTTTGAACCTCAGTCCTGTTATTATTGTTGTTTTACTTCTTTAAATTGCCGTTATTATTGTTGTTACTCTGCTTAAGTTACTATTTATATTTCTTGTTATTAAAGTTCCAAATTATCAAATTTAAAGATGAAAAATATTGTAAAAATGTGTAAATATTGTAAATACATTCTGTGAATAATAAATATTAAACCCTAAAATTTTTCAGCTTAAATAAAAAGGAAAAGTTAATATAATATGTGTACTGGAACTGAATAAATCCTTACTTGTGGGTTCGACCTCGGATTCACCTAAATATTACTTGAGACAACCTTATACTTGGGGTTAGTTTAGAATGCATAAATAGACGTGAGATCAACACTCTCTTTCTTTTGAATATTTTATACTATATTATATAATTATGTTACATTAATAGATATTTTTTAAGTTTAAATTATGTTTTAATTTTTTAATTATGTATTATTTGAAAACACACCATATACAACCAAACATAATTTTAAAAACAGTTCTAGAACATTCCTCAAAATATCCTCATTTTCAAATTTTATAAAAGCAAATCCATTTTGAAAATACTACTAAACGGTCCCAAACACTTCCCATGTAAGAGTCCAAAGTGTTAGCATCAGTGCTTTAAGGAACAAACATTGCATTTGTAATTATTTCATTTTGATATAAATGAATAAATAAATAAATAATGTGAATATTTTATGTATTGATAATGATCTTTGTAGACGTGGAAATCTACGATCAGAACAAAAAACAAATGTAGTTAGTAGAATGAAATCATGAAGATGAAAATTAAGGCCTTTGATCTTCGTTATTATCTTCATCACCATAGGTTAGTCAGATTAAAATGGCCAGTACATTACAAACAACCAATGAATAAACAAAATTTGTAGTAGTTCACTATTGAATAAGCTATGTCCACTACTGAATTGTTCACTATGTTGGACCAAAGTTTACAAGATAAGTTGAACAAAATATGTTGGAAAAACGGTTTGGTGATGTTGTAGAATTTCAAAAAATTTTATTCAAAAACTAACTCATAATGCTATAAACAATAAACTAAATCTAATTTAACTTACCACTTGGAGACTGGGAACAACACTTATCATTGAACAATTCTTCAAGAATGAATCTCTATCATTAGATGTTCAATGCTATTCGCTTCCTTTAGATTGTTATGTATAGGTATAACTCAGCAAATCTCTATCACAGCTACACTCGTTTCAATTGGACTAGGTGCTAGAGAAACTATAAACACTAAAGAAGAGTGAACATAATCCTACTTTTTAAGATTACACTGTAACAGTCTAAGAATAAAAAAGAGACCTTACCAACAACCTGTAGGATTGGATGGTAAGGGGTCCATTCTCCCTTAAGCAAGGTCTTGGGTTCAAGCCTTGTATATGAAAAAGCAGGTGTTGGGAGAGCTTTTCCCCACTGTAGGGGTCTGACCCTGCTCAAATCTGGATTAGTCTGGTTTACTCTCGCTAAAGTTGAGGGACCCTCTGTATGGGTTCATGCCTCTAGTGGTGAGTCCAAATACCAGATGGTTTATATAAAAAGAAAAAAGACCCTATGTCTTTATTTATAGAAGTAATAGGAGGAATCAGAAGTCTATCAGAATTAGGAGATAAATTTTATCTCTCCCATCCTTGTACAGTTAGTGTTAGACATGTATGCCCTAAGAAGTAAAAATATAATAAGTTTTTGGAGACATTTTTATCAATAAAGAATTTATTCATTATTAATATACCAAATCTTGTCCTTTTTACGTTCATATTTGTTGAATGTATGTTAAGCAAACAATAGTCTGAGACTATCGGTCTAAACCTTGAGAATTGGGCATATGATGGACAGATTCTGCGGAAAACACGATTCTTAAGGTGATGGTCTAAATCATAAGATCCGCAATCGATGGAACAAAGTTGGATGCTTTATTCATATAAAGATTGTTATGTTGTCTATATCCCTATTGGGAGATGGTTTGTCTTTGTCACAACCTGCTTTTTCGGGTTGTGATAAAACTCTTTCTTACTTACTTTAGGGCAAAAATTTAGGAATTTTTTTTTTAAACGGGAATAAATTATTGCCTTACATTAACTTTAGTAATTCCTAAAATACTTTCACATACTTGTATTTACATAATTAATACTTTTACTTTTACAACATCTTTCTTTTAAACATTTCATTTCAAAATAACTTTAAACATACGTAGCGGAAAACATTACAGCAGCGGACTCCATACCCAATCTGCACACCATCCATCTCTCCGCCAGCTCACCATTTGAACTTATTCTGACCTTCTCGTCGGAATACCTACAGCATGAAATACTTAATGAGCTAACGCCCAGTAAGTCCCATAAATCTCACATGGATATTCACATGAATGCATGAATCAATTATGCTTTCTTATAAACTTTCTTTATCCTCATCATTTCTTATCTTTATTAGGGCCCAAGTGTTCGTACCATTGCGCAATTTCATTTAGATCTACGTAACACCGTGATCGTAACATATCCTTTAAACTCCCCTTGAGTTGGGAGTCGGTGCGACACTTTTCTTAATTTCTGGTGATACATTTACCAGTCCATTTATTATGGTTGACATACCATGCATGAAGTAATAATCACATATTATTCATGAAACATAAATTCTCTTGCATAGCATAGTACACACAGGTACTTACTTTTTATACATACTGGTACACATTAATATACGCATAGGTATATAGCATAATGTACTCACAGGTACTTAACATAAAATGTACACACAAATACCTACTTTATACATACTCAAGTATTTATCATTGTACACACAGGTACGAAATCATGATACACATGCTCATTTTCATTATTGTACACACAGGTACATAACATATAATACACACAGGTACAAAATCATGGTACACATGCTCATTTTCATTATTGTACACACAGGTACATAACATCTTGTACACACTGGTACACATTAATATACTCACAATTATTCATACATGACTATACCCCTAGGTATTCATATCATGGTAAACATACAAGTTTACACTTAATTATACGCACAAGTATACATATACATACATTTCTTTCTAAACCTACATTTCATACTGTAGGTGGGAATGGTACTTACTTGATACGAATGTCGGGCAACTTAACCTCGATTTCCCTTCTCCTAGACTCCTAGGATCCTGTTGGCCAATTACAAAGCCATTAGCCAAATTTCACCATGTTTCGATGTGAAACATCCGTTAGTTAATAAATTGAGTTGCATTACTATGTACAACTCTAAAAACCATTGTTTTTTTTTTCTTCTTATTTCTATCTAACTTTACCCTATCGTTTCAAACGAAGGGCGGGAACCTTTCTAGTCGTTTTCTTATTCCATTGGAAACATTTCAAAACGGTTCGGGTTATTTGGACAAAAATGACGATTTTACCCTCCGTGGGTCCACTAACCTACCTGAACTCGATTTTGTTATTCTTACGAAAATAACCAAATACTAATTTCAAAATAACACCCTAGTGGGTCAAATCTCTTTATTTCTCAATTATGCCCCATTTTCATAAAACTTTGCGGTTTAGTCCTTAAACTGAAATTTTGACGATTTTACCCCCGGGACTAAAATTTACTTCTTTGCATCAAAATTTCCTATTTTTCTCAAGGATTATTTTTGCTTAAGGTACCATACCTTAAATCATTTTGAAAAACTACATTTTTGTCATTTAACACTTTTTTCACTTTTAACATATTCTTGAAAAATCAAAAACTCATAAACGATTGAGTTTTTGGACAAACCGTCTGCGCAACCTAACAGTTTCGTCGAGATCTACAACTTTTGTGTTTTAAATTTTCCCAAAATCTCACTGTACAGGGGCCTTTTTGACTATTTTTCAAATCTTCCGAGAAGGAACTTTTTCTTTCAATTTAGTCCCTATGGCATTTTTACAAAAATCTGTTTCAAACTTGCAATTCTACCCCTTCAGAAACCATTCCATGCCTTAATCAAAAGATTCTCATGCTCAAACATCACTTTTACAAAGTCTAACATCAAAATTACAAAAATAAGACTTTTTGCAAAAATTATTGTTTTGCACTATAAACCAAAGTTTCACAACTCAAACTTGCCAATCATCACATATACATGAAATTCCATCAAATACATGCTCAAAACCCCTCATGGGTTTGAAAGAATAAAAATCAAAACAAAATTCAAAACTTTAAACTTTAAAGTTTACCCAAGTAACACTTTTTTGGATTTCTGGCCTTCAAAGGCTTCTTGAACTTCTTCTTGGACTTCCTTTTCATGCAAAAATACCATGAATTAATTTTTGCCCTTTACCCATGAAAAATCCCTTGAAAACTCATGAAAAGTTTAGGATTTTACCTTAAACTTGTGGGAAAATCCTTGTACTTGCTTGTAAAACTTGTTTGGGGGTATTTTTGCAAAGTTTGGGGGCTGAGAAATTTTTTTAGAGACCTGGGTTATGGCTGCCGGAGCTTGGAAGGAAAGGAACGAAAAGAAAATTGCGATAAACTTGCCATAAATGCATCCTTATCACATGTGGTGACTCATGGTAACCCATGAGTATACCACTAGGTGTCACAAGGTGATTGGGTCACTTTTCTTGACATGTGGCCCAATAGAAAATCAAGGAGTGTCCACTTTATGGAGTTAAAAATTTATACTGTGTAATTTTTCACCACACAGTATTTTTCCTATACTGTCGTGGTCAATTTAGTGTACTTTCTATCCTTAGACTGTATAAAAATATTTAACTTACTTTTCGTTTACTTTTGGAGGCCAATCATAACATTTTTCGTATCTGCGTTTTCATTTAGCAGTATTCTTATACTGCTCTGGCCTCCTTCCTACCCCCGGTTAGGGTTAGGACGACCTCTATGTCCTATTTACATTCTAATCATTCATTCGTTTATATCACAATTTCACAATTAATTGTGACATGAAATTCATTTTATGAATATTATGCACAAATCTCTGAGTCATCAAACTCATAAAATTTGTATTTTATAATATCCACCATTGCATTACATATGCCATAAAATTTGCAATCAATGCCACTCATTCATATTTTATTGTAATTTTCACATAAATTACAATTTTTACAAAATTTCACATTTTTAAGAATAAATTCATTAATTAAACCTAATTAAATATTAGGTTTTATTGATGACGTTTTCTCAGTCATTACAGTCTTGACCAGCAGAGGTAGACTCCGTGCATAGAAACATTGGCACGTTGTCATTGGTGACGATGTGTTGGATCGGGACATAAAGTGAATTGATTTGGATTAATAATTCTATCTCGGCAAATCGATTCACTTAGACAATTATTTGTATTGTATCTTAATCCTGAGATGAATAGTAGGCCCGTTGTCTTGACTTGTGTCTTTGATGTACCAAAGGGTGACACCCACATCTTAATAGTGGTATGCATGCCGGTACGTTAGAGGCGTGACTCTTGATAGCGTAGACTTGTTATTCATAGATATGGAATCCATAGCTCATCTTTAGGAGTAATGATATCCTCTTATATGCATTATTCTGTAATTAGAAAACTAGAGCTTTCAACTATTTGGATACATAGGTGTAACCGAATGGTATACTGTTTTTAGATGGTAAGTTTTTCGATGGCGAGATAATGGAACGTAAGATAAAAATAATCGAGAAGGTAAGACAGAACTTGTCCTTAAGCCAATTATGGATAATCATATGGGGATACGACACACTATAATATGTCATGGAAACTTAGCTATATGAGTTTCGTAATTCTATGTGGTTCGAGAGTGCAGCTCCAAGCTTTTAGTAGAGTAGCGTTGGAGTTGATAATTATGAAATGTATATTTGAGATATTGGGTTTCATAATTATCGAGAGCTTGAACTATATAGGTCCATTTGGTCTCCTTTGCTAGCTCACAACATCCTGTAACGATACCGCATGCTTTTCCAATAATTGGTGACTTATGTCGGATTTTTCAGATTGGTTAAAATTTGGAAGAACCAAATAATTCATGTCTGTTTATCGGTTGAATTAATTTTGTGATAAAATAGATCAAGATAAACTTGTAGAATTATTAGGAATTCATTTATTTTCTTAGAGATTATCTAGATAATGTTGTTTTTGATCAAATAGCTTCTCTATTGGGTTATTTGAATTAAAACTGAGACTTTATCATATAAAATCTCGGGTGGAAAATAAAAGATTCGCTAAGATTTTTTTTCAACAATTCAGCCTATCGAACATCCAGATCGGCCTGCTGATGAGCGAAGGATAAGATTACGCGCTTTTACGCAGATCTTATCAGATATTGATCCGAACTTGATTCTATTTTGAATTTTGAGACCTAATCTGATAAGGACTGACCCTAGACCCAAACTCTATAAATAGGGAGTAAGTCTTAAGAGTTACTCAAATCAATTGAGAGAATAAGAGTGATACTCTACTGGAGAGAATATGAAAAACTCCCTGAGAGCTTTTGTGCACAAATCACGAACACTAGCTTTGGGTTCTCTCGATTGGTTGGAAGGAGAGTCACCTGGTGGAAGAGCTGTGCGTGTGAGCCCACACTCACTCCGGTCATGGATAGAGAATAGCAAAGAAGGCTAGTTGGTTGAGGTTCTTCTAGAATGTTACTTCTCTTCACGTTTTGCGAGGGTTCTTCGGCACACCAAGGTTAGTAAGATCTGGTTAATTTATGCATATAGCATGTCAAACTTGTGTTTTGAAAAATACTCTGATGTAAAATTTTAAAATTTCGCTGTGTACTATTTTTCCAACAGTTGGTGCCACCCCTTAGTCGAAGCTTCAAAATTTTCCAGCCAATCATAATATAAGGATCTGTGATTATCTGTATCATTCAAGATAACTCCAATTCAAACACTTCAATTTAAATTCTATTATTTAAAATAATTATCTAATTCAAATAATTGTGAATAATTATCCATTATTCATAATTCAAATTCAACTAGAATTTAAATTAATTATTCAAATATAAATTTAAATAATTAATTATATAAAATTCAAATTACTAATTTGAATCACTATTTTCTAGAATTAAATAACTAATTCTTCAAAAAATGCAAACATAGGCTCAAACCATAGTGGTCTTGTGGCCACTAGCAGTTTAAAATTTATAGTGGTTCACTCTTGAATAAGCTACGTCTATTGGTGAGTTGTTCATTATGTTGGATTAAAGTTTACAAGATAAGTTGAACAAAATATGTTAGAAAAAGGGTTTGGTGATGTTGTGGAATTTCCAAAATTTTTATTTAAAAATAACTCATAATGCTATAAACAATAAACTAAATCTAATATAACTTACCACTTGGATACAGGAAACAACACTTATGACTAAACAATTCTTCAAGAATGAATCTCTATCATCAAATCTTCAATGCTATTCTTTTCCTTCAGATTATTATGTATAGGTACAACTCAGTAAATCTCCGTCACAGCTACACTCGTTTTAATTGGACTATGTGCTAGAGAAACTATGAACACTAAAGAAGAGTGAACATAATTCTACTTTTTAAAATTACACTATAGCAATCTAAGAATAAAAAAAGACCCTATGTCTCTATTTATAGACGTAGTGAGAGGAATCAGAAGTCTATCAGAATTAGAAGATAAATTTTCTCTCTCCTATCCCCATACAGTTGGCGCCACCCCTTAGCTAGAGCTTCAAAATTTTCTAGCCGATCATAATGTGAGGATCTGTGATTATCTGTATCATTGAAGATAACTCTAATTCAAACAATTCAATTTAAATTAAAATTCTATTATTTAAAATAATTATCTAATTCAAATAATTGTGAATACTTATCCATCATTCATAATTCAAATTCAACTAGTATTTAAATTAATTATTCAAATATAAATTTAAATAATTAATTATCTAAAATTTAAATTACTAATTTGAATCACTATTTTCCATAATTAAATAATTAATGCTCTAGAAATTGCAAGTATAGGCTCCAACCATAGTGGTCTTGCACCCATTAGCAGTCCAACCAAACTATGGCCCACACATCCCATCAGGCCCAGTGACTCGAATCGCGCACACTTCTGTCTTACCCATGGTAACTCATATTTGTCTGATCTATATTTTTCAATAGGGCACAATGAAAAAAAAAGGGAGAAAGAGTAAAATAACAGATTTACATTAAAAATTACTAAATAATATCATATATTTTTAAAATGTATAGTAAATAGCATATCATGAGAAATTATGAGTTGATAAACACCAAAATATTTTCACCTTTGTCTTTGCCCTACCTCATCTTCTCCTCCCTTATCGGCACTGATGATGGTTGGCAAATACAATATTTCCCAAAAAATACAGTATTTCCTAAAAATACAATATTTTAGGGGGACGTTTGTTGAAAAAAAAGTGCGCAGCGGGAATTTAAAAAAATTTTACATTAGAGTATTTTCCAAAAGCATAAGTTTGATATGCTATATGTATAAATTAACCAGATCTTACTAACCTTTATATGCCGAAGAATTTCCACAATCCGTGAAGAGAACTAACGTTCTAGAAGAGCCTCAACCAACTGGTCTTCTTTGCTATTCTCTATCCATGACCGGAGTGAGTGTGGTCTCCCATGTACAGCTCTTCCACCAAGTGACTCTCATTCCAACCAATCAAGAGAACCCAAAGCAAGTGTTCATGATTTGTGAACAAAAGCTCTCAAAGAGTTTTTTAGATTCTCATTAGCAGAGTATCACTCTTAATCTCTCAATTGATCTGAGTAACTCTTAAGACTTACTCCCTATTTATAGAGGTTGGTCCTAGGGTCAGTCCTTATCAGATTAGGTCTAAAAAACTCGAAACAGAATCAAGTTTGGATCAATATCTGATAAGATCCACGTAAAAATACGTAATCTTATCCTTCGCTCATCGGCAGGCTAAACACGTGGATCAGCAGGCCGAACTGCCGATAAAAAATCTCCATGAATCTTTAATTTTTGACCTGAGATTCTATAAGACAAAGTCTCAGTTTTAATTCAAATAACCCAATAGAGAAGTTATCTGATCAAAACAACTTTATCTAGATAATCTCTTGAAAAATAAATCAATTCTCAATAATTCTACAAGTTTATCTTGATCTAATTTATCCAAAATTAAATCAACCGATAAACAGATAAGAATTATTCGATCCCAATAATTCAACAAGTTTATCTTAAATTAATTTTATCACAAAATTAATTCAACCGATAAACAGACATGAATTATTTGATTCTTCCAAATTTCAATCAATATGATAAATCCGACATAAGTCATCAATTATTGAAAAAGTACACCATGTCGTTACAGGATGTTGTGAGCTAGCCAAAAGAACCAAATGGACCTATATAGTTCAAGCTCTCGATAATTATGAAACCCAATATCCCAGATATACATTTCATAATTATCAACTCCAACGCTACTCCACTAAAAGCTTGGAGCTGCGCTCTCGAACTACATAGAATTACAAAGCTCGTATAGCTAAGTCTCCATGACATATCATAGTGTATCGTATCCCCATATGATAATCCATAATCGGCTTAAAGACAAGTTCTGTTTTACCTTCCTGATTATATTTATCTTACGTTCCATTATCTCATCATCAGAAAACTTACTATCCAAAGACAGTATACCATTCGGTTACACCTATGTGTCTAAATAGTTGAGCGTTTCAGTTTTTCAATTACATGATAACGCATATAAGAAAATATCATTGTAATGACCGAGAAAGTTTCATTAATAAAACCTAATATTTAATTGGGTTTAATTAATGAATTTACTCTTAAAAAATGTAAATTTTTATAAAGATTGTAAGTTTTGTAAAAATTGCGATAAAGTATGAATAAACGGCATTGATTGCAAATTTTATGGCAAATGTGATGTAATATTGGATATTTCCGAATACAGATTTTATGAGTTTAATTACTTAAAAATTTATAAATAATATCTATAAAATGAATTTTATATCACAATTAATTATAAAATTGTGATATAAACACATAGGTACAAAGAATATAAATATGATGTAGAATCCACCGAGACCTAACCTAGCGTAAGAAAGAGGCTGATGCAGTATAAGAATACTGCTAAGTGAAAACGTAGATACGAAAATGTTATGATTGGCTTCCAAAAGTGAACGAAAAGTAAGTCAAATATTTTTATACAGTCTAAGGATAGAAAGTACACTGATTTGACCACTACAGTATAGAAAAAATACTGTGTGGTAAAAAATTACACAGTATAAATTTTTAACTCCACAAAGTAGACACTCCTTGGTTTTCTATTGGGCCACATTTCTAGAAAAGTGGCCCAATCACCTCATGACACCTAGGGGGTATACTCATGGATTATCATGAGTCACCAAATGAGATAAGGATGCATTTATGGCAAGGTTATTACAAAATTTTTATTTCTTTCTTTCCTCCAAGTTTTGGCAGCCATTGTTGAACCTTTCAAAAAAATTTCTCAAGCCCAAAACTTTGCAAAAACAATCCCAAAACAAGTTTTAGAGCAAGCACAAGGATTTTTCACGAGATTTAAGGTAAAATCTCACACTTTTTAGCAAGTTTTCAAGGGATTTTTCATGGGTTAAGGGGGAAATTAATTCATGGTGTTTTTGCATGAAAATGAAGCCTAAGAAGGAGTTTAAGGAGCCTTGGAAGGCTAGAAATTAAAAGAGTGTTATTTGAGTAAGTTTTGAGTTTCAAAGTTTTGAAATTTTGAAATTTTTATTTGATTTTTATTACTTTGAACCTATGTGGGTTCTTGAGCATATATTTGATGGAATTTCAAGTATATGTGATGCATGGCATGTTTAAGTTGTGAAATTTTGGTTTATGGTGCAAATAGTAATTTTTGCAAAAAGTATTATTTTTGTAATTTTGAGGTTAGTTTAAGTACAAATGATGTTTGAAGCATGAGGATGATTTAGATATGGCATGGAACGGTTTCTGCAGGGGTGGATTTATAGTTTTGAAATGGATTTTTATAAAAATAACCTAAGGACTAAATTGAAAGAAAATGTTCTTTCTTGGCATATTTGAAAAACGCCCAAAAACACCCATGTACAGTGAGATTTTGGAAAAAGTTAAAACATGAAAGTTGTAGATCTCGATGAAACTATTAGGTTGCATGGACGGTTTGTCAAAAAACTCAACCATTTGTGAGTTTTTGATTTTTCAAGTATTTATCAAAAGTGAAAAAAAATGTTAAAATGGTAAAAATATTATTTTTCAAAATGATTTAAGGTATGGTACTTTGAGTAAAAATCTTCCTTATGAAAAATAGGACATTTTGATGTAAAGAGATAAATTTTAGCCCCTGGGGCAACATTGTCAAAATTTTCAGTTAAGGGACTGAATTGTAAATTTTTACGAAAAAAGGGGTATAGAGAGGTAATAAAGAGACTCAACCCATTAGGATGTTATTTTAAAATAAATACGTGATCGTTTTCAGTAGAAGAGCGAAACCAAGCTCAAGAAGTTAGTTGGCCCGCTAGAGGCAAAATCGTCATTTTTCTCCCGAATAGACCTAATTGTCTTAACAGGACCCCAAGAGGGAAAAAGAGTGATTAGAAAGAATTTCACTCTTCATAAAGAGAAATGGTATAAGATAAGATAAGAACAAAAGAACTAGTAATTTTAGAATTGTAAACGGTTATGCAACTCGACAAGTTAAATAACGGACGTTTTGTAACGAAACGAAGTGGAAATTGGCTAATAGTTTTGAAATTGGCCAACAGGATCTTAGGAGTCTAGGAGTAAGGAGAATCGAGTCGATTTGACAGTACACAAAAACATGTAAGTACCCTTCCTACCTATAGTATGAAAATGTAGGTATAGGATGTATGTATATGAACACCTGAGTATATATATTACGGTGTAAACTGGTGTGTTTGTTATGAAATGAATACCTAAGAGGTACAATATGGATACCTATGAATATGCAATTAAAATACCTGAGTGTATAACATGTTATGTATTAGTATGTACAATATATTATATACATGTGTGTGCAATGATGAATGATGAATACCTCTATGTATAGAATGTTACGTACCTGTATATATATAAAGTAAGTACTTATGTGTACTATGCTATGCAACAATTTATGTGTTATGGATAACATGTGAACATCACATCATGCATGATATGTCAACCATAACAAATGAACTAGTAAATATGTCACAAGAAATTAAGAAAAGTGTCGTATCGACTCCTTACTCAAGGGGAGTTTAAAGGTTATAATATGGTTACGGTGTTACGTAAACCTAAATAAAATTGCGTAATGGTATGAACACTTGGGCCCTAGTAAAGATAAGAAATAATGAAGATAAGGAAAGTTTATAAGAAAGCATAATTGACTCATGAGTTTTTTTGAATGTCCATGTGGGATTTATGGGACTTACTAGACGTTAGCGCATTAAGTTTTTCATGCTGTAGGTATCCGATTAGAATGTCAGAATAAATCGTAATGATGAGCTGGCGGACGGATGATGTGTGCAAACTAGGTATGGTTTCCGCCACAGTATGTTTCCGCTGTATTGTATTTTAAGATATTTTGAAAGTAATGTTTAATAAACTATATTGCAAAGGAAAGGTGGTTATGTAAATACACGTATATGTTTGTGTTTCAGAAGTTGTTAAACCAGGATATGTAAAGTATTAATTAAAAAGAAAAAAAAAATTCCTAAATTTTTGCCTTAAAGTAAGTTAGAAAAGGTTTTATCACAGCCCGAAAAGGCGGGTTGTGACAATCATTACTCCTAAAGAGGAGCTATGAATTCCATATCTATGAATAACAAGTCTATGCCATCAAGAGTCATGCCTCCAATATACCGGCATGCATACTACTATTAAGATATAGGTGTCACCCTTTGGTACATTAAAAGACACAAGTCAAGACAACGGGCCTACTATTCATTTCAGGATCAAGATACAATACAAATGATTGTCTAAAGTGAATCGATTTGCCGAGACAGAATTATTAATCCAAATTAATTCACTTTATGTCCCGATCCAACACATCGTCACCTATGACAACGTGCCAATGTTTCTATTCACGGAGTCCACCTCTGATGGTCAAGACAAACCATCTCCGAAAAGCGATATAGACAACATAACAATCTTTGTATGAATAAATCGTCCAACTTTATTCCATCGATTGCGGATCTTATGATTTAGACCGTCACCTTAAGAATCGTGTCTTCCGCATAATCTGTCCATCATATGCTCAATTCTTAAAGGTTTAGACTAAAGTATCACACTATTGTTTGCTTAATATACATTCAACAAATATGAACGTAAAGAGGACATGATTTGGTGTATTAATAATGAATAAATTCTTTATTGATAAAAATGTTTCCAAAAATATATTACATTTTTACTCCTTAGGGCATACATGTCTAACAACGTCACCATATATTATTGGGGCCTAGGATGGGCCGACGGCTAGAAAATATAGTATTTTTGTAGAAATATAATGGTCTGTTTGATAGTGTTTTCAAATAGGTAAAAATAGTTTTGTTCTGAAAAATAAGAATTTTTTGAGAATTGTGCTGAGAGTATTTGTGAATTTTTGCCTTAAAAAAAGTATACAAATATTTCCAAAAATTTTCAAAATGATCCAAAATGGGGCTAGTACTTCCCCAAAAATACAAAAATTTACCGATAACATCATCAGACCATCTATGGCTAAGAAACATAGTAATAACATGGAAATACGATTTTTTCATATAAATACAAAAATTTCCCAACGACACGGTGATGTTGTTGGCGGTCGAGAAATATAGTATTTCTTAAAAAATATAAAAAATCATCGACAACTTTGTCGAAGCACCAACAGCTAAGAAATATAGTATTTACATATAAATATAAGAATCTACAGACAACTTTGTTGAACCATTGGTGGCGATAAAGTACGATATTAACATGCAAATACTTTATTTTATGTAAATACAAAAAAATACAAGGCTAGAAAATAGTATATTAACATGAAAATACAATATTTTCATATAAATAAAAACTTAATCGATGATGTTGCTGGCGGCCAGAAAATATTTTATGTCACTATAAAATTCATTTTTGTTTTTTACATAAAACATTAAATATTACAAAAAAAAAAGATTATAACACAAAGACAAAAAAAAAAAAAAAAAAAAAAGCTAAACTCTGGCACCACACACGGGCCACCGCGGGCCACCCACCGCCCACTGTTGCCGTGCATTTTTTGACACCACCCACTCCTTGATCAAACAGCGGCAAACTACACATCCGTTGCCATTATTTAACAAAATCCGGAGCTAGCGATAAGCTAAGACCTCAAATCCTGTGTGCAATGTTAGATCTTCACACGTCGAAGGTCAAAGCCTCAAGGGGGTTGGATCGAAGATCGCGTTGGTCAGGATTGTGTGGATCAAAAGTCACCACCGTCAAATCTTTACGCGTCGGCCATGGCGGATCGAAAGTCGCGGCTTCACCAATCGTAGGTCGTCATCATTAGATCTTCGTGAATTAAAGATCGTTGCTATCAGATATTTGCATATCGAACATTGTCGCCATCAGTTCTTCCCGCATCAGCCATGGCTGTCAGAGGTCTAAGGAGATGAAATAATTCAATTGCGACCATCTTCGTCGGCAGCAACGGCACTAGAAGAGAGAGAGTCAATCACACACAAAGGAGAGAGGGGAGACAAGAAGAGAGAGCGAAGGAGAAATCGGAGAGAGAGGAAGAAGAAAAAAAAAAAGAAAAAAAATATAAAATACATTGTTGATAGTATTTTTGGGTTAAAATATTATTTTAGTAGAATATGTTATTTACTTCACCTTTACAAAATATCTAACATAATTTACTAAAGACCTATTAAAATATAATATTTGCTACACTTTTTCAAAATATATATATATATATATATATAGATAGTAATTTATAAAATAGAAACATAATTACATATTTTCAATTATGTTATGGGGCTATAATTATAATGTTTCTTGTAAATTAAAATAGGGCATAACAACATATTTTAACTATTTAGTGGGACATCTTAGGTTTTTTAAATTGGCATAATTGGCTTGTAATTATCCAAAGAAAAAAATTAACGTGATTTTTGTGAAAAATATTGAAGAAAAATTACAAAGAGGATTCAAAGAAGATTCCATAATTATTCAAAACTATTCCAAAAGATTTGCCCATGTTTTTAGAAGATTTTCAGAGTTAAATTCAAATTCAATCACATTCAAAGTCAATCTTATCTTGAAGGGCAAGTTTGAACTCAAAGAGGATTAGAAATTAAAATAAAAGTGAGATTTATCATCTCTTTAAAGAAACTAAAGCTTGGACGTGCTAAAGGTGATTTAGATGATAACGTCAATCTAAAATTCAAATCTGTTGAAGATGCTATTGCAACAGAAAAGATTGATAGTTTGAATTCTGAATAAACTTTCACCACCTATAAAGGAAGATGGTCTGCTAATTTTCCATAGAGTTTTAAGAGAGAAAATAAGCATTAAGGCAGTAAAAATTCGTCTGTCTATCTTTTGGAGAAGGTACATCATTCTTCAGGAGAATATTTTGTTGTTTTCAATAGAAAACGTTTTGTTACAGACGGAAGTCTCTTGAAGAAGATTAAGACGAGTGGTGCTCACTGAAAAGCCACAAGAAGTACAACAATATAGGCGTCAATCACTAAGAGGGGGTCTTATATTGATGAAGTCCAATTAGTGCTTGTACATTGATTTCTCAGTGGATTGTTTAATATCTAGGCATGGCCCCATGGATGTAGGTTTTGTAACCGAACCATGATAAAATTCGTTGTGCTCTTTATTTACTTTATGCGTGAATAATTTTAAATTAATTGGACTTTAATTAAACATTTGATAATTTCCTAAGAACAAATATTTTAGGACACAATTATAATTCTATCTTAAATTTGGGGCACAATGTAAGTTTTTGAAAACTTTTATGACTTAAAAAAAAAAAAAAAAACAAACAACAACAACAACAACTTTGCAGCACCAACATGCCTTTACCATGGTCGTTAGACTAGTACTTCTTTGATAGTCACATAGATACCCTCCAACGTTTGATTCCATTCAAAACGCTCCGAGCGCTCCCAATGCACATACTTGCCCAAGCATTCTGCTCTTATATGACTGAATCGCATCAAACTATTATTGAAATATGGGTCATAGTCTACCAAGAACACAATCCATCCATTGCTTACTTGAACTGTGAACTAGTGTTTGAGTACAGCCTAGCAAAAAGGATTTTTGTGCATTGCCTTTTCGATTGATATAATAACTTGCTTGAATCCAAACTATGGTCATCATCATTATACTACTTATATCAGAATTGGTGTGGTAAATTGATTGCATTTTATTGAACTGATAATGAATAACATCATCTTAAAGTTCAAATGTTTTATAGGCATTTAATACTTAGGTTAAAAACCGTTTGAGGCACTTTAAATTATAAAGATGGTTCAAACTGGTATTTGGTGTAGTAATAATTAAGTCCAATTTAAAGCGTAGAAACGGTTTTCAAGTGCCTAAACACTCAAAATTTAAACTTTTCCCCCCTCAGGTTTATATGGTTTGAACCATTTTCTACAATAAAAACCATTTTCATTCTTGTTTTTCTTTCATAAACCATATTGTTTCAAACATCATTTAAACCATACATTCTAAACCGTGATGTTTTATTCTTGTTTTAAACCTTTACATTCTAAACATCAATTCAAAATCATCATTTAAACCATATAATTTATACCACAGTTTAAACCATAAAGTTCTAAACCACACTAATTGAACCCGCGCATCAAACGAGGCATTAATAGTTGTTTTGATAGGACACATATTCATAGCTATTCTCTTCCCTCCCTACAAAGTAAAAACCTTCTTTGTTATGGGCTGTAATAGGATTGTTCATAAAACTTGACAACATGTCTATACCAGTTTCCTCCTTTGCTAAAACGAGTCTATGTTATCACCTCCCTTATTGTACTCATCTAACTTCTTTGGCAGGCAGCCACAAATTCAACTTTTTTGTGGCAGTTTGAACCAGGCCGCCCAAGTGTGTGCATGTATCTATAATTTTAATTCCATTCCTTCTCACTCTTTTTTTGTCTATCCAATTCCAACATCGAGATAGGTTGATGTAATGAATTAAAGTTCCAAACTTATTGCAAAACTACAGAAAAAAAAATAAAATCAGAAATAACATCGGATCACAAAATTGACTCGAACTTCCTGACATACCAACCTTACACTTCTCTAACCTGCATGCTATTGGGCAGTTTGATTTGAGATTTTGGCGCAACTTAAGTTTTTTTTTTTAGATATTTTGTTTAAGAAAACCGTCTTTTTGTACATCTTTTTGAAAATGGATCATTTTTACAAAGATTTAAAAAAAAAATTGAGTATTTGTTGCAAATTCCCTTCATGTGTAATAAAATTGTTCATCGAACTCGCTAATCTATCTTAACCAATTTACCCGTCTGCTAAAATGAATCCATGGAATAACCTCCCTTGTTTTGGGCAGAGATTAAAATTTCTACCCATCTATCTTCTTTGACAGGCTTAGCAGTAGTTTTCAACTTTTTGTGGTGGTTTGAACCTGCCCGCCCACGTGTGTGTACGCATATACAATTTTAAGTCCATTCCTCTCTTTTTTTTTTTCCTTCCAATTCTAATTATTATAGCTTGATCTAATGAATTAAAGTTCAAAACTTGTTGCAAACTTGGTAAAAAAAAAAAAACAAGGGAAAGTAGAGAAACAACAAAGCTGCAAGGGCTCACAAAATTGACTCAAAATTCTTGATGCTCCTACCACACACTTCTGTAACCTGGATGGGTGGTCTGAGAAGAAATTATACAAAATAGTAGTTTTTACCACCAAAACTGTAAATAATATCAAAAGTTTTAAAAATGTGTAAATAATAGCATATTCAATGTCTTGCAAACATATAAAGACCAATATACCTCTCTCAAACAAATCTGACTGTTTTTTTCTTCTTTTCTTTTCTTTTTTTTATTCCTTCGTCTTCCCTAGTCCTATCTCCTCTTTTTCTCTCTCTTCCCTCTCTCTCTTCCTTCCCTTTCTCTTCACGGTTTTCCTGTCCAACTTTCTCGTCAGTATCGTCGGACGGAGTCACACAGGGAGGGAAATCGTAGGGCCACAACTAACTGTAATGACCCACATCTTCGTTTAGCATGATATTGTCTGCCTTAGATCTAAGCCCTCACGGTTTTATTCTTGAACTTTACCCCAAAGCGGACAATAACATATCAAATGGAGTTGTGAGTCATTACATATAGTATCAGAGCTTTGACCCAACAGAAATGTGGCCAACGAAGACGTTGGGCCTCTAAAGGTAAGGTGATTATGGCAACCATAATTCTCTTGAGGCGAAGAGGGTTAAGAAATAGTGGGTTGTGTAGTCCCACATCACTTGAGAATGGTCATAGGTAGCGGTTCATAAGTAATGACACCACCTTCCAATAGTATGTGACTTTTTGGGGTGAAGCTCAAGAGCAAAACCGTGAGGACTTAGACCTAAAGCGAACAATATCATGTCAAACGAAGATGCCCAGCTCCGGAATCACACCATGCCATTGTTGCCAGCCATCGTCTGGACTCACATAGCCATCTGTAGTAGACAAACTCTGACAACGAAACCTCGACAATGTTTGGTGCTGTGAAGCTAGAGCCATTGGCCGAGGTTTTTTTTTCCTACTCTACTTTTTTTATGAATAGGTTCTGCTCTACTTTTTTGTTGTTTTTGTTATTACTATTACTATTACTACTACTATTATTATTATTACTATTATTATTGTGTTTTATTTTACTAAAAAATGGAGTTTTGTTTTTTTTTTTTAATAGGTTCTGCTCTACTTTTTTGTTATTCTTCTTATTACTATTACTAGTATTGTTATTATTATTATTATTATTATTATTATTATTATTACTACTACTACTACTACTACTATTGTGTTTTATTTTACTATAAAATGGAGTTTTGTTTGAAAATTTATTTTTGTGTATAGAATATGTAATTTTGTATGGATTTTGGTTTCTGAGTTCTGTTATGGTTATGGTTAGTATTTTTTGGCCAGTGGTGTTGCCAGACAGTGTTTGTATCATTTTGGTAAATATGTATATATTTTAGGAAATATATTATTAATGGGTAAATATTGTATTAACAGAAAAATACAGTATTTCTTGGCCATGACAATGTAGCAGTAGCAGTAAATTTTTGTATTTATTAGGAAATATTATATTTTTAGGGAAATATTGTATTTTTTGACTACTAGTGATATCGTCTGTGCCGGTGAAGTTTGGCAAAGGCACCAACAAATCTTTGTATTTACACGATAATATAGTATTATCAAGTTAATACTGTATTTCTCGGTCGCCGGCGGTCCAACAAAGTCGCTAATAAATTTTCATATTTACATGGTAATATAGTATTATTAGAGCAATATTGTATTTCCTAGCGGTTGGTGATTCAACGAAACCACAGGTGAATTTTTATATTTACATACTAATGCAGTATTACTAGAGCAATAGTGTATTTTCTGCTGTCAGTAGGTCGTAGAAGTTGATAGTGAATTTTTGTATTTAAATGGTAATATAGCATTACCAGGATAATATTGTATTTTTCAACCATCTACGGTCTGGCGAAGTCGTTGGTGAATTTTTGTATATACGTGGTAATATAGTATTATCAAGTGATAGTATATTTCCCGGCTGTAGGTGGTCCGACAAAGGCGCTAATGAAAGTTTGTATTTATATAGTAAATACGACATTTCTCTGTAAATATCGAATTTCTTAGTCTTCGACGGTCCAATGAAGTCGCCAATAAATTTTTATATTACACGGTAAATATTGTATTTCTTAGTTGTCAATAGTCCGGTGAAGTTAACGGTAAATTTTTGTATTTATACAATAATATTGTATTTTAAGTCAAATGCTGTATTTTTAGGCCGTCGGCAGTCCAACAAGTTGCTGGTGAATTTTTGTATTTGCACGATAAAATACGGTATTTTTTGGTAAATATTGTATTTACAAGACTGGCATCAGTGCTAGCAAAGGAGGAGGGGGAGAGATATAGAGGATAAAAAGGCGAAGGTATCTTGGGGTTTTTGTTCTCAATTTCTGATGAGATATTACTTAATTTATCATTATATATTATATATTATATATTATATATTTTGAAACTATTTGAAATTATTTATTAAGGTTTAGCCTAAATATGTTGTTTTGCTCTAATTTCCCCGGTTTGTGTAAGGATTCCATGTTGTATTTGGGCTTTAATTCGATCTAGACTTTGGAGGGATTAACGAGACGACTAGTCCAATTATGTTTATTGAATTAAAATATGACTACAGTTTGTAAAAATTTTACAAATATCTTAAAATGATATCATTTAAATTACTACTTTGTAATCATATAATACAATATGTGATATCAGTAAAATAATTACTATATTATTAAAGATATTTTTTAAATATTTTAAATATTGTGTTAAATTTTAATTTTATAATAATAATAATTTATTTACGTATTATAATTTTTTCGACTTCTTTTGGAGAACTTTGGGCCAAGGTTGCAAGATGGAGGCCCACTGAACAGACCACTAAAGCCCCCTTTGAGGTTGAAGCTTCCCACGTGACTGGTCCCAAAAAGGCGGTAGCTTGTAAAGGCACACGTGTTAAGCTGTGCCTTTCACTTCACCGAACAAACAAGAAGAATCGGAATACGAAAGAATCATAAAATAAACAAAATCCGGTGTTAAGCTAAAGCCTATGTAGATATTTGCTACCTACCCTTCCCTTCCCTTCCTTTCCTTCGACTGTCTTCTATCGACCTCTCCGTCATTCTCTTTCTCTTTCTGCTTATCTTTGAATTTTGAATCAAAGTGCAACATCGTTTCAGATATGGCAGGTGAATTTTGAATTTTGAGGCTTTTCAACTCTTTCTTCCCTCTTCACTTTTTTTGGATTACTTGGGAGTACAATCTCAAACTATCTAGTTAACCAAGGTGTTTCTTTAATCCTACTATTGAAAAAAGTCTTAATCTTTCCACATATTAATTTGGGTTGACAATAAATGACGCTGTCTTGTTTCAAATCGCTGAATAAATTGTTAGTTAGTCTTGTATTAGTTATTGGTGAGCTACCCTTTTTTTCTATTTACCATTTTTTCTGGGAAGAATTTGTTTGTGGGCTAGTGGTTAACTATAGATTCTGTCAATGAATGAAAATGGGCTTGGTTTAGCTAGCTAGCTGCATATAAGTATAATCTTCCCTTCAATGAAGTTTGGTTGTCGTTTGCTTTTGATTAATTAATTCTGTGGTTTTTAATAAATTGAAGTTTTATTTTATTTTATTTTTCCTGTTGGGATTTGGGATTGATGCATTACAAAGTCTGGTGCAGTTCTCGGGTTTATGTATTTTTCATGAGCTTATTGCAGCTTCTCTTAAGGCATTTCTACCTAATGAATACGTTTCTATGTTTTTATGAATAAGGTTTGTTTGTTTTTTTTTTTTTTTGGTTTGTGTGTGTATTTCGCAAATGAAAGAAATGAGATCCAAGATGGACTAGTCTTATAAATACTGAAAACTGAGCGTGACCGAGAATGATTTTTCTCCTTAAAAAAAAATGTAAATGACTTATGTGATAGAGTTTGCTAATAAGTATCGAATGAAAACTATGCGGAGTTCATCAATTTATGGAGTAACAGTGTGAAAACTTGAAAATTTTAAATGTTTCTAGGTAGAGTGTATGTTGATAAAGACATAATAAAATAATTGATAAAGCTTTCTTATGCAGCAATGTCAGGGAAGATTGTCCAAAATGTTTTTGTGTCACAATGGTACCAACAAAATAGACTGTCCAGGACCCAATTTCGAGTTGACCATTTTTCCCCTAATACGCGCAACTTGCTTCCCTTTCGAGGAGGGAAGTTAGCATGGACTCCCATCTCTTCCATGCAATTGCGCACCTTATCAAAAGACCAGAGTGGTTTTGCTAACCGGAGAACCGTTCATTGCAATGGTCTGTTCTAGACTCGCGCTATTCAGGTTGATATCAAATGCAAAACTAATATTTTAAACATCCTATAAATACTGCTTTTGATGTCATCATATATAAATTTTTCCCTTCTTTCTGCTTCGTGTCTACGTTCCAAAGTAATTGGTTATCTTCCTGTTCATGATCTTTAATTTTTGATCTGCTTGACTTGTTTATTTTCTATTTTTTTATGTGCAGCTGCTCCATCTACTATCGCATTACCGTCGCTTAACAAAGTTGATTTTCTAAAGCTTCAAAATGGCAGGTATAAAATTTTTCCATCACTCATGTGAAAATTAAACTCTTTGTGCATCGGGTGGAAGACAATTTGTCACTGTAGTAGTGTTTCTCCGTGTTATTTTTTGAAGAGATGCTAAGTTTTATGTGGAATATGTTTGTAACCCTGAAGTTTGACGATCACCTTGTCATGATAAGTCTGTCACAGTGCTCTAACTTTTGATCTATGCTTTATGTAAGAGACAGCTATCTTTATGATTTTTCTTTTTCTTCTTTTCCCACTTACACAAACACATAATGTGTATTTTTATGGTCTGATATTTACATAGTGATATTCGAGGTGTCGCGATTGCTGGTGTTGAGGGAGAACCAGTCAATCTCACTGAACCAGTTGCTGAAGCAATAGCTGCTGCCTTTGCCGCATGGTTAGTGGAGAAGAAGAAAGCTGATGGCTCTCAATGCTTGAGAGTTTCTGTTGGCCATGACTCTCGTATATCTGCACAAACCTTACAGGTACTTTTCGTTGGAAGTCTTTGTGGCTTTGTTGTTTTCAAATACGTGTCTTAACAAATATTCCACTATCCCTTTAGTATTCCCCATCTGAAATTTTTAAGAGAATTACCTAAAAACTCCTAAGAGATATGACATTTGAATATTATATACATAAGTTATGTTGGAATAACTAATCGAGTAAGAACTATGTCAGCATAAGAATTTTCGTCTCTTTCAGTCTTGTTACGGGCATCTTTCTGTTTTGAGTTCTGATATTACACAGCTGCATATGGACTTCGAATGCTTTCTTCAATTTCTGAAAATTTGATGAACTTTCAGGATACAATTTCACGAGGAATCTCTGGAGCTGGACTGGATGTTGTTCAATATGGGTGGGTAACTGCTTCTACCATTAATATTTAATATCTCACTGGTAGAAACTGATAAGAGATTCTAATGTGAAAGGTTATTTGGGGTCAATCCTTTTTTAAGCTTGATTGACTTGTGCGTAACTCTGTGAAGTTTGAATCACTCTTGATTTGAAGTGCTTATATTATTAGCTGTGTGATTCGAAGAGGCAAGTTTATGGCCATTGAACTTATCCAAGAAAAAAAGGGTTCAAAGTCATTGACAAATTGCATCAACATTTAGAGATTACACTTGAGCAATTTTTTAACTTTATTTTTATGATCTTTCTATATGCTTGAGGTAGAGTAAACCAAAAAATTAATAATGTGCCTCTAAGTATTTACTACTTGCAATTGACAATAATAAATTTCTAAATTTGATCAGTGGTCTATCAATAAGGCTATTACTGTCTCTTGTGATTGGTTATTGCCTACCTTGAGCTCATAGTAATGCTGCAAAGGATAAAGAAATTATGATAGAGACAGAGAGTTGCATTATCTTTTGTATCAAGGTCTAGACACATAAGTCATGAAATCAACACTTTCTCTTGTTTTCTTGGCAGGCAACAAGCCATGAATAAATGACATCTGTTTTTGCCTTTGTGCAGATTAGCATCTACACCAGCAATGTTTAATAGCACATTCACAGAAGATGATGCTTTTTTATGTCCAGTTGATGGGTCCATCATGATAACAGGTGGATTGTTTTGATTTCATTAGATTTATTACGTTAATTCATTTTATGCTGCTGAAATGTGTGATTATGCTGCAAAACCTTGATAGTATTTTGTTAGTTTATCTAATTTATGATGCTAATTTTTCCATGCTGACAGCTAGTCATCTTCCATACAACCGGAACGGTTTCAAATTTTTCACAAAATCTGGAGGCCTTGGGAAAGCTGACATAAAGGATATATTGGAACGCGCCGCTGATATATACAGAAATTTTACAGCAGGAATGACTACTTCCAAGGAAAAAGCTTCTTCATCAGTAAAGAGAGTTGATTACATGGCTGTATATACAGCTGATCTTGTAAAGGCAGTTCGCAAAGCTGCAGGAAATATAGGTATCTCTGAAATGTTTATTAAAGTAGAGATCTGTTTAGAGATCAAAATATCTTTCACTCTCTTTGGAAAGGCTAAAAAGCTTCTTCATCAGTAAAGAGAGTTGATTACAGGGCTGTATATACAGCTGATCTTGTAAAGGCAGTTCGCAAAGCTGCAGAAAAATATAGGTATCCCTGAAATGTTTATTAAAGTAGAGATCTGTTTAGAGATCAAAATATCTTTCACTCTCTTTGGAAAGGCTAAAAGTTTGAGCTTGGAGTTTATTCTTGTCCCACTACCCCAATATAATGATAGTTTTTCTTTCTAATTGACTGGGGACTCTGGCTTTCTTCTGGAATTGAAATTTAGTTGGTTTCCTTTTAGGTGAGATGATGTTATTTGCTAATTTGTTTGATTTGTTGAATCTCAGAGAAGCCATTGGAGGGGTTTCACATTGTTGTTGATGCCGGGAATGGAGCAGGAGGATTTTTTGCAGTAAGTTTCGTTTGCAATCTTATATAAAGTTAATTTCTTCCTGGCTGTAATGTGTAAGGCTATATTCATTGACAATTAACATGTTTTTCATTATAAGATTCCTAATTTCCTACTAAAATGATGAGAAAACCTTTATATGCGAAGCACTACCGTTGTCTTTCTCTCTTTTTACTCAGGCTTCTGATGGTCGGGTGTGCTGGTGTTCTCCATTGTGTATGCAACTTTATAAGATACATACATACATTGCATGCATCCATGCTTGGGTTCTGCCTTGCGTATGCACCTTAATATGACACACACATAAATACATTGCTTGCGTGCGTGCGTGCATGCATCATACCGTTGATGATGCAATCTGGTCTTATTTATTTGGAGTGTGCTATCTGCATTTTGATTTATGCATTAAAACATTTATTTTTGTATCAGGCTAAGGTGCTTGAGCCTCTGGGGGCAGTTACATCTGGTAGTCAGTTTTTGGAGCCGGATGGTAATGTTTTTAATCTTAAGACTATCCTTCCCCCCCTTAATTTGGATTGTTCTTTTAACAAAAGTTGGTTTTCCGGTCAGGTATGTTCCCAAATCATATTCCAAACCCAGAGGACAAGACAGCAATGAAAGCTATCACTAAGGCAGTCCTTGATAACAAGGCTGATTTGGGGATCATCTTTGACACGGATGTTGACAGGTAAATCTTCTTTCCAACTCACATAATTTTCTTGGCATAATTATTGCAGATAATTTTTTTAATCAAGCATTGCTTTTAGATCTGCTGCTGTGGATTCCACTGGTCGCGAATTCAATCGGAATCGTCTGATTGCCCTGATGTCTGCCATTGTTCTCGAGGAAGTAATGTTGCTTGTGCTTCAGCTATCTTAAGGGTCTTCTTTCATGAATCTAAACTGTCTTCTTCTTTTGGTTTTCCCCCAGCATCCAGGAACAACTATCGTTACTGACAGTGTAACTTCAGATGGTCTTTCCACATTTATTGAGAAGAAACTTGGTATGACATAATTTGAACTTGGAATAACATTTTTCTTTATATATTTGAATGGATTCTAATATGAAATTTCTTGTAAGGGGGGAAGCATCATCGCTTCAAAAGAGGCTACAAAAATGTCATTGATGAAGCTATTCGTTTGGTAAGATATTCACCTGATTTCTGCTGCTCAAGATTATACGGGCACAAGATATTGCTTTCATACTAGAAGTTTGAATGTATCAATTATAAAACGGACCCAACAACTGGAATTTAGGAGTCTCAAACACTAAAGTTCCAACTACTATAGTGTAAAGCTTTCACATACTACATTGTTAAAGTTTCAACTTCAAGTTTTAACTTGTTTCCCAAACACTCTAGAATGTTGGTTGGTAAGAATGTATAATTCGTTATCAGTTCAGAGCGCCAAATTTTCAACCAGGGCAATCTTTATTTAGTAACACTTAGACTTTTTAACTGAAGTTTATATAATTTCTGACAGAACTCTGTTGGTGAGGAATCGCATCTGGCTATTGAGACTAGTGGCCATGGAGCCCTCAAGGAGAATCATTGGCTTGACGATGGGGCATACCTCATGGTAGGCTTTTGACATAACATTGATCATCGATTCAGATGTGAAATATATTTCCAGTTTCCTATGTTTTTATTGCTTAAACCAACTTGTTTTACATGATATTATTTTCTGTGCAGGTCAAAATCTTGAATATACTTGCTTCAACCAGAGCTTCGGGACAGGGTCTTGGCAGCAAAGTTTTGAATGATCTTGTAGATGGTCTGGAGGAACCAGCTGTTGCTGTGGAATTGAGACTGAAGATTGATCAAAATCATCCGGATCTTAAAGGAGGGTATGTTACTGCTAATGTGTTAGTTTTGTTTTAAAAACTTTGCTCCGTATGTTTTTCTGTGAACTAATAGATTCGTGCTTCCAGATCTTTCCGAGAATACGGAGAAGCAGTGTTGAAACTGTTGGAGAATTCTATTGATTCTGATCCAAAACTCCAAAAAGCTCCTGTAAATTATGAAGGCGTAAGTTCGACCGAGATTAGTCCTGTAGCCCTTCAAATCCATCTTGTTTAAGTATTTATTCAGGAAACAATTTGTCACTACAATAATTAGTTGCAAGTATTTCTTGGTCAATTCAATAGGATTCTTTCTGATGTTACATTGCCTCTTTCGTTTTTTCAAATTGCTTTAACTAACAGGTTCGAGTTTCCGGCTTTGGTGGTTGGTTTCTTCTTAGATTGTCGCTTCATGATCCTGTGCTTCCTCTTAACATTGAGGTAAAAAAAAAAAGCCCTTTCTGGTCTTCTGCATATGCTGTACTATGAAACATTTGGCTAACACAATTTCGATACCGTAGGCACCAAGCCATGATGATGCTGTGAAACTTGGACTTGTTGTGCTTGGTGCCGCTAAGGAGTTCATGGCTTTGGATACATCTGCTCTAGACAAATTCGTCCAAGGATCATAATTTAACATCTGACGGAGCTGTAAATCCTCATCTTCTTGATGTCTTTCGACTGCAACCTCTTCCGCTTCTGATGAGGTTCTGTAGTTTTTGCTGCCGTAGAAGTCTTATTGTGTCTTTGCAAATACTTGTGCTGAAGGGTCATAGCACAAAGTTTGAGTTCACAACTTTTCATTTTTTTTTTTAGATGGAAGTTTGAGTTCACAACTTAAGGATTATAGAATAAGTGAAAACATAGATTTTTCTTTTTTTTTTATTGGCATCTTCTACTGTGAGAACATTGTCATATTGGTTGCGGCAATAAATGACAAATTTTGCTTGATGTTCAAATGTAAGCCTCTTGTCATCGTTCTAATCTGGCTGTTGATGTCCACGTATTTACAGTTGTCTAGGTAACTGAAGTCACCATAGGACAAATATATCCTTAACAAAACAAATGTGCACTCTATCACTGCTTAAACTTCTGTCAAGGGGTAAAGAGACCTGCAAACAATTCTACGGCAGAGTTAAAAATAAAAAAACAAAAAAAAAAAAACCCTCTACTGCTAGAGCATTATTTTGAACCGTTAGATCTCTTTTATCAAAAAGATGCTGTTCAGGTAAGACGTATATATCTTACCATATAGAGCTCCTGCAGTGAGAGCGAAGCTGTCATAGATCAATAATAATGCACTTTCCTTTTTGTCCGTTTGGGTATGTGTTAGATACCGGGAGTCTCGTAAAATAATTATGAGATAACTAGCGATTTTATATATCCTTGCAAGCCGGTTTTGTATGGATGAGCTCTGCTTTGTTTGCAGCGGGAATGATGGAGAACATGTCAATAACTGATACGTTGGGAATTTGCTTAAAAACAAAGTACAGTTGGGCAAATATTAATTTGGCATCAAGATATCTTCAATAAGATTTAAACTTGGCATCAACAATCTTAATCAAATGGCACAGAGATGGAGTTCATAATCGTGGCAAACAACCGACATGCAAGGCCGCCCAGCCCCACTAGCCAAATCTAGGTCTTTTCAAACTAGTCGTTAGCTTAATACAATTATAAATTTGGTGTCTATTAAAGAAACGACCAAGTTGTTACGAAGGCTAGCCACTAGACTTGTGGCAAGCCTTTTTTTTTTTTTTTGGCTTAGATATATACAAGCTAATCTTAATATGCAACATTGTTTTTCTTCCCCTTTGTATTTTTTTTTTTCCTTTTCAAATGAATGCTTGCTCCTGAAGATCTAACTTCTACGCCGTGGCAGGAGTTTTCAAAAGTTTCATCATGAAATTGAACTCAACATCCGGAGAGGTCTTTGGTTGGGGCCAATTTGCTCCTTCTGGAACCTTGATACATTTGAAGCCCTGACCCTTGTACAGCTTTGCGGCTGCAGGATTCTTCAGATCGCAATGCAAAGCAATGGCACGGCAGCCCCAGCTCCGGGCTTGACCTTCCGCCTTTGCTACGAGCCTTTTAGCTATTCCTTTCCGTCGAAATTTTTCCCGAACAGCAACATTCGATATGTATGCAATTCCGGTCCTGCAATGAAAGCATGCAATTTCAGTGAGAGGGGAAAAAAACTAGTTGAACCATACGTTTGGTGCATCTGACATTGCATGCATAATGTGAAAGCAAAAAAGATTTATTGTGAGTTTGTTATAACTAGAATATAACTAATGATAGCCAATAGGAGTGAAGCTGAGCTAAGTGCAGAAACTTGCATTGTGGATGAGACAGTGAAAAATAAATAAATAAATAGAAAAATAAAATAAAATAAAAATAAAAATAAAAAGGGTCAGTTAAGCAATGACAGTGTAACCGGTACATTTAATGGAATGTAGAATGGCAAATAACAGCCTCTTGAGAAAGGGGCTGTTGAGGACAGGCTCATTGAAGGGTTGTACAACAAAAATTCACTTCCAAAATGTGATAGTATACCAAATTTAATGACCCCTAATAGAACATTATTTAACCAAAAGCAAAATTTGATGAACTCACCTTCTTTGCCTGAGGGGTCCTTTTCTTGGGAGAAAATCAGCCACCGTATCCACGGTCAAAATACCAGCCACATACCCCTTATTGAGACTGATTTTCCCGTCAAAACTGCCGATCCTCAAGTCTTCGGTTCCAAGGAGGAAAGTTTCATCCATTGAGCTACCGATTACAGCAACCAAACAAGTTCTCCTGCAGCCATTTGGTAGAGAAAATCCTGCCATCATCCCCACTAGCCTGTCGATCCTCAGCACGAAATCTAAAGGGAAAGAATAATCCGGGAAGAACGAGCTGCAATGAGTCTCAGCCACTTCCCAAGAGTCCTCTAATCTCGCCTCCCGGACAACAATCTCGGGAGACACAGTTGGAAACAAGTCAACCACCTGACTAGCTCCGCAAATTCCTACACCCACAAACCAGAATTTGTTACCAAAAAAAGGAACATCGAAACCGATAATTCGCAAAACTCTTTGATTTACTTGTCTCTCCAATTATTTTTCTGTTCTCATTTTTCTCAAATAATGCTGTATTTTAATTGCCAAACCAAAAAGGAAAATCAACCCAAGCTCTATTAATTTCGCTAGAAAATAATTAAGAGCCAAAACAATCCAAAACGAGTATAGTAAAAGAGCATTGAGCTCCATTATCCAAGAGCTTAGAGCTTAGACAAGCTAAGCAAAAAATGAAGCTTCCATAAAAACCTTAAACAAATCCGAATCTTAACTTAAGAATATCATCAAAGTTCACGAATTTCCCAACTAATGGTAATAGAACAACAACCAAAACAAAGCATCAAACAGCTTATACAGAAATAAGTAAAAAATAAAATAAAATAAAATTCCAAAACTGAAATTCAATCCATAACAAGCTAAAAGAATGGAGAATCAAGAAAGGTACCAGATTTAGAGAGAGAAAGGAGAGAGAAGTCATCAGAAGAGTTAGGAACCCTAGAAGGAGGAGAAAAAGAGAAGGGGATTGGCTTCTTGAGATTGAGAGGGGCGGGAAAAGAGGTCTTGGCGGAGCAGTTAATGGCGGTTGGGGAAGCCAATATTCCCAAGGCCATCGTCCCTTCTTGGAGGATTTCCTTTCTTTCTCTCACCTCTGCTCTGCTCTGCTCCCTCTCTCTCCTCACTTCCCGAGAGAACGAGAATCCACCAAGATTCTTCTCTCTTTCTTTTTATTTTGCTTTGTTTTGTCTTGTTTTGTTTTTGTCTTCTAGTAAAGAGTGGCGACAAAAGGAGATGTGATTTTTTGAGTTACAGACACGGCTTCCAGGGATTATTATTATTATTTTTTACTTATTTAAAACATAAATCTAAAATAAATTGCTTGGTAAATTTAGTTATACTCATTTAACCAAAAAAAAAAAAAAAGCACACAGACAAGAATGAACAAAAACAAAGTATTAAAGACATATATAAAAATTAAAAAAAAGAGGAAAAAAAGAAAAATAAAAAATAAGGGTGAAAAAGAGGATAAGACAAGCAAAAAATTAAAAAAAAATGGATGAAGAAGGAGAAAAAATAAATGAGAAAAAAGGCAAAAAAAAGTAAAAAAATTGAGAAAAAAAAGGAAAAGAATAGGAAAGAAAATGGGAGAAAAAAGAAAAAAAAGAAAAAAACTGAAAGGTAAAAAAAAGGAAAAAAAAAAGTTTCAGCGTTTTAAACGCTACGAGAATGTCAGCCAAAAACTATTGTCTATTTATATTATTTTTAAAGATGTTAAAGATATTCATAGGTACATATAAAAAAGTAAATTTAAGAGGATTTTGAAACAAAGTTTAAATAGAAAAAAATATTTGAGTAGGACAATTTTGAAAAATAAATATGTTTATAAGACCATTTTTTTTTATCAATTTATAAGAGTTATTTTGTTAATCATAGTTTTATTTTCAATTCCCATAAAAAATTATTTTCCATTAGGATGTATTCTTTTCTTTGTTGGTTAAAATTTTGACATTCCAAATTACAAGACATCTGGTAAATATTTAAGTAGTTTTAAATATAAAAACAGGGTCGTTTGATCAAAAAAGTGAACAATTGAGATCAGTGTGTGCATCTCACTCGTAGAGTTAGGGTACGTCACCCGACAGGTCTACAGCACTCAGCTAGTGTGGGTCCCACATTAGTCAGCCATTTGAGGTCGTGCAGCCAATGGGTTGCGAGCATGTGTTGTAGGCGCCTTGCGCTGGAGCGTCAGCTATTCCCATGGGTCTTGCCACCTTTTTTGTTTCTTCTTTTGTAGGATCCCATGCTGATGATGTAACGCCCCCTTACAGACGTCATAGATGTCGTTACATACTTTCATTTAAATTTTTACTTTGAGATCAACCATATAACTTGAAGATAGTTTGAAAACATAATTTTAGAAAACATACCTAGGATCCATGCATACATAATTTTTTTTTAATCCATATTTAAAATAATAAATTACTTGTTCATAATCATCCTTTAAATAGTTTGCCAAAAGCCGTTAAAAATTGAAACAATCTTCTAAAACAACCTTGAAGAACATACTTACAATTTGGCAGACCGAACTTGTGGGTTCAACAGGCCGAAGTTGTCCGGCAGGCCGAAGGTCAAACTTCGGCAGGCCGTCCGAGGCTCTGCAAAACGGGGTTTCAAAATCTTCAAGATCGGTAGGCCGGTACAAAGTAATCGGCAGGCTGACCAGTAATGATCGGTAGGCCGACCAAAGGTTTAAAATCCAATTTCAAAATTCAAACTCCATAATTTAAAGCGGAAGATAATATACTTAAAAAGAAATAAGGTAAAATAATAAAAGATAGTTCATGAATTCTTTAAAACTTATCAAATAAACATGTCCAAATAATAAAACATAATTTAAATCATTAAAACTTCCTTCTAGGCGTTCTTCCGTTTGCAATTCATCGTCCTTTGCTCACACTCCTTTCCATGCCCTCCACCTAGTCTATAACCTTCTTACCTTTATCTGCAACATGATATAAACTGATTAAGCTAAAGCTTAGTAAGTACATTATTATCTCACAACTTAAAACATTTTATGAACATCATCATCATCATCATCATAATAGTGCACTAGGCACATTTTCATAAGAACATATCTTTCATAACATTGACCAATTTAAAACTTATTCTATTTTATCTTAAGGGCCAAAGTGTTGCATTATAATCATCATCGTAGCTACGCCGTCATGAGAGGAAAAGGGTAGCTAATCCTAAACCAAACATGACATCATAGCATATCATAACATTGGTGTGCAACACTTATTTAGGTGATACATATATATACATATTTAAACTTTCATGCTTTGAAATACGTCATCATCATACATGCATAACTTTATGAACATCAAAATATTTCATAAGAAAACTTTAAATGAAACCATCATAGAACAATTATCATTATGCATATAATTTCAAACCTTATAAAACATATCATGTTGCAGGTGAGAATGTACTTACTTTTTAGCTAACTTACTTAACCTTAAATTTGTTGGTGATGTCACCGTGGTCTCGATGTGCTCGCCCTTAGTGTGTTCATGTCATACATTCATTTAAAAAAAAACAATTAACAATTAATTCAAAGAATTAATCATCACAACTTATCATCATTACCATATTTCATTACACATATATTCATCTCTTAAAACATAAATTTATAGCATGTTTCATTAACCATAAATCATTAGAACAAAACTATCAACACAAAATGCATTCTGACCTCTATGAATTCATAGCTCAATATCTTAGTATTCACACATAATTTGAGCACCACACTTGACAGGGATAAAGTTAATACATAAATATATTACCATGATTTTTCATTAGTCATAAAAATTACATTAAGTATCTAAAAATAAGTCATACATATCAAACATGAAATCTGCCAGCAGTGAACAACTTAAACTCAGGTCCATTATCACATTATCAAGACTATAGAAAAATCCAAGAAAATTAACATATACAATAGACACATAAAACTATAACATATCCAAAAATTGGCTTCAACAAGAAATCAGATTAGGTCAAAACATACATTTGAAATCAGTAATAAAACTAACTTCCATTATATTAAGCAGTGAGTTACAAGAGTTCATCATTTTCAAACAATCAAAACAAATTTATTTAGACTCTAAAATTCTTACTAACAACTTATTAACATACATTACAATACCACAAAAATATCCTAATGCGAAATAAAATCATTTAATCATACAAAAACATCACACAACAAGAATTCAATAATCCACTGAAAGAGCAGTTTCAAAACCTAGTCTTAATGAAAATTCAATAACACATAAAATTTTCATCAAATCATCATCAAACTTTTCAGTTCATAACTTAACATATACATGAATATATTTTTGCCAAATTTTGTAAATATCAAATTACATTTGCCTCTTGAACTAAAACCACATTTTTATGCAACATAATCAAACAACAACATTTTACTGTGAGTGGCAGAGAGTAGAAAATTCGTATCTTAATGTAGAAAAATCAAAATAATGTGAAACTTGGAGGAAAATCACCTAACACATATATGAACATCATTAAAATTTCAGAGCAAAATAAAATTCGTAGACAAAGTTATGGGGGTCGGAACATAGAGACAAAACAACGTTATCAATCAATATTAATTAGCAGTGAGTGACAGAGAGAAGAAAATTCATATCTCAGCGTAGAAAAATTGAGGTGAAATTTTGAGGGTTAGCACATAACACATACATGAATAACATGTTAAAAATTCAGAGCAAAAAGAAATTTGTAGAGAAAGATATGGCAGTCGTAATACAAAGTATTCAAAATTTCAAGATTGCTGAGAGAGTCTCTTACCTCAAAACAATATTCTTCAATTCTTCCTTGAATTTCTCCCAACGAAAATTTAATATTTCTTTAAGTATTTGCAAGAAAATAGAGGAGAGAAGAGAAAGAAGAAAGCGTGGAGAAAGAAAGTGAAAGAGAGAGTAATAGTAGTAAGAGGTGGTTTACGTGAAAATGAGATAACATGAAAGATAAACCCATTTTCTCTACAATTATCAGAACTTTCTGACTAAAAATTTGGGAGAGATTCACGTGGAGATTGGAGGGGAAATAGGAAAAGTCAAATCGATTTGCTAATCTTACCATATTTTACTTTTCAAAGGAGGAAACTTCATCAATTAATTCCAATCAATCAAAAGTCAAAGGTTTCTTTACCAAAATTAGAGCAATCAATCCAAAAATAAGCCAATCAATCACAAATCATCATTCAATCATAACCAATCATCGAAATTATCTCAATCACAAATTTTGGAGAGATTGCTGCTTATTGCTCGTCAACCATCTTCGGCCTACTGATGAACTCCATCGGCCTGCCGTTTAGTGGGGAATAATTCAGCCTGCCGAGCTTGAAGGCTCAGCCTGCCGAACTGCCTTACACATTAAGGTTTAACAAAACATTAATTATTGCAGAAATTATCATAAAACATACAACATAATTGACATGAACACTTTGAGCACATCAATTCTATGCGATCGTCACCTGCCATAACACTTAAAATAAAATAGTCAGTGACAATAATATCATGTATCATAACATATATCAATAAAAAAATACTTAACGTCGTTACTAACTTAACATAATCCGTTACATGAAAATCGGCAGGTGTTACAGATGAATCCGTGTGAGCCTGTTTCTTCCGACAAATCACCTAGTGACACGTGAGCAATAAAAAGGGGCAACCAATAAAATTGTGACACATGGCATACAAATTAAAAAAAAAACGTTTCAAAACGTTTCGTCATTTCTAAGTGTAGAGAAGCAGCATTTGAAACTCATTCACACTTAATATATATGTATTAAAGACAATAATATACAGATTAGATATAAATTTGTCCTTATATAATTTTGAATAGTGAATCCAATTCCGTTCAATTTCAAGATAATATTAAGCCCATTTAGAAACATAGATTTGAACAAAAATATTTTATTTCAAACTAATTTTGTTGCTATAATTTCTCTTATAAACGTTAAATTATTGCAGGGTTTTAAATTCAAATCTTTGATTTAAACCAACTCATAATTTTAATATGATCTGTGATTCTTGAGTTAAAAATCTTATTAGGACTATTCAAAATGATTGACCAATAGATTAGTGCTGAGAGAACCATCGGTCACCGATTGATGGTTTTAGCGCCACGTTGGTGACTAACGGTGGTTCACCGAGAAACTGATTGACACATATAAATATATTATTAAGGTTTTATCTTCAATGGAACATTGCACCATTTCACTTTAGTATATAAAAATTTGTGTATTAAAAGGTGCGTGCGAAAAATCAGCTACTACATATCCTTAGTAGTAGCTGCCGTTTGATGTGTCATGCACTTTCTCCTCCTTCCTTAGTGAACCCCTAGCTATTAGCTACTACATATCCAACCACTTCTCTTTTTACCCCCATTTTGTCTCACATTCTATCTTAGCAATCCACATCATTTTCTTTCTTTCAGGAGCATCGGTATAAGGCACCGGTGGTGCTTATACCAGCAATGTGGGACCTAAAATCAAATTTGAATTCGAAGCAGTGGATACTTTGTAATCCAGCAATTATTGTTCCTTTTCTTGATTGAATTTTGAATTGAAATTAAACTCGGCCCAATAACTTCCAGGACAGGAAAGGGCGATCCATCTATTTATTTGACTGACCCTAGTTCACGAGAAAGAGTCCTAGGGATAGACCCCTTTGTTTTGCACCGAGAAGAAATCAATAGAATCGTCTAACGAATCGTCTGACATATAAGACCCATCTTTTATTAGTGATAGTGCTTAACACTGATAGTACCCCTAAATATTTTCCTTATTTTGTTAATCGTCATTGCTCTCTGTTGGCAATGGTGCGACAAACAAATAAAAAACAAAGCAACACTAATCAATCAATCGACCTTATTTGATAACCAATAGTGTAAATCTTTGATTTTCAGGAAGGTGAAAGCTTGATTTCATATGCCAACAAATGAGAAACTATCGGATTGGTATTGACAAACAACTCTAGTAAAGATGGCCTACTACGAGAATGCCAGAAAACTAAGTTGGAACTTAAACACTGTAACATGTGAGATAAACAAACTTTTGCTTTTCACTGTAGCATATGAGAGCTTTACACTATAATAGTTAGAACTTATTAGTTCCAACTATGTTACCAAACAAAATTTACAATGTATTAGCAGTTGTTTCAAGCTAGTTGCTATTCTAAACTCAAGGTCAAGTTTTTACACATTACTCACAGGTTAGGCACTAGAAACACCGTATATATGCTCCTCGTATTCCCCCCAAATGTATGATGTTTTTAGGATTAAATAACAAATATTCTATAGTGTTGGGAGTTGTAAAACACAATATTGTACCGTGAGTTTTGAGGAATTATTTAGTATGATGGGTGTACCACATTATTTACTTATTTGGTACACTCTGTCAATGAAAATTAAACACTTAGACTATTAATCCATGTCACCTTCTTGTAATTAGGTCTCTTTTGCCTAATGTGTATGATATTATTTGTAGAGTCAAATACCTCATAATTATCCACCTAAATCTCTTTATTAATTATTTTACTTCAATTGGCTCAAGAAGTTGGATTGGAAAAGTTAGGGTGCATTTTGGTTCGTAAGTTCGGTTTGAATCCATGTGCTTAATTGGTGTTTAGATGTGCATTTGATTGAGGTAATTTTGAACCTGATGGGATGTTTGAATAATTCAAATTAAATTTATCCAAAACTGGTTTTCTAAAACTTAGCCTCTCTCTCCTTCCTGGGTTTAAACCTATTTGCTACAATAAAACGATGACTCTATCTTTTCATTTTCTTACCATTCTACACTATCCAAACATTAGTTCCCTCTTGTAATTTTTTATTCTCTGCTTAGACTTTATATTCCGAATTACAATTTAAACCATATAGGTCTATAATTTTTTGTTTAAACCAAAAAATTTTAAAACCATACTAATTTAAACCCACAAACCAAACAAGCTCTTATTTGTCTCCACATTTGCCCATGCTAAAATTTTGTTTTCTATAATTCGACAAAGCGGAAATGACAACAACCGCATGACTAATGGCTCGTTTGGTTCACAAATTTGAATAGAAATTTAGATTTGTAAGAGAAAATACTATAATAAATGGTGTAATATTGTAGTGCATGACATGGTTTATATATGTGTATATATATATTCCTGAACTGAATTCTTCAGCTTGTAATTAATGGAGGGATTTGGCTTGGTACAGATACAGTTTGAACATCATAAATTTTACTTTTATTTTTTTTATCGTTGGGACCATTGCCTATTTGAAAATTTGAAAAGTTTCTCATACTGTACACAATTACAATCGATAAGACACAATTATGAGCCATCATATAATATCAAATTCACATCAAATTAAGAACAATAAGATAATTTAATTGAACTTGATAAAGTTTCGACTCCAGCATGATATTTTTGACATCCTATCACAAGTTTTTCCTTGAAAAATTCAAAGACCCAAAAAAAAAAAAAAAGCATGAAGCAAACCTGCAGAAGAGTAGACAAATAATAAAACGAGGCCTTGAAAATGCGTTATTTCTGGATGAGAAAGAAATCACTTCATGTTATCTGCATACAGAGGATCGGAAACCAGATCTGACATTTTCTTGAACAAGATCTAGTCACAGTGATGAATATGAAACTCCAATACATCTTTTTACTCCTCTCAGAAAAAATGGAAAAAGAATTAGTATATTCATTCTTTTGGTATGAAATTTCAAGGACCTAAAAGTTAATGGGCAGGCTGCTTAAGAATGCCAAGGTGTGAGGAGACGTGGACTTGCCGAACGGCGAACACCATGCAGGAAGCTTGGAAAGAACTCTTTCAACTTTCGGGGTAACTATGTTCATATCAGTTCTGAGCTTTAGAAGGAGGGGTTCCTGTCCGTCCCTGTACACGGTGTCAGTTGACCGTGAAGAATTCTTGCTCCAGAAAAGTGTGAGATCAAATTTCGTTGGCACATTCTTGCCCCCTGAAAACTGAACAATGTGCCACCCATCAACACCGCTCTTGTCGCCAACTGGAACTAGTTCCTCTGAGTTGCCTGCATCTGAGAGGATAATGATGGTCAAGTCTATTAGATTCAAGGCGTCATAAGACGGTGAGCCTAGATGTGAATAGAAAAAGTTAATGTCAATTGTATCTCTAGAGCTTAACCGAGAGCATATGCAGTAATCGTTTTTAAATTATGTTAAAATTGAAAGTTTACTCTAACAAGTTCCAAAACTTTCCAAAACTTAATATTTGCGGAAAAAAAAAAAAAAGTAGATATGCCATTTGAAATAGCATAATGTATTAGAGCACAAAATATAATAGTATATCAAAAATGCCATCTTTACGATTTTAAATGTTATGAACTCGTATATGCAAAGTTCTCGGAAATTCTGAAGGTGGTCAAACTTGACCTTCATGGCAAAGGGACAAGATCCTGTACAATAACTCAGAGATGCACATAGTGAACAAAATAATCACAATCTTCAACTTGCATTAAAGAAGTGGTTTTAAAATTATGCCAACAAAAAAAAAAAAAAGAAAAGGAAATACGGACAAACAGAAGAGGACGGGATCATTTAAGTTTTGACATACCTTTCAATGCGAAGTCTTCTATTTCCTTAAAGTTGACTGCAAGAGCCCACCGTGTTGAGCTTTTCGTATCAATGTGAACTTGTGTGATTCTTCCATTCTGATTGGTATCACTTTCGACATTCAGCAAAGGCACATCGGATTTGCTCCATCCATCTTCGTTGTCAATATCAGCCCAACAACCGTATTTGACTGAAAAAGTAACGAAATCGACGACTTTATCTGTGCCACATATGAAACCTTCTTTAACATGTTCAACTTCTTTTGTCAACTTTCCAGGAGTTGCAGAAAACATAGAAACATAAGAGCTAGGATCTTTTTTTCCTGTAGAATCCACAACTTGCACTACCTGAACAACATACAAAAATCAATTCTTTACTCGGAAGTAATACCATGAAAGTTGACATGCATTTACATGTAAAAGAGAGAAAATCTAGTCTCTATATGTACAAATTTAAAAAAATTCACTTTTAGTTTGCTATTGGTGTAATTGTTCATAAAAATAAAAATAAAAAAAAAAAAAAAAATTCCTTGCTTATCATAGAAAGCAAAACAAGTACAACTTATAAAAGATGCTTATAAAAACTTACATTAACAGCTCTAGCAATGTCTTTGGTAAATGGTGGACCTATGCCTGATTTAACCACAGTGAGTGAGAGACCAAACACCAAGCAAGCTGAGAGTATAATCAATTTTTTTACACCTAGACATCAATTTTCATTAGGCAGTTCAGTCACAAAGGAAAACATGACAAACTTAAGAGGTGAAAAGGGAAAAGTTAATCTTAAGAAATATATTAACAGCTAAACTCTCTCCCATTGAATAAATAAATGCAGATAATGTTACTTGGGAAATCTAGAATAGCTTTAACATCCAATCTCACTTAAGCTGAAAACAAACTTAGCAGAAAATGCCAGTGTAATTTCTCAACTACGATGAAATCTTATTAGTGGCAGTTTCAGAATGCCAATATCCATCTTTGTCACAAAGTTGCAGTAATGAAAGAATGATAAACTAGCAGCCAACCAAAAAAAAAAGTATTTTAACGGTCCAGAGCTGCTTGATGTCTTACTGGGATGAGATAGAGCTTTAAGAAACTTAATATATGTGGAGCTAAATTTATTCTATCGTCAACTGTACTAAATTTTCTCAAACCCAGATTCATTTTAGTTTTTCATGTTCTATGCCATTGAGGTCCATATTCCATCGTGGACTCTGACCTGAATTCAGTATAAACAATGCGATGGTGATACATAGTTATCTTTACAAAAAGTTGACCGTATGACAATAAGGAAATCAACCTTGAAAACAAGGAAGCATAAGAAAGACATTTTTAGCAGCAACTGAAGAAAATGTATGCAAGGAACAAAACCTGAAGTATGAACGTATGAAAGGAGATAAACAAGAGTTAGGCACATGAGAACTGCAATGAAAATAGCAATTATTACGTTCCCAAGCCACTCAGGAGTGCCACCGGGGTTCCTGGAAGAAAAATACATGTAAAGTAAAATTTAGCTATAAAAAAATATCGATTTGATTGTTGTTCATCATATATACGTAACAAAACAATAATGTAATTTACCTGTCAAAGCGAACCCAAGTTGCAATCATTGTGCCCACCAACCGTATAAAAACACCAGAAGATATTAATATTGGTACAGGCAAGCCAATCAGAAGGGTTGCAAGTTTCAGAGGCCTTGGCAATCGGGCTGGGCTTAGAGTAGCTTCAAGCAGGCCATCTGAATATCACAGCATTAAAAATCCAAAAATATTGGTGACATGCACAAGTTGAGACGTTTTTAAATCAAACACGAGCAAGGACAGATAGTTGTAAACCCATACGTACATGCAAATGTTGGTGGAACCAGCCAAACAAGAGCCAGATACGACGAACCAACTTTATAGTAGCTTCCAAGAATGAGAAGAATGAGCCATTGAATAGATCCAGCTTTATAAAGCCACCTTTCGGCCTCTGACTTGACTGAATAAGCTTGAATAAGAGAAGAAAGCTGCTTTCTTTTGGAATATACTTTTGATAAATATGCTTTAAGAATGCAATAACCTATATATTGACCCGTCAATGCGCCAACAAGAGCTGGTGCAGCAAACAACCCAAATACTAACCACGGGCATGCAACATAAGGTGTTGGAAATGAAGATACAAAGGGCAGGGTGAAGGCAACAAGAACAGCTAAACCTATCGCGAAAATCCACATAAGGATGACACTCAAACATGACAACACGAATGAAGCTGCAGCTGAAGAACCACCAATAAGTAGTGATGTTGCCCAGATCAGAAGTGATTGCATTATGACAGTATTATATAGCAAATTTGCAAAGCGTTGTTGGAATACAATCATATATGTCCCCTGAGATTGCAACAAGTGTTAGAGCAACTTGAAATATGTATGTAGCTGGATATTTTACCGCAGCCACTTTGGTTTTGAAAGAGGCAAAGGAAGGCAAGAATCATAAAAATATTGCAGTTGTAAATATACCAAAATGTCAAAAAATATCACACTGCTCTGGCTAGTGTTCTCATCTTCTTCTGTTGCACTGGATTTCGGAAGCTGAGAAGACCCAGCAATCTGAAGCAGAAAAGCAAGCATATTTTCTCCAAGGTGTTGAAGAGATCCTGGTTTCAGGAGTTCAAATTTATCATTCTGCATGATTTAAAAGAAGAAAAAATAATGAACATATTTAAACCAATCTGAGCTTCAACAATCCCAATAAAATTGTATACACGTATGATAGGCGCTTCGTTTACTGATATGCAGAACATGAGTGCAAATTAAATAGTTTCAGTTCAGATAATTGTCATTACAATTAAAAGTTGGCATGCCATATAAACAATTTGGTGATATGGTCATTATTTAAGTGATTAGTATCATGATTGCCTGGAAAACCTACAAATCGTAGAACTAAGCTAACTTACAAAGCCAGCACAGCCGGACCACTTGCCTATCTCATCATAGTTCTGTCACCGTCCAATATATGTCAAACACTCCATCTACTTACAAAGAAAAGTTTGAGGGTACTTGAACTAAACTAGCTTTTATTATGACATTTTCATTCCTCTAACGTACAAAGAAGAAGAAAAGGGTTGTGTTCCTTCATATTAACCCCCATTAAATTTCTTTTCCCAATGTTTCTCCATTAAGAAAAACTAAACATGAATTTCCGTTTGCAGGAATGAGTTTGCAAAGACAAAAAAAAAAAAAAAAAGCACATATCCAGATATTAAGTGAGCCAAAACAAAACCTTGGTGTGATAGACTGCAGTGTTATCTGTGTAAGCAAAGTCGAGCCCTGAAAGGCCAGCAACCTCCTTGTATACTTGGAAATCTGTAGCAGAACTTATAGCCCCAGAAGAAAATAGATCCTGTTGCACCAAAATTACTCAGATCAAGGATTTTTCCACAAGAGATATGCATCGGCTGTTAAAAAGTTTAGGAGAAAATAATCAAGAAGAGAATACCACCAAACCTGTGCTATAATCTGGCCAGAAGGGTATTTTGCTACCATTGCAAAGTTCTCAATAGCCCATGGATTAGGACCAGCCTATCACAAGAAAAAGTGCACATAAATGAGTAACTAAAATAAAAAGTTATCATTATAACATCCAGGGGTATATGAAAGAGCTTAAGAGATAAGAAGATAAGCCACGGAGAGATCATATGTATGCATGTATATGTACATGTACATAATATTTCTGCATATATAATATATTCACAAGTTATGCAACCAAGAAAGGGAAAGGATTGCATAAATAGTTGCATTTGAGGTGTCATCGTATCCATGGTTTTAGGATTAAGCAAAACTGACTCTGTAACAGCACCATATAAATGTATTATGCAGTTCATGAAAACCACGAAGTCGTATATCATGGATTGTTAGAGAAAAAAGAGTAAGTTATTTCTACAAAACCTGAAATATGCTCGATTTTCCTCCAATGCCCATCGCCTCCAAATCAATAGCAATAAGAATAGTTTCACTCCAGGGATGCTATGGAAAGAAGTTCAAAAAGGTAAGAGATCACTTAAAACACTTGTACGTGTAAAGGTAGAAATCACAAAAGAAATATATCACAAGCATTATATTGAAGACAATGTCTGTTCTGTGGTTTATAATGAAGAAAGAGCTCATGAACTTTTCTCATATGAGCCTGACCCTGTACTTTAACAATTACATATTCTCAAAGTGCTTGTAAATTCATTAGAGAAACATAAATAGGTGTATCGTGTCTCTTTTTCAGGCTATTATATATTAGAATCTTATGACTGCATGTTCTAAGTCAGTTTCTACTTGACCTTTTCAACAAATTGTTGAATCATCAATTCACAAACTATTATAATTGTTCTGATGTCTAGTCTCAATATAAAGCAGCCACCTAATATGTGATAAATTATAGAACCCAATACACCACTTTGCAGTCAATTGGAAAAACTTTTTATGGGTTCGACTGTATTAAAGAACACTAGATAGACAATAAAATATTCTTATTCTGAGTCCATTTGACAGTGTAGCTGGTAGCATAGAAAAAAGATACAAACTTATTATACAAAACATTCTTTTAGCAAGAAAAAAAAAAATTCCTTCAGTTGCCTGCTGCTGATTAAGAGAAAGAAGGAGCGAAATTCAAAATATAGATAGTTGAATAAAAAAAAGCTCCCTACCTGAGTTATAAAGCTGTGAGAACCAGTTAGGCCCTCTTCCTCCCCGGTATTAAACAAAAATACAAACTTACTATACGAAACTTTCTTTTAGCAATAAATAAAAAATTCCTTCAGCTGCCTGCTGCTGATTAAGAGAAAGAAGGAGCAAAATTCGAAATATAGATAGTTGAATAAAAAAAAGCTCCCTACCTGAGTTATAAAGCTGTGAGAACCAGTTAGGCCCTCTTCCTCCCCGGTATTAAACAAAAATATAACGCCATTTTTAAATCCATGAGCCCACTGAGAAACCCCTCGAGCAAGTTCCAACATAACTGCAACACATGAACTGCAATCTCCAGCTCCTCCCCTGAAAGTTGCATGGCATTTTTTTAGCCGACAAAAATGATTTGATTATGTACAAGATTATCTTTAATATATATACATATATATACATTTGGTAAAGCCATGCGTGTTTCCAAAGAAAGGGACAAGCTTGGAAGGCTAAAAAGTGGGAGGACGTGGAAACAAAACAAATCGTTGATAAACAGTTCTTCAAAAAAAAAAAAAAAAAAAAAACCATACATTAGGATGGTATAAATTGCAGCTTCTTTAGTTTCATTTAACTAAGATACCAATGCGTAATTGCTAAATAGCAGAAAAAAGATAGAGAAGAACATAACCGCAACCAATAAATAAAAGCGGCAGGGATGAATGACGACGATCATGTTTATTGCATTTGCATAAAAGATTACTCAATTAGAGACTGAATAGATAGGAAAACGTACGATGAGAAAACAGTGTCGATGTGAGAGGAGACAAGAATGGTATTTTCTGCCGCATTGGACACATATTTTGGCAAGATTTTTAAGATGATATGATTTAGATCTGAATAAACAAGAGTTCTCCCTTTAAACAGGCCACCAACCAGACGACTTGCTCCAGATTTTGCATTGAAAAGTTCCACTTGAACATCGACCTCCCAGTGAGCCGTCTTCTTGATCTCCTCTGATGCATTCAATACATGCTGCAACAGGAAGCAAGAACAACAACTATTTATACAAAATAATTGCAAAAGAAAGAGTCCGCCAATAGCAACAATAAGAGCATATTATATAGCAGATAGAAGTAATTCAGAAGTGAATACATGCATTTGTACAAAGAGAATCAATTCGATAGAATCAATTTTAGGGGAGGGGAAAAAATATGATATATACTACCCTACCACCCCACAAATGAAATTAAAATAAAAACCTTGTATCCGAGGCTAATTGAGAAACATACAGCAATACTCGTCTCTCTCTAAACAACAAACACCTTACCTTTTTATATATATATATATATACATAAAAGCAAAAAGGATTATTGGGATAGAAGGTAACGTATCCAGATAACTCAGGGAGGCAGCGCATACCCGCATGTCATATGAATTCTCATAAGAAGGATTGTCCGTATACCCTTCCACCATGGTAAGACCAGCTCAGACCCAAGATGGAAGAACGAGGAGCCTTACCACCTCACCAAGTAGCCAAATGGGACCTTTACCTTTTTCTTAGACCAACTGAACAATGACTATGAAACAAAGCATTGACACCACACGTGCCAACATCACATCACAAGTATAGGAACAACAACAACGTCAATAACAAGGCCTAGACTCACATTTTGGTAAATTTTTGTATCCTACAAAGCGTTGCATATCCATGAAGTAGCATAGCAACAGAACATGAGTGAGTTCAACCCCTTGTTTTGGCCGTGTCAGCCTAGTCTGTTGGTAAGTTATTCATCTAATCGTAAGCGCTTCATCAAGTTATGAGAATTCCCAATTGGAGACGCAAAACACAAATAGCTCAACGAGCAAACTCCAAAATTTATTGCTTAGTTCACAAACATGAAAAATAAAAACAGCCCAGATAAGAAAATTACAAGAGAGACAGGCCAACCTGAAGAGCAAGAGCAAGAGCATCGGAGCCAACGGGATGAGGACCCAATTGAGTCAAAGCCTCAACATGCTTAAGAGCTTCGATTTCAGAGAAACCCCTTTTTCCCGCTCGCTCGGAAGTGAGAGGGAAAGGCAAGTTCTGGTACTGGTAATGATAAACGGTCCAAGAGGAGTAGACGATCGCCGCGAACAGAGTCAAAAACACGAAAGGAGACCTTTGTGGGGCTTTTGTTCGAAAATCTGGCACTGGCAGGCGATTGCTCCGGACGTTGAATTCACGGCCAACTCCTTGGCTCTCCGATTGATTCGGGGATTCCGAGGAAGAAGGGGAATCGGGTTGAGGCATCCGTCTCATCTTTGGTTAAGTGTGTGTGAGAGTAGTTGAAGAGGAGCGAGGATATGAGGTCTGTTATTCGTGAAATGAAAGTTCCGGTTTGACATCGCCTATGATTTCTGTTACTCTGTACAATATATGATTGGTTGTTGTTTTTTGTTTGCCAAAAAATAATGAGTTGGGCCACCGTTTTACGTGTCGGCGATATCGCAACGTCCTTGTGTTGGTTAATTTGATCAACATCATTTGTGTGATACCATTTTTCGTTCCTACTATTTTTTGCGGAAAAAATTTGAAATGTATCACTTGGAGGTGTAACAATGAGCTATGGCTCGAGCCGGTCTGTACCCATTCTGATAAAATGATGAGTTAGGCAGGCATGATTTGTCCTAGCTTATAAATATTGGTGGTTTAAGTTAGGCAAACATATATTAGTCCATTGGTCGGCTCGGCTTTCATGGCCAGGTCGGCCCATTTCGACCTGTGTAAGGCTCATATAGGCTCACGATAGGTCAGCCCACTGAAGGCCTATTGTGGGTCAATTTGATATATATATACATATATATATATATATATTTATGTTCATTCATGGGTGAATATGGCTGAGTATAGCTTTCTTGAGTAAAAAGCCTCACACATCACATCATAGCAAGTTTTTTTTTATTTTTTTATTTTTGTAAACATGCTTTGCTTCTTCTAAGAAGCAAAGCTAAGATAAAGCCTCACATATCACATTACAATAGGTCTGGCAAGCTCTTTTTCTTTTCTTTTCTTTTCTTTTCAATTTTTTTTTTTTTTTACTTTTGTTGTAGGTATGCTTTGCTTTTGAGAAACATAGCTGAGAATCAAATACTGAGTCTGTTGGTCATGTATTATCATATCAAAATGTTATATATTTAATATATATATATATATATTTAATACGTATAAGAATTAAATATTATATAATATATATACATGCCATATTCACACGTGAGTGAACATGGCATTAAATTCCCCTATACATATCACATTGCAATAGGCCTGACAAGTTCTTTTTCTTTTTTTTTTCTTTTTTTTTTTTTACTTGTAGGCATGCTTTGCTTTTGAGAAGCAAAGTTGAGAATCAAATACTGAGTCTGTAGGTCATGTATCATAACATCTAAATACTATACATTTAATATATATATATATATATAAGAATTAAATATTATATAATGTATACATGCCATGTTCATTAGTAAGTGAACATGTCATTAGATTCTCCCATGCAATTATAAAGTGGCAAGCCTAACATAAAGGCTCAAAAGGAAGGCCTGCAATGTGCAAAGCTAAGACTTTAAGTTTTCAACGAATTGTCTAATCAAATCACACTTGAAAGAAAAAAAAAATTAAAAAAAAGATTTAAAAAAATAAAAATAAACTTTTTACCTATAAATAAGCGTAGAAAATTCACAAAGATACTTATTCAACAAACTTCTCAAATCTTACGTATTGTCTACTTTTTTTAGTTTACTTAGAGTTTTTCAGAAAGGAAAAAAAACTTGAAGGTATAATTTATTTCATTTGTTGTTCATTAATTTTGCATTGTTATAAGTTAATTTTATTATATAATTATTTTGTTTAATTTTTATTAATAGTGTTATGTTAGTTTATTGTTATTTTTTTATTAACGCTATGGCGTCGTCACATGGAAAGAGAGCCAACATTTCGAATTTGGTGAGGAACAAAGAAGAACAATTTAATGATCCACTTGAAGAAATTGGAGCTGACTTACTATCTCAAGTTGGCGGCTCATTCGAAGTGACTCGTAAAGGCAAAAGGAAAGTGCAACAAATTTCACCAGTTTGGAGTTATTTTGATCTAATAACACGTACAAACGAATTGTGTAATGGTAGAATGTGCAATTTGCAAAGTGTGCAAACAATACTACACAAGTAAATCCTCTTATGGCATTAATCACTTCGAGAAGCATCGCAAAAAGTGCGAAGCTAAGCATGGTGTAGGTGGTGTTGATTGTTGTCAACAAAAACTTCAATTTAGCCATGATGATAGTGTTACCAATTGGTCATATGACTAACAAAGAGCTAGAGAATGGCACGCTAGATATTTGGCTAGTACTCAACAACCAATTAGTCTTGTTGATGATCTAGCCTTTAAGGAGTACATTCAAAATGCTTTTAATCCACAATATAGGTGTGTTTCAAGAACTACCACATGAGCTAACACTATGAAAGTTTTTAATTCAATGAGGGAAAATTCAGTAACTTGATTTAGTTCATTCACTACATTTGTTGCATGCACATCTGATTTGTGGGAAGGTCGTACCAAAACTAGTTATGTCTGTATAACTGCACATTATGTGGATAAAGATTGGTCTTTTCAAAAAAGGTTAATTGCTTTTCGACCAAACCTTATCCGCGTGATGCCAAGGCCATTCATGATTCATCATGGAAGTTTTTGATTTTAATGGCATTAAAGAAAAGGTTTTGAGCATCACATTTGACAATGTATCTTCTAATACTGCTGCTATTAACCTTTCAAGATAACTTTGAGACCACAACATGGCAAAACACTTTTTCACCAAAGATGTGCTTGTCATATTATTAACTTGTGTGTTCAAGATAGCATGGAATTTTTTTAAGGTTATTTGGAAAGTATTCAAATGGCCTTGGGTTACATAGCAAGTTCTGGCTCTCAAATTGAAGAATTTGATAAACTTTGCAAGATAACAAGCATGAAACCTAGAAAACTTTCAACTAACGTGGGACATCAATGGAATTCAACATATTTGATGCTAAATGCATGCCTACCGTACAAAGAGGTCATAACCATGTATTACAACTTGAAGAATCCAACTGAGCCGCTTCAAGAATTTGATTAAAAAATTGCTTCATGCTTGTACAATTTCTTGAAGGTTTTTTATGAAGCCAATCTCCAACTCTCATGTTTGTGCTATCCGACCTCTCCTTATGCATTACATAAATTATACGACATTGCTACAACCTTTGATATGCATAGAGATTTTGACATGTTTATGGAATCTGTTGAGTTCATGGAACAAAAATTCAAAAAATATTAGGAGCATATTCCACTTTTGTATTGCATAGCCACTATATTGGATTCAAGAGTTAAATTAGCTAGTGTTGAATATTTGCTTAAGAGTATAGGGGAAAAACTGAGAGTGCATTCTAACATCATAACCATTCGAAATGTACAAGCAAAAGTTAACAACATATTTACTACATATAATGAAAAATATGGAGGAGGCCAAACAGTATCCCCTACACCTTTAGTGAGTACTATATTTGTACCACATGGTTCTTCATGGGAAAGCATGATTAGCTACACCGGATTTGGTTTTGGCGCATCATCTACATCTTCAACACGTAGTGAATTGAAAAACTATCTCGAAACAAATTTTGCGGCATTCATTTTCAATGAGCAAGGTGGTGGTCATGATTTCAATAAGTTTGATCTTTTGTCATTTTGGAGATCATAGTCAAGAACTTTTCTTATGCTCTCTAGAATGGCTCGTGATATCCTAACCATACTAATGTCCACAATTGCAAGTGAACAAGTATTTAGTTGTAGTGGTAGAGTACTTGATGAACGGTGTGCACGTATAAGTGATGATATTCTAGAAGCAGTAATGTGCATCAAAGATTAGGAAGATGCTCGCAAAAGAAGCTAAGAAGTTCAAGATGATTGGGTTGATTGCTTTGAAAATTTGGACATTTTTGATACTCACATTGGGAGTAATATGTTGTAATTATGAACAATATTTATTTTTTATGTTTTTTTAGTAATTTTGTAAACATCTTATATACAATTATCCTGATTGTACTCTTTTTTTCTTACCAATGTCTTGTCCTATTGGGTTTTCCTTGAAAAGGTTTTTAATGAGCCAATCATAAATAAAATATTCTTTTTTCATATTTCCATTGACTAGTCAAACTTTTATATTTATTAATTTGTTTAAAAATTCAAAAATACAAATAAAAATAAAAATAATTTAAAAATTACATCCTTAGATGGGCTGGCCTATTAAACCCATGATGGGCCAATATAGGCCTACCCATCATAACTCGTAAATGGGCTCACATGGGCCAGCCCATTCAGGGCCCACGTCACGGCCTAGCCTGGCCCACATAAAATTGGCATGTGGTGTGGGCTAGGCCTAGGTAATTCTAATATGGGCCGGGTTGGCCTATGGCCCGCGTGGGCCTAAGGAGAACGTGATGGCCTGACCCATTATTGCATCTCTAATATTGCTTTTAGGAAATTAAAAAGAGAGGAGAGAGAAAGAAGCACAAGGAGAGAGAGAAAAGCGTGAAACATAGGTGAGGGAGAGAGAAGAAGAGTAAGGTGTTTGTTGGGGTAATTTGGATATATTATATGTCAAAAGTAGTATGAATCAAATATTTAAAAAAATGATACAAAACATTAATAGTGTTAAAGAAGAAGTGATATGAGACCTAATTTTTTCATTTTTTGTTAAGATTACTTTCATAACAATATCCATTTATTTATTAACAGTTTAAAAATAATTACAACACTACGACACTTAAAAGTAAATTTCAAAAAGAATTATCTCTCCACCCTTGTTTCGCTAGAGGCTTTTCCTCATTGATGTGTGTCACCCTATTTCCTCCTAGGGCCTACATTCGAAGCTGTCCCTAGACTGGTTGTTATGATTTTGGCCCAAAAAGGGAGTGGTACTTCTGTTCTTTAAAGTGTGCTGAGTTGATGTTGGGCTTTGTGTGGTGGGATTATGCTCTAGATGGCCAGATTTTGGAGCCAAAGTTGCCGTGGGTAATGGGGACAGGCGCGAAGGAAGGCTAAAGGGTGGTGGGTTGCTATTTTCACTAGGGTGGATGGACTGGTTGAATACTGGAGGCAAGGCTGCTCTTTGGTGGCAAGGGCAGATATAAAAGGAGGTCAATCAATGTCATTAACAAGGTGGGTTTCTTTCTTTGTCAGGGTGAACAAGGGTGGCCAGATCTGGGAGGGATGGTTGTTTCCCAATGAGAGGGCCAAGTGTAATGGGAGGTTGTGAGTTATGGCAGAGTGGGGGATGGAAGAGGAGTTCGGCAAAAGGACTCATTTTTATGGCCAAGGTGGCCTCGTCTTTGCTATATGTGGTTTGGTAAGGCCTTTTAGCTTTGACGCGATGGGTCGTGGCTGGGGAACTTGACCGGCTAACTTGCATATTGAACCTGATAGTTTCTTTATGTTTCTTTTTATTGCTCAATAAAGGCATCAATGTTTCTGCCCTGGTGTGTTTTTTCTACTTTAACTTTGTTCAAGCAATAATAATAGGGTGGTTTCCCCACCTTCAGGTATTATTATGTGTCCACTAGTTATAAGTGCGTACGGTGTTTAATTTCACAAGAGGTGTCTCTTAACAGCGTAAATGGTAGCCCTAGTGCTATTGAGTCTTTCTCTTCTATCGATTGAAGAATTCATTGATTATAGCGACCTTGTCAAGAAGAGTATTATATGTACTCGTTTCTAGTTTATTAAGTCTCTTAACGTTATGAAGAGCTTCACTCTCACAATGTTAGCCTAATAAATGGTCCATAGTCTACCACTTTGGACAAAGACAGGAAAGGGTGTTGTTTTGGCCCCTAATTTCAAGACGCAGAGAGGACAATCGAAGAAGAACAAGCGCAAGGACCCTGAAGAACTACAAGAAGCAGCCACTAACAACAAGAAACTAAGGAGGAAGAGGCCTAGAATGACACTGAGGTTCACAAACTATGGCAATGAGGGGCAAACAAAAGATCTTGCACCAGACAACAACCAAGGGACAAGGCACCACTAAACACAAGCAACACACCACCCCCAACCTGCATGCCAACTTCAACTGTAGCAACACCAACTTCAACCACAACCCCAACATTCATGCCAAGCCCTACTACAACACCATCAACATCAACACATCTATGGTCCCAAGTACCCTACTAGAAGGGCAAACAATGAAATACATACTTAATTTACAAGATTTGCATTATAGGTATTTTTAGTTTAATAGAATGACCATGGGAATAGAATGACCATTCTTAAAATCCAATCATTTTCATGTTTGGTTGGACAAAAAGACATAGTTGTTAGACATGTATGCCCTAAGGAGTAAAAATGTAATACGTTTTTGGAGACATTTTTATCAATAAAGAATTTATTCTTTTATATATACCAAATCTTGTTCTCTTTACGTTCATATTTGTTGAATGTATGATAAGCAAACAGTAGTCTGAGACTGTCAGTCCAAACTTTAAGAATTGGGCAAATGATGGACTGATTATGCGGAAGACACGATTCTTAAGGTGACGGTCTAAAACATATGATCCGCAATCAAAGGAATAAAGTTGGGCGCTTTATTCATGTAAAGATTGTTATGTTGTCTATATCCCTTATGGGAGATGGTTTGTCTTGACCATCGGAGTTGGACTCCGTGAATAAAAACATTGACACGTTGTCATAGGTGACGATGTGTTGGATCGGGACATAAAGTGAATTGATTTGGATTAATAATTCTGTCTTAGCAAATCGATTCACTTTAGACAGTCATTTGTATTGTATCTTAATCCTGAGATAAATAGTGGGCCCGTTGTCTCGACTTGTGTCTTTTGATGTGCCAAAGGGTGACACCCATATCTCAGTAGTGGTATGCATGCCGGTACGTTGGAGGCACGACTCTTGATAGCGTAGACTTGTTATTCATAGATATGGAATCCATAGCTCCTCTTTAGGAGTAATGATATCCTCTTATATGCGTTGTCCTGTAATTGAAAAACTGGAGCACTCAACCATTTGGATACATAGGTGTAACCGAATGGTATACTATCTTTGGATGGTAAGTTTTCTAATGGTGAGACAATGGAACGTAAGATAAAAATAATCGGGAATGTAAGACAGAACTTGTCCTTAAGCCGATTATGGATTATCATATGGGGATGCGATACACTATGATATGTCATGGAGGCTTAGCTACACGAGCTTCGTAATTCTATAAAGTTCGAGAGTGCAGCTCCAAGCTTTTAGTGGAGTAGCGTTGGAGTTGATAATTGTGAAATGTATATCTGGGATATTGGGTTTCATAATTATCATGAGCTTGAACTTTATAGGTCCATTTTGGTCCCCTTTGCTAGCTCACAAAATCCTGTAACGACACGGCGTGCTTTTCTAATAATTGGTGACTTATGTCGGATTTATCAGATTGGTTTAAAATTTGTAAGAATCAAATAATTCATGTCTGTTTATTGATTGAATTAATTTTGTAAGAAATTAGTTCAAGATAAACTTGTTGAATTATTGCGATCAGATAATTCTTGTCTGTTTATCGGTTGTTTTAATTTTGGACAAATTAGAACAAGATAAACTAGTAGAATTATTGTGAATTGATTTATTTTCTTAGAGATTATCTTGATAAAGTTTGTTTTGATCAAATAACTTCTCTATTGGGTTATTTGAATCAAAACTGAGACTTTATTCTTTAGAATCTCGGGTGGAAAATAAAAGATTCGCGGAGATTTTTTCTCGGGAGTTCGGCCTGTCGGATGACGTGTTCAGCCTGCTGATCAGCGAGAGATAAGATTACACATTTTCACACAGATCTTATCAAATATTAATCCGAACTTGATTCTGTTTCGAGTTTTTAAGACCTAATCTGATACGGACTGACCCCAGGACCAATAGCTATATAAAGGGAGTGAGTCTCATGATTTACTCAGATCAATTGAGAGATTAAGAGTGGTACTCTTCTAGTGAGCATCTGAAAACTCCCTGAGAGCTTTTGTTCACAAATCACAAACACTAGCTTTGGGTTCTCTCTATTGGTTGAAAGGAGTGTCACCGGTGGAAGAGCTGTACGTGTGAGCCCACACTCCGGTTGTGGATAGAGAATAGCAAAGAAGACCAGTTGGTTGAGGCTCTTCTGGAACGTTACTTCTCTACACTAGTTACGGAGGTTCTTCGGCACACTGAGGTTAGTAAGATCTGTCTAATTTATACATATAACATGTCAAACTTGTGTTTTGAAAATTACTCTGATGAAGAATTTTAAAAATTTCGCTGCGCACTTTGTTTCCAACAATTGGTATCAGAGCCATGGTTTTTTACATAAATTTGCAAGTTTGTGATCATGTTATATGCATAAATTTTGTGATCTTAATCTCTCCTATGCTTGAATTGAATTTTATAGAGAGATGACACTCTAGGTTTATATATAATATATATGTTGTCATGGATTATGTGGTGAATGTTTATTAATTAATTATGGTTGATTAAATCATTGTTTAATTATTTGTTAATTAATTAATACTGGTTATGGTTCCTTAGAGATTAGACTGTGTATCTAGGTTTTTCATGTAATTAGATGGCAGACTATCATCTCCGTCTAGGAATTGTTATTTAATTTTTAATTTGTAAGAATTTTGTAATTAAATAATTATTCAGAGAAGACGAAACGAGAAGTCGAATCTTAAAGATTGATGATGGCGCCTCCAGGTATTTCCTGAGTCTCTAATTTTATGTTTTTGAATTGTTGAAAATAAAATTGATGAATTGCATTAAAATTGTATTTTCTAAAATGAGGGTTTTCTGCTCGGTCGGCATGCCGGACCTTACAGTTCGACAGGCCGAAGGTCACAGATCGGCAGGCCGGACGTGTGGTCCGGCAGGCCGACAATGGGGCAGAAATTTTTGGTGCTCTACCGACAGACCGAACCTTCATGATCGGCAGGCCGATCACCTAGATCGGCCTCCCGACCGAGAGCTGCCAAGTATCCAGAAAAGGTGCAATTTTTTTGGTGCAGTTTTAATTTAATTTTTGGGACAATTCTAAGAAACATTAAATTTGGATATGACCGAAAATATGAAGTATTCGATTCATATGGGATTGAAGACTTGAAGATAGATATTGCATGAAGAAGGATACAGCTTGAGGATTCAAGGATGAAGAATAGATAAATGTCTTGATTATTCTCTTGTAATCTTAGTTTTCTATTCTCTAGGGTGGAACCATAATATTACGGTTATTATTATTTTACTTGTAGCTTTACTTAATTGCTTTGCTTGTCTGCATTATAATATGATTTACCATGTATATTGATAACATGTCATATAGAATAGGGAGTGCCGCTCATATTAAAATTGTTCATGCATAATTTTAAAATAAAACCTTGACTTCAAAAGATTGAGTGGGAGAAGGTTTTCAAAGAGAGGACCTAAGGCCTCCATCGTTGGTCCATAGGAAGAACATGGTGGTCCCGACTCCTAGGAAGGGATTTCTATCATGTACCAGATTGGATCTCTGAAAGAATAAGGTATTTTAGTATGATTTATGGTTGCACACCCCTAGGTGGTGATTATAAATCATGGATAAAATATTGAAACGATGGTTATACACTCACATTAATTTTATTATTAACCTCCCCTAGGAGCTCTGTTAATAAAATTAATGGCCAAAGAAATGATTATTAGTATATGCTGGTTCATACGTGTCCTGGATGGCATATATTAATCAGGAGGGGATCCGTGTTCCTGATTGAATTTGGCATGACTCCCCTAGGAGCTTGTTGAATTCTAAGTTGGGAATTATCGTTATAAGGTTGTGATATTTTCAAGGTTTGGACACATAAACGCATTTGTATGATTTTACATGATTGTGTTATCTTACTAAACTATTATTATATGTTTGCTTATATTTGGTATATGATTCTTTATTGTAGATTGAAAATGTCTAAAAACGCTTTATCATCGATACTTGACAAAAACCAATTAACCGGTGAGAATTATAACGATTGGAAACGGAACCTGGACATCGTCCTATCCTTTGAGAAACTAGAATATGTACTGACAACCCCTTGTCCTCCCGAGCCTGCGGAGACTCAAGTAATGAGCAATTCCAAGCGTACGATCGCTGGAAAGATGCTAATGATAAGGCTTGCTGCTATGATATGGCTAGTATGAACAATGTGCTGCAGGCTCAACATCAGGATTATGAGATTGCGAAACAGATCTTGGATAATCTTGAGGACATGTTTGGAGGCCAGGCCATAACAAAGCGGCAAGGGGCGCTTCGAAAACTCTTAAACTGTAGACAGAGACCGGGGACATCTGTAAAGGAGCACATGATGTTGGTCATGGGTTACCTCACTGAGGCTCAAACCAATGGAGCCGACATCGATGCTGAAACTCAGATGACTATGGTCTTTGAGACTCTGTCTAAGGAATTTATTCCATTTAGAGCTACTTTTAATTTAAGTAATAGACGGGATATGACCTTGACAGAACTGATGAAACAGTTACAGGAGTTCGAACTGCTGATCAGGGAGTCTCTTGCTGGTGGTGAGGCCAACATAGTAGCTGCTTCTGGTTCCAATCCTAACTCTGGGAATGGAAAGAAGCAACGGGCCAAGAACGGGAAGTCTTCTATTCCTGCTACTACCAAGAGCAAGAAGAAGAAGAAGAAGAACCCAAAGAAGCTTAAGTGCTTCTTCTGTGGTAAAGTCGGGTATATAAAGAAGCATTGCAATGACTTCCTTTCCAAGGGAGGTAGGTGTGATCTTCTATATCTAGAAACTTGTTTGGTTGAGGAATCCAGTGACATCTGGGTCATAGATTCCGGTGCAACTAATCATGTTTGCGTTTCTCTGCAGGGATTCAAAGAAACAAGAAGTCTACTACGTGAAGACTTAACGCTTCGGATGGGCGATGGATGCTTGGTCTCAGCGGAAGCAGTAGGAGATGTCCATCTTTATTTTGATAATTATAGGAATTTAATTTTGCGAGATTGTTTTTATGTTCCTAAATTTAAAAGGAATTTAATTTCTGTATCTTCTTTATTTAAAGACTCCTACGTGGTATCTTTTAATGAAAAAGTGGTGATTCATAAAAACAAATCTTTTATCTATTCTGGATGGTTGCAAAATAATCTATATTTTATCAAACCTAAGATGGACTTATTGCTTAATGCTGAGATAAATGATAATGACTCAAAAAGACTTAAAACTTCTCACTCTAATAAGACTTATCTTTGGCATTTGCGCCTTGGCCATATTAACCTGAATAGGATTCAAAGGTTGGTAAGGGATGGACCTTTAAGTCACTTAAAGGTGGAATCTATACCTCAATGTGAGTCTTGTTTGGAGGGTAAAATGACCAAAAGACCATACGGGTCTAAGGGCAATAAGGCAGAAGGGGTTCTAGAACTTATGCATAGTGATATTTGCAGGTCGATGAACATCCGGGCACGAGAAAGGTATGAGTAATTTGTCACATTTATTGACGATTACTCAAGATATGGGTATATGTACCTGATGCACCACAAAAGCGAAACTTATGATAAGTTCAGGGAGTTTCGGGCTGAAGTGGAAAAGCAATTGGGTAGACCCATAAAGGCACTTCGATCTAATCGAGGTGGGAAATACCTTTCTGATGAGTTCTTGGGACACTTATTAGAGAATGGGATTTTATCCCATTTGACTGCGCCGGGCACTCCACAGCAGAATGGCGTAGCGGAGAGAAAGAATAGGACTTTGTTGGACATGATTAGGTCCATGATGAGTTATTCATTATTACCTTTATCCTTTTGGGGATATGCACTACAAACCGCATGTTATCTTTTGAACAATGTGCCTTCAAAATCGGTCCCTAAAACTCCTCACGAGTTGTGGACAAGACGGAAGACATCCTTAAACCATATTCGCATATGGGGATGTCCGGCTCATGTCCTGTTTAAGGATCCGAATAAGTTGAAAGCACGTTCGAAAGTTTGCATATTTGTAGGATATCCAAAAGGGACTAAAGGGGGTTATTTTATAACCCAAAGGAAAATAAAGTCGTGGTTTCAACTAATGCAACTTTCCTTGAGGAGAGTTACATGAACGACTTTAAACCTCGAAGCAAAGTGGTGCTTGAGGAGTTAAGGGGTGATCCGTTCACTCCGGAGGTTTCGAACGAAACCATTCCGATCGGTGTAGAAAAACCAAACAAACATGAACAACAATCTCAGGGGCTTCGGTGTAGTGGGAGGATCGGGCGTCAACCTGAGAGGTATATGTTCAATGGGAAAGTCTTCTTGGCTGAACCAGATGAACATGATAGGGATCCTTATACTTACACAGAAGCCATGGAAGATGTTGATTCAAGACTCTGGAAAGAGGCCATGAACATAGAGATGAAGTCTATGGAGACTGATCGGGTCTGGGAGCTTGTGGATCTTCCCGAAAGGGTAAAACCCATAGGGTGTAATTGGATTTACAAGAAGAAAAGAGGAGTGGATGGAAAGGTCAAAACCTTTAAGGCTAGACTGGTAGCTAAGGGTTATACGCAAAAGGAAGGAATCAATTATGAGGAAACCTTTTTGCTTGTAGCCATGCTTAAGTCCATCCGGATTCTCTTGTCCATAGCTGCCACTCTCGACTACGAGATTTGGCAGATGGATGTCAAGACAGCTTTTCTAAATGGCTATCTTGATGAGTCCATTTATATGGAACAACCAGACGGCTTCAAAGTCGCGGGTCAAGAGGGTAAGGTTTGTAAGCTGCTAAAGTCTATTTATGGACTTAAGCAGGCTTCTCGTTCTTGGAACATAAGATTTGATCAAGTGATCAAGACTTATGGGTTCTCACAAAATGTGGATGAACCATGTGTTTACAAACACATTAAGGATGGGAAGGTGGTTTTTCTACTGCTCTATATAGATGACATTCTGCTAATTGGCAATGACTTTGGGGCATTGTCATCGGTCAAATTTTGGTTGACCAAGCAGTTTGACATGAAGGACTTAGGTGAGGCTAATTTTGTTCTCGGTATCCAGATTTTTCAGGATAGGAAGAACAAAATGATAGCTTTGTCTCAGGCCGGCTACATAGATAAAATTCTCAGGAGGTTTGCAATGCAGGATTCCAAGAAAGGTGGGCAACCATCTAGGTCTGGAATTACTCTTTCTAAGAAAGACTCTCCAAAGTCTTATGAAGAAAGAGAATACATGAAGAAGGTGCCTTATGCTTCAGCAGTGGGTAGTCTCATGTATGCCATGCTTTGTACACGACTGGATATTAGCTATGTGGTCGGGATTGTAAGTCGATTTCAGGCGGATCCAGGACCGAACCATTGGGTTGCGGTAAAGCATATTTTCAAGTACCTGAGAAGGACTCGAGGGTATATGCTTGTGTATTCGGGTGAGGATTTAACTCCTCTAGGATACACTGATTCAGATTTTTAATCCTGTCTAGATTCTAGGAAATCAACTTCGGGATTTGTGTTTACTCTGGGTGGCTGTGCCATCAGTTGGAGAAGTACGAAGTAAGATTGCACTTCGGATTCAACGATGGAGGCCGAGTATGTGGCGGCTAGTGATGCTTCGAAAGAAGCAGTGTGGCTCCGTAAGTTCCTTGGGGATCTTGAGGTAGTTCCTGGTATGGATAAAGCGGTATCACTGTACTGTGATAACAGTGCGGCGGTAGCTAATGCTAAGGAACCAAGATTTCACAAGAAGAATAAGCATATTGATCGGAAGTATCATGTGATAAAGGACTTTGTTGAGGGCGGGCATGTCACGGTGTGCAAGATCGAGTCAGAGGATAATTTAGCTGATCCATTTACGAAGACACTTACTGGGAGAGTCTTCGAGAGGCATGTGGAAGCTATGGGGATGCGAAATTTGCTGTATTTACTCACTTAGTGCAAGTGGGAGATTGTTAGACATGTATGCCCTAAGGAGTAAAAATATAATACATTTTTGAAGACATTTTTATCAATAAAGAATTTATTCTTTTATATATACCAAATCTTGTCCTCTTTATGTTCATATTTGTTGAATGTATGATAAGCAAACAGTAGTCTGAGATTGTCAGTCTAAACCTTAAGAATTGGGCAAATGATGGACTGATTATGCGGAAGACACGATTCTTAAGGTGACGGTCTAAAACATATGATCCGCAATCAAAGGAATAAAGTTGGGCGCTTTATTCATGTAAAGATTGTTATGTTGTCTATATCCCTTATGGGAGATGGTTTGTCTTGACCATCGGAGTTGGACTCCGTGAATAAAAACATTGACACGTTGTCATAGGTGACGATGTGTTGGATCAGGACATAAAGTAAATTGATTTGGATTAATAATTCTATCTTGGCAAATCGATTCACTTTAGACAGTCATTTGTATTGTATCTTAATCCTGAGATGAATAGTGGGCCCGTTGTCTCGACTTGTGTCTTTTGATGTGCCAAAGGGTGACACCCACATCTCAATAGTGGTATGCATGCTGGTACGTTGGAGGCACGACTCTTGATAGCGTAGACTTGTTATTCATAGATATGGAATCCATAGCTCCTCTTTAGGAGTAATGATATCCTATTATATGCGTTGTCCTGTAATTGGAAAACTGGAGCGCTCAACCATTTAGATACATAGGTGTAACCGAATGGTATACTATCTTTGGATGGTAAGTTTTCTAATGGTGAGACAATGGAACGTAAGATAAAAATAATTGGGAAGGTAAGACAAAACTTGTCCTTAAGCCGATTATGGATGATCATATGGGGATTCGATACACTATGATATGTCATGGAGACTTAGCTACACGAGCTTCGTAATTCTATAAAGTTTGAGAGTACAGCTCCAAGCTTTTAGTGTAGTAGCGTTGGAGTTGATAATTGTGAAATGTATATCTGGGATATTGGGTTTTATAATTATCATGAGCTTGAACTTTATAGGTCCATTTTGGTCCCCTTTGCTAGCTCACAAAATCCTATAACGACACGGCGTGCTTTTCCAATAATTGGTGACTTATGTCGGATTTATCAGATTGGTTTAAAATTTGTAAGAATCAAATAATTCATGTCTGTTTATCGGTTGAATTAATTTTGTAAGAAATTAGTTCAAGATAAACTTGTTGAATTATTGCGATCAGATAATTCTTGTCTGTTTATCGGTTGTTTTAATTTTGGACAAATTAGAACAAGATAAACTAGTAGAATTATTGTGAATTGATTTATTTTCTTAGAGATTATCTTGATAAAGTTTGTTTTGATCAAATAACTTCTCTATTGGGTTATTTGAATCAAAACTGAGACTTTATTCTTTAGAATCTCGGGTGGAAAATAAAAGATTTACGAAGATTTTTTCTAGGGAGTTCGGTCTGCTGGATGACGTGTTCGGCCTGCCGATCAGCGAGAGATAAGATTACGCATTTTCACGCGGATCTTATCAGATATTGATCCGAACTTGATTCTGTTTCGATTTTTTGAGACCTAATCTGATACGGACTGACCTTAGGACCAATAGCTATATAAAGGGAGTGAGTCTCATGATTTACTTAGATCAATTGAGAGATTAAGAGTGATACTCTTCTAGTGAGCATCTGAAAACTCCCTGAGAGCTTTTGTTCACAAATCACGAACATTAGCTTTGGGTTCTCTCAATTGGTTGGAAGGAGAGTCACCGGTGGAAGAGCTGTACGTGTGAGCCCACACTCACTCCGGTTGTGGATAGAGAATAGCAAAGAAGACTAGTTGGTTGAGGCTCTTCTGGAACGTTACTTCTCTACACTGGTTACGCAGGTTCTTCGGCACACTGAGGTTAGTAAGATCTGTCTAATTTATACATATAACATGTCAACCAATCAAAATTTTAAAAATTCCGTTGCGCACTTTGTTTCCAACAATAGTAATAGTCCTTTCTACGGAATTGTTATTCAACCATTTTGGTTGAATAGTCATTCCTAAAATGAACGAGTGTTATGATCATTCCATTCTAAAATTGAATCAATCAAAATTTTCTCTTCGTACATTATCCCTCTTAATTTCTAATTTACTTTATTGAATGCCCATTTTACTATCCTAATCTAAAAATGTGTTTAATTATATTAACTCTATTGCAACTCAATGTAATTATTAGTGCTTATACAACATTTCATACAATTTTTTCACATATAAATTGTGACTATCTTTGTTAACAAAGTTAATGGGTTGGGGATTCGTTATAAATCAAATAAAATAATCTCTTTAAAATGTATGGAAAAAAATGACTTTCCCTTTCAAATAAAAAAGAAAAGAAAAAATCACTTGAGAACATATTTAATTTCGTTTTAAATATTATCAGTGGTTGAACAAAGGGATATTTTTGTTAAATTGTTATTATTCCCTTCCATTTCAATTAATAACCAAATATAATAATCATAATTCTAATACTAATTCTAGTGCTCAACCGAACAATTGAATTAGAATACGTCATTTAATCTATTCTTATTCAAATCTTATTATATTTGTATTCTTATCCTTATTCTTATTCCATTCCATTGAGACAAACGTCACCTAAGTATTTATGACACATTTTTTTAGGCTTCTATGTTTATGCTTGTTATATGCATTTATAGGTTGCACAAGTTATGTGAGATAGTGCACAAATAGGTTGCACAATGTTTTTTTGAGATTGTACACAATTATTTTGTACATATAGGTTGCACAATGGATATATGGATTGATGATGCACATTTTTTTTTTTGTTTTTTTGATACCTGTAGTTACCTGTATATATTATAGATGCACAGGAATAGCATAGGTTATGGTATTAGAATTCTTAGCAGCTCCTCCTTTTGAAAATGTGATGAAATTATATATCATTTTCGATATATATAGAATTTGAACTTACAATAAATTTATTTTGCATCGTTCAATTTATTTTTGAACATAATAATGTTGTTGAATATTTCTTTCAATTTTGAATAACACAATAATATTTTGGATATTTTGTTAAATTGAATAATATACGTTATCAACCAAAAAATTAAAATAGCAAATTATAAATTAAATGAATAACCTAATAAATTAACAAAAATATATTTAAGAATGCAAAATAAATTCACCAAAATAACTTAATAATAAAATCATAATAATAAAATTATATTATTTACATTATCAAATAGGTCACAAAATGGTTCCCAAAGTACAACTTTTCTTCACATTACCCAACAAACATGAAACATTTTAAGTACAACTAATAACGTAGCTCAATTGATCCCCAAAGTTATCATAAAATGACAATTGGCCCCCCAAAGTTAACAAATGGTGACAAAATGATCCCTCACAGCCCAACTAAAATACCCACATGCAAATGACAACACCCATCCTTTCTTTCAAACATTCCATGCATTCCAACTAAGTAAAACACACAAACAATAATAATAACAACCATTACAATAACAATATTATAGAATGTAAACCTAAAAGTTTTGATATGAGGACTTGGACGTTGATATTGCAAAACTTAGGCTTCCAATCCGTTTCCTCAACAATCCAATTATAATCATGCTTGATCTTGTATACATTGGTGGGTCATGCCATCTAAAGAACACATACCTAACCATCTACACAACCAATATCAAAGATTGAAAGTTAAAGTTTCCAAAAAAAAAATGAAAAATGTTATGCAATTACCCACACACAAAAAGAAGACTAACCTCAACTTTCTCATACACATGAGACCGACAACTTGGGTTCGCATCAATCTAAGAAATCACAAGCTTGCTCGGCATCATACAAAAACACATCGGTGGAAGGTTTTCCACGATCGCATGAGGACTAGGCTTACTTCTCTTTCCCTAAACCTATTTCAAATTACCCAAAAAAAACTCTAACTAATATCCCATTTTTCCCTCCAAAATATAGATCTGCAAATCCATTTACGAAATTAACCCTAAAAAGTTGTTCATATGCATATCACATGGGGCTGAATTTAACATTTGTCAGTTAAATCTGACCTTCAACAACTTTAATGAAAGTTTGGGGTTGGTTAAATAAAAAAATTGGAGACTAAAATCACATTTTCGTCAAAAGTTGGGCACTTTTGGACCAATTTACCCATGTTTTTGAGGGAAGAACAAGTGATTGCCTCTTTTATACCTTTGGCTTTTAGAAGGAGGGTTGAAGCTTAAAAAGAAAAATGATACGAGAAGTTTAGGCGTGAAGGATGTTGTAAGGTAAAATTCACATCTGTTGTACCGAAGAAATCTGAATATGTTCTATAATTAGAGACTGTGAAGGAAGCCCTTAAAGAAGAATTAAGCACAAGTCATCCTTTAGTCTACCTAGTGGACGCACTGCCTCCTTTGGCTATAGATGCAGCTGCGGAGGTGGAGAATCTGATGCCGCACAGGAGGATGAAGGACGTATAGGGCATGCCTAGAACTCCTGCTAGCCTTGCCTTGCGCCTCCTCCAATTCGCCTTCTCCACTGTCATTCTCTTTGTCATGGCCTCTACCTTCGACTTTCATCACTGCCTTCTAATAACCTAACCGCAACTCTCTCTCTACACTTACAAAAATTGATAATTTTGTTATAGCTACTTGTTTTTTAATTGGTGTTTGATTTGATATCGTATTGATCGGTAAATAGTTCAAAGGTATCACTTTGATAAGAAAAAAAAAAGAAAGAAAAGAAGAAAAGTCCAAAAGTAACAAGTTTCAAATTACAAGTATTTCATCTATAAAAAAAGGAATGTTTATAGTAGAGAAGAATATTTTGCTCCAACGATGGAGCATGGGTGTTTGAGCCGTCGAAGTAACTTTTTATTGGTATAATCTTCGAGTAGAAGCAATTATGTATCACACACTATAAATTTTTAACATAGACAGTGTAACACCTGAGAATTTCTAAGTGCATTATATATGCAATAATTAAGGATTATGTTAAGTAATTTATAAACAAATTTTGTAAGCTAAATTTTATGCTCAAAAAATTGTTAAGAGCTTAGGAGTGATTTTAGTATCACAAGAATTATTATTTAAATCTAATTTTTGTGACAAATTTAATAATAGAATATAGAATTTACAAGATTAAAAATCATGTCATTATCATAAGTAAAGTAAAAATGACATGAAGATGAGAATTAATTGATAAATAAGAGGAAAATTAGTTGAAAAGTTTAATTGTTGTAAAATGTTGGAACAGAAATGCTACATAAGAAAAATACTATATAGAAATATGAAAATTATGCAGTATAAAAGTTACGCAGTACATAAATTATTAGTATAAGAATAATATAGTATAAGGATTATACCATATGAAGTTAGGCAATATGGAATTTATACTGCATAAGGCTATTTGGAGGATATAATGATGTGGAACCATACAAACAATATAAAAAAAAAACACTGATAGTATAGGAAATATACAACCGGTGTAGAAAAAATACAGTTAGTATAAATTTGGATTGTGTAAAAGTAAAGTGGGGCCATTTTGTGACACTCCAAAGGAGCAAAAAGTGCCGCATTTCTCTGTTGTAGAACCAGTTATGATGTGAGTGGTTTGGAGCAATTTTTGTGATAAAATAGTCCTTAGAAGATGTCATCAAAAGGCTAATAACTAAGGTGGAAAATTTGCCACATATTTCCCATGGTGGAACTTGTTTTAGCCTAGTATTTAAGGCAATTTCTTATTTCAATTTAATCCCATGATGAGTCATAAAGTTATTAAGGACTTAGTTGAAAAAAAGTTAGTTTTGTCTTCATATTTTGCTCCATGAAAAAAAAAAAACACACCCATTTTCCATAGGCCAAAACTGGCCACTCAACCCTTTTGTTTCTCTCAATATTTTGCTAAAATACAACCTCTAATCAAGCTTAGAAGCAAGTTCAAATATGCTAGAGTAAGGAAAAGCAAATTTTAAGGAAAAAATCCAAGCTTTATTCTTTAGATTTTAAGTGTTTTTCCTTGAAGTATTGATAAAGGTTATGATGGATTGTGTCATAATTATTGTCAAAGAGGATTAGCAAGGTGTTAAGCATCAAAGAGAAGGATCAAAAAACTCTAAAAAGATTGGGTAAATTTTTAAATCCTGTCTTGAAAAATATATTGTTTTCATGAGCTAAGATTATGGTTTATAATCTTTTTGGACTATAGCATGTATAGGGGACTCTATGATATGATTAAATACTACATTAAGAGGATGATAATGATGATGATTAGTTAGTACACTAGGGTTTTGAGCTTGAAACAGGTATGACAAACTTTGTCATGACGCAAGTCTAAGCATTTAAAATGTTTGATAAAATTATTTTAGCCATGACATACAAAGCAAACATTATGGCATGAATATTCTAAGTGTTAAATACTTGATAAAATGTTTGGAATAGTTTAAATAAAATTAAACTCAAGAAAAGCAAGCTAAGAATTGTTTTGTTGCAAAACGTGTTTCAAGGGAATTTTTGAAAAATTTTAAGTGTACAAGGCTCTTAGAGGCCAAATCATTCTCTGAGTTCAAAATGAAATTTATTGAAAACATTAAGCCGAACAATTTTCATGAAGAAATACTGCTCAAATGCTAATCTGATCAACCCAGAAAATATGGATTTTGAATCTGCCTGTTTGAAAACTATATGAATATGAATGATTTTGAGAAAAATTAAATAATGAAAGTTGTATATCTCGTCGAAACTTTTAAAATTATGGAGGGTTCGTGCAAATTCTATACCGATTTTAAATTATGAGTTTTACGATATTTTAATCATGAAATTTTGAAAGGAGGAAAATGTTTTGAAATAAAAAGATTTAAACCAAGGAGCTTTTCTAAGTTTTAATCCTTACAAAAAATTAGACGTTTTGGCATAAGACAATTATTTTTCGTCACGGGGTCAAAAAGTCAAGATTTTATATTTCAAGCCAAAACCATGTGAAACTATACACTGTGCAAGTTGGTTTTCTTCACTGCAATGAGCAAGTAAGTAACCATAGGTTTTAAAGCTCAAAGGAATGTGAAAATTTTCTAAGAAAAGAATGTTAGGGGCAAAATCGTCAAGATTTTCATATTATGGTTTAAAACCATAAAGTTTAATAAAATGGATTTCTTACGAAAAGAAAACCAATGTATTCTATTTCACAACATTATGAGTTCCAAGGAAATATAAGTTTTGGTTTAAACAGGTTCCGAGACTTTTCTAAGACCCTTCAAGGGCAAAATGATCATGTTTCATAAAAAGGCCAAAACGAATCCTGAAACGATCGATTAAGGAAAACAACCCTCAGAAGGAATTTATTCATAACCTATAAGTAACGGAATAGTAAAGAAAAACGAGAAATTTAGTAAAGTTAAAATACATAGGAAAAACCCATTAAGGGTAAAATCATTATTTTTTATATAACGGCTAAAACGGAACCCGAGCTCTTTGAATTAACTAAACGCACTTAGACAAAAAATTTTATTTACGATGTTAATAACGAAACTACCAAGTAAGACGTGGAATTTGATTAAAGAATGCTCAAGTTAAGTAATGGAGAAATAAACTAATAAGTAATTAGGCTAAGTAAAAAGAATAGACGTTTAATGTAAGTTTTATAATCAATCGAGTACGTCGATAATAAGAAATGCTAGCTAATAGACAGGTACCATTTGAATAGGACACAAAAGCCGACAAATAGAAGGAAAAAGGATAAACTAGGAATGCTAGAACAACGCCCAGGTAAGTTTTAAATCTCACCTATAGCATAAAGAAAATGATTTTTAAATGCTTTATGTATGATTGAAATGAGTTGCATTTATTATAGATAATATTTTAAAGACCAAGACATGATTTGAAATATGTTTGCATTCGCTACAAAAATTGTTTTAAAGATCAAGTCATGATTTGCTATATATTTACATTTGTTATGTGTAATGTTCAAGTATTAAGTTATGGCATATGATATGTTAGCGTTTGATATGATCACTAAAGTTCACAAAAAGGTAAATTAAGGATGTTAATTAAGTGTCGTATCAGCCTCCTTGATGTAAGGTATACAAGTTATGTTAAAGTTGTGACCTTATTGTTCGATAGTCCTACGTCTTCCATAAAGAAAGTATAATGTCAATTTAAAGTTATGATATCATAATTGATGATGTAGGTACAAATACTAAAGTCTGCAAATTGAAAAAAAGATAAGAATGATAATAAGAAATTCATAAATGATGTTCAAAATTCAGCATAAATGGAATCATGTATTATAATGTTGCTTGCATTCCTTTTAAGAAACAATTTTATGAGGAATGTTTTGTGAAAAACGTTTTATGAGAAATGTTTTACCAGAAATGTTTATGAACAATATTTATTATAAATGTTTTATAAAGAAGATTTATGAAAGAAGTATTAAAAGGAAAGTTTTATGGCGAATTTTTTAAATGTTTTACGAGATATATTTATACTTACTGAGCGAAAGCTCACCACAAGTTCCTCGATGCTGTAGGTAATCTACAAGAAAGCAGTATGCCTAGTCGATGAGTTATGTCAGGGAGAGACAGATGCGATGGTTGGGCAATAAATAATACTAAAGAAGTTTTTCCCTGCAAAGAAAAATTTGTTTGTTGTATTGAAAAAAAAATGTTTTAAAGGTTTTAAGAAAAGTATTTTAAAAAGATATGTTTTTATAAAATGTTTTGAATAATTACAAAGTTTTGTATTATATTTCAGTTTATGTTGCAACGGATGTTTCAACAATTTTAAGTATGTTAAAAAAATTTACCTAGTATTTTTCTCACTTGTAATTAAGATTTAAGTTAAGAAACTTTGTTTAAACAAGTTAAGTAACAGCTCAAAAAGGTAGGTCGTCATAGGCAGTCATAGGTTAGACTGTTAAAATCTTAATCTGACAGGTAAAACATCCGTGGAGGAAAATTACCTTCTTTATCATAAAAATTCCCAAAACGAAAAAAATTACAAGTATTTTATGAGGCATGCTAGCTGCAACCGCTTCATTGGATGCTAAGGAAAATGCTACCTTACTTAAGCGCCACGTTTCAACCTCCTTCTTTATTAAATTGTTGCTTAGCTTGAATTAATATATACACTATTCTTTTACAAATCATAACGAAATGTCATTGTTCCCTTTCTTTAGGCAATTGAGACTTTGAAAGCACCGCTTCCAAAAATTTGATCTCTTTGATTTACACCACTTCTGTTCTTGCTAAGAAAAAAAACTGAAACATTCATCATATATTTCCTTAGAAGTTTTTCCAACCAAAAAAAAAAATCATTATTAAAAAATAGAAAAATGATTTATAAATCTACCAATTCATGACCAAGCTTTTGTTTTCCTTTGTCAATACTATTGCAACTACAAGTCTGGATATGGAACTACAAAACTTAAGTTTGAAAATGATTCACCTATAAAGACAAATTGCTATGAAAAACTGAAAATCCTCAATGGTTTTTGCATTTGGGTCTACTCTTCCTTCATCATCAAAGTTGTTTGTAAAGCGACAAAGTTGAAGAGGCTAAGAATATTTTCTTTAATTTATTTTGGTTGTCAAACTTTTTTTTATTATAGGTTGAATGGGGTATTTAAGGGCTTTGATATCTTTTAGAAGTTTCATAGTTGGAAAATGTTAAGAATTATTGGTACTAGGTTTTTTGGGGGAATGCTCAGACACCCTGTTGGAAAATTAGTACGCAATAAAATTTTAAAATTTTTTATATCAGAGTATTTTTTAAAATACAAGCTTGATACACTATATCAATAAATTAACCAGATCTTACTAACCTTGTTTATTAAAAAGCTCCTGCAGTTTGTGAAGAGTATAATGTTTTAGAAGAGCCTCAACCAACTGGTCTTCTTTGCTATTCTCTATCCACGACCGAAGTGTGTGTAGGCGCACAATGTATAGCTTTTTCACCGGTGACTCTCCTTTCAACCAGTTGAGAAAACCCAAAGCTAAGGTTCATGATTTGTGAACAGTAGCTCTTAGGGAGTTTCAGAGTCTTACTAGCAGAGTACTCACTCTTAATTTCTTAACTAATCTAATTAACTCATGAGTCTCACTCCTTATATATAGAGGTTGTCCCTTGGTTGGTCCTTATCAAATAAGGCCTTAGAAATTTGAATCAGAATCAATAAGATAAAAAATCACGTCCAAAAAAAGTGATCAAAAATCGTTCGGTCGGCAGGCCAAACTAGTAGATTGGCCTGCCAAACTTACAATAAATGATCCTTGCAAATCTTTTATTTCCCACCCGAGATTCTTAGGATAGAGCCTCAGTTTTAATTTAAATAATCTAATAGAGAAGTTATCTGATTAAAACAGTCATATATAGGTAATCTCTAAGAAAATAAATATTCTCGATAATTCAAGAAGTTTATCTTAAATTAATTTACACAAAATTAATTTAACTGAAAAATAGACATGAATAATGTAATCCTATCAAATTTTAGCCAGTCTGATAATTTGACATAAGTTACCCATTTATTAAAAAAGCACACCATATCGTTACAGGATTTATTATGAGCTAGGAAAAGGGACTTGATGGACATATATAATTCAAGCGCCCGATAATTATGAAACCCAATATCCCAGATATACATTTCATAATTATCAACTCTAACGCAACTCCACTAAAAGCTTAGAGTTGCACTCTCTAACTATATAGAATTACGAAGCCTGAATAGCTAAGTCTCTATGACACATCATAATGTATTGTATCCTCATAGGATTATCCATAATTGGCTTAAGGATAAATTATGTCTTACCCTCTCGATTATTTTTATCTTACGTTCTATTATCTCACCATCGAAAAACTTACCATCCAATGGCAATATACCATTCGGTTACACCTATACATCCAAATGGTTGAGCGCTCCAGTTTTCGAATTACATGATGACATATATAAGAGGATATCAACTACTCCTAAAGATAAGCTATAGATTCTACATCTATAAATAACAAGTCTACATTATCAAGAGTTATGCCTCCAACATACCGGCATACATATCAACATATATTGTGGATGTCACCCTTTGGTACATCAAAAGACATAAGTCAAGACAATAGTATCTCAAGATTAAGATACAATACACATGATTGTAGAAAATAAATCAATTTTCCAAGAAAGAATTATTAATCCAAATCAATTCATTTTATGTGCCGATCCAATACATTGTCACCTATGACAATGCATCAATGTTTCTATTCATGGAGTCTACTTTCGATGACCAAGACAAACCATCTCCTGTTAGAGATATAGACAACATAACAATCTTTGCATGAATAAAGCGCACTTTATTCTCTCAATTGTGGATCTTATGATTTAGACCGTCATCTTTAGAATCATATCTTTCGCATAATCTGTCCATCATATGCTTGATTCTAAAGGTTTAGACCGACTGTCTTAGACTTTTGTTTGCTTATCATACATTCAACAAATATGAACGTAAAGAGGACAACAATTTGATATATGAATAATAAATAAACTCTTTACTGATAAAAATGTCTCCAAAAACATATGACATTTTTACTCCTTAGGGCATACATGTCTAACACACCCTTCCCAAAGAGCCGTCCCTGCTTAGACAAAGCTTTTACGAACACTAAAATGACTGCCCCACAGATCAACACATTTTCCCAAGGTGGTGCTCGGTGCCTCCTTCGACCATCACTCAAGACGTCAGCCTTTTCGAAAAGGACATGTGCTTACGTCGAATTGATATAGCCAAAAGCTGGGTAATAACCTATCTACCAGGCCACCACATAGCTCCATTACAACCCTTAGATGAAGATCTACCTTTTGCCTAAGATGATGACACATGTCACCAACCACTCTAACACCATAGTACGATATACCCAGGCCACGAGGCAGACCCTCCCTACATCTAGTCTACATGAGGCACTATAAATAAGGGCATTAGCTCCATTCTTAAGGTAAATAGACTCTCTTATACCTTCCTTTAGCCCCTCTCTTGACCAAATAAGTAAATGACTTTAGCATCGAAGAGTCCTTGACTGGCACCACACCGGTGTCCCCCTTGACCTTCGAGGCATTCCCTCTTCTTGTAAGTTCACCCTAGGAAGCTGATACGGATAGACAAGTAATTTGACCATCGTACACAACCGCACATAGTGTTAATCGACAACGAGGCATCAACAAGGTTCATGACAAAAGAAGAAACATTGCTTTTTTCGTCGTGTTGTGATTAATTGTAGCAAAAAATTTTCGTTATTTTGCTAAAAAAAAAAAACAATGGCATTCACCTTTACCAAGATGAGCAAATATTTCAACAAAAAGTAAACTTGACATGTGGCACAAAATAAAGATGGTGCTTCTATTAGAGCCTAATGAAGCGGTTTTAGCTAGCACTACTCATATTTTATAATGTTAATAAAACAAAATAAGGATTAATTTTGCTTTGGCTCCTAAATTATGCAACTTTTCTATTTTGGCCCCTAATTATTGCCTTGAGCTAATCAATTTGTCATATTTTGACCTTTTCATAATTAAATCCATTAAAAGTTGGTGGAATTGAGTCAATAATTTCACTTTTGGCCCATAAAACTATGCAATTTGTCCCATTTTGACCTTTGAACTTTAAAACGTAACAAATCACACCTCTGAACTAGAGATGTCGAAATGGGCTGGGCTTAATAGGTTGGGACAAGCATAGCAAGTTAGAAAGTAGGCACGACACGACACATCATGATTATTAAATAGGCCTAGCCCATCTTGCTTATTATATGGGCTGAGCTTGATGCAATTTTTTGGCATGAAACACATTATGGACACGACACGATAAGGGCCCGGCACGAGCTTGAGCACGTTAAAAGCACGATATGGGTCCAACTACAAGCAGATTAGAACATGCATCTCAACAAATTTTACTAATATATTCTATATTTTTATAAATATTTTTTTAAAGAAGGTCTAAATTTCTAATAGATTTAATTAACAAAAAATCAAGTTGATTCTTTACTGTTGGTAAATCATCAATTGCCAATATATAATTACCATTTTTTATTTGTTAAGATTTAGTATTTTCAATTGCCAATATTTTTATCAATAATGCATGTTCATTTGTTAAGATTTAGTGTTTTCATTTTGTCTTTTTCATTTATTTGTTTGTTTGTTTGTTTTTTTTTTTTTTTTTTTTTTTGTAAATTTGCCTCTAGGTATGGAAAAGACACATTATGAGCTAAAAGCAAGACGAAAAACATGAACACCGATACAGGCATAGGCACGACCCAAGCACATTATGAGCACGGCCCATTAGTAAATGGGTTATAGGCTAGGCTTGACGCCATAAAAATTAAATGGGTCAGGCCTAACACAGTATGATAAATAAAAAGGCCAGCCTAGGTATGGTACGAGGTACGTTTGGGCCTAAATTAAACTGGCTAGGCCGGCCTTGTAACGCCCCTATATGGGGGTTAACAGTTTTTAATGAATAAAATAAAAATAAAAAAAAGTAAAACCTTAAAAATAAAGTTGCCCGGGACTTAGATGAAAACTCTCAAATCAAAAATAAAAATATAAATGACGATTAAACCACAGTTTAATGTAGCACCTTAAATTTAATAATTTAAAACTGTTATCATCATTTCAACCCTCAACGCATTTTAATACAGTCACAGAAAGTAACAATTAATGCTTACATTATCATGAAGAACATTCTTAGTAATTGAAGCAGTCCCAACGTAATATAGCTACATAGCTTTCTCAACTATTTTTCTCGTGCCACCTCACACTTAGTGAGTCCTGAAAAGATAAAAATATAAGGGAATGAGCGACAATATGCTCAGTAGAGAAAACCATTACTCACCTTTAGGTTTTTATCATTGCCACATTAAAACCTGCATGGTTAGTTAATACTCATCACTATTCAGATTATGAGATTTATTATAATCATATTCCGTGGATACCATAGTTAATCATTACCAAGTTTCATACATATACATATATGCAAATGTTACAGTTCATCATTATTCCTAAGTACTCACGTTCAATAGAGTATCACTCAACTAATCGAAACCCAAATGGGCGCGCTTGATCACTCTTTAAACATTTCAAGGGTGTTCCGGTGAGGGAATATCAAGCCCCGAGTCCTCACCAAGTCGATTCCTATACAGTGTGTTCTGGGACTTTCAACCCAAGGAAGCGTCATCACATTCCCCCTATTTAACCTTTTAGGGTATTCATGCCCAAGGACGTAACCGCCGCCCTCTTCATGTCTCACCATTTCTCTATATTCAATCATTATTAATAGAGTCAGTTTTCCTAACCATGCTTCTCAATTTATAACATGTGTCAATTCATTATGTTCCTCGCCGTACAATACAAGACGAGTCCATGTCATAGTTTCATATATGATACTCATATAATAGCAGTTCAACATAGATATATATATATATATACCTTGCAGTAAAACAATCAATTTTAATTTCATAAAAACCTCACAAAAGATGAGTAATAGAATCTCTATCTTTCAAGCTCATCAACAATCTTTAAATCCCGAAATCAATTAACGTTAGCTCCACACTCCCTTGATCCTAAGGCGTGCATAAGGACAATTAAAACGAAAGCACAACATACAACCACATTCATAAATAAATCATGTGTAAATCCATCTTATTAGTGTGCCATTAAAGCCTTTATGCAAATCTTTTTTTTTTTAAATACCACAGTAAACAATTTTTGTCTTAACACAATATAAAATTAAACAAGTAATCTATATGTTTTAGTCCATAATAAGATTCATCAATCACTTAGAATAATATTGGAAAGGTTGCAAGACCTTAATGAATTAGGTGGTGAGCAAAAACAAGTTCTTGGTTCAAGTTAGCAGCTGATATACCATGACAAACTGGTAGGTTTACTAGTTTCCAATCCAAAAATTAAAAAATTCATAGAAAATAAAATACAACTCTGATTTAGGCTTATGATGGCTCGTTAGAAAGTTTAGGATGTTTGCTTTTTTAAATATGCAAAAAAATTATAAAATTCATTTTAATTTAATCCCAGAATTTTAAGAAATAGCCATTGCCCATAGAGGTATTACAAAGTTTATGAAATGTCAAATTTTTCTTTAACCCAAAACATATTATCCTTGTTTAAAATCTTAAAACCATTCCAAAATATGTAGCTTGCATTATATAATCACAATAAACATATTTTCATGAGTTTTATACCAAAATCATCATCAAACCATGTCTCTAGCCTTATTACAAATAAGGGTGAAAATATGCTTATATCAAACTTTCTCATTCAAAACCATAAAATCTAAATTATATGGCAAAATAAATGAGCAATTTCAAAGTCAAGATGGTAGATAAGACTAGATTAATTTTCTAAAATCTTACCTTAAAATCTCATTGAAAAATTTAAATCATCAATTCAAGAGATTAAAGCTCAAGTTTAACTTTAGCATTGGGACTTTTGAATGACATGGAGCTGGGTTTCTCAGGCTTAGGGAGTAGAAGAAGGAAGAAGAAGAAGAGAATGAGAGGAAGACATTTCAAGGAGGAAGGGAAAGATAATTGTTATACGGAAAAAAGAAAATGAATGTATGGTTTTCTTTGTTGGAGGGCCCGATAAAAGGAAAATTAATGGGAAGTGGGAGACAAGTAGGTGAAGCATTAAGTGCATTATGTCTCCTTCGGAGACTTTAGTTCATATAATGCCAAATGGCATTTTAATAATTAATTTGATGTTCTAATAGTGCTTCGGTAAATTTACTAATTAGATATAGAAAAATTTTAGAAAATTTTGAAATAGATATAAATAAATAGGATGAAATAGATTTTAGATGAAATAAATTTTAGTTAGCACACTAATAATTAATTTAATTAGCATATTACCTATTAAGAAAATAATGGTGTCACAGGCCTATTTGATATCTCTACTCTAAACTATAAAACTTGTCCCGTTTTAGCATTTTTGTTACTAAATTTATTAAATTAAATATTAATAGATTAAGCCACATATCTAAAGACCTCATAGATTAACTATAGATCAATGATCAAGATTAAATTCTTTGCAATAGAATTTTACGTATCTCAAACCTACAAATTACAAGAGGTTTCATAAACAAATGTACATTATAAAATTAATAACAATTTTAAGGTTTTTCAATGATCATTAAGTCTAATTAAGTGACATATTCATTATCATGTCATTTGTTTGAAAATTCCCTAAATTTAGTCATAAAAATGACAAGTTAGTTATATTGTAGTCTCCATGTATTGTTTTTGTTACTTTGTAGATATACTCATATATCCAAGTGTTTTTTTTTCATGTTTGTTCATATTTTTTTTCTTTTTAATTCACAATAATACAAGCTCGACATACGTCAAAAGATGGAGAAAATTGATAGAAGAAGAAAAAAAATAGTAAAGCATGCATAATGGTGACAAAATTTAAGAATTTTAGCTTATATATGTTAGGAATGTGCTAATTTTAAAGCATGTTTTAAATGAGATTTTTAGTTTAATTAATTAAATAAATTGATAATTTTATTCATTACGTATTTGTTTATTTGAGTAAACCTATGCTCTTGATTATGTTGTATTAATTTATATAACCAAAAGCATATTTGTAACTATAAATAAAATTGGGTATTTCATTTATGACAGTTGTACTGAAGGTCATGGATAATTGATTTATGTAATCAATTGTGAGTCGCTGGTAATAAGCGGAGTATTGAACGGATCATATATAAAATTTAATTTTAGTAATGTCTTTAATTTAAACTCATAGGTACTAAACATATTAATACTCTTAATCTTGAGTTTATTGTAAAAATCTTATGCTTGGAATTAACATTTCTTGAATTACTCTAGAGTGGGAATTCGAATTATGATTTAATAGCCTCTTTAATCTGCAAATATGATTTTTTGTACAGTAGTTAATCAGTACAACAATATTGAAAATTTGTGGCTCCCTTGAGAGATTAATTTCCCCTTAAGTTGTCAAAGTAGTTGATCACTTGAAACTTTGGTCAAAGTATTCTTATTAAAGAATCAAAATATTTAATTATATTGGGGGTGACCAAGAAAGTGACTAGTAGACTTAAGGCAAAGATATAATTTAATTGGGCAAACGGTCATCCTAATCAATTATGAAAACTCTAAAAAAGGCATAATATATGATTAGTGTGTCATGGCTTACACAATTTGTGTAAAATTTTTTTTTATAAATATTATATTATTTGGAGTGCAATTTCATATCTAAAGTGGATGGACTTTGAAATTAGTATTTAATTCATTATATTAAAGCAGTGATATTGGATTGAATTAAATATCAAGAGCCAAATAATATAAAGTCCATAAGATCCCTACAATAGCTTAACCTGGTGACTATACAAATTTATATAGAATAAGGAATTATGAACTTTGTGTATTATTTCAGACCTTATTTTAATTGGGTGAATTAGGTCTACATCTAGTATACAGTCTCTAAGTTTAAAGTAACGACATAATTTATTTAGCCAAATAAATTAGATAATTATCTTATTACGATATTAAATAGGATTATCAAAAGCTGATAAAGATTTTTCTTTGAAAATCATCTTCGGAGTTTTTGCTAATTTAAGTAAGGCGGATAGTCATATATATGTGTGTATACATATGTATGTTTTGAATCATGTAATCCAACGGATTAATGCAAATATTAACAAGATACTTTATGTTATTATATCATGGAAGTGGTCGATACCTTATGCATTATATGCATAATACAGATAAGGCTATGGAATAAGGCTTATCCTAATACGTGTATATTTTTTAATTAAAAAAATATTAGATGGACCTATGTATATCATAAATGCAGAGATTCAGGAATTGTACAGGGAACAAATTTGTTTAGAAAAATAAATAAATAAATATTCCAGTAAAGATCTTGTGGACGAGAAGACTGTCATTTGGTAAGTCTAAAAAGGAATTCATCTTCCTTGAAGATTACTCAAAGAAGTTCGGGACAATAAATCTTTTTGTTAAGGTAACTTTTTTAATTACTTATGTTACTTATATGCTTTGATCTTGGTTTCTGCTACAGTATATATAATAGAAAGGAAATATTATTTAAATTAAAAAAGGCTTATTTTTAGTTTTTCTATATATATAAATGCATGCTTTTGGGATTTGTTCCCAGCAATTGGTATCAAAAAAGATATGTGGCTAATATGAATGATTAATTTTTCCTATCTATTTGTATTAGATGAATCGTACTAGGATTATCTATCATGATATAATGATAATAATAGTTTCTTCATTTTATAATAGATGATAACATTTGATTTGCCTTAATCCGTGGTAGCGTTTTGATTGTAATTTATTATAATTTGGGTTTGTAATCAAAGGGACAGTCCATCATCACTATGTTTTTCCCTTTTAGAAAAGTTGTAAGCCTCCTGTAGCATCTGGAAATTATCATGTAATTTGGAGACATTCAACAACTTGTGAACGTGGAGACACGCTGATGCTAACCAACTTTGATGAAGATTCAATCTGCTAGATGTTGCTTCTGTCGACTACCACAACAACAACTGGTTTACTCAGCTAATGGAAATGGTTTTCTTTTCAGTAATCAGATGGTTTACACGTTGGCTGGGCTGGTTTACTTGGCTGATGCAATTGGCTTTACAGTTCAGTAATCAGCCGGCACACTCATTGGGCTGGACTGTTTACTCAGGAGATTGGGTTGGTTTACTGGCCCAGTAATTGGCTGTCATGCTTCATGTAGTCTTGCAGTTTACGAGCACAGGGAAGGGAAGGAAAAAAAATCCAAGATGGGCCGACCAGTGAAAATTGATGCAGAAAAAAAGGAAGAATCAAGCTACAACTTTGTAATAGGCTTGCAATTTTATTTTTCTCTGGGAACTCATGGACTAAGGTTGTTTAATTTGTCATGCCATGATATGCCTTTTAGAATAGGAGATACCATTCTATGCATCATGATATCATTTTTAACAATTATGATTACTATTGTTGTTTGGTATTACTGTTTAAAATAAAATTGTGATGAAAACCATCATCACTCAGGATCGTTCATGTCAAATCATCAAGAATATTAATAAGATGCGGAAGCTAACCTGAATCCATTGATAGAATGTGATTCTTGAGTCTTTTGGTTGAGGATCTTCCAAGTCTAGTATGTAAATCCTCCTACTCGAAATGCTCTGTAATCTCTCTGTAGATGGGTAACAGAAAAATAATATACGTACTGACTTGGGGACCACAACCCTTTTATATAATTGCTAAACCCTAGCAATTATCCTTAATTACCAATTTAGCCCATCATAAAATTAGTAATTATATTTTTAGTCTCTACATATAGGAGACCCACACTTAATGATGCATTAAAAGCCCAAAACCCAAATTGATCACTTTTAATTGGGCAACCTTATTTGATAGTCTTTAATTCACATTTATTTAATACATTAGCCCATATATTGGATTTTGATCCAACAATCTCCCACTTGGGCTATATATGAAACTTTATAAATGTGTATTATACCTTATGAACTCATGAATTTGCTATCAAAACCTTATGCACCTTATCAATCTTGTCCATTAACCATATCAATATAGGACCAAAGCGACCTTCGTTACATATGTCGTAACTAGACCCATCAATGATCACATATACCAATACAACTAATGACAAGATCAAGCATGGATGTGTAGCATGGAAATTTCATGCAGTGTGATCTTCACATGCCTATTTCCAACTGGTTCACCTGAAAACTTTAGTGAGATTAAACCATACCAAAATCAGAGTGTGAATAAACTGAAAACTTGAAAACTTTATTTCTGCAGAAAATAACCTTAAAATATCCAAATAACTGAAAAATGTCTATATCATAAGAGCATTTAAAATTACAAACTCCCACTAAAACTAAATATCCTGAAATGATATGACACCCATACGAGCAGTGTGCTCATGAAATATTTTGGGTGGCAATCCTTTAGTAAGTGGATCCGCAATCATAGAGTTTGTGCTGATGTGCTCTATAGACAACTGTCCACTCTGAACTCTTTCTTTCACAACCAGGAACTTGATCTCTATATGTTTTGACTTCGTCGAGCTCCTGTTGTTGTTGGAATACAAAACTGCTGACTTATTGTCACAAAATATCTTGAGTGGTCTTTGAATATTGACCACTATACGCAGTCCCGTGATAAAATTTCACAGCCATATTCCATGATTGGACGCCTCATAACACGCTATGAACTCTGCCGCCATTGTAAAAGATGCTATAAGAGACTGTTTAGCACTCTTCCAAGAGACAACACCTCCAGCCATAAGGTAGATATAGCCCGATGTAGATTTCATACTATCTTGGCATCCAGCAAAATCAGAGTCAGTATGCCCAATGATCTTAAACTGTTCTGACCTCCGATACGTGAGCATGTAATCCTTTGTTCTCTGAAAATACCTCAAGACTCGTTTGGCTGCTACCCAGTGATCCTTTCCAGGATTGCTTAAGTACCTGCCCAACATCCCTGTAACGTACGCAATATCCGGACGCGTACAAACCTGAGCATACATTAGACTCTCTACTACTGACACATAAGGAATCTTCTGCATTTTCTTAACCTCAAAATCATTCTTAGGGCACTGATTGAGACTAAACTTGTCTCCTTTAGCCACAGGGGTATCACATGGTTTACAATCTTGCATGCCATATCTCTTAAGAATCTTTTCGATATAGCCCTTTTGTGATAATCCTAAAATACCCCGAGAGCGATCCCGATGTATCTGTATACGCAACACAAAAGAGGCGTCACCAAGATCCTTCATCTCAAATTTCTTTGATAGAAATCTTTTGGTTTCGTGTAATAAGCCTATATCGTTGCTGGCAAGCAAAATGTCATCGACATATAAAACCAAGAAAATATACTTACTCCCACTAAACTTATGGTATATACAATCATCGACCAAATTCATATCAAAACCGAACGAGATGATAACCTGATGAAATTTGTAATACCATTGACGAGAAGCTTGCTAGAGCCCATAGATAGATTTCTTTAATTTGTAAACCATCTTCTTTGCATCTCCTGACGTTTTCTGGTTGCACCATATGGATTATTTCATCAATGTCACCATTAAGGAATGCAGTCTTAACATCCATCTGATAAAGCTCAAGATCAAAATGTGCCACTAATGCCATTATAATCCTAAAAGAGTCTTTCGAAGAAACTGGAGAGAAAGTCTCTTTATAATCAATGCCTTCTTTCTGTGTAAAGCCTTTAGCGACAAGACGAGTCTTATACCTCTCTACATTGCCTTTCAAATCGCTTTTGGTCTTAAATATCGATTTGCAACCAATGGGTTTCGCACCTTCAGGCAATGGGACAAGATCCCAAACGTCATTGTCTTTCATAGACTTTATCTCTTCATTCATGGCATCAATCCACTCTTGAGATCTAGAACTTTCCATGGCTTGACGGAAGTTAATTGGATCATCTTCCACCATACCAATGTCATACTCATGTTCTTGGAGAAATACAATGTAATCATCTGGCACCGCACTTCTCCTTTCTCTAGTGGATCTCCTTAATGGCATAGGTTCTTGAGGTGGTTGAGTTTGTTCTTCTGGAACAATTTCTGGAATGGGAGGTTCTCCGACATTGTCTTGATTTGGGTCTGCTTCTTGAACGATGTCAGGAGTAGGAACCTGATCAATATTAATAACAGATGTAGGAATATTAACATATTCCTCTTCAAAGACAAAGTCCCTAACCATATCTCCCCCTGTAAACTCGACATTCTCAAAGAACCTGGCATTTCCCGTCTCAAATATCGATTTGGTCGTGGAATCATAAAACTTGCACCCCCTGGATCTTTCAGAGTATCCAATAAAATAACAACTAACCGTCCTTGAGTCCAGTTTCTTTTCATTAGGCCTATAAGGCCTTGCCTCAGCTGGACATCCCCAAACATGCAAATGCTTTATACTAGGCTTCTTGCCTGTCTAAAGTTCGTAAGGGGTTTTGGCAGTTGCTTCAGTTGGAACCCTGTTAAGGATATACGCTGCAGTCTTAAGTGCTTCTCCCCAGAGTGATTCTGGTAAGGCAGAATGAGAAATCATACTCCTCAACATGTCCTTAAGCGTTCTGTTTCGTCTTTCAGCAACACCATTCATAGTGGGCGAACCCGGCATAGTGTACTGTGGGACGATACCGCTTTTCTCTAGGAACTTAACAAACGGTCCCGGACATTGTTCACCTGAACCGTCTTATCTACCATAGTATTCACCACCACGGTCGGATCTGACGCTTTTAATCCTTTTGCTGAGTTAATTTTCAACTTCAACCTTATAATTTTTGAACACATCCAGCGACTGTAACTTTTCATGAATGAGATATATGTAGCCATATTTGGAAAAATCATCTATGAACGTTATAAAATATTGTTGACCATTCCAAGAAGCCGTAGGGAATGGCCCACAAATGTCTGTATGTATAAGTTCTAAGACGTCCAAAGTCCTGTTGGCTTCAAATCTCCTTTTATTGGTTTGTTTCCCCTTAATACAGTTAACACAAATATCAAAATTTGTAAAGTCTAAGGGGTCAAGAATTTCGTCTGACACAAGTCTCTCTATTCTCTTTCTAGAGATATGACCCAATCTCTTATGCCATAACGCAGCTGAATTCTCATTGGTTAATTTTCTCTTTATATTTCGTGTACTTAATTATAAGGATTCATTAAATGAAGCAATTGTATCAAGTAAATAAAGATTATCGTAACCTGATAAAGAATCGGAACCAACTAATTTTGAATCATGAAACATACTAAAATTTTTATTTCCAAATGAACAAGAATAACCATATTTGTCCAAAGCTGAAATAGAAATCAAATTTCGTCTAAAAGACGGTACAATAAATGTTTCATCAAGATCCAAATAAAATCCAGTCTTTAACAATAATCTAAATTTTCCTATTGCTTCAACTTCAACTTTCTTGCCATCACCCACATAGATGTATCTTTCACCATCAGTTGGCTTTCGGCATCTCAAGCATCCCTGCATAGACACACTAATGTGAGTGGTTGCACCAGAATCCATCCACCAAGTGTGTTCAGGTACCGAAGTTAAATTAACCTCAGAACAAACCAAATTAAGAAGCATACCTTTTCTAGCACGCCAAGCGTGATAATTGGTGCAATACTTCTTCTTATGTCCTGCAGCTCCACATAAGAAACAACTCGTACCTTTCAGATCAACCGATCTCTTTTGTTGCTTCTTTTGAGGTGCCGTAACTGCAGCTTCCTTATCCTTCTTCCTTTTTGTCCCTTTGTCCTTGGAAGTATTAGCCAAGTGAGCACTTTCTATCTTTTCTTGCTTCAACCTTTCCTCTTCTTGCACACAATGCAAGATGAGCTCATTAAGAGACCAAGTCTCCTTTTGGCAGTTGTAGCTCACCTTAAACTGACTGAAATGTGCAGGAAGAGATATAAGAACCAAATGCACTAGCAAGTCCTCAAAATGGTCAAGCTTAAGTGCTCTTAATTTTGAAGCAAGATGAGACATCTCCATGATGTACTCCCTAATGTTCCCTTTACCTTTGTATCTTATTGAGATGAGGTTTGCCAAAAGTGTACTTATTTCAGCCTTTTCATTTTGACAAATCTCTTTTCAATGTCCTCAAGGAACTCTTTGGCTGTCTTTATCGTTTCCGATATAGTGCCCCTGAATGCTTCTGGAATGGCCTTCTTCATGATCATCATATACATGCGATTTGACTTCTCTCACTTTTCCATGTCCTTCTTTTGATCAGAGGAACTTTTATCTATAAGAGGCGCGGGAGAAGGAACCCTTAACGCAAGGTCGAGATCCATGACTCCGAGAACTATTAGGAGGTTCTCTTGCCATGATTTGAAGTTGCTACCATTCAGCATAGGAATTGAATTGATGTTGGCAGTAATATTAGAGGCAGAATTAGTAGCTGAAACAAAGAACAAAATAAACAAAACTAAAACAAACTCACATAAGAATCCATAATAACAATAATAAATCCAAATAAAGGTAACCCCATCTCAAGATATCGGGCACTCCATTAATATTTAGTCTTTAGACAGAAATATTAACTTGTAAGTGATATCTTGGTGTAGTAATCAAACACTGATAATAAGAACATGTTAAACAATAAATCTTCCTTTGGGCTGATTTATTGCTTATATGTAAAACCGAATAATCATCACGTGTTTATCACCACAGGTGTATATGCAATTCTGTCAAATATTGCCTTGCTTTGGGCCGGTCAATATTCACATAAGTTACATAAATACAACTTTTTATATTTCAAAACAAATTAATTTCCACAAGAGAGGTCACTTTAGTGACATGTTGCTTCAATTAATTCATCTCAATATATATATAAAATACCAATATTTGAATTTAAAATTGCACCAAAAAATGACCAAAATTAAAAAAAAATAAAAATAAAAATAAAAAATTTTTGCTCAAGGTCAACATTGACAGGGTCGAGGCTGGATCGGGTAGGGAGAACCCTATCCGGATCCTAACCCAGCCCCCCCTTTATTTCCTTCTTCTTTTTTTTTTTTTTAATTCCTCATGCAGCGGCTTCTGTGGCCTCCGCAGTGGCTTTCCGGTGCAGCCTCACAGCCACGCACGGAGTGCTTCACCGGCGACGGTAATGATGCCGCCGGCTTTCCTTATTCCCGAACCAGAAAAACCCAACAAAATCTTAATGTATTCAAACATTACATAACGATTTTATTTTACTTTATATTCTTTTCCCTTTTCTCAGCAACATTCAGAAAAAGAGAATTTCTTCAATCAAGCATTCAGAAAAGAGACCGAACGAAAGCAGAAAAATTAATTGGATTTTCTTTTCAGCAATCGTGCCGTATAAGGGAGTTCAAACAATGAAAACAGAAAATTTCTCCAATCAATTGTTCTCAAATTCAACAATTTTTTTTTTAAAAAAAAAATTTATAGATTGTTAAATTTGAGAATTTTAATGAGAATCACATCTATAAAAAATTATTGATTCTCAATGATTCAACATGAAAAGGCTCTAGATACCACTTGTTTAAAATAAAATCGTGATGAAAACCATCATCACCCAGAATCGTTCATGTCAAATCATCAAGAATATTAATAAGATGTGGAAGCTAACCTGAATCCATTGATAGAATGTGATTCTTGAGTCTTTTGATTGAGGATCTTCCAAGTCTAGTATGTAAATCCTCCTTCTCAGAATGCTCTGTAATCTCTCTGTAGATGGGTAACAGAAAAATAATGTACGTACTGACTTGGGGACCACAACCCCTTTATATAATTGCTAAACCCTAGCAATTATCCTTAATTACCAATTTAGCCCATCATAAAATTAGTAATTATATTTTTAGTCTTTACACATAGGAGGCCCACACTTAATGATGCATTAAAAGCCTAAAACCCAAATTGATCACTTTTAATTGGGCGACCTTATTTGATAGCATTTAATTCACATTTATTTAATACATTAGCCCATATATTGGATTTTGATCCAACAATTACATGACTTAAATAATATTGTCTGGTAATAGGAAGCCCTTGAAGCAGAAATGAGCATGAGCCATTCTTCAGTTCACCCAGTGGACACGCCACCTCCTCTGCCTACAGATGCGACTGCAGTGGTGGAGAATTCGATACCGCGCTAGATGAGGAAGGACGTCTAGGGCATGCGCCGAACTCCCACCGGCCTCGCCTTGCGCCGATTCCAGTTTGTTTTCTCCACCGTCACTCTCTCCGCCATGGCCTCCACCATTGCATCACTGCCTTCCGGCAACCTAACTACAATTCTTTTCTTTCTCTATTTACAGAAATTAATAATTTTGTTGTAACTACTTTTTTTTTTAATTGGTCTTTGATTTGATATTGCATTGAAGTCGGTAAATAGTTCAAAAGTATCACTTTGGTAGGAAAAAAAGAAAGAAAGAAAAGAATAAAAGTCCAAAATTACAAGTTTCTAAGTACAAGTATTTCATCTATAAAAAAGGGAATGTTTATAGTGAAGAAGACTATTTTGCTGCACTGATGAAGCGTGAGTATTTGAGCTATTGAATTAACTTCTTAATGGTATAATCTTGAAGTAAAAGCAATTTTGTATTATGCACCTCAAATTTTTAACATATATAGCCGCAAGTTAGATTGTTAAAATCTTAATCTGACAGCTAAAACATTCATGGAACAAAGTTGCTTTCTTTATCATAAAATTTTCCAAAAAATAAAAAATTACAAGTATTTTATAAGGCATGCTAGCTGCAGCCGCTTGAGCGCCACATTTCAACCTCCCTCTTTATTAAATTGCTTCTTAGCTTGCGTTAACATATACACCATTCTTTTACAAATAATAACGAAATGTCATTGTTCCCTTTCTAGAGGCAACTGAGACTCTGGGAGCACCTTCAAAAAAATGATCTCTTTAGTTTACACCACTTCCGTTCTTGCTAAGAAAAAAACCAAAGCATGCATCATATATTTCCTTTGAAGTCTTTCCAACTCAAAAAAAAAAATGATTATAAAAAAATTGAAAAATAATTTATGAATCAAGAACTTCACGACCAATCTTTTGTTTTCCTTTATTGTCACCATTGCAACTGTAAGTCTGCATCTGGAACCACGAACCTTATGTTTGAAAATTATTCACCTATAAATACAAATTGCTATGAAGCACTGAAGCTCCCCAATGGTCTTTGCATTTGGGTTTACTCATTCTTCATTATAGAAGTTTTTTTGTAGAGCGAGACAAAGTTTAAGAGGCTAAGAATGTTTTCTTCAATTTATTTTGGTTGTCAAGTGTTTTTTGTTATGGGTTGAATGGTGTCTTAAAGGGTTTTTATTTTTTTTTTTAGAAGTTTCATATTTGGAAAACATTGATAATTTTGGTACTAGATTCATGAAAAAGAAGAGACATTGTTTTTTTTTTTTCTTTGCGTCGTGATTAATTGTAGCAGAAAAAAATTCATTATTTTGCTAAAAAAACAATGGCATCTATGTTAGTGATGTGCCATAGGCTAATTATGTAATGACTACATCTTGATTTCATTACATTTGCATTTTACTAATAAATAGGCATTATTATTATTATTTTTTATTTTAATTCTATGAATATGTAACACCCGTATTTTTAACGGGCATAATTTTGTAAAATTTAATGAATAAAATGTGACTATTTAAAATTACTAAGTTGTTTATGATCATTTTAAAAAAATACCATTTTAGTATTTTCTTACCAAGTCTTCCTAAGAAACATTCAAAACTTACCAACACTTACTTCTATCAATCTTGTCTCCCTAAATTATTGCTCAATTATATAGACTTCTTCTCATTTTGCTAAAGGTATCCGAAGGGGACATTGAATTATTTTCCGTCAATTCATAGAAGACATGGAGATATTTCTCAACCACCTAATTAATTATTTCCTTATCTTCTTCTATAATTCACTCCAATTATCCCCTCAATTATGTTGGCATTATTTGCTAAAAGTCTTCATGGGAGACAAGATGATATTTTCCTTTAAGACTCTTTTGTTTCTTCTTACAACTTTTTCCCGTAAACATCTCATTCCTCTTAAGCATTTTGATATCTTTTTATTTAACTATCACCACCTTCTTCTCTAGTTCTCATTCTCTCCCTTCTCACTTCAAATTTCTAACTAAAGACATAGAGCACAAAGCTCTCTTTGTGGCCAAGACAATTATAATTCCCAACGATGATCGAGGCGGTTTTAAAGTTAATTCAAGCTTGATTGATAACCCAAACTTTGGTGCTTTTCAAAGAAGTTTTGAGGTAGGTTTTCTTTAATCTAAACTTAGTTTTTAGTATGCATTTTCTCCATGTTTAATGCATAAAAATACTTTAATGGCACTAGTAGACGGGTTTACACATAACTCACTTATGAATGTGATTATACGTTGTGCTTTAGTTTTAATTGTCCTTATGCATGCCTTAGGGTCAAGGATGTGTGGAGCTAACGTTAATTGATTCCAGGATTAAAAGATTGTTGATAAGCTTGAAAGGTAGGGATTCTATTACTCATTTTTGTGAGGTTTTTATAGAATTAAAATTGATTGTTTTGCCGCAATATATATATATCTATGTTGAACTGATATTATATGAGTATCACATATGAAACTATGACATGGACTCGTCTTGTATTGTACGGCGAGGAACATAATGAATTGACATATGTTATAAATTGAGAAGCATGGTTAGGAAAACTGACTCTATTAATAATGATTTAATATAGAGAAATGGTGAGACATGAAGAGGGCGGCGGTTACGTCCTTGGGCATGAATACCCAAAAAGGTAAAATAGGGGGAAGGTGATGACGCTTCCTTGGGTTGAAAGTCCCAGAACACACTGTACAGGAATTTATTTGGTGAGGACTCGGGGCTTGATGTCCCCTCATCGGAACACCCTTGGAATGTTTATAGGGTGATCAAGTGCGCCCATTTGGGTTTCGATGAGTTGAGTGATACTCAATTTAACATGGATACCTAGGAACAATGATGATTGGTAATATTTGTATAAATGTGTAATTATGACACTTGGTAATGATTAACTACGGTATCCATAAGATGTGATCATAATAAACCTCATAATCTGGAATATGATGTAACCTACTAACCATGCAGTTTTTAATGTGGTAATGGATAAACCATAAGGTGAGTCATGATTTCCCTACTGGGCATGTCGATGCTCATCCCTATCATATCTTCATATCTCAGGTGGAACTCAGTGCAACATATTTGAAGAGGAATAAGCGAAAACAATCCTGCTGTTTTCGTGTTAGAAGATCCTGTTTAATTACAACTTATCTACAACATGTAAGAGTTGTATTATTTTTTTTTATGGCTGTGTTAAGTTATTTGGGAATTGTACTATGGTGATGATGACTGTAATTATATATATTTGGTGCTACACTAAAAACTGTGGTTTGTATTTAAAACGTTTATTTTTATTTTTCTTGTTGTTTAAAGACCCATGGGCATTGTTTAATTGATTTAAATAATATAAATTTTAAAATTATTTTTATTTATTTAAAACTGTTAACCCCCACATAGGGGTGTTACAGAATTTTTGGTATCAGAGCCTAGGTTCGATTAACCTAGGGGGTATAGCACCACCTTAAAAATTAATCTTTGGGAATGGTTTTAAAGTTAGGTGTTAATGTCATCATCATTTGGTACTGATCCTAGTTAAATTTTCGCAGCCAGTAGAAACTATGCCACCAAGACGTCAAATGCAATCGTCTGAGCTGTCACAACCGGTTGAACATGCTCAAGAAGTTGAGCAACCGGAACCGATGGAACAAGCTCAAGAAGATGAGCAACTACGACATGCAACACAATCCCCGCCAGCTGCACCAGAAGTAAATAATTTAGGACAAATTCTTCAAGCATTACAAAATGTGCAAAGACCTGTGGAGGTTCGTGATCCCGAACAACGACATCTAACTCTGTTGAAGGAGTTTATGAAGCAGAAACCACCCACATTTAGTGGAGAACCTAACCCGGTCATAGCAGAACAATGGCTAAAGGCAGTCAAAAAGAAGTTGGACACCTTGAGGATTCCACGGGAGTATTGGGTTAGCTTTTCAACATATATATTTGAGGGTAAAGCCGAAGAATGGTGGGATCTTCAGAAAGACGACTATGATGTGCCGAATCTTACATGGGAGCAGTTCGAAACCATTTTTCGCAACACCTATATTCCTCAGAGCCATAGGCAAGCAATGATGCGAGAATTTGAAAACCTGGTGCAGGGAGATACAACAGTTGCTGAATACCATGCTCGATTTATAGAATTGTCTCGCTACAATCCCGGGGCTGTATCGGATCCAATGGCGAGATGCGAAAAATTTAGAAATAACCTGAGGCCGAAAATCAGACAAATGATAGCTGCTGTTCCATCAACAGATTTTCTTGATCTTGTAGCTGCGGCACAGCGGGCAGAGACAGAACTAAATAACTCCTATGGAGAGTATAAGGGTTCTGGTGGGCGTCAAAGGAAAATAAGTAAGAAAGAGAAGTCACAAGGGCAAGTCATTCAGCATAGTGGAGTGACTATTGGTGGTGGATCTTCTGGCAGTGGTCGTTTCCAACCGTATGCTTGTCATAACTGTGGACAAGTGGGACATCTGAGGAGAAATTGCCCTAACCGCCCTACACAATCATCCTTTGCACCAAGGCCATAAGGAAGTCATTTTGGCTCCACTGTTTGGGGAGGGAGTCAAAATCGTGGAGCGCCTCAGCAAAACACTCCAGCTTCCCAAGTCTCAGTAACTCAACCTCGAGGGTTCCAGCCTCAGTACAACTATCAACAGCGGCCACAGGGTTCCAATTTTTATGCTAATCAGAACTTCCAACCGACCCCACAAGGCTCAGTGAATCAAAGGCCATATTTTTCTGGGAGAAATAATAATAAGGCTAGTAGTAGCCAAGGAAACCGAGGAAAAAGTGATAAAGGAAAAGCACCAGCACAAGCTTATGCAATTACGGCTACAACTGGACAAGGAAAACAGGCTGATCACTTAGTTGTAGACGGTATGATTCACGTGTCTCATTCTTGGGCTCATGTATTATTTGACACTGGTGCCACTCATTCATTTATATCTATGTTATTTGCTTCCGTACTACAATTAGAAACTGAGACATGTAGTTCATCATTAACCCTTAGTACACCAATGGGCGGGATAGCTGAAGTATCCATAATTTGTAAATCAGTGTGTATTGTTATAGGAGAACATAAACTATCGGCTGACCTATATGTAATAACTATGACAGAGTTTGATGTAATCTTAGGAATGGATTGGCTAACTAAATACCAGGCAATAGTAGATTGTCATAGGAAACGTGTCTCTTTATTCACCAAGAATGGACAAGTCATCGAATTTCAGGCAAAAATAGGAACAGTGACGCCAGCCCCGGTGCTAAAGGCTTGTATTGGAGGACGAAGGAATTTCACCAATCTTGGGACGATCTTTGCTTCAGATGGAGAACTAAAGAAGAGTGACCTATCCTCTCACACTCCTGTGGTGGATGAATTTTCAGATGTTTTTCCAGATGAATTGCCCGGACTTCCGCCTGATAGAGAAATTGAGTTTGTCATCGACTTAACTCAAGGAGCAGCGCCTGTTTCTATTGCCCCGTATCGAATGGCACCTGCTGAGAAAGTGGAATTGAGGAAGCAGTTGGACGAATTACTGGAAAAAGGATTTATTCGACCAAGTACATCACCTTGGGGAGCTCCAGTACTTTTTGTGAAGAAACATGACGGATCGTTGAGGCTCTGTGTCGATTATCGCCAGCTTAATCGATTGACTATCAAGAACAAGTACCCTCTACCCCGAATTGATGAGTTGTTCGATCAGTTAGGAGGATCTTGCTATTTCTCAAAGATTGACTTACGATCCGGATATCACCAACTGAAGACAAGAGAAGAGGACATTCCAAAGACAGCTTTTCGGACTCGCTACGGTCATTTTGAGTTTCTTGTCATGCCTTTCGGGTTGACTAATGCACCAGCGGCTTTCATGGACTTGATGAACCGTGTCTTTCGACCGTACTTAGATCAATTTATCATTGTTTTCATAGATGATATCTTGATCTATTCTAAAAACGAAGAAGAACATGCTGAGCATTTGAGGATCGCACTACAAACGTTGAGAGAACATGGTCTTTATGCAAAAAGAGAAAAATGTGATTTCTGGATGACGAAGGTCAAGTTCCTTGGACACGTTGTCTCTGAAGAAGGCATCTCAGTGGACCCCTCCAAAATTGAAGCAGTGCTAAATTGGGAACGACCAAAGAACGTGTCAGAGATTCGAAGTTTCCTCGGACTAGCTGGATACTATCGACGCTTCGTAGAGAATTTTTCAAAGATTGCTTCTCCATTAACAAAACTCACAAGGAAGAATGTCAAGTTCGTGTGGGATGATAAATGTGAAGAAGCATTTGAGGAACTGAAACGAAGACTCACTAGTGCACCTGTGCTGATCATACCTAACAACGAGGAGCCTTACACAGTATACACTGATGCCTCAGGAAACGGTTTGGGTTGTGTGTTAATGCAGCATGGACGAGTAGTTGCCTACGCCTCACGCCAGTTGAAACCCCATGAGAGGAACTACCCCACACATGATCTTGAGTTAGCTGCTGTGGTTTTCGCACTCAAAATTTGGAGATGTTATCTATATGGCGCAAAGTTCGAGCTATATTCAGATCATCAAAGTCTGAAATATTTGTTTACTCAAAAGGATCTCAATCTAAGGCAACGAAGATGGACTGAGTACATGGTGGACTATGACTTTAGTATCCAATATCAACCTGGAAAAGCAAATGCCGTGGCAGATGCTCTAAGTCGTAAGAACAACGGACGTATAGCCAGTTTAGCATTGGAAGATTGGAGACGAGTCACTATCGCCGACTTCAACTTGCAATATTATGAAGATAACGAGAGAGCTTTCTTATTCAATGTGATAGCAACTCCTACGTTAATTCAGAAAGTAAAACAAGGACAATGGCACGATGAAGGATTACGTAGGGTTTGGAAACAAATACAAAATGGAGAACAACTGGATGGATGGCAGATTGAGCTAGAAGGATTTTTACTTTACAAAGGAAGATTAGTTGTTCCAGAGGATCCATATCTCAGGCATGCGGTGCTAGATGAGGCTCACCGTTCAAAGTTTGCTATTCATCCTGGAAGCACAAAAATGTATATGGATCTAAAACGACAATACTGGTGGCGAGGAATGAAACGAGATGTAGCAACCTTTGTCTCTAAGTGCATGACGTGCCAACAGGTTAAAGCGGAACATCAAAAGCCTGGAGGCGAGTTGAGGAGCTTACCTATTCCAGAATGGAAGTGGGATCATGTGACAATGGACTTTGTTACTGGATTTCCTAAGACTCAAATAGGGCATGACGCCGTTTGGGTAATTGTAGATCGTTTAACTAAGACAGCCCACTTCATCCCAATCAGAACTAATTATAGTGTCTCAAAATTATGTCAATTGTACGTGGAAAAGGTAGTGACATTGCATGGAGTGCCAATGTCAATAGTTTCCGATAGAGATACACGTTTCACGTCGAAATTTTGGAGAGGATTGCAGAGGGCCTTGGGAACTCAATTGAATTTTAGTACAGCTTTTCATCCTCAAACAGATGGACAATCTGAACGTGTCATTCAGATTCTCGAGGATATGCTTCGGGCTTGTGTGCTGGACTTTGGAACAAATTGGGCTGCACAGCTGCCATATGTTGAATTCGCATATAACAACAGTTACCAAGCAAGTATTAGAATGGCTCCATATGAGGCCTTATATGGTAGACCTTGTAGATCTCCATTGTGTTGGGCTGAAAAGGAAGAGCGTCTTGAACTTGGGCCTCAGTTTATCAGAGAAACAACGGACAAGATCCAGATTATTCGCGAACGTCTTCAGACAGCTCAAAGTCGACAAAAGAGTTATGCAGATAAGAGGAGGCGACCTTTAGAGTTCATGATCGGAGACTTTGTGTTCTTAAAAGTGAAACCAAAACGAGGTGTATCTCGATTTGGTGTTAAAGGAAAGTTAGCACCAAGGTATACAGGACCGTTTGAGATTGTGGAACGCATTGGAACGTTGGCATACCGTTTAGACCTACCACCACAATTGTCTCATGTACATAATGTGTTTCATGTATCGATGTTGAGAAAGTATGAACCCGACCCTTCACATGTGATCATGTGGACAGATGTGCCAATTCAAGGAGATACGAATTATGAAGAAATTCCAGTTCAAATACTGGATCATGAAATAAAATTATTACGTCGTCGTGGAATTCCTCTGGTGAAAGTGATGTGGCAACACCATGATGTGGAGGAAGCCACATGGGAACTTGAATCTGAAATGAGAGAAAAGTACCCACATTTGTTTTAACATTGTAATCAGTGTACGAAATTGCGAGGACGAAATTTTTATAGGAGGGGAGAGCTGTAACACCCGTATTTTTAACGGGCATAATTTTGTAAAATTTAATGAATAAAATGTGACTATTTAAAATTACTAAGTTGTTTATGATCATTTTAAAAAAATACCATTTTAGTATTTTCTTACCAAGTCTTCCTAAGAAACATTCAAAACTTACCAACACTTACTTCTACCAATCTTGTCTCCCTAAATTATTGCTCAATTATATAGACTTCTTCTCATTTTGCTAAAGGTATCCGAAGGGGACATTGAATTATTTTCCGTCAATTCATAGAAGACATGGAGATATTTTTCAACCACCTAATTAATTATTTCCTTATCTTCTTCTATAATTCACTCCAATTATCCCCTCAATTATGTTGGCATTATTTGCTAAAAGTCTTCATGGGAGACAAGATGATATTTTCCTTTAAGACTCTTTTGTTTCTTCTTACAACTTTTCCCCGTAAACATCTCATTCCTCTTAAGCATTTTGATATCTTTTTATTTAACTATCACCACCTTCTTCTCTAGTTCTCATTCTCTCCCTTCTCACTTCAAATTTCTAACTAAAGACATAGAGCACAAAGCTCTCTTTGTGGCCAAGACAATTATAATTCCCAACGATGATCGAGGCGGTTTTAAAGTTAATTCAAGCTTGATTGATAACCCAAACTTTGGTGCTTTTCAAAGAAGTTTTGAGGTAGGTTTTCTTTAATCTAAACTTAGTTTTTAGTATGCATTTTCTCCATGTTTAATGCATAAAAATACTTTAATGGCACTAGTAGACGGGTTTACACATAACTCACTTATGAATGTGATTATACGTTGTGCTTTAGTTTTAATTGTCCTTATGCATGCCTTAGGGTCAAGGATGTGTGGAGCTAACGTTAATTGATTCCAGGATTAAAAGATTGTTGATAAGCTTGAAAGGTAGGGATTCTATTACTCATTTTTGTGAGGTTTTTATAGAATTAAAATTGATTGTTTTGCCGCAATATATATATATCTATGTTGAACTGATATTATATGAGTATCACATATGAAACTATGACATGGACTCGTCTTGTATTGTACGGCGAGGAACATAATGAATTGACATATGTTATAAATTGAGAAGCATGGTTAGGAAAACTGACTCTATTAATAATGATTTAATATAGAGAAATGGTGAGACATGAAGAGGGCGGCGGTTACGTCCTTGGGCATGAATACCCAAAAAGGTAAAATAGGGGGAAGGTGATGACGCTTCCTTGGGTTGAAAGTCCCAGAACACACTGTACAGGAATTGATTTGGTGAGGACTCGGGGCTTGATGTCCCCTCATCGGAACACCCTTGGAATGTTTATAGGGTGATCAAGTGCGCCCATTTGGGTTTCGATGAGTTGAGTGATACTCAATTTAACATGGATACCTAGGAACAATGATGATTGGTAATATTTGTATAAATGTGTAATTATGACACTTGGTAATGATTAACTACGGTATCCATAAGATGTGATCATAATAAACCTCATAATCTGGAATATGATGTAACCTACTAACCATGCAGTTTTTAATGTGGTAATGGATAAACCATAAGGTGAGTCATGATTTCCCTACTGGGCATGTCGATGCTCATCCCTATCATATCTTCATATCTCAGGTGGAACTCAGTGCAACATATTTGAAGAGGAATAAGCGAAAACAATCCTGCTGTTTTCGTGTTAGAAGATCCTGTTTAATTACAACTTATCTACAACATGTAAGAGTTGTATTATTTTTTTTTATGGCTGTGTTAAGTTATTTGGGAATTGTACTATGGTGATGATGACTGTAATTATATATATTTGGTGCTACACTAAAAACTGTGGTTTGTATTTAAAACGTTTATTTTTATTTTTCTTGTTGTTTAAAGACCCATGGGCATTGTTTAATTGATTTAAATAATATAAATTTTAAAATTATTTTTATTTATTTAAAACTGTTAACCCCCACATAGGGGTGTTACAGAATAGTTAATTTTGCCTAAGGTCATTAAGTATGTGACTTGATAGTAAAATTCTTAGGTGAAAATTAAATTTTATTCTAAATTATCCATAATCGGTCATTATTATTGGGATAATAATGAATGAAGACTAGTATGAAGTTTGATTGATGATTATGTTTTACGAATCATGTGTATGAGATACTAAGTCAACTCATAGACACATATTTGAGAAATGATGTATTGGATCGACCCGCTATGAGAATACTGCATGAATAATTGTCATAAGTGATTCTCATCACAATAGTATTATCCTAGTCGTCTGACCTGAAATCACCATTGTTTCCTACATGACAAGTTCTATATTTTGACACATTCTAATATTATCTTTAACAGGATGATGGAATAGATTGTTGTTGGATATAGAGTGAATCATGTGAGTGATTAAGAAGGAATTTGTCCCTCATTTATTATGAGAAAGATATCTATGGGCTATGGGCCCCTCGATAAGTTAGACTGAAGAAAAATGTATGACCATATTGGAATGAATTGATAAGGGTTATCAATATCAATCTACTTAAGATCGAGAAATAATATGATTGAATAGTATAAGGATGACATAAATCATAACTTATATTCAATCAAGGTATCTAGTGACAAAAGGATTTTAATACTTATTGTGGATTAGGTTATGTCGGATTATTGGCATTCGCATAACTTGGGTAATCATAATGTTTTGCTAGAGGCCGCTTATGATTTGTGGGCCAGAAACAGAATTTCAAACCCACTACCAACGTTATGTGAACCTACAGGGTTGCATACTTAGAACAAACCAAAAGCGAATTTTGGGTTTACTGTGTCTAGATTCAATGAACCTGATAATGTATAGATTTTATGTACTAGATATGTCTAGGTTCATTAAATCTGACATTGTCTAGATTCTATGAATCGTATTTGAATTACAGTTTACCCTAGTTAAAATCTGAATCTTTCTCAAAATCAATATATATATATATATATCTGTTTTGAGGTTTCTGACTGAATTAGAAGAGAAAATACGTTCTCTTATTCTAAAAGGCAAAAACATTAAAAACCCTAAAATAAGAGAGATTCATTTAATGTAAGGAAAGGGTACTAGCATACCAATTTGTTTTTTGAGAGAGTCTGTTCGTGTGAATACCAACACAGTGCGTTGCTCTAAGTAACAATGTCTGAATCCGATCTCGAATACGAAAAGCTCAAGTTAAGGTGTCATCGAAGTGAACCCACTCTATTCCTTCTAGCAATCTTGCCCCTTTTGTCATCCTAGTTAGATTCTATGACTTTCTTATCAATCTAATCAAATTGCATGGATCTTGCGAGGGTTTTGTGGGAATTAATTTTGATTTTTTGTTGTTTATTTGAATTACAAAATCTAACAAAACCCAACAATTTACCTTTACCAAGATAAACAAATATTTTAACAAAAAGTAAACTTGATGCATGGTACAAAATAAAGATGGCGTTTGTAGTGGAGTCTGTGGCAGCAGTTGTAGCTAGCACTACTTGTATTTTATAATGTGAATGAAATAAAAGAATAATTAATTTTATTTTTGGCCCTTGATTTATGCAACTTTTCTATTATCGCTCCTGAACTTTAAAATGTAAAAAAGTACTCCATTGAACTATTCAACTTGTCCCATTTTCGCTTTTTCATTACCAAATCCATTAAATGTTGATCAAATTGAGCTAATAATTTCACTGTTGGCTAATAAACTATGCAACTTGTCTTATTTTGGCCCATTAACTTTAAAACGTACCAAATCACAACTCCGAACTAGAGATGTCAGAACATGCCGGACTTAATGGGCTGACATAAGCATGACAGGTTCGAAAATAGGCATGATACAGTACGACATGATCATTAAATGGGACTAGCCTATCCTACTTATTAAATAGGATGGGTTTAATGCAACTTTTAGGCACAAAGCATGTTAAAGGCATGACACTGTATGGGTTTGGCATGAGCATAAGCAAGAGCACGTTCAAAGCATGATAAGAGCCCAATTACAAGCACAATTAGAACATTTAAAACTAATTTACTAATATATTTTATATTTTTTAAAATTTTTTTTTTTATAAAGAAGTTCTAAATTTTTAATAGATTTGATTAAAGAAGAAAAAAATCAAGTAGATAAAAAACATGAATGTCGGTACAAACACAAATACAGTCCAACCACGTAATGGGCATGACTCATTGTAAATAGGTTGAGCTTAACATGATACGATAAATAAATAAACGGGCCCAAGCACGACATAAGGTACTTTTAGGCCTAAATTAAACGGGCCAGACTGGCCTATTTGACATCTCTACTTAAGCTATAGAACTTGTCCCATTTTAGCCATTTCGTTAGTAAATTTATTAAATGTTGATGAATTAAGCCACATATCTAAGGATCTAATCGATTAACTATAGGTCAACTATTGAGATTAAACATTTAGTAATTGAATTTTACACATCTTAACCCTACAAATTATAGGAGGTTTCATAGACAGATATGCATTATTAAGTTAATAAAAATTTTTAAGGGTTTTCAGTGATCATTAAGTCCAATCAAGTGACGTATTCATTATCATGTCATTTGTTTAATTTCAACCCCTAAATTTAGTCCTAAAAATTACAATAAGTTATACTGTAGTCTTCATATGTTGTTTTTGTTACATTGTAGCATGCCCATATATCCAAGTGTTTTCTTTTTCATATTTGTTCATATATATATATATATATCATTTTAATTCACAGTAATACAAACTTGACATAAGTCATACAATGGAGAAAATTGATAGAAGAAGAAAAAAATAGTGAAACCTATATAATGGAGAACAAAATTTAAGGATTTTACCTTATATATAGGTGGTTTAATTTATAAATATTCAATGAATTTAGTAATAGAATGGCCAAAATGGGACAAGTTATATAGTTTAGGAGTATAATTTGTTCTGTTTTAAATTTTAAGAACAAAATGAGATAAGTTGCATAGTTTAAGGACAAGATTAAAATTATTAGCTTGATTCGTTCAATACTTAACAAATTTAGTTACAAAAATACCAAAATGAGACAAGTTAAATAGTTCAAGGATTTGATTTGTTGTGTTTTCAAGTTTTAGGGCCAAAATAATAGAAGTTGCATAGTTTAAAGAATAAAAGTGAAATTATTAGCTTAATTCTGTCAATATTACAGATTTAGTAACAAAAAGGCAAAAATGAGACCAAAAAATAGTTTAAGGGTGTGATTTATTACATTTTAAAGCTTAAAGACCAAAATAAGACAAATTATATAATTTAGAGGCTCAAAAATAAAATTAGGGATTAATTACAAAAATTCCTATTGAATTATAGCCATTGTAACACTTTATCTTCCGAACTTTAAAACGTAACACTTGTTCCCTTTGAAGTATGAACTGTTAACAAACATGGACTTTTTGTTGAAATTTTAACAGAAAATTGACAAATGTCTGTAAAGTTAAGGGTATTTTAGTAATTTTAGTTATAAAAATAACCATAAAAATTAAAACTATAATAAAAATAGTATTTATTGATAATTAAAAACAAAAAAGAAATCAATTAAAACTATTATATTATTGGAATCCTTCTTGTTTGATATACCAAAATTTTCTTCAAGGTTTTATTAATTATTTTATGCCCAAAAAGTATTCTTAAATTTTAAAAGTTAAATAAATTAGTGAAATGAAAATAATATAACACACTTATATTCAATATAACACTAAATTCTCAAAAAGAAAAAAGCTCTGATAGTATTAATAAAATTTCTTTCCTATTTTTAAAATTTATATTGGTATTTATACCTTTTGAAAATTTCAAAATATTTTTTGAGTATAAAAAAAGTTATTAAAATTTTTTAAACATTTTGGTATATTGAAAAAAGGATGGTCCAGATAGTACTATGTTTTTAATTAATTTTTTAATCATCAATAAAGGCTGTTTTTATTATAGTTTTAATTTCTATGGTTATTTTATAACCAAAATTATCAAAATACTCTTAACTTTACATTTATTTGTTAATTTTTAGTTAAAATTCTAACAAAAAGACCATTTTTGTTAACAATTTATACTTTAAAAGAAGCAAATGTTACGTTCTAAACTAACAAGAGCAAAGTGTTATAAAAGTTATAACTCACAATTTTTGTAATTAATCGTAAAATTAATAAGCCATAAAACAATAGAGCATGTTTGAGGAAAGAACAAGCAATTCCATTTTTTTTTAGGGCCGACAATTTGAGTCATAACACGATGACATGACACGAATTCGACACAAAAAAATGTGGGTTAGGGTTGGGAAAATAGGCCTTTGGTTGGAATTCAGTCGAGCCCATCTGACCTGCACAAAAAAAGGTCGAATTCGGGTCAACTCGAATCAACACTAAATCAACTTGCAATAACCCATCAAAAGCATGTCAAAATCAGGTTGACACCAAATTGACCCGAAAATTGCCAATCAACCCGTGTAACCCGAATTGAATGCGTATGACCTTAATGCAACCCGTATAACCTAAAATTAATTTTAAGGTTTCAAATTAGTCAAACATTTGTTGTATTTCTAACTTGACATGATTCTAATTTCTAACATATATGTTTTTGTTAAACTTATACAAAGTTTTGTTAACTTTTTTGATGGTTTTGTTTTGTTGGCTTATTGTTTATTTTGTAGGATTATTGTTGGGTCTATCGTGTTGCGAGTCTATCATGTTTAGCATGTTAGTGTGTCGTGTCAACACGAACATGCGCAAAATAACATATTGACCGATTGCACAGGTTGGGTCGTGTCAACTTGTCGACACGTCAGGTTGTATTTGGTTTGAGCTTTTTTAACCTATCAAGTCACAGGTCAAGTTTAAGTTGATGTTTTGATTTTTTAAATAAAGGCCCAACCCGACCCAAATTTGATGTGTGGCAAATTGACAGCCCTTGGCCCCTAGAGGGAGGGTTGAAGCTTGAAAGAAAAGGGGACAAGAATTTTAGGCGTGAAGGATGTCGTAAGGTAAAACTCTCATTTGTTGTTCTGACGAAATCGAAATCTGTTCTCTAATGAGAGACGGCGACGGAAGCCGTTGAAGCAGAAATGAGCTCGAGCCATCCTTCAGTCCACCCAGTGCACGAGCCGCCTCCTCCGGCGACCGATGCCGCGGCGGAGGTGGAGACTCCGATGCCGCGCGGGAGGATGAAGGACGTCCAGGGCATGCCCGGAACTCCCGCCGGCCTCGCCTTGCGCCTCTTCCAGTTCGCTTTCTCCGCCGTCGCTCTCTCCGTCATGGCCTCCACCTCCGACTTCCCTTCCGTCACCGCCTTTTGGTAACCTATCCACAACTCTCTCTCTCTCTCTCCTCTAACAGAAATTGATAATTTGGTAGAGCTGTTGTTGTTTTTTTTTTTTTTTTTTAATTGGTGTTTGATTTGATGTGGCAGCTGCCTAGTTGCCGCTACCAGCTTGCAAAGCTTGTGGAGTCTGTTTCTCGCGATTGTTGATGTTTATGCCATTTTAGTTAAGCGAAGCCTTCGCAATCTCAGAGTGGTCACCTTGTTTGCTATCGGTGATGGGGTAAGAAGAATGTTACTTTCAAGCAAGAATCAAAATTTGAAAAAATAAACAAATAAATAAAAGAAATAACAACATTGATTCTAATGTTAGTTCATTGGCACCCAGATATTTCATTTTTTTTATTCTAATTTCGAATTTGTAAGTATTTATAGGGAGGTTTTTAAAGTATGCATGTTTTGTTAGTGATTGTTTTGTGTATCATTGACTTTGTGGAAGACTGCTATTGGCTCTTTCTGCATACATGGGTCCAAGTGAAAGGCATGGTTAAATGTTTTTCCCTTTATTCAATTTTTTTGGTGCTCTATCAAGTTGTTGGATTTATCATAATTGGATTAAAGTTTATGCCAGTGCAACTGAAAGACATTTTATAAGGTAATTAAGCAAAATATGTGCTGGATTTTACTATGATAAAGCTTTCATATTTGGGATACTAATAATAGCAAGTGAGAATCAGGATGGGTTGGCTTTCGTTTGATAGGAAAGGTTAGATGAGAAATCACCCACCTACTGCATAGTTATCTAGGACGTCGTTTCGGCTACTTATCAATCATTGAATCGTTCTTGATTTGCTTATTCGTAAAAGAGTAGCGTGGAGCTAGGAATTCTCATTTGTTTCTTTTATTGGTTTCCATCTCTAAAGCCTCCTTGTAAGGAGTTGCTAAACCACCCTCACAGATCAGAAGGTGTTTTTTCTACAAATTTTAATTAGTATATGCCCTTCTTGGATTTGTGGAGGAAAACATGAAAGTTGGAGTATCCATCCTGGCTCATTTACATGCCCAAGCACATATTTTTGGACCGACGGTTTGTGAAACTGCCTGGGTATGTTTATTAGACTCAAAAGGGTTTGCAGGGAAAGAATGGAACCTTCTGGTTTGTTTTGTTTTGGTTTTTGAGGAGGTAAAAGAAATTTCTCCATTTTTCGATCCTCCTTCAGAAAGGAAACCATTAAAAGAACTGCTAGCAGGCTTAAAATCTTTTAAGGCCTAAACTACTAGCAAAGGCACACACATCTATTATAATGTTGTTTAGGATCAAGCGTTGATGTGAGTGAGCAGCTAAAACTTGAAGGGACCAGTAAAGGTCCATTACAAAATTTGGAACTGCATGCTGGCATTATTTTAGTCCTCTTTTTTTCCTTCTTTTTTTTACCATGAGAAGTTTTTGACAAGATATGGAAACAGCCCTATGTAGAGCTAGGGCGCATTTACTTTGCATGATAAAAGGGACAGGGAAATAGGAGAAGTGATTTCCTTTTTTGTCTAATCATGTGTTTACTTATAAAATTAGTAATGAGAGTTTAGTGAGCTTCTCACCATATATTGAATGAAAAAGGAAATGCCAACCCTTGATAGTAAATCCCTATTGAAGGAAATGATGCCAAATTTTCTTCTATATCCTTAACAAGTTCACAAGTTATAAGACCGTGATTATTTGATTACACAAAAGAAGATTTTGGTAATTACATTGATAAAATTCTTATTCCTAAGGTGAGGAGATCAAATAAAGGGAATCGGATTGTTTCCACCATCTAATAGATACATAATTACTAGAAAGGACATTAATAATCCTTATTCTTATTCCTTGACTTTCTTTCCTAATTCGATTACCTTTCCTACTACATTCTTTTATGGTTTAGTAAACGCTCCCTGAAATAGTTAGGTTATTATACGATTCCAAGTTTGAGCTCCCAAATATTGTGCGAGAACACATCTTTCGGCTATTGGTATCAAAAGTAATCTTGTGTAAAATTCATGAGCCAAGAACGTTTTATGATCTGTTTGTCACCCTTTGCTTCTCTTCACTGCAGATCACTTCAACACTCACATTTTCTGCAGCTTGTGCATCCGCTGGTATCACAGTTCTCATAGGCAATGATCTGAATGACTGCGCGGAAAACCACTGCGCTAGGTTTCAGACGGCTACTGCCATGGCTTTTCTGAGTTGGTTTGCTGGTTCTCCCTCATTTTTTTTGAATTTCTGGACACTGGCTTCCAAATGAAAGTGCTGGAAAGCTATTCTGGTGCTGTCATGTTAGCTCAAACCAAACAAGAAAACCAATGGTTGGCATACAAGAATTGGCATTTGAAAATTTGGATTAATTTGTCACACTTGATTGTACTGGAATTTGAAATTAAACAAAGAGTATACAAGTTCAGTGGGTCAATACCCTTACCCCCACAATGCCGTGGCGCCCCCCGCCCCCCCCGGTCTGTCATTTTTCCTACTTTTATTGCAGCGTTGACACCGGCACCTTGGAATGAACTTGAAAAAATAAGCATAATTTGATAACTTCTAAAAAATACTAAATTAATTAATATTACGCCTAAAATAAAAAAAAAAAAAGAATGCCGAGTTTATTTTAGGAGTAAAAATTTGTTAATTTAGTGGCACAAAATTTTATTTTTGGATTCAATTGTATTGCTATCGTTTCATTATTCTTGATTTTTTTTTTTTATTGCGGTGTGCTTATTTCCACTTTTGGTAAGTTGTAATTAGGGCCTGTAATTTCGGACACGGCAATATGACACGATACGAAAACGACATGAGATAAACAAGTTTGGACCGCACGTTTATTAATTGTGCCATAAATGGGTTGGCGTGAATAACACGAAAATAAAAAGGTTGGATTCATGCTAACACGCTAAACATGCCTTAACACGTTTAATTAAACGGAACGTAAACGTGTTAACATGGTCCAACACGACCCGCCCATTTGTAAGATATTTAAACTTAAAAACAAAAATATTTGAAATATTTATAGTAGGTTAGTATTAATTAGATATTGTGTTTTTATTTATTTTCTTTATTGATTTTTTTAAAATTTTGTAATTTTTAGTTAATTGGGTCATAAACGTGTCATATGTGTGTTGTTATCGTGTCAACCCGTCATGGCATGTTTAATAATCGTGTTAATCGTGTCGTGCCATGTTACGCGTGCCATAGGCGTGTCGTGTTTGTATTTGTATTTCTGGCACGTTTATTAATCGTGTCGTGTTCATGTTCGAGCTAAACGTATCGTGCTATAAACGTGTCGACACGAACACAATTATTGCCACCTCTAATTATAATATCTTTTCTCTCTTTTTTCCTTTTTTTTAAACCATAAGATTTCTTTGAATATGACTCTTTATCTGGGAACAAATAGCAAAATGGCATATTTACGCTAAGAATTAGTAAATAATGTCATATGTTTTCAAAATGTATAATAAAATAGTATATTATAAGAAATTGAGAGCCCATTTGTTTCTTGGACTGGTTCAATTTCTTGGACTTAGAGTATTGAGAATAGCTCAGATATGTATTTGGTAAGGGCAAAATTTGAATCCCACATGTTTCAAATATGATTTTTTCAAATTCTCATCCTCTTAAATTTTGAGAATTCGAATCAATAATTAACAATAAAAGTTTTTTTTTTTTTGGTTTTTCTTATACTTGAGAAGAAAAATACCATAACTTAGTCACTAGATATTCGATGAAACGATTTATTTTTCATTGCGTTCATAGTGATATTCAATTGAAACAATTCTTTTTTTTAATTAAAGAGAGAAATAAATCAAGATCTATGTTGCATATAAAATATATCTCATGAGAAATTAAAGCAAAAACTCCAAAACACTCTTACCTTTTTCTCCTCCCATCTCTCACCCTCTTTAGAGAAATGCTACATTTGCATATTAATATTGTATTTTCAAATAATGAACAAATTTACGGGCGACGTCGTCAATTACCATTAGCATTGGCGTGGTCATTGGTAGTCATGAAATATTGTATTAACATTAAATACTATATTTTCATGTGTATACAAAAATTTACCGATAACCTCAATTCGAGAAATACTATATAATGTAAATACTGTCTTTTCATACAAAAATTTGCAAGAGACTTCGCCAACTACCACCAACGGTCGAAAAATATAATATTTACTTATAAATATTGTATGTAGAAGACTTTGCCAACTACTACCCACGGTCGGAAAATATAATATTTACTTGTAAATATTGTATTTACCAACGACTTCGTTGGACAACCAACGACCAAAAAATACAATATTTGCCTAAAAATACTACATTTACATGTGAATATAAAAATTTACCCATAGCTTTATTGGACATCACTGGCACTTACAACGACATCGGCGGCCTAGAAATACAGTATTTACCTGTAAATACTATATTTACATTGAATACAAAAAATTACCAACGATGTGACTAGACACCACTCGCATAGGCGATGTCGTTGACAACTGAGAAATACTATATTTACATGGAAATATTATATTTCCATACAAATACAAAAATTTATCGGTGGATGTCACCGGCTAAGAAATACTATATTTCCATATGAATATAAAATTTACTAGTGCTATTACTAGACATCACCGGTGCTCGTGACATTCCCGACAAGGAAATATTGTAAATGTTTTATTTTTTACATAAAAAATTCAACTTTACACCACAAAACTAGAAAAAACACAAAGGAAAAAAATGAAAAAAATTGATCTTTGCAGCTTTTCACCGACCATCACCACCCACCATCACCACTACTCTTACGACGTCATCACCACAACAATTAGACTTGTTGGGCTTCGAACTACAAAACCTCGGCAACATCAAGCTCATCTGCCGCCGTAAATGTCATCATTCGTCACTTGATCAACGTCTTCAGCGAAAATCTCTCCTCTTACAGGATAACTTCTCAACGTAGCATTCTTCTCAATGATCATAACAATCCAAAAAACAACGCTTGGTGTAGATGATTGAGCTAGGCCCACTAATTTTTTTGTCGTTTATTTTATCCAAGGACGCAAATATCAACAAAATTTCAAAAATTGTGGTGGAAATTTCCATTTTTTGAAGGAACTGAAATATCTTTTTATTGTAATATCAACTTTGGAAAAATATCATGGAAATATCGATTAAAATATTGATATCAGAAAATCTATAGTGTATTTTGTACAAAACTTTGGAACATGTCGATGAAGTAATGTTAGAAATTACAAAATTTAATAAATTTTTTCTTTTAAATAATGTATCAGTATTTTATACTTTCAATCATTGAGTGTTTGTCCTATAAACATTTACAATTAATGAATTTGGGATCCAATTATAATAGCTCTTTTAATAAAGCTCTTCATACTTATCAGTCATATAATCTAGACTTCGAAAACTATGATGGTTATAAAATATTCAATTATCCTCATCCAAGTATATCACCCCAATCTTAGGCAAATAATTGAGAGAATTTAGAGTTTCCTATTCATGAAAATACAGTGGGAAGAAATCAACAAACCTACACGTGGTATAATCATAAACTATATTTAGTACTACTTAAATAACATATCATGGTACTAATTTTGTTTGAATTAAGAGGGAATCCTAACCATGTTTAAGTCTCATAGGATTCCTTTTTGGTATTGACAAATCTTATATCTATGGAATTTATTACGTAAATAATCTTTATTTATGTTTCTTTTTAATGTTTATTGTATCTTAAAGTATTAGATTTATATTTAATATACAAATTCTGTAATTTCTGTAATTCTTATCGAAATTTCCATAGATATACATATTGTGTCTAAAATTTTAGTATTAGATTTATGTTTATTGTTTCTTTTTGGTTTTTTTTTTCCAAAGACCAAAAATTGTCTACACTTGGTAACATCTACCAACAACAAAACAATATATTTTTAAGAACTAAAGAAAAACAAATATCTTTGTAATATCTATTTTTATTTTTTTAAGTGGGCTAGTATCTATTTTTATACATATATTTATTAATATTTTATATTATTACATTTTTCAATCATCTCAGCCTTTTTCGTAAATCTAAATGTAAGTTTTATATTTAAAGATTTTTACATATTTGTTTCAAAAAAAAAAAGATTTTTACTTATTCTTGTTTAATTCTAAATAAAATCCATGTCACTCTTTTATCTACCTATTATCTAACAATATATAGAAGCTTCAATATGCAGCTTCTATGTATGGATTTTACAAAACTGTCCCATTTTGGTTTAAATTTTTTACACGGTCTTAAAAATTATTTTTCAAACACATCTTTTCTTTGTTGTCCTTATAACGGTAATTTTTCTTAAACGATGTCCCATTTATATCTCTTTAATATGTGATCTATAATAGATATTGTTAGTATTAAATGTGTGTTAACAATCAACTAAGACATTTATTACTAAATAAACTATAAAATGATAATAAGAAAAACAAAACTTTAACGCGCATATAAAACCTAAAAAATTGCTCCCACATGCATCGCAAATAATTTAGACTAGTGTGTGTATCTGTAAACCAAAATGCGTTTTTCCAATGGCGCTTTAGCATCAAGAAATAGTAAAACCTTTTTGGCCCTTCTTGCTTTCTTTCTCTTTTGCCTTTTCCCCTCTTTTTTATTATTATTGCCTTCGTTTTTATCCATTCTTAATTTTTTTCCTTGTTTTAAATGCAACCCACATAAATACTTTTTTTGGATAAATTATAGACACCCCCAGTGTCTTACCTAAATTATAAAGACACCCATTAGACCAAAACTAATCACACTAACATCTCTTAATTATTCAAAAAATTGTGGAGAGGCTCTCTATGTTAGTTTTGTTAGACATATATGCCCTAAGGAGTAAAAATGTAATAAGTTTTTGGAGACATTTTTATCAATAAAGAATTTATTCATTGTTTATATATCAAATCTTGTCCTCTTTATGTTCATATTTGTTGAATGTATGTTAAGCAAACAATAGTCTGAGATTGTTGGTCTAAACCTTAAGAATTGGGCACATGATGGATAGATTATGCGGAAGACATGATTCTTAAGGTGATTGTCCAAATCATAAAATCCGCAATCGAGGGAATAAAGTTGGGTACTTTATTCATGTAAAGATTGTTATGTTGTCTATATCCCTATTGAGAGAAGGTTTGTCTTGACCATCGGAGGTGGACTCCATGAATAAAAACATTGGCACGTTGTCATAGGTGACAATGTGTTGGATCGGGATATAAAGTAAATTGATTTGGATTAATAATTCTGTCTCGGTAAATTGATTCACTTTAGACAATCATTTGTGCTATATCTTAATCTTGAGATGAATAGTAGGCCCGTTGTCTAGACTTGTGTCTTTTCATATACCAAAGGGGTGACACCCATATCTTAAGTGGTATGCATGCCGGTACATTAGAGGCATGATTCTTGATAGCGTAGACTTGTTATTTATAGATATGGAATCTATAGCTTCTCTTTAGGAGTAATGATATCCTCTTATATGCGTTATTCTGTAATTGAAAAACTAGAACGCTCAACCATTTAAATACATAGGTGTAACTGAATGGTATACTGTCTTTGGATGGTAAGTTTTTTGATGGTGGGATAATGAAACGTAAGATAAAAATAATCGAGAAGGCAAGACAGAACTTGTCCTTAAGCCAATTATGGATTATCATATAGGGATACGATACACTATGATATGTCATGGAGACTTAGCTATATGGGCTTCGTAATTCTATGTAGTTCGAGAGTGCAACTCTAAGCTTTTAGTGGAGTAACGTTAGAGTTGATAATTATGAAATGTATATCAAGGATATTAGGTTTCGTAATTATCGGGAGCTTGAACTATATAGGTCAATTTGGTCCCCTTTGTTAGCTCACAACATCCTGTAATGATACGGCGTACTTTTCTAATATTTGGTAACTTATGTCGGAGTTATCAAATTGGTTTAAAATTTAGAAGAATCAAATAATTCATGTCTGTTTATCGGTTGAATTAATTTTGTGATAAAAATTAATTCATAAAATTAATTCAAGATAAACTTGTTGAATTATAAGGATCGGATAATTCTTGTCTATTTATCGGTTGATTTAATTTTAGATAAATTAGATCAAAATAAACTTGTAGAATTATTTTGAATTGATTTATTTTCTTAGAGATTATCTAGATAAAGTTGTTTTGATCAGATAACTTCTCTATTGGGTTATTTGAATTAAAACTGAGACTTTATCCTATAGAATATAGGGTGGAAAATAAAAGATTCGCAAGAATTTTATTCGACAGTTCGGCCTGCTGTTGGGGCCTGTTCGGCCTGCCGATCAGCGAAGGATAAGATCACACGTTTTCACGCAGATCTTATCAGATATTGATCCGAACTTGATTTTGTTTTGAGTTTTTTGAGACCTAATTTGATCAAGATTGACCCCAAGACCAATCTCTATATAAAGGGAGTAAGTCTCAAGAGTTACTCAGATCAATTGAGAGATTAAGAGTAATGCTTTGCTAGTGAGAATTTGAAAACTCTCTGAGAGCTTTTGTTCATAAATCACGAACAGTTGCTTTGGGTTCTCTCGATTGCTTGGAAGGAGAGTCACCTGGTGGAAGAGCTGTACATGTGAGCCCACACTCACTCCGGTCGTGGATAGAGAATAGCAAAGAAGACCAATTGGTTGAGGCTCTTCTGGAATGCTACTTCTCTTCACAGATTGCAGGAGCTTTTTGGCATACAGAGGTTAGTAAGATCTGGTTAATTTATGCATATAGCATGTCAAACTTGTGTTTTAGAAATTACTCTGATATAAAATTTTTAAAATTCCGCTACGCACTATTTTTTTCAACAATTGGCATCAAAGCCAGGTTTTTACATAAATTTACGAGTTTGTGATCATGTTATATGTATAAATTTTATGATCTTAATCTCTCATATGCTTGAATTTAATTTTATAGAAAGATAGCACTCTAGGTTTCTATATATTATATATGTTGTCATGGATTATGTGTTGAATGTTCATTAATTAATTTTGGTTGATTAAATGGTTATTTAATTATTAATTAATTAATTAATACCGGTTATGGTTTCTTAGAGGTTAGAATATGTATCTAGGTTTTTTATGTAATTAGATGGCAAACTATCATCTCCATCTAGGAATTGTTATGTAATTTTAAATTTGTAAGAATTTTGTAATTAAATAATTATTCGGAGAAGATGGATCTAGAAGGCGGATTTAGAAGAATGATGATAACGCATCCAGGTATTTCTTGAGTCTCTAATTTTTGTTTTTGAATTGTTGAAAATAAAATTGATAAATTGTATTAAAAATTGTATTTTCTGGAATGAGAGATTTCTGCTCGGTCGGCATGCCAAACATCACAGTTCAACAAGCCGATGGTCGCAGATCGACAGGCCGGACGTGAGGTTCGACATGCAGTTAGTGGGGCAGAAATCAGGTGGCTCTACAGGCAGGCCAAACTTCCAGTTAGGCAGGCCGAACTTTCGTGAGTCGGCCTATTAACATGATTGTGTTATCTTACTAAATTATTATGATATGTTTGCTTATGTTTGATATATGATTCTTTATTGTAGATTAAAAATGTCTAAAAACGTTTTATCATCAATACTTGACAAAAACCTATTAACCAATGAGAACTATAATGATTGAAAATGGAACCTAGATATTGTCCTTTCCTTTAAAAAACTAAAATATGTACTGACAACCCCTTTTCCTTCCAAGCCTGCGGGAGACTCAACTAATGAGCAATTTCAAGCGTATGATCGCTAGAAAGATGCTAATAATTAGGCTCGTTGCTATGTTATGGCCAACATGAATAATGTGTTGCAGGCTCAACATCAGGATTATGAGACTGTAAAGCAGATCTTGGATAATCTTGAGAATTTGTTTGGAGGACAGGCCATAACAAAGCGGCAAGGGGCACTTCGGAAACTTCTAAACTATAGACAGAGGCCGGGAACATCTGTAAAGGAGCATATAATGTTGATCATGGGTTACCTCGCTGAGGCTCAAACCAATAGAGCTGACATCGATGCTGAAACTTAGATGACTATGGTCTTTGAGACTCTGTCAAAGGAATTTATTCCGTTTAGAGCTGCATTTAATTTAAGCAATAGACAGGATATGACCTTAACAGAACTGATAAAATAGTTACAGGAGTTCGAACTGCTGATTAGGGAGTCTCCTGCGGGTGGTGAGACCAACATGGTAGCTGCTTCTGGTTCCAATTCCAACTCTCGGAATGGAAAGAAGCAACAGGCCAAGAACGGGAAGTCTTCTATTTCTGCTAGCACCAAGAGCCAGAAGAAGAAGAAGAAAAGCTTAAGTGCTTCTTTTGTAGTAAAGTCGGGCATATAAAGAAGTATTGCAAGGACTTCCTTTCCAAAGGAGGTAGGTGTGATCTTCTGTATTTAGAAACTTGTTTGGTTGAGGAATCCAGTAACATTTAGGTCATAGATTCTGGTGCAACTAATTATGTTTGTATTTCTCTGGAAGGGTTCAAAGAAATGAGAAGTCTGCTACATGAAGACTTCACGCTTCGGATGGGTGATGGATCCTTGGTCTCAGCGGAAGTAGTGGGAGATGTCCATCTTTATTTTGATAATTACAGAAATTTAATTTTGCAAGATTGTTTTTATGTTTCTAAATTTAAAAGGAATTTAATTTCTGTATCTTGTTTATTTAAAGACTCCTATTTGGTTTCTTTTAATGATAAAGTGGTGATTCGTAAAAATAAATCTTTTATCTGTTTGGATGGATGCAAAATAATCTATATTTTATCAAACCTAAGATGGACTTATTGCTTAATGCTGAGATAAATGATAATAACTCTAAAAGACTTAAAACTTCTCACTCTAATAAGACTTATCTTTGGCATTTGCGCCTTGGTCATATTAACCTAGAATAGGATTCAAAGGTTGGCAAGGGATGGACCTTTAAGTCACTTAAAGGTGGAATCTATACCTCAATGCGAATCTTGTTTAGAGGGTAGCATGACCAAAAGACCATTCGAGTCTAAGGGCAATAGGGCCGAAGGGGTTCTAAAACTTGTGCATAGTGATGTTTGCGGACCGATAAACATTCGAGCACGAGGAGGGTATGAGTACTTCGTCACTTTTATTGATGATCACTCAAGGTATGGGTATGTGTACCTGATGCACCACAAAAGCGAAACTTTTGACAAGTTCAGGGAGTTTCAGGCTGAAGTGAAAAAGCAATTAGGTAGACCCATAAAGGCACTTCGATCTGATCGAAGTGGGGAATACCTTTCTGATGAGTTCTTGGGACACTTATTAGAGAATGAGATTTTATCCCATTTGACTGCTTCGGGCACTCCGTAGCAGAATGGTGTAGCGGAGAGAAGAAATAAGACTTTGTTGGACATAATTAGGTCCATGATGAGTTATTCATCATTGCCTTTATCTTTTTGGGGATATGCACTACAAACTGCATGTTATCTTTTGAACAATGTGCCTTCAAAATCGGTCCCTAAAACTCCTCACGAGTTATGGACGGGTAGGAAGACATCCTTAAACCATATTCGCATATGGGGATGTCCGGCTCATGTCCTGTTTAAGGATCTGAATAAGTTGGAAACATATTCAGAAGTTTACATGTTTGTAGGATATCCAAAAGGGACTAAAGGAGGTTATTTTTATAACCCAAAGGAAAATAAAGTTGTGGTTTCAACTAATGCAACTTTCCTTGAGGAGAGTTACATGGACGACTTTAAACCTCGACGCAAAGTGGTGCTTGAGGAGTTAAGGAGTGATCCGATCACTCCAGAGGTTTTGAATGAAACCATTCCAATCGGTGTAGAAAAATCACATGAACCTGAACAACAACCTAAGAGGCTTCGGCGTAGTGGGAGGATCGGACGTCAACCTGAGAGGTATATGTTCAATGGGAAGGTCTTATTGGCTGAACCGGATGAACATGATAGGGATCCTTATACTTATGCAGAGGCTGTGGAGGATGTTGATTCAAAACTCTAGACAGAGGCCATGAAGATTGAGATGAAGTCTATGGAGACTAATCAGGTCTGGGAGCTTGTGGATCTTCTCGAAGGGGCAAAACCCATAGGGTGTCAGTGGATCTGTAAAAGGAAAAAAGGAATGGATAGAAAAGTCGAAACCTTTAAGGCTAGACTGGTAGCTAAGGGTTATACGCAAAAGGAAGGAATCGATTATGAGGAAACCTTTTCGCCTGTAGCCATGCTTAAGTCCATCCGAATTCTCTTGTCCATAGCTGCCGCTCTCGACTACGAGATTTGACAGACAGATGTCAAGACGGCTTTTATGAATGACTATCTTAATGAGTCTATTTATATGAAACAACCAAAAGGGTTCAAGGTCACGGGTCAAGAGGGTAAGGTTTGTAAGCTGCTAAAGTCAATTTATGGACTTAAGTAGGCTTCTCATTCTTGGAACATAAGATTTGATTAGGCGATCAAGACTTATGCGTTCTCACAAAATGTGGATGAACCATGTGTTTACAAACACATTAAAGATGAGAAGGTGGTTTTTCTACTACTCTATGTAGATGACATTTCGCTAATTGGCAATGACGTTGGGGCATTGTCATATGTTAAATTATGGTTGACTAAGCAGTTTGACATGAAGGATTTAGGTCAGGCTAATTTTGTTCTCGGTATCTAGATCTTTAGGGATAGGAAGAACAAAATGATAGCTTTGTCCCAGGCCGGCTACATAGATAAAATTCTCAGGAGGTTTGCAATGCAGGATTCCAAGAGAGGTCGGCAACCATCTAGGTCTGGAATTACTCTTTCTAAGAAAGACTCTCCAAAGTCTTATGAAGAAAGAGAACACATGAAGAAGGTGCCTTATGCTTTGGCAGTGGGTAGTCTCATGTATGCCATGCTTTGCACACAACCGGATATTAGTTATGCGGTCGGGATTGTAAGTCGATTTCAGGCGGATCCAAGACCGAACCATTGGGTTGCCATAAAGCATATTTTCAAGTACTTGAGAAGGACTTGAGGGTATATGCTTGTGTGTTCGGGTGAGGACTTAACTCCTCTAGGATACACTGACTCGGATTTTCAATCCTATCTGGATTCTAGGAAATCAACTTTGGGTTTTGTGTTTACTCTGGGTGATGGTGCCATCAGTTGGAGAAGTGTGAAGCAAGATTGCACTTCGGATTCAACGATGGAGGCCGAGAATGTGGCAGCTAGTGATGCTTCAAAAGAAGCAGTGTAGCTCTACAAGTTCCTTGGGGATCTTGAGGTAGTTCCTAGTATGGATAAGGCAGTATCACTGTACTGTGATAACAGTGCGACGGTAACTAATGCTAAGAAACCAAGATTTCACAAGAAGAGTAAACATATTGATCGGAAGTATCATGTGATAAAGGACTTCATTAAGGGCAGGCATGTCACAGTGTGCAAGATCACGTTAGAGGACAATTTAGCTGATCCATTTACGAAGACACTTACTAGAAGAGTCTTTGAGAGACATGTGGAAGCTATAGGGATGCGAGATTTACTGTATTTACTCACTTAGTGCAAGTGGGAGATTGTTACATATGTAAGCCTTAAGGAGTAAAAATGTAATAAGTTTTTGGAGACATTTTTATCAATAAAGAATTTATTCATTATTTATATACCAAATCTTGTCATCTTTACGTTTATATTTGTTGAATGTATGTTAAGTAAATAATAGTCTGAGACTGTCGGTCTAAACTTTAAAAATTGGGCATATGATGGACAAATTATGCAGAAGACACGATTCTTGAGGTGCTGGTCTAAATCATCAGATCTGCAATCGAGGGAATAAAGTTGGGCGCTTTATTCATGCAAAGATTGTTATTTTGTCTATATCCCTTTTGGGAGATGGTTTGTTTTGACCATCAGAGGTGGACTCTACGAATAGAAACATTGGCACGTTGTCATAAGTGACGATATGTCAGATCGGGATATAAAGTAAATTGATTTGGATTAACAATTCTGCCTCGGCAAATCGATTCACTTTAGACAATCATTTATGTTGTATCTTAATCTAGAGATGAATAGTTGGCTTGTTGTCTTGGCTTGTGTCTTTTGATGTACCAAAGGGTGACACCCACATCTTAATAATGGTATGCATGCCGGTACGTTGGAGGCATGACTCTTGATAGCATAGACCTGTTATTCATAGATATGGAATCCATAGCTCCCCTTTAGGAGTAATGATATCCTCTTATATGCGTTATCCTGGAATTGAAAAACTGGAGTGCTCAACCATTTAGATACATAGGTGTAACCAAATGATATACAGTCTTTGGATAGTAAGTTTTTCGATTGTGAGATAATAAAACATAAGATAAATATAATCGGGAAGGTAAGCTAGAACTTGTCCTTAAGCCGATTATGGATAATCATATAGGGATACGATACACTATGATATGTCATGGAGACTTAGCTATACGGGCTTTGTAATTTTATGTAGTTCGAGAGTGTAGCTCCATGCTTTTAGTGGAGTAGTGTTAGAGTTGATAATTATGAAATGTATATTTGGGATATTGGGTTTTGTAATTATCGAGAGCTTGAATTATATAGGTCCATTTGGTCCCCTTTGTTAGCTCACAACATCCTGTAACGACACGGCGTGCTTTTCCAATTATTGGTAACTTATGTCGGATTTATCAGATTGTTTGAAATTTGGAAGAATCAAATAATTCATGTCTGTTTATCGGTTGAATTAATTTTGTGATAAAAATTAATTCAAGATAAACTTGTTGAATTATAAGGATCGGATAATTCTTGTCTGTTTGTTGGTTGATTAATTTTAGATAAATTAGATCAAGATAAACTTGTAGAATTATTGGGAATTGATTTATTTTCTTAGAGATTATCTAGATAAAGTTGTTTTGATCAGATAACTTCTCTATTGGGTATTTGAATTAAAACTGAGACTTTATCCTATAAAATCTCGAGTGGAAAATAAAAGATTCATGGATATATTTATTCGACAGTTCGGCCTACCGATGGATGTGTTCGGCTTGCCGATGGATGTGTTCGCCCTGCCGATAGGGCCTTTTCGGCCTGCCGATTAGCGAAGGATAAGATCATCCGTTTCCACGCGGATCTTATCAGATATTGATCCGAACTTGATTTTGTTTCGAGTTTTTGAGACATAATCTTATAAGGATTGACCCCAGGACCAATCTCTATATAAAGGGAGTAAGTCTTAAGAGTTACTAAGATCAGTTGAGAGACTAAGAGTGACACTCTATTGGTGAGCATCTGAAAACTCCCTGAGAGCTTTGTTCACAAATCACGAATACTTGCTTTGGGTTCTCTTGATTGGTTGGAAGGAGAGTCACCTTGTGGAAGAGCTGTACGTGTGAGCCCACACTCACTCCGGTCATGGATAAAGAATATCAAAGAAGACCAGTTGGTTGAGGCTCTTTTGGAACGTTACTTCTGTTTATGTTTTGCAAGGGTTCTTCAGCACATAAAGGTTAGTAAAATCTGGTTAATTTATGCATATAGCATGTCAAACTTGTGTTTTGGAAAATATTCTGATGTAAATTTTTTTTTAAAAAAAATTTCGCTGCGCACTCTTTTTCCAACAGCAGGCCGATCTTCCAGATTGGCAGGCCGATCACCCAGATCGGCCTGCCGACCGAGAGTTGGAAAATTTCTAGAAAAGGTGCAATTTTTACAGTACAGTTTTAATTTTATTTTTGGGACGATTCTGAGAAACATTAAATTTGGATTTGACCGAAAATATGAAGTATTCGATTCATAAGAGATTGAAGACTTGAAGATAAGCATTACATGAATAAGGATACAGCTTGAGGATTCAAGGATGAAGAATCAATAAATGTCTCGATTATTCTCTTGTAATCATAGTTTTTTATTCTCTAGGGTAGAACCATAATATTACGGTTATTATTATTATTTTGCTTGTAGCTTTGCTTGTCTCCATTATAATATGATTTGTCATGTATATTGATAACATGTCATATAGAATAGGGAGTGCCATTCATATTAAAATTGTTCATGCCTGATTTTAAAATAAAACCTTAATTTCAAAAGATTGAGTGGGAGAAAGTTTTCGAATAGAGAACCTAAGGCCTCCATCATTGGTCCATAGGCGGAACATAATGGTCCCAACCCCTAGGAAGGGATTTCTATCATGTATCAGATTGGATCTCTGAGAGGATAAGGTATTTTAGCATGATTTATGGTTGCACACCCTTAGGTGGTGATTGTAAATCATGGATAAAATATTGAAATGATGGTTATACACCCACGTTAATTTTATTATTAACCTCCCATAGGAGCTCTGTTAATAAAATTAATGGCCAAAGAAACGATTATTAATATTTGCTGGATCATACGGGTCCTAGATGGCATATATTAATCAGGAGGGGATCCGTGTTCCTGATTGAATTTGGCATGACTCCCCTAGGAGCTTGTTGAATTCTGAGCTGGGGATTATCGTTGTAAGGTTGTGATATTTTCAAGGCTTTGACATATAAACACATTTGTATGTATTTACATGATTGTGTTATCTTACTAAATTATTATGATACATTTGCTTATGTTTGGTATATGATTCTTTATTGTAGATTAAAAAATGTTTAAAAACGCTTTATCATCGATACTTGACAAAAACCTATTAACCGGTAAGAACTATAATGATTGAAAACAGAACCTGGATATCGTCATTTCCTTTGAGAAACTGAAATATATACTGACAACCCCTTATCCTCCCGAGCCTATGGGAGACTCAACTAATGAGCTATTCCAAGCGTACGATCACTGGAAAGATGCTAATGATCAGGCCCGCTGCTATGTTATGGCCAGCATGAATAATGTGCTGCAGGCTCAACATCAGGATTATGAGACTACGAAGTAGATCTTGGATAATCTTGAGGATATGTTTGGAGGCCAGGCCATAACAAAGCGGCAAGGGACGCTTTAGAAACTCTTAAACTATAGACAGTGACCGGGGACATCTGTAAAGGAGCATATGATGCTAGTCATGGGTTACCTCGCTGAGGCTCAAACCAATGGAGCTGACATCGATGCTGAAACTCAGATGACTATGGTCTTTGAGACTCTATCAAAGGAATTTATTCTGTTTAGAGCTACATTTAATTTAAGCAATAGATGGGATATGACCTTAATAGAAGTGATGAAACAGTTACAGGAGTTTGAACTATTGATTAGGGAGTCTTCTAAGGGTGGTGAGGCCAACATGGTAGCTGCTTCTGGTTCCAATTCCAATTTTAAGAATGGAAAGAAGCAATGGGGAAAGAACGGGAAGTCTTCTATTCCTACTAGCTCCAAGAGCAAGAAGAACAAGAAGAAGAACCCAAAGAAGCTTAAGTGCTTCTTCTGTGGAAAGGTCCGGCATATAAAGAAGTATTGCAAGGACTTCCTTTCCAAAGGAGGTAGGTGTGATCTTCTGTATTTAGAAACTTGTTTAGTTGAGGAATCTAGTGACATTTGGGTCATAGATTTCTGTGCAACTAATCATGTTTATGTTTCTCTACGGGGGTTCAAAGAAACGAGAAGTCTGCTACATGAAGACTTCACGCTTCGGATGGACGATGGATCCTTGGTCTCAGCGGAAGCAGTGGGAGATGTCCATCTTTATTTTGATAATTATAGGAATTTAATTTTGCAATATTGTTTTTATGTTCCTAAATTTAAAAGGAATTTAATTTCTGTATCTTGTTTATTTAAAGACTCCTATTTGGTTTCTTTTAATGATAAAGTGATGATTCGTAAAAATAAATCTTTTATTTGTTCTAGATGGATGCAAAATAATCTATATTTTATCAAACCTAAGATGGACTTATTACTTAATGTTGAGATGAATGATAATAAAAGACTTAAAACTTCTCACTCTAATAAGACTTATCTTTGGCACTTGCACCTTGGTCATATTAACCTGAATAGGATTCAAAGGTTGGTAAGGGATGGACCTTTAAGTAACTTAACAGCAGAATCTATACCTCAATGTGAATCTTGTTTAGAGGGTAAAATGACCAAAAGACCATTCAAGTCTAAGGGCAATAGGGCCGAAGGGGTTCTAGAACTTGTACATAGTGATGTTTGTCGACCGATGAACATCCGGACAAGAGGAGGGTTTGAGTACTTCGTCACTTTTATAGACGATTACTCAAGATATGGGTACATGTACCTGATGCACCACAAAAGTGAAACTTTTGACAAGTTCAGGGAGTTTTGGGCTGAAGTGGAAAAGCAATGGGGTAGACCCATAAAGGCATTTCGATCCGATCGAGGTGGAGAATACCTTTCTAATGAGTTCTTGGAACACTTATTAGAGAATGAGATTTTATCCCATTTGACTGCGCCGGGCACACCGTAGCAGAATGGCATAGTGGAGAGAAGAAATAGGACTTTATTGGACATGATTAGGTCCATGATGAGTTATTCATCATTGTCTTTAACCTTTTGGGGATATGTACTACAAACCACATGTTATCTTTTAAGTAATGTGCCTTCAAAATCGGTCCCTAAAACTCCTCACGAGTTGTGGATGGGTAGGAAGACATCCTTAAACCATATTCGCATATAAAGATGTCCGGCTCATGTCATGTTTAAGGATCCGAATAAGTTGGAAGCACGTTCAAAAGTTTACGTGTTTGTAGGATATCCAAAAAGGACTAAAGGGGGTTATTTTTATAACCTAAAGGAAAATAAAGTCGTGGTTTCAACTAATGCAGCTTTCCTTGAGGAGAGTTACATGGATGACTTTAAACCTCAAAGCAAAGTGGTGCTTGAGGAGTTAAGGAGTGATCCGATTACTCCGGAGGTTTCGAATGAAACCATTCCTATCAGTGTAGATAAACCAAACGAACCTGAACAACAACCTAAGGGGCTTCGGCATAGTGGGAGGATCGGGTGTCAACCTGAGAGGTATATGTTCAATGGGAAAGTCTTCTTGGCTGAACCAGATGAACATGATAGGGATCCTTATACTTACGCAAAAGCTATGGAGGATGTTGATTTAAAACTCTGGATAGAGGCCATGAACATACATATGAAATCTATGGAGACTAATGAGGTCTAGGAGCTTGTGGATCTTCCCGAAGGGGTATAACCCATAGCGTGTAAGAGGATCTACAAGAGGAAAAGAGGAGTGGATGGAAAGGTTGAAACCTTTAAGGCTAGACTGGTAGCTAAGGGTTATATGCAAAAGGAAGGAATCGATTATGAGGAAACCTTTTCGCCTGTAGCCATGCTTAACTCCATCCGGATTCTCTTGTCCATAGCTGCCGCTCTCGACTACGAGATTTGACAGATGGATGTCAAGACGGCTTTTCTGAATGGCTATCTTGATGAGTCCATTTATATAGAACAACCAGACGGGTTCAAGGTCACGGGTCAAGAGGGTAAGGTTTGTAAGTTGCTAAAGTCAATTTATGGACTTAAGCAGGCTTCCCGTTCTTGGAACATAAGATTTGATCAGGTGATCAAGACTTATGGGTTCTTACAAAATGTGGATGAGCTATGTGTTTACAAACACACAAAGGATGGGAAGGTGGTCTTTCTACTGCTCTATGTAGATGGCATTCTGCTAATTGACAATGACATTGGGCAATATCATCGGTCAAATTATGGTTGACCAAGCAGTTTGACATGAAGGATTTGGGTGAGGCTAATTTTGTTCTCGGTATCTAGATCTTTCAGGATAGGAAGAACAAAATGATAGCTTTGTCCCAGGCTGGCTACATAGATAAAATTCTCAGGAGGTTTGCAATGTAGGATTCCAAGAAAGGTAGGCAACCATCTAGGTCTGAAATTACTCTTTCTAAGAAAGACTCTCCAAAGTCTTATGAAGAAAAAGAATACATGAAAAAGGAGCCTTATGCTTTGGCAATGGGTAATCTCATGTATGCCATGCTTTGTACACAACCGGATATTAGTTATGCGGTCGGGATTGTAAGTTGATTTCAGGCGGATCGAGGACCGAACCATTGGGTTGTGGTAAAGCATATTTTCAAGTACCTGAGAAGGACTCGAGGGTATATGCTTGTGTGTTCGGGTGAGGACTTGACTCCTCTATAATACAATGACTCAGATTTTCAATCCTGTCTGGATTCTAGGAAATCTACTTCGGGTTTTGTGTTTACTCTGGGCGGCGGTGCCATTAGTTGGAGAAGTGTGAAGCAAGATTGCATTTCAAATTCAATGATGGAGGCCGAGAATGTGGCATCTAGTGATACTTCAAAAGAAGCAGTATGGCTCTGCAAGTTCCTTGGGGATCTTGAGGTAGTTCTTGGTATGGATAAGGCGGTATCACTGTACTGTGATAACAGTGTGGCGGTAGCTAATGCTAAGGAACCAAGATTTCACAAGAAGAGTGGACATATTAATCGAAAGTATCATGTGATAAAGGACTTCATTGAAGGCGGGCATGTCATAGTGTGTAAGATCGCGTCAGAGGACAATTTAGCTGATCCATTTACGAAGACACTTACTGGGAGAGTCTTTGAGAGACATGTAGAAGTTATAGGGATGCGAGATTTGTTGTATTTACTCACTTAGTGCAAGTGGGAGATTGTTAGACATGTATGCCCTGAGGAGTAAAAATATAATAAGTTTTTCGAGACATTTTTATCAATAAAGAATTTATTCATTGTTTATATACCAAATCTTGTCCTCTTTACGTTCATATTTGTTTAATGTATGTTAAGCAAACAATAGTCTGAGATTGTCGGTCTAAACCTTAAGAATTGGGCATATAATGGACGGATTATGCAGAAGACACGATTCTTAAGGTGATGGTCTAAATCATAAGATCCGTAATCGAGGGAATAAAGTTGGGCGCTTTATTCATGCAAAGATTGTTATGTTGTCTATATCTCTTTTGGGAGATGGTTTATCTTGACCATCGGAGGTGGACTCCGTGAATACAAACATTGGCATATTGTTATAGGTGACAATGTGTTGGATCGGGACATAAAGTGAATTGATTTGGATTAATAATTCTGTCTCGGTAAATTGATTCACTTTAGACAATCATTTGTGTTGTATCTTAATTCTGAGATGAATAGTGGGCCTGTTGTCTAGACTTGTGTCTTTTGATATACCAAAGGGTGACACCTACATCTTAATAGTGGTATGCATGTCGGTACATTAGAGGCATGACTTTTGATAGCGTAGACTTATTATTTATAGATATGAAATCAATAACTCATCTTTAGGAGTAATGATATCCTCTGATATGCGTTATCCTATAATTGAAAAACTGGAGCGCTCAACCATTTGGATACATAGGTGTAACCAAATGGTATACTGTCTTTGGATGGTAAGTTTTTCGATGATGAGATAATGAAACGTAAGATAAAAATAATCGAGAAGGTAAGACAGAACTTGTCCTTAAACCGATTATGGATTATCATATGGGGATATAATACACTATGATATGTTATGGAGACTTAGCTAGATGGGCTTTATAATTCTATGTAGCTCGAGAGTGCAACTCCAAGCTTTTAGTGGAGTAGCGTTAGAGTTGATAATTATGAAATGTATATCTGGGATATTAGGTTTCGTAATTATCGGGAGCTTGAATTATATAGGTCCATTTGGTCCCCTTTGCTACCTCACAACATCCTGTAACGATACGACGTGCTTTTCTAATAATTGGTAACTTATGTCGGAGTTATCAGATTGGTTTAAAATTTGAAAGAATCAAATAATTCATGTCTGTTTATCGGTTGAATTAATTTTGTGAAAAAATTAATTCAAGATAAACTTGTTGAATTATAAGGATCGGATAATTCTTGTCTGTTTATCGGTTGATTTAATTTTAGATAAATTAGATCAAGATAAACTTGTAGAATTATTGGGATTGATTTATTTTCTTAGAGATTATCTAGATAAAGTCGTTTTGATCAGATAACATCTCTATTTGGGTTATTTGAATTAAAATTGAGACTTTATCCTATAGAATCTCAGGTGAAAAATAAAAGATTCGCGAGATTTTTATTCAGCAGTTCAGCTTGTCGATGGATGTGTTCGGCCTGCCGATAGAGCCTGTTCGGCCTGCCGATCAGCGAAGGATAAGATCACGTGTTGCCATGCGAATCTTATCAAATATTGATCCAAACTTGATTCTGTTTCGAGTTTTTTGTGACCTAAACTGATAAGGACTGACCCTAAGACCAATCTCTATATAAAGGGAGTAAGTCTCAAGAGTTACTAAGATCAATTGAGAGATTAAGAGTAATGCTCTGCTAGTGAGAATCTGAAAACTCCCTGAGAGCTTTTGTTCATAAATCACGAACACTTGCCTTGGGTTTTCTCGATTGGTTGGAAGGAGAGTCACCTAGTGGAAGAGCTGTACGTGTGAGCCCACACTCACTCTGGTCGTGGATAGAGAATAGTAAAGAAGACCAGTTAGTTGAGGCTCTTCTGGAACGTTACTTCTCTTTACAGATTGCAGGAGCTTTTCGGCATACATAGGTTATTAAGATCTGGTTAATTTATGCATATAGCATGTCAAACTTGTGTTTTAGAAATTACTCTGATATAAAATTTTTAAAATTCCGCTGCGCACTATTTTTTCCAACAAGTTGACTGTGAGATTTGATCATTAGTTGACAGTTAATTTTGTTAAAATTTCAAAAGTACCCCTCTAGCCATCAGATTTGTTTTTAGTTATTTATTCACTTGAAAATGACATTTTTATTCTTATTTGGTGTTAAGAATGAGTATAAACAATTTAAACACACCTTTAATTATGAATTTCACTCTAATGGTAGATAAAATGTTTTTTTCTTGAAAAGTCCCTTTTTATAGAAAAATTATTGAAAAAATTTCATTTGTAATAATTAAAATGATATAAATATTTATCCACTAAAGTGTTTTTTTCCCCTTTATCTCTAAATATAACAATTATGTTAAAAATAAAATAAAATACAAAGATTAGAGTTACATAGTCTAAAAAAGTCTACAGGTAATTCTCCAAACTTACAACACTCCCCTTGTTTCATAAAAGATTAAAAAATATAATAAAATTATAAAACAAAATAAATAAAAACTGACTTTTTTGAGAAAAAATAAAAATCTTTTTTGAAGGAATCAAATTTAAAAATTTTAACATCAAAATAAAAACAAACATGTAAAAAAAAAAAAAAAAAAACCTCTCTCCTTCTACCCTATCTCTCCTTCTTTCTTTCTCTTTTTAGGGGCAAGAGAATGAGGAACAACGATGATGGGGTGCAATGGGGTAGTGATGTAGCAAGGTCCTGCCTAATAACTCATTTGCTACTCACTAATGGATTCCAACTCACCCGTCATCTGCACCAACTCAACGGGATCCCAGCCAACAAATCATATTCCCTACTCTTCGTTGGATTCCAACTTGTTGCCTTCTTTAGCTATTGTTTATTTTATCTTAATATGATTATGTTTGTGTTATATTTCCAAGTTTAGCATTGTACTTCTATTATAAATAGGTATTTGTATTAGTGAAGTGAATCAACGAATCAACAACAAAAATCCTCTTTGTTTAAAATTCTCTCTAAGAATTGCTTCTTCTTTTTTTTTTTTTCGTTCTCTCAATCTTTTGAGACGTAAGATAGGGCGAACCTAGCAACTCGCTGCATTGGGTAGGGGATAGGGCAAGGTGGGTGGCGTGACAGGCGCGACATGGAGGGGGCTTGATGGGAAGGGGGCGAGTGGGGGTTCGGAGTGATGGGGTAGGGGTTGGGCGCGATGGGAAGTGGTGGATGGGCAAGGGTGGGATGTTGGCCTAATGGAGGGTGGCAAGGACAGAGGGAGGGGATGGTTAGGGGGAGTTGTGGTTGGGCTTTATTTGGTTGCTTACGTGCACAAGTTTTTTTTTTTTAATCTAAATCGCTTTAATTTGATTTTTTAAGATCAATAGTTGAGATCAAATGGGGTACTTTTGTCATTTCAAAGAAAAAATAATAGAGTTATGTCCAAAGAATGCTACCGTGATTAGTTTAGGTACAGTGGGTCTCAGTATAGTTTTCCTTTTTTCTTCTAATTGTCTAGTCAAAATAATTTCATTTTGTAACGTCTCAAATGCATTTTTTTAGCCCTCTCAAATGCATTTTTTGGTATATACCTAATAAATATTCTTTAACATATATATAAAAGACAACATGTTTTTTCTATAGACATCTTAAATGACAAAACATTCATTTCGATCTTTTTTTTTGTTCTTTGTTTTTTGCTTTATTTTTCCCCTCATACATAGGCGTGGTAACACTAGTATATTCTAAAAACAAAATAAGATGTATCATTGTGTATCAAGCGGAGACAAGACAGAGACCATTTATCTGTCATGTCCTCAACCCCAAATCGAGAACAAGAAGTCATCTCGATTCTAGCCTCAAATCCTATTAGCAATCTTCCATATCCCTATAGGGCAAAATGCTTTTCCATTTTTTACTTATTAGTTGATGAAGAAATCAAATAAGATCTTCTTACCACCACAGGTGGCAGCTAGACTTTTGGTCAAAGAAAATTCTCAAAATTTCTTGTAACGTCACAAGTGTGGTGTAGTAACTATAAATAGAAATATTAGAATAAGGTGCAAAATAAAAATGAAAAAATTACATTAAGAACTCCTTGTTTTGTTGATATTACGGTGACATCTTTTTACAAAACCTAAAAAGGCGTGACAAGGAGGGAACAAGGCCACTAACAATTTGGAGGTTAGGTTTCTATTATTCACATCAAAACTTACATCTATTAATCACATGTTTAGCATTAGTTGGTTTTAACTAACTTTTCAGTTAAAAAAAGTGTAATGCTTTGACATACTATAGTGAAAGCAAAAAAGTTGCTGCAATATAAAACTCTAACATACTATAATATTTATAATTCTAATCAATAATTTTAACTATCATGCTGACACCCTCTTGTATAGATCAATTTTTTTTTTGGGAGTGTAGATCAATTTTTGTTGACAACTCAACAGAATAAATCAAAGAAAATATCATTATAACCAATTTTTTTACTTGGAAAAAAATATATACATGGAGTTTATTTTTTTTCTACTTGGAAAAAAAAAAGGGGGCCGGTAATCAATGATCTCCGGTTCCGCTAAAAAAAAAAACCCGGATTCCGGGTCCAACATAAATTTGCAAGGCGGACCGGGACCCGTTGACGCAGTGTGTTATTTTCGGTGCTCTTTCTATCTCTCTCTCTCTCTCTTCCCGGAGTCGGATTGAGCTCGGAACCCTCGGCATAGGGAGAAGGAGCTCTTTCCGTCGGCGAAGCCACCAACCGATAGGGCTCCGGCGAAGAATAAGCTTCCAGATTGTCCGTCTAATGCATCCGAAGTCATGGCCGGCTTCCACCGCTCTTCCAGTATTCCACTCAAGGCCGGCCTCCCTCCCAAAGAGCTCCTCGACGATCTCTGCAGGTTCATTTCTCCCTCCCAATCTCTCTCTTTGTAAAATTTTCTTTTTTCTGTTTGGTTCCGTAGCGGTGGAAAACTGGGTTTCCCTTTTTGGTGCAGTGGATTTAGGGTTTTTTCCTGTCGAATTCTGGTCTTTCGGTGGATATGGCGTCCGTTCATGACTTAAATCTTCTACTTTCTTATTTCTAAGTTATATAGAATATGGAATTGTTGACTGGCATCGGAAATCCCTATCAATGTATGCTTGAAAATGAAGATTCGGTTTACTATTTGCAAAATTGATTCTTGTGTGGAAATATAATTACTTGAGAATCTATGGCAACGTTTTTGAGCTATGCAATTCATGCGGAGTAAAGGAGTATTTATAATTCTGGACAAGCATTTTGAGTATTATTTCTTTTACTTTATACTCTTTGACTTAAAAGGGAGGTCAAATTGGTGATCCAAACTCCTCCTTTTTGCAGTTTGACTTTGTCCTTTTAGGACTAGGTTTTGACTATAGCTGAATTAGTTTCTTACTTTTTTCTTTCTGTATGCAGTCGGTTTGTTTTGAATGTGCCGAAAGAAGATTTACAGTCCTTTGAGAGAATTTTGTTTCTTGTGGAGTATGCACATTGGTTTTATGAGGACAATTCAGTGGAGAAGAATCCATCACTTAAGTCACTTAATCTGAAGGAGTTCACTTCTTTAAGTATCCTTTCCAGCTTATTCTTAAGCCAAGTTACTATCAATTTTGTTTTCCAAAATATATTGTAGAAGAACCAGTTAATATTTAGTACTTTATCTCTATATTCTATCTCAGATATAAGTATCTGTCTAATGTGGAAGCAATCTATTTTGGGCTTCGGCGTCTATGCTTTATTTCTATATGCAAGACCCAAAGATTGATTATTCTGCCAATTCACTATCAATCTTGTTTTCCAATATATATTGTAGAAGAACCAGTTAATATTTAATATTTTACCTCTATGTTCTATCTCAGATATAAGTATCTGTCTAATGTGGAAGCAGTCTATTTTGGGCTTTGGCATCTATGCTTTATTGCTATATGCAAAACCCAAAGATTGATTATGCTGTTTTCTTCATTCTGCTGTTGACTTTTCTTGCATTCATATGCTTTAATCTGGATGTCTTTCTATCCTTTTTGACATTTGATGTTTAATTTTTGGATTCGGTATGCATTTTCAGGATTGTCACATATCTGTGTATGTACATGGCGTTTTCACCAGATGAGTCTACATTCTCTTTCTGATTCTTTGACAGATTAATATCAAGATTAATCCGTGACCTTTTTGTGTTGATTGGTGTTGTATTATAGACACTAGATTTTAGTGTATTGAGGTTGATGACTTGACCATAGACCAGTATGTAATTGATAGAGCTAGTGTGATAGATGTTAACATGATATTGAATTACTGCTTGTGGATGTTTGTAAATCATTATTAGTTCTCTCTTCTCACACTCATTTTTTCCTTTTTTTTAATATTCTTTTTGCTTCACATGCGCCGTTTCCTTAATATATATTTCAGTGTTTAATAGTTGTGATGTTCTAAAGCCTTATGTAGCTCACCTTGATGACATATTCAAGGACTTCACTTCCTACAAAGTTCGTGTTCCTGTAACTGGTGCAATCATTTTGGATGAAACATTTGAACGGGTGAGGTTCCTAGTGAACAAGTTAGAATGTCAGATTTTAAACCCTTGTCTTAGCAAGAACTTTTTTTTTTTTTTTTCTTTTCAATGGAAGGATTTTCTAAAATCTGATTATCATAAATTTTGTGATCTATTAATGTTAATTATTCACTTTTGTTTGTCATGATCTTGCACTGGAAAATATGCTTTTACCATCTATTCGTAATATTCCACCCATCATTGTTCAGTGTCATGAATGATTAATTAATTGAGAAAAAAGGGAAAGGGCCCGTTTGGTTCGAGTATTTGAATGAAGATTTAAATTTTTGTGAGAGAAAATACTGTAGCAAAATGATTCGAACCGTGATTCGAGTATCAAAACAAATGAGCCCTTAGGAAATGTACATTTTTGTTTCTATTCAATGATGTTAGAGGGATCAAGGTGTCAAGTTTTTATAAAAGCTTGCCGGGTTATATCAGATCCTAACAGAATAGGTTAAACAAAAAGAAGAGGCCAAGCACTGAAAAGTAGACCAGCCAGAATTATTAGGCATTGGGTGAATAGTGAAAAGTTCGTCACAGTTTTGGACTCCAATTAGGCTAAACGTAATTACCGTTTTAAGAGGTTGAAGAAATCTACATTGGTCTTATGATGTTGTCTAAAGATTCTAAATGTTCTGATTTGTTTGTTACTTTTGATTTCTTTAATTTGCAGTGCATATTGGTGAAGGGATGGAAAGGGTCAAGTTGGAGTTTTCCACGTGGGAAAAAAAACAAAGATGAGGAAGATCATGCATGTGCCATTAGAGAAGTGAGATTAATTTTCATGCAATTCTTTTGCGTTGGGAGGATATACTTGCCAACTTTTCATTTGCAATTCTCTCTCTGTAACCTTTTTGTTTCTTGATGCAATTGCAGGTCCTGGAGGAAACAGGGTTTGATGTTGCTATGCTTCTTAACAAAGATGAATACATTGAAAAAACATTTGGACAGCAGAGAGTGCGACTCTATATAATTGCTGGAGTGAAGGAGAATACTGCCTTTGCACCCCTCACCAAAAAAGAGATCAGTGTATGCAACTCTTATTTTGGAGAATCTTGGTTATCTATTTCTTTTTTCCTGGAATGTTGACGTTTCTATAAAGATTATTCTTGACTTGATTATACTTCACTTTTGGCAGGGACTCCTGAAAAGGACGCCTACTAACTTTCTTAATGTTCTTATGCATCTGAAATGAGCTTTCACGGTTTTTTTTTTTGTGACTTTTTTTTTCGCTAGGGGTCTGATGATTATTAAAGTTGCTATATTAAAGTTGTCAGCATATCGTTGAATTGTGTTTCCGGAAAGAGGATTTGACTTCAATGATATGGGATGTTGGCTTTCATCACAAAAAGAACATGAACTTGGATTGTGCGTTGTTTTTTTGTTAAATCCTTGCTTTTTTGGTGCTTAGCTACGTCTTTTGGCACACACTAATAAGAATTGTGTTATTTACCTAAATCAAAAGAGTTATTAGGGCGTTTGTAATTTATGAGAGATTGAATGCTCAAAATATGTGATACATCTTAAGTTTTTATCCCCCATTTTAATGTTAAATTTTTCTGGAATATCAGCATAAAGAAAGTTTGTGCAATAGCCTATTATTTCTGTTGATTTCCCTTATTTTTCCTGCTTCATGATTTCTAATATTTGGTTGGTTTGTTTTTTATTATTTATAATTGCTAGAAAAAATTTAGCCCATGTATCACTGCTGTAATATTTCGTCAAGCTATTTGTAATGTTTTACTCATGCATTTTTACTATCTAGAATTGCTGTAAGTTTTTTAGCTTGTGTATCCTGCCCTAGAGATTGTATATTGAGATCGAGTTTTTTGTTTTGTTTTTGCAGGAAATTGCATGGCAGCGGCTAGATGAACTTGAGCCAGCAAGTGATGATGTTATATCTCGTGGGAGCACTGGCCTTAAACTTTATATGGTGGCCCCTTTTCTTGCGTAAGTTTGTTTGTTTTATAATGTTTATAATCTTCTCAAGTTGTTATCTGTGATCAAGGTCTAAAACGATCAAGGTCTTCGTGCAGATCGCTGAGATCATGGATTTCAGTACATCAGCCGCCGATTGCTCCAAAATTTGACACGCCTCTCAAAAGTGATCTCTCTCTCTCTCTCTCTCACACACACACACGCACACACACACACACACACACACACCCATGCACCCACACACCTCCCAATGCAAGTTGTCTAGTGATCTTTTGCATAAAATTGGGTCTTATACAAACCTTGTAAACTGCTGACAAGCTTTGTTTTCATTCTGTTAGCAATTTCTGTGTGGAAAGCGAAAAACAGCTCGATAGGGAGTAGCACAATGATACTGGAGGCCCAGCCGACTAGACCTGAACCTGATATCCCCCCTCCTGACAGAGGTCCTGGCAAGAGCTTCAGAAATTTCAGGTTTGATACTGCTTCAATCTTGCAAGCAATGGAAGCTGGTTTCTCCAGTTGAGCTCCTAACCCGCTGCTATGTAAAGTGGTTCAAGCTCGCATAGCTTGGTTACTTAATCCCGTGTCGCTTGTTTCGCTACTCACCAACCAGTGGCGCAAAGATTGTAGCTGTCCCCCTTGTATATTGGTGTAAGAACTACGGGTTCGGGTTTTATGTAAATTCTGTATAGAAACCCTCTGTGTAGGCATGCGCTTCTCTTTGTTCATTCTTTATAATAGGTGAGGTGGATTGATGAAAGAACTGGTACATGTTCAAGTTTCAATTAGATTGGATCAAGCAGCGAGTAACAGATTAGGGCGGTAGCCGTTAGATAGCTCTGCTGCTCTTTGATGTTGAAAATGTTGGAACTTTAATGATCGATGTCAGGGAAATATCATGTCATTCGACAAAACTTTTTCTCTCTTAAGCTTAAGTTGCGTTTCATAATCACTAATTTTCATCTTGTTTGGTTATCAAGAGCTGTGCTTGAGTCTCTAACGGTTTGATATGTCAAATAAGCATCTAACGTGATTATTTCACCGGTTTGACAATCCTCTTTAACAGGACAAGGATTTGAAATTATAATCTTTGAGTTATCATAGTAGAGTACGAATGTACGATAATTGTAGGCCTCAACCAAGAACATTAATAGCTGTATTATATAGAAATTTCAATCTATCATACAAAGATTGATTTTCAATGCATCATACAAAGATTGACTTGTTGGAGGCTGCCAAATTTTGAGTCCTCTATTGCAGATGCCGGAAAAACTATGACACATAACGATTGTTTGTGATTATTTGCTTGTCTTTCTTTTCTTAACTCTTTTGGAATTTGAATTGATTTTATTCTCTTTGCATGGGCTAGACAATGTTTTATGTGTGAAATAATGGAACCACACATCTTCCTTGTGGTCAGCACAATGTTCTTCTGTTGTGTTAATTTTTGCATGGAATATTGTGATCTGCTTTTGAATTCTGGAGTTGGTCATGTGGTTCAGGTTGATTCCAGCTTTTGCTCAGATGGATTTTGTTTGCCTCATTCTAAGCATCTAGTTTGGTCACCTCTTGAGCCCTTTACAGAGTGGCTCCTGCACTGCATGAGCCACTTTTTCATTTCATTTTTGTCTTGCCTTGACGGCATGTTATACAGACTTTTATTTGCTTTGCTTGGTGAAAGTTTAAAGAGAAGGGATTCCATGAGGAGGTCTATTCTCAAACTTTGTGATGTCCTTCTCTCTTCCAATTTTTTATAGGCTTTCATTTTCATTTGAGCAATGCTACAATGCATTCTAATAACTAATGATGCATCTCAAATTTCAACCATTAGATGATGCTTAAAAATAATATTATTTTATTGATTTTTTTTAACTTTTGTCAAGTGACAACTGATAGCTTTTTTTTTTTTTTTCTTTTAATGGCTTAGATTGTTATTATTTTCACCATTCAATAGCTTGAAATGAGAGGTATGCAAATGTGAAAATTTTGGGAGGCGTGTATTGTAGGCCAACCTATTCTTGTTCACTCTTTTTTTTTTTTTTTTAATTTTTGCTTAAAAAAATCTTGTGGCCGTTATGGTAAACCCATTTTGTTTCTAAGCTTAATAGTCTAATGGCAAAAGTAAATGGGGATTATAGGTAGTCCTATATGAGAAGTGATGGCTACATTTTTTCTTATAGTCTTTTATTCACTGCTTGACATGTAGACCCATTAGCTTATTTTCTATATAAATAATAATTTATAGTATTACTGGATTCCATGTGTCATGAAAATATTAGAGAGAGCATAAAAGAGAATGAGATAAAGAGGTTGCTAACACTACTCATCCTATATAAACTCATGTAGTTTACATATCTTGATATCACAAGACTTCCAATAAGACTTAGGTCAAGTTATGACTTAAATTCATCAACCCCTTCAAGAGGGTATTTTTAGACTCACTACATGGGGCATTTTTCTTAGACCCCCATAAGATTGAAGACCTCTTCTCAGTTCTCATTGGAAGGCCCATCTAAATTCATTAAACAACTATAGCTAGCAAAACGTTATTTGCTAATTACAGTCATTATAAGATGGAGAACACTTAAACCATCCATAGTTGGGCCATTAGAAGTAGGTAAGAAAAGGGATTGTTTTGGTTTCCTTTATTATATTCGGAGATGCAACAGTGATTGTTCTATGTTGTGGTCAAGTAGTACAAAGGTTAAGGTCACGGGAAAACTTGGAAGAAAGCTTATATTAATTTTTTTCCCCTAGTGGACCACAAACAAATGTTTGGTCCATAGAATAAATAAATGGTCCAAGGTAAATGTTGGTTACTTTAACATTAATGGAGGGGCTCATAGTATTTAGTATTCTCCTTATCTTTTATGCAAAGCAAAAATCTCAATTTGGTGCCCCCACAAAATCTTTGTGCCTGAATCCTCTCTTGGACCTTGTAGAATATTATTTATGGCAGATTAGGGTCCTTTCGTTTTTGCAACTTTGGTCTTTTTTTCTTTTCTTTTTTTGTTCTTCCCCTTCTAAAAAGGTCTCTTTGGATTTGCTTTCGCTGTTTTGGTACTTTCTTAGGATGTGTCTTCAATCAATTCGTGGAATTAATTTTTCAAGTTTCAACTCACATGTACCGAACCACAAATGTGGCAGTTAACTGCATTGGGCTTGCTCCGAGTGATTTGATAGATTGGCGGTTTAAAATTTGAATTCTCCAGGCAGCCACTACTAAAGAAGAAGAAGAAAGATTTTTAGTTATAATAATTTTTAACAAATTTTTTTTTTTTTTGTGATTAATATGTATTAGGTCATGACTTCAATTCAATTTTTGTTGTGGTTAAAACTTTTAGTCATGAGGTTCAAGATACGACATATTTTTGTGACTAAAAACTTTATGGTTAAAAGTTTTAATTATAATAAAAATTTATTTAAAGTTGTGACTAAATGCATATTAGTTAGACAAAATTAATGTGACTAAAAATTTTGTTAAAACTATCGTGACCAAAAGTCTAGTTCTTTGTAGTGAGCATTTGAGACTAAACGGCTGTTTGGCTGAGTGGTGGGAACCACAGTTCCCACCACAAACTCAGTTATGAACAGTGTAAAGTTTTCACATGCTACAATAACAATAAAAAAATTGCTACAATGTATAGCTTTCATATGCTACAATAAAAATGGTTCTAACCAACGGTTAATACCACCCTTCCAAACACCCTCAATAGGTGGGGGTTGTTGCCGCCTAATAGAGGCAGAAACTGGGGCTACTAAAACTTATTAGTGTCGAGTGTGTCAAGTGAAAGAGGAGGGGAAACAACTCAGATTAGAGGGCAAAAATAAAAGATTCTTGCCGTTCAAATGGAATTTTTCTAAGATCCATTGCCTCATTTTGCAAGCTCTGCTCCCAAAATGCAGAGAGATGTTTTGTACAAAATAAAAATTGATTGTAAAAGAATGGAATATTGCTCGTAATTAGAACTCTATTCACAATAGGGTTGCTTAGAAAAAACCAAAAACCAAAAACCAATTGGTACCAAGGCGAATCAGCCGAAACCAATTATGGTCTTCCTCCAATCGGCATCATCTTTTCCATTCTCTCAAGTTTTCTTCCAAAGATAACCATATTTTAGATTTTGATTATGTGTTCTAAGTAAAATTATTAACTTTATTGCGATTGCAAGCATAATCCAGAGGCATTTTCATATATGACTCAATCACAAAATATAAAGTTCAAATCTCTACTCAAAATTAAATTAAAAAATCATTAACTTTATTATTCACCGAGTTTGATTTTTGGTAATAGTATTTGGTTTATAACAAAATAAATATATACTTTTTTAAATTTTTGTGTGTAGCTTGGAGAAAATGGATGAAATTTTAGATTTGATTTTGCTAGTGAGATGAATTTTTTGGTTTTCATCGTAGAAAATGTGGACTTTAGTAAGTTTCTTGCTTTTGCAGGAAAACAATCTCAAAATTGGCTAGAATCAACAAATTAACTTCGATCGGTGACTGATGAGACATAGGAGTGACTCAATCATTTGTCTTTAAAGTTGTAATTAGCCTATCAATTCCAAACGTCACCTAGGACCAAATTCGTGAATCCATCTCTAAAATAACTTGTTTGGACCTTTACTTCAAAAAGTCCCTTATGAATCCGTATAGACAACCAATAGATGGACGATGTTGGGCATTTTTTTGAGCCCCAAACCACATAGGCAGCCTCTCAAATGCATCAATTTAGTTAGTTCGCTACCCGTATTCCATTGATTTCGGTTCCTCATATTGTAAAAATCGACTGGTCAATTAGAATTTACACAACCAAGAGGCCTAATTATGCAACTATACTTTTAAAAATACAACCGGGTCATTTGTTTTTGTTTTTAGAATTTTTGAAAGTATTTTTATACTTTTTTTAAGACAAAAATTTTAAAAATACTCTCAGTATAATTTCAAAAAAAAAATATTTTTCAAAATAAAAACATTTTCACATTTTTTTTAAACAATACTAAACACCCTCCTTAGCATTTTTGCTAAATAAATTAAAACTTTACCCGTCCAATCTCAGATTACATCAACCAACAAAAAATAGACCAATCGTGTTCCACTTTTATTCAACCACCAGTCAAACGGCCGACCATATATTTTGCAGACAGAACCGATTGCTATATCAACGGTTGAGGGGACATGTAGGGGACACGTGGCTACATCACGACCGATAGCTCATACTCTCTCACAAAACGAAATTTCGGCTGTGAAAGTCGGTGAGACTTGAGAGCAATTATTGGTTATAGAAAGGGATAGTGGAGAGTTTATGGGGTGAGCCCTCCCACGTGGATTATTGTAACTTGTCGGTCGACTTATTGAGAGTGGCGGGCGGTGATGGTCGGTCCGTCACACATCATAAACGTGATACTTGAGGGATATTTGTTATCAAATCCCGATTATTGAAGAACAAACCTATTAAAAAAAATTAATTACAAAAATTTAGAACACTTTAACCCCAAATTTTAAAACATAACGTCCGTTTTCTCTAAAGTATGAATTATTAATTTAAGGGTATTTTTACTATTCTGGTTATAAAAAGAACTATAAAAATTATAATTATAATAAAAAAAGCCTTTATTGATGATTGGAGACAAAAAAAAAAAACAATTAAAACCATTATATTATTAAAATCCTTCTTTTTTGATATATTTTCTTCAAAATCTTATTTTTTTAACACCTAAAAAGTATTTTAAAATTTTAAAAGTTAAATACATTAGTGCAATGAAAAAGAATACAACATTGATATATTCAATATAACACAAAATATTGAAAGAGAAAAAGACCCTGACAGTATAAATAAATTTTTTTTCATATTTTTGAAGATTTTTTTGGTATTTATACCTTTTAAAATTTCAAAATATGTTTTGACTGTTAAAAAAGTTAATAAAATTTTAAAGAAAATTTTAATATATAAAAAAAAAGAATATTTGGATAGTAGTATGTTTTAATTTTTTTGTTTTTAATTATCAATAAAGGCTTTTTTATTATATTTTTAATTTTTTGTTGTTTTTATAAACAAGATTATCAAAATACCTTTAATTTGAAAATTATTTGTCAATTTGCCGTTTAAATTCTAATAGAGGGATCATTTTTTTTTAACAATTCATATTTCAAAAGGAATGGATAGTACATTTTGAATTTCGGGGGAAAAGTATTATAAATGCTATAGTTCAGGGGGAATTTTTATAATTAATCCAGAAAAAGAATATTAAAGAGCAAGAAGAGAGGTCTCCTCTCTAGGTATTTGTTTTATCTTTTTTTTTATTATTATTATTTTTAAATGAAGGGAATAGATTCTTATTTGTTCATGACTTTTCGTGTTTTAATGCAAGCTTTTTTTTTTGTTTTTTTGTTTTTTTTTTTCAGAGCGTGTTATTATTGCTGTTTGTGAGTTGTATGGATTTGTACTTAAGACAATGCATATGGACGTTATAACGTATTATTGGTCATGAACTCATGCTAAGTAGTGGACTATATTATATATACGCACGATATATGCATACATACATTATGTTTACGTGTGTGTGTGTATATATATATATATGTACATATAAATTGTGAAAATGAGAGTGGCCTATAGTTGGATTGAAACATATATATTTAATCGGAAACAATGTAATGGCACAAAAGATTCGATAAAAAAGAGTAAATGACATGTAGAGTTTCATATATAGATATGGCGATTAATTTTTGTAGGTCTTAGCACTCGCCGAAAAAAAAAAAAAGTTTGTCATTAGCTGGAGAGACCAATTTGATATGTCATGTAATAAAAATCACTAATTAAAAAAAAACCAGAGAAACGGGAGGGCTAATTCCCATGGTCAAGATTAATCTTCTTGTTATTCTTTGATTAATTTATCAACTTAATAATCAAAAAGAAGTTATTTATCAAGAGAGAATCTCAACTATATACTTGCATGCATACATAGACACATATAAATATAGGTAGGTACAAATATAAATGAGCTTTGACGTTAACAATGTCCACGAGCTTCTAATATTAATAATAAAATAAAAAGAAGTTTCTTCCACCGTCGGTTAATTGAAATTAAAATAAAAACATCATCAAGTTCTACTATAAAAAAAAAACAAAACATAAGGTCCTAATTATTATTATTATTATTATTATATAACAATGTTTCTAAGGGACATCAATTTTCCATAAATGCACAAATTTATCATGGAAGGTCATCGCATAGAAAGAAGGGGATTTGGTCACATCGCATTTTGTTAATTTTGCACTATATATATGCTGTTTTTTTGGTCCAATTTATTGACTTTAATCTTCTTAGGGGATAGTTCTTTTTCCTTTTTCTTTTTTTGGGTGGCTAGTAAGAGTTCCTTAAGAAATAAGTTTGTCTTCCACTGTGAGAAGGGGATAGATAGTGTTTTCAGAAGGAAAAAAAAAGGGAAGAAAACACTACAAGAAAAACTATATTTAACGACATATTATTTAAGACATGTAGTTTTTGAATGTCGTTAAAAAGTACATACTCCTACCTCTTCAACAAATATGTCTTTAATGACATTTAAAACAATAATTAACGACATGTATATGACGCCGTATTAAAGATCTCCTTTTAACGACAATAGTTTAGTGTCGTTAAATTATTTAACGACAAGTAGGAGATGTCGTTAAAGCCTTGGACATTCTACAACACCCCTTATAGATGACATCTTGATCAATATCGTCTATAAGGGGTATCGTAGAATCTCCAAGGCTTTAACAACATCTCCTACTTGTCATTAAACAGAGAGTTTTAATACGATATTTGTATAGATGTCGTTAATTATTGTTTCAAATGTCATTAACGACATTTTTGTTGGAGATGTCGTTGTATATACTTTTCAACGATATTTAAAAACTACATGTTGTAAATAATATGTCGTTAAATGTAGTTTTTCAACAACCACCTTTCACGTTAATCATTATTATTTGGACTTTATCAGTAAGAAAATAATTAGGTTGATGACTTGCATTAATCTTTTTCTAGAAAAGGAAAGAAGATTGTATTGGTTAAGGACCAGGTGATCATGTTAGTGTCATGAGGCGGTTTGTACACAAAAAATTATTCCTTTATGTACAAAAACAACTTTATTTCATTTTTTTTCACATTATTTACATAAAATTACACATTTCTTAAAACAAAAAAAAAAAAAAATCACCCTTTAGGATAATACGTTGCATGCATGAAAAAAAATTTCTCCTAATCCACGTTGTTATTTTAAATTAGTTGATTATTAAATATAAGTGTGATTATAAATACTAGCACATTATTTGCGACGGTCAATGAATTAGCTCGTTGATATTCTGCTATAAATGTATGTATCCATGTATATGTGCATGTATATATATGAGGATGTTGGGGCTCACATTGCTTGGCTGGCTGACACTGCTATGACTAAAAAGCGTTGGCTGTTTTTGACTTGGCGTGAGAATATTCCACGTAAGCTTCTCAAATCAAGACACAACAGGAATTGATTCGATAACATTACAAGAGTTGTATGTATAATATAATAGATATTTACATATTTGTATATCTCTAAAACTGTAAACCAAAAGTGACCACGCGATCTAGTTACTTTGGCATTATTATAATCATTTTGCATCGTCATCGCCACAATAGTAGTTTGCTTCTTTAGATTAACCCAAGTTGCATATATATATATATATATATATATATATATATATATTGTATATGTGCCCTAACATGTGCTTTTTTGGGCAAATATATAATAAAACATGAGTACATGTGTGGGACACATGGAAAACGAGGGGAGTTTGAATTAAAAACTTGGGTTCTATACATCAAATGTAAGCTGACTCAACTAATAAAACAATTCCTGCCCCCTAAAAAAAACTAATAAAACAATTACTATTAAAAAAATTACTTAAATACTGTACTATAAGGTATTGATGAATTTATTAACCTTCATAAAAGTTGCAAATTACTAATATATATAACGAACAAAAGATATATCCTTTCTCCAATCAGTAGTCTATCGAATCCGGAAAAGTAAGAATATCTATGGATTAAAATATATGAATATATGTATTTATAATTATAGAGGTCGTTACATTCTTAGATTTTAGATTACCTTTTCTACCAAGTATCAACGAGCTAAATAGGGTAGATGCGTCCAACAATCCGTTTTCAGTTACTAAACGACGGTTAATTGATTTGAACCCTTGTCTTTAAAAAGCAAAAAAAAAAAAAAAAAAAAGGGTTTCATATTACATCTTAAGATAATAAAATTTGTAAAATAGTTCTGTCTTCTTAAAAGAAAGAAAGAAAGAAAGAAAGAAAGAAAGGCGCTAGAGGGGATAATTGTTAGACATGTATACTCTAAGGAGTAAAATGTTGTAATATGTTTTTGGAGACATTTTATCAATAAAGAATTTATTTGTTATTCATATACCAAATGTTATCCTCTTTACGTTCATATTTGTTGAATATATGTTAAGCAAACAAAATTCTGAGACTATCAGTCTAAACCTTTAAGAATCAGGCATATGATAGACATATTATGCAAAAGACATAATATTAAAGTGATTATCTAAATTATAAGATCCACAATCGAGGGAATAAAGTTTGGCACTTTATTCATGCTAAGATTATTATGTTATCTATATCTCTAATGGGATATGGCTCGTCTTCACCATTGGAGTTGGACTCCGCGAGTAGAAACATTGGTACATTATCATAGGTGACGATGTATTAGATTGTGACACAAAGTGGAATTGATTTGGATTTATAATTTCATCTATGTAAATCAATTCACTTTAGACAATCATATGTTTTGTATTTTAATCATGAAATGACTAATGGGCCCGTTATCTTGTTTTATGTCTTTTGATGTACCAAAGGGTGTTTTCTTGATTTTGTGATGGTATGCATACCAGTATGTTGGAGACATGACTCTTGATAGCGTAGACCTATTATTCATAGATATGGAATCTATAGCTCTATTGGTTTAGTCAATGATATTCTCTCATATGCGTTATCTTGTAATTAGAAAACTAGAGCGCCCAACTATTTGGATGTATAGGTGTAACCGAATGGTATACTATCTTTAGATAGTAAGTTTTTCGATGGTGAGATAATAGAACGTAAGATAAAAAATAATTTGAAAGGTAAGATGAAATTCATCTTTAAGCCGATTATAAATATCTTATGGGGATATGACATATTATGTTATGTCATAGACACTTAGCTAATTTGGAGCTTCGTAATTTTATATAGTTCGATAGTGCAGCACTAAGCTTTTAGCGAAGTAGCGTTAAAGTTGATAATTATAAAATGTGTATCTGGGATATTATATTTTATAATTATCAGAGCTTGAACTATGTAGGTTCATTAGGTCCCCTTTACTAGCTCATAATAAATCCTATAACGATACGACGTGCTTTTCTAATAAATTAGTTACTTATGTCAAATTATTAGATTAACTGAAATTCGATAGGATCAGATAATTTATGTCTGTTTATCTATTGAATTAATTTTGTAAATTAATTCAAGATAAACTTCTTGAATAATTGGGAATATTTATTGTCCTTGAGATAATCCAGATATGACTGTTTCAATCAGATCATTTCTCTATTGGGTTGTTTGAATTAAAACTTAGGGTCTGTATAAAGAATCTCGAGTGAGAAATAAAAGATTCTCAGGGATCATGTTATCGCCAGTTCGGTAGGCTGATCAGCTAGTTCGGCCTGCCGATGGGGTAACTTCAGCATGCCAATGTAATGATAATCCAATCATGTGTTTTTGATGTGATTTTATCAGAGGTTGATCCAGATTAGAATTTTTGAGGTCTTATCTGATAATGACTAACCCTAGGTCCCACCTTTATAAACATGGAGTAAGTTTTCTTAGTTATTTAAATCAATTGAGAGGTTCAGAGTAAGTATTTAAGTGTTAGATACTCTAAAACTCCCTGAGGGTTATATTGTTCACAATCACGAACTTTGGCTCTTGGTCTTCTTGATTGGTGGAAGGAGAGTTATCGGGGAAGAGCTGTACGACACACACTCCGATCGTGAATAGAGAATAACAAAAAGACTAGTTGGTTGAAGCTTTTTTGGAATATTCTTCTCTACATCGATTGCAGGAGCTCGACATACAAATGTTAGTAAGGCCTAATTAATTTATGTATATAGCATGTCAAAATTGTGTTTTAAAAAATACTCTAATTTAGAAAATTTTAAAATTCTACTGTGTATTCGTTTTCCAACAATAATGTCAACAGTTGAAACAATCACTTGCTTACCTCAAAATTAAAATTAAAAAAAAAATCACTTGTCTAAGACATCGTTATATATATATATATATATAAATGTAAATAGCCTCTCAGATTTACGCTTAGAGACGGGCATGACTAAGGTAGGCGAGGTCCAAAATTAATTTTGTAGGGGGTTTGGTATTGCTTGACTCCCAAGAACATCATGCAATAACTCTTCTGGTTTAATTTGGCCAAGCTAAGCTATTTCATTGAAAAAGATGTAATGCATTTACGATCTCGCCCACAATCTGTTGGACGGTTACAGAATGAAATGGACATCTATCTAGAATTTTAAGTTATGACACATAATTTCAAGGGGATATATATATATATATCTCTTTTAAGTGAAGAAGAGTAACACATACCTAGAACTTTTTCCTTTTTTGTTTTGTTCTTTTTTCTGAATAACATATTTATAGTTCAGGTTAATATATATATATATATATATATATATATCTTGAACAGTGAGGGAGCAATTCATGATCAAGTGGAGGCAGCCACCTCACTGAATTTTTTAAAATTAAAATGTGCCTCATTACAATTTTAACTTTTCAATTTTACGCTCACTAAGGTTTAATGTTTTCATATATGCCCCATTGAACTTTACTTTTTTATTTTCCTTCTATATTTCTTCTATAAACAACTTTTATCCTTTTGTTTATTAGCTATTGTAATATATTTTATGATTTACATATTCAAGAGATTTTTATGGTGTTCTTTTTTTTTTAATCATCTTTATACCTTACATTTGAGACAAATACTTTATATTTGAAATGTATCGCATTAATACCTTCACGTGTCAAATTCATGTTAAATACTTACCTCATTTTTGTCAAAAGTTGAGTTTAACTACAAAAATGACCTAAATATCCTTATATTTTACAATTTTTGTTATTCTTTTTATTTAATTAAGGACATTTAGATTTTTTATGGTCAAAATTGACTGGCGGCCAAGAAAAAGGTAAGAATTCTAACATAATTTGAAATTTAAAAATAGAAAAATATTTTACAAAATCCAAAAATATAAGGTATGATTTTTATAACGTCAAATTGCAAGTACAAAAATGAAAAAAAAAAAAGGTCTTTCTATGTACTATATCATTGTCAACATGATCAAAATCATAATAAAATAAAGAATATACAAAATAAAAAATTATAGAGCTTTTGACATGTTAATACAAAGCCCAATCGGCAAGTTTTTTTTTTTTTTTTTCCTATTGTAAAATTCTTTACAAATAATTAATAGTTCTTAAACAAATATTGGTCTATAATTTTTTGTGTATCTTTTTATGTCATTTATTTTTTTTTTAAAAAAAATACGAATATATCACTGAGGCCCCACTGAGATGGAAGGACATGGCGCCGCCACTGATGTTGAAGTTGTCAACGTAGTTGGTGAAGAAAGATTTTGAGAAGTGAAGTTAAAGTCTTCATTGCTCACGGTGACAATGGTCATGACGGTCTCCATTAAAATTATCACATGTGCGGGTTTACGTCACGTGCTGTATATACCCTTGAACATTACGCATATTCCTGTTTAAATTACACTAAAAAAATTTTACAAAACCATTTGAACTAAAAAATTTGATTCAAAGACTAAAAACTATAGTATATATTTAGTTTATAAGTTTAGACAAAAAATTTAAATAAAAATTTAAATTTTTATAAAATAATTCTAACTGTGGTTCGAATCAAGAACCAAACCAATTAATTGTATATAAAAGTTTTATATTATGATTTTTTTATTTTATATTATAATACATTAGACTTTATATTATTGTTGGGTTAAAATGATTTGCGAACGAAGGTACACGTTAGGAATTTAAAGCCCAAATTCACTATTTGAAGGCAATAAGAACAATTGCTAACAAGCGGAAGGAGACGAAAATGACATGGACAGGATCACGTGGAAATCATGCCAGAGCTCGTTTCCTCTTGTCCAATAGCAAAACAACATGTAATAAACAAATGGGACCCACTAATCCCCCAATCTTAATCTTAAAGGCCAAAAAAACCCGCCAAGCTAACTCAAACCACCCATTTACGCCACGATTTTGCTAGAAAATAATATTTAATTTTCTCCCCCTAAAACCCACAAAAAGATGCCAACGTCACTGTGGAATCCAAAATAAGTGTGGCGCAGTGTCCTACTTCAGTTCCAACCAATAAAAAGATGCCACGTCTGCGAAATTACCAGTGAAAGATCAGTAATTCCGGCTGGGGTTTGCATCAATGAGGGCCGTATAAATAATTAATAATTATTTTTTGATAAAATAATTAATAATTATTAAAGATAATAATGTAAATGCGCTCGTGGGTGGTCTGGCCAAGTCTGCAATAATCCAGTACTTCTCTTCTCCTCTCTGCTCTGCCCACATTGGCCATCTTTTTCTCTAATTGTACGCTGGGTTTTTCCACTTTAGTTCCTCATCTTGTTCGCTGGATTTGTTTGGAACACGTACTTTGGACCACCCTAGTGACTCGTGGGTTACTCTACTCCATTCTAACGAAATCACATTGTTAACTAACAGGGTTAATTTTGTAAATGACCCATCACATATATTGTTAATATGACTTTAGTCCATGACTTATAAACGTCTTCAACTTTAATTCTTAATCTATCAATTTGTTTCATTTTGTAAATGATGCATGATGTATATTATAAAATGAACATTCACGTCACTTTAACTTATCAATTATAAGTCCAAATTTATAGTTTCAAGCAAGTATTGTGATAGTACAATATAATAGAATTTTATTTTAATAATTTTTTAGAATTTAAGGGTGAGAGGTTCATAATCTGCAGAAATTAATGTTAAATTATGCCTGTAAGCACATGATGAGTATGTTTGAGAATGTAGTTGGAACTTGAAATTAAAACTTAAATGTTATAGTACGTGAGAGCTTTACATTGTAGAAATTTTTACTTTATACTATAGCATGTAAGATTTTTACATTGTAGCAGTTGAAAATAATAAGTTTCAGTTTTATTGCCAAACAAAGTTGATATACTTGTTAATATAAACTAATAATGCATAAAACATCAAGGTTCGTTTTTGATTAATTAGGTTTGTTAAAACATTTACTCCCGGCCCACCTTTTAACTTAAAGAAAAGAATTACAGTACACAATTTATCGTAGATATCATGAACGCAAGATGCTGAATACATTGTTTGTTGGACTTGCAATTCAACAAAGTTATATGGTAGTATTGGTAACACATAATAGATGAAGTAATTAGTGATAATGTTCATTTTGGATCAAACTTGTTAGAGTATGAAGATTATAGATTGTTTTTCACTCTTTCAAAATCAATAAGTTACCGACGTAAGAGCTTGCTATATGGTTTTTCTCAGTAAAAAAGGTGCTCAAAATTTTGTATGACATGGTGTTTAAACTTTGAAGTAAAGTATACGTTGAAACGTGTAATATTGACCATTTAAAATGATAGTTGCATACTTCAAAAAAAAAAAAAAAAATTGACAGTTGCAAGTCTTTGGCTGTTAGCACAAATTAAAAGAAAAAGTATATATATATATATATATATATATAATTTCCATTTTCCTTGTCCTTTGAGACAAATAAATGGTGAACTTTAAATATGGCAACTGAATATAGCTCCTTACCTTTCCTATAATTACTTGCAAACTCTTGTGAAAAGTGATAGAACATGATCAATAAACTTTTACTTTTCAACGGGACCTTGGACACTAACATATTTATTCGTGGCTTTTTTAGAAATAACATACAAAAAATTTATTTCTTAAAAAAAACTAAGAGCCTATTTGGTTCGATATTTGAATCATAATTTAAATTGTTTTATTATAGTATTTTTTTAATTAAAATTTAAATTTTTATTTAAATATTTTATTTAAATAGTTAAATTAAACGGGCCAAAATATTTAGTATAAAGGATAATTGAACAAAGAACATTGTTCCCTTATTGATCACGTGTATGTTAGTCTGAGTTCAACTACATTTGTTTTTCCAAAAAAGCATTAATTTCACTCTTTGAGTTGCGTGAAAGCAACTACCGTAAACAAGATATCAATGGTCTTTACACAAATGCCAAAAAATAAAAAGTAGATTGACTTGTTAAAAAAAAAAAAAAAACATTTACAAAGAATGTCATTGTCAATCCGTCGAGACTCTTTCTTAGTGAAATGGCAAGACAGCACTAAATCAGACGGGCACAGAAGAAACAGTAGCTTCATCCAACGGGCGAGATAGTTTGATTTCTAGTCAGCTAATTGCGAATCCAATAGAGAAAATTGCTTTTATAATTCCTTCTCAATAGAACGAGTTCTTGTGAGCCACAAGACAGATAATCCAAGTATATGGTATTTTAAGATCCGTTTATTTCGATATTCGAATCACGGTTTGAATTATTTTACTATAATATTTTTTCTCATAAAAATTTAAATTTTCATTCAAATGTTTTATTCAAATACTCAAACCAAACGAACCTATGATATAAGGTTAAAAAAAATACACATAAAATTTAAAGAGATTAAAACGTAAAATTGTCGTGATAATAACTTTACTTAAATAAATGTAGCATTCACCGTAATACTTTTTGAACTGTAACAATTATCAATCCACATCAAAAAGGATGACATTCAGCGTAAAAAGCTGGACATCAATGAATTCTAATTTCAAGGAATCTGATTTTTAGAACTCAAGAAAGAATTTCTTCACTTTCTATGTGTGTGTACATATACGTCAATAAAACTCAAACAAGAAAGAGTACAAACGTGGTTACATGAGCAGTAAGTGGAACTTGGAATATACTAAACTTTGTAAAAGATATAAATGCCTCACCTATAAGGAGAATTAAGGGCCTGTTTGATTTGAGTATTTGAATAGAGTATTTGAATGAAGATTTAAATTTTTATGAGAGAAAATACTATAGCAAAATAATTCAAACCGTAATTCAAGTATCGAAACAAAACGGACCCTAAGTTACTCATTTTTGCACTTGGCTTCACCATGTATTCTTATCCACTCTTTACTTGGGAAGAAAAAAGAAAACAAAAAAAACAAAAAAAAAAAAACTTAATCATGACAATAACGTAACTGTTTTTCAATATCAGTGGGCTGAAACCAGTGGTCCACTGTTTTGATTCACTTAAATGTTTTTACATACTTCCAAATAGCAAAATGCTAAACGCTAAAGAGGTAACGGCTTGATAATATTTTATCACTTTTGGACTGTTTCTAGCATCTCTCGTCTTAAAACATGGTTATTTTTCTTTCTTCAAAAGAAGGGAAAGTTCCCTTTCAACAACCCTACGTGACCCATAAAAAAAAAAGCCCCATAAAAAACCCTTAATATCACGTATGATAACAGAAACCATCATGTAAAATAATAATAGGAGTGTGTTAAATTTTCAATACTTTGATTTAATGCTTTCGTTGATTATAAGCTCGCTAAGATGCGTTCTCATTTACTAACCAAGCTACCTATTACATATTTATGTTAACTTCTTGTCTACATAATTTAAGCTCATATGAGATGTTATAATTCATTCAATAATAGGGTCTTTGTGCATATAGCCTTTAGCTAGGTCGAAAAATAAATTTGTATTTTTGTATATAGAGCTTAATTATTGTCTTCATGCAGAATTAGTATGCGAATTCACCTTCACATTACAGTCGACATGTGTTATTCCCCCAACATGTTTTTAATAAGGATATATTGAAGTTTATACACATATATCTTTTTTTATTTTTTTTTATTTTTTTTTTATTTTGGGTGGAAGGATTTAAAATTTACTGTGATAAAATCATGTCTAAAGCTATCATTAGACTTTGGCCTCAACTATATACACATGTTTTCTTAATATCACAAATGTTTTTGTTAAATAATATATTAGGATTCATCTGTAACAAGTGCATTTAATTCGATCATACTAACCTGAATTCACAATACTTACTTAAATTAACTAAGTTCTTGGCAAATTCTAACCAAAACTGATGATCCCTACAATACATGCTTTAACTAATGATTAAAAATAAATTATAGTGTAAAATTATCATATATTATAGTTTTCAGTTTAAAAGTTTTAGTCCTAATTATATTTTTCAAACACCCTAGTTAGGAAAGTTATCTTATTCTCAAAAAAAAAATGTTATAAAGTTATTGGGTGTTTGGTGATTATTATTAGAATTATAGGTAAGGCCGTCAAATAAGATAAAGATTTTACAAGAATGTTTGGAAGCATAACTATAATTATAACTATATTTTTTAAACAATTTATTTTTTTGTACGACACTATTATTATTATTTTTATTATTGTTGCTATTATTAATGGTTACTAAGTACATAATTTACTACATGTGTGATGTTTTCACAACGATGAATGATCATTTATTTTGACAAATGATTACTGACATTTTTTTTTTCTTAGAAGATGACTGACTGATTTATTTCTTCACACAAAACACCACTCAACGAGGCAATAAAAAAAAAAAGAAATAGAAAAATAAAAAAAAGTTTTCAAAACTTTGTAGCAAGTGCGATGCATAGCATAGACCCGGGAAGGAGGGACAGAGAGGGGTTAAGTGGGAGGAAGAAGGCGTGGTAAAGTCTGGCGGGGTCGGTGAAAGCGAAAGACAGAGAGATGTAGGGAGAAAGAGAGATTAAAAGAACAAATAAATAAACAAAAAAACACAAGAACAATGAAATAAAAGAGAGATTTTATTTATTAAAAAAGGCGTGCTTGACTTTAAGAGAAAGTTATTTTAAGCAAATGGTTTTTTTTTTTTAGCTTTTTAACGTAAAAAAATATGTGTTTTTAGACACCAAGACAGCTTTAGTTTTTTTTTTCTTTTCATTCTGTTGAGGCTTTTTTCCTCGTTACAGTTATTTTCATCTTTTTTTAAAAAAATTGTGACAGTTTACCTACTTAAAAACACATGTTTTTTTTTTTTAAAAAAAGTCATTTTTTTAATTAAGAATTTTTTTTTTTGCCCTTTTTTCAAAATTTTCCATATTTTTCCATATTTAATTAAATCCCAATTTAATCTCATATCAACCCTTTTTCAACGGTCACCCCATCTTCCTCCCTCCTTATATACCGCCTCTTCTCCTCACATTCTCTCTCACTCCAAAACAAAATAAAAAAATCCTCTCTCTCTCTCTCTCTATCTCTTTCTCTCTCTAGTTTTAGCTCTGTTTCAGAATGACGAAGGATTTAGAAGTGACGGAGAGGCGGTCTTTCACGGCCAAGGACTACCACGACCCACCGCCGGCGCCTTTTTTCGACTCCTCGGAGCTGGGAAAGTGGTCGTTCTACAGGGCCTTGATTGCTGAGTTCGTGGCGACTCTGCTGTTCCTCTACGTCACCATTTTGACAGTCATCGGCTACAAGAACCAGAGCGCCACCGACCCGTGTGGAGGCGTCGGAATCCTCGGCATCGCCTGGGCCTTCGGCGGCATGATCTTCGTCCTCGTTTACTGCACTGCTGGCATTTCCGGTATATATATATATACCAAAACAATACAAAATATAAAACTTCTTCTTCTTCTTCTTTTTTTCTATTTTTAATATCTCTATTTTTTTTTTTACTTGTTTAGAAACACTAGATAGTATACTATTCTACTATTTATGAAGTTTTATATACAAAATATAAAATTTCTTCTTCTTCTTCTTCTTCTCTAATTTTTATACTTGTTTATAAACACTATATAGTATACTATTCTAGTATTAACGAAGTTATTATACTTTTACATATTAGCCGGAATTTTTTTTTTTTGGACTTGTAAGAATAATCACATAAATTCTGTAATATTTCATGAGAAAACTAAAACAATATTACCAGTTATCAGTGTGAGAAAGTGAAATATTAAACAAAAAGAAATTTTTCTGTAAAACTAAATGAGTTCGAGTCAGTCGGTAAAAAAAAGGACGTTAGCCATTCTTTGTTGTTCCTGAAATCTTCTTTCAATAAATACATATATATATATATATATATAATGGAGTTTTACAGGGGAAAAAATTATATTAATGGTGAATACTAAATATATTAATGGTGATATTAAAGCTTCTTCTTTTTTAGGCCCAATTTTCTGATATATATATTTTTTCCAGGGGGTCACATAAACCCGGCTGTGACAATTGGGCTGTTGTTGGCCCGGAAAGTGTCTCTAATCCGGGCTGTGTTGTACATCGTGGCCCAGTGTTTGGGAGCCATAGCCGGAGTTGGGCTGGTGAAGGCCTTCCAGAGCTCCTACTACGAAAGATACGGCGGTGGGGCCAACGAGGTGGCCAGCGGATACAGCAACGGCGTTGGCTTATCCGCCGAAATCATCGGCACCTTTGTCCTTGTCTACACCGTCTTCTCCGCCACTGATCCCAAGAGGGTTGCACGCGACTCCCATGTTCCGGTGACCACCTTATAACTTACTCTCTCTCTCTCTCCCTCTCTTGCCGTTTTCTTCATTTTGGTCACCTGTTTTTTCCTTGGAAAACATAAGATATAATAATAATGGGAATGTCCATATATATATTTTTTACTTGTTGGTTCTAACCAGGGGATAAGGTTACTGCAAAAACGTGTCTTGAGAAAAGCTTTATTTTTTTTTAATGAAAATAAATTTGGGAATCCCATAATTTGGGGAAAGATTAATGCTTATTGGAAGTAGTATTTAAGCCAGTTTAATGCATTTATTCTTTTATGGCTTCATTGAAGAACTTTCAATACTTCTATTTTTGGTGGAATAAAAGAAATTTCAAAGTTTAAAACAAAAGTTTTTTTTTTAAAAGGTAAATGCTTACAAGTGTATCTTATTTTAAGTGACTTTCAACAAGTTTATTGCACATTACAATTTACAACAAGAGTAGAGTATTATGCATGGAATATTTGGTGGATACCCTTTTTAGCACTTTCAATCTTGGGAAAGAATAAAGGATAGAGGGACACGCTTTTGACCCTTTTTTTTTCTGACACTTTTTTTCTCCTTTATTTACTGTTTTTTATGGAAAGAAAAGATATATAGAGGATGGTTTATTCCTCCACCTATACTTTGCATATGTTCTACTCTATTTCCATCTATTCTGATTAGAAAGTGTACTAGCCTAAAAACAGGTATTGGAAAAAAAACCATATACATTAATTAATTGCCCAAAAAAAGAAAAAAGAAAAGAACAATATACTTATATCTTCTTTCAATTTCTTTGTTGGTCTATTATGAGGTGTTTGAAAGCACTTCCCAGCTAGGAAAAAATAGTGGATACTAGTAATAAGTGAGGAGTAACATGCGCAGGGCCTAGTGGGTTGCATGGTTTATATTTGTAAAAAAAAAAAAAAAAAAAAAAAAAAAAAAAAGAAGAAAGTGAACTTGGATTTTGTGGTTAGAATTTGAGGGCAGTAAGTACTAAAAAAAAAAAAAAAGGTCACTATAATAATTTTGTTTACTTTACAGAAAGTCGATTTTACTTTTTTTGATCATTTCAATCACATGATGTGTTATATATTCTCTTCTGGAATTCTCTTGCTTTTTAATTAGTTCATGAATCACGAATGGGTCCTCCTCTTCATTCCCATTGCTTAAAGACAAAATATCCACTGTTTTCCCATCAAGGACCTTACTTGTTTTTTTACCTATGATTTCCTTGAAAATCTTTTTACACATCAGAAATTAAATTAAATTAAATTAAATATATTTGTTCTTTCTTCTCTCTTTTTTAATTTTTTTTATTTATGAAAATTAGGAGCTTCACGTGCTACTACTGTGCCAAACAGTGTTCCTTCATTTTCTCACAGAATATATATGTTTACACTTTATTCTTTTCCCGTGATTAGGCCCATATCATTTATCAGACAGTTTTTTCAAATTTGGATTTGATTTGTTACATTCACGGGTGTGGGAAATTTGGGCTTTGGGGATTTTGTCCCATGCATTTCTGTGTATAGTTCAGCTCTTTTTTTTTTTTTGGGTCCTAGTTTATTTATCTTGATATAATTTGGTCAAGTAAAGTACAAAAAATGTTGTATTAACTTATTGATTTCCCTCTCAATCACCCCCACATTATTAATTTTGATCATCTTTTTGATTTCTTATGGCTTTTTTTTTTAATTTCAAATTTCAAGGTTTTGGCCCCACTCCCAATTGGGTTTGCTGTTTTCATGGTTCACTTGGCTACAATCCCAATCACTGGAACTGGCATCAACCCTGCTAGAAGTCTTGGACCTGCTGTTATCTACAACAATGAAAAAGCGTGGGATGACCAGGTTAGTACTAATTAACTTTCTTTATAGTTCATAAAAATATTTAATATTGTCCCCTTCGTTTTTTAAACGATTGTAAATTCACATGGCAATTCTATTATCGTGGCAATTTCTGATTGGTTGAGTTTTTATTGTCTTTATAGTTCATAAAAATATTTAATATTACATGATGGTCATCGTCGTTTTTTAAACAATTATAAATTCACATAGAAATTTTATTGACGTGACAATTTTTTATTTGTTGAAAAATTAATGACGATGATTAGCATGATTTTTTTTTTTTGGTCATTAGAATTTCTTATTTATTTGCTTCTAAACTTTTTTTTTCAGTGGATTTTCTGGGTGGGACCCGTCATTGGCGCAGCCATTGCAGCTTTCTACCATCAGTTTATCTTGAGAGCAGGAGCTGTCAAGGCACTTGGATCGTTCAGGAGCAGCACCCATGTTTGATGATCTGGGGTTGAAGAAGAATTAAGAGAATTCAGAAGGGCTATATTGATAATATGAAGAGAATAAGCATATTTTGTATTACTGTTTTTCTGTGTTTAATCTGTGCTAGTTAGTTATTAAGGACCAATATGGAATTGTAGATGCATTCTGTTGGGGGAGAAGAGGGAGGGGGCTTTTTGTTGTACCCTGGATGTGACTGTATATTTTCTCTATGCAACTTCCCTTTGGATGTACTTTTATTTTCTTTTCTTGTCTATTGTTATTTCTTTTTTATCTCGTGTCTTCTTTCTTTGTGCTCATTTTATCTCATTCTTCTAAAATAAGCTCTTATCTTCTTCCTAGCTATGGCCCTATTTATTTTTATTCTCAAAATTTTTAGAAATATTTTAACATATTTTTTGAGAAAAAATTTTAAAAACACTATTAGTACAATTTTTAAAAAAATTTTATTTTTTAAAACGAAAATATTTTTACCTATTTTGAAAACAATATCAAACGGCTGTTATGTATTTTTATGTAAAGTCTCTTTCTAATTATCATTTCCATGAGTCATTCCAAACCAAATAAATTAAAGGAAAACAAAAGTAATTGAAAAGGTTCTAAAAATAAGAGAAAAAAAAAAAATCTTAATGGGCACGCGGGAAAAGGAAAATATGACTTGAAAACCGTATGATGAAGATTGGATAGTTTATGCAACATGGTGGGGCAAAAAAAAAAAAAGTTGTCTATTAAACTGGCAAAACATAAATGCTACCGTTTTGAACAACTTTAAATTTTATAAGAGAAAAACACTATAACAAATTTGATTTTAAATTACTTTAAATTTTATAAAAAAAAAACATTATAGCAAATTTGATTTAAACTAAAACATGTTAGATTATTACTTCCTAAAATAAGAAGAGAATTTTAGATACTTAATTAGTCGGTAGTGATATTAACACCTTAGAACGGTAAAAATATGTATAAAATGACGAGCCATATAAACTTCATACGTCAAAGCTTAAATAACTTAGTATAGTAATCTTACCAAAACAAAAATATTATAGTAAACATAAAATAGTAATCTATGCAACCACTTTCATGCAAAAGAAGAAAATACAAATCACAGGTGGAATAATCTCCCTTTTTTTTTCAAAAAAATAAAAGAAAAATAACAACAGAGATGTAGTCAGAACTATGTTTGTGCAATAAAAAAGTTATAGGGATGGAATATTTGAGTTGGCCAATAAGGGTCTACCAAAATGGTTAAAAAAAAAAAGAGAAGAAGACTGTGTCAACATGATAAGAGATTCTAAAGTACTCAGTCATGAGATCAAAATATACTTTTTTTTTTTAATCCACATATTCACAACATATTTTTATCTTTGTATAACCAAAGTTGAGCTGTGGAGTATATGAATTTAGAAGCAAATCCAAAGGTTTTGAGATACATGCTTAGAGATACCAAGAATTGACTCACGATCCCATACACACATAGTTGAGGGCCTAATCTACTAAAGTTTTTTGTTCTTTTTCTGTGTCAGCTTCGCAATGTACAAATCCCATCTTCTGGATTTGGTAAATCAATATTCTTATAGATCCCCACATGGCATACTAGTGCCTTTGTCTGTTGGGTGCAATATATTAATCCTCTAGTGCTCACCCCTTTTCCTTCCCACTTGCCTCTGTAATTCCAAAATTTTGCTTATTTCTATAGCTTTCCCTCATGCCTCAGCTACATGCAAGGTGCCACTACTTATTTACCTTCTTTTTTTTTTTTTCTTTCTGGTGCTTTTACCCCAGAACTTTGACTGATTTAGCAAGTTTTCTTTAAATTTTTGTTATGCGGTCATTTACCCCTGAATGCCCTCCAAATCGATAAATGATGTTAAGTTTTTTGAAAAAAATTGTCTTTATGTACATAAAATAATGTGCTCACATCATCAATCACAATTCTAAGTCACGTCTTTCAAATACACTTACGTAACGTGCTTGAGGGCTTTTTTGTATAAATTTTAACAACCCTTGTTGATATGAGGATACACTATAATACTTTGTTAAATTTAGGGAAAGTTTGTCAAAAGAAAAAAAAAATTAGGGATAACATGCATATCATGAGAAGTTTAGGAGACCAATGTGCTAAATACCTTTTTTTCAAAGCTTTTTTTTTTTAGGCTACTCTTTCTTAAACTTTGATAGAATGTAATGCTTTTTAATTAGTTTGTTGTGTTATACATGTTATTTTCTAGCACGTTAAATCAATGGCATTGGGTATAGTTATCTCTTTTTTTTTTTTACGGTCGTAGGCATTATTTAATGGCAAATCTATACTTTTATTTTTAATATTGAGGTGTTAAGTTTGAATCCGCACCTTGATTAAGGGGGAAAAAAAACATAAACCTTCAATGTTCATGACTTCTTCATCCTATTTGCATATTTCATGACTTTTTTCCTCTTAGTTTCTAACAGATTTTTTCCTTACATTTTAGGAACCTTATTCCTTGATTTTGAGAATGTGGTGCGGATATAAATTTTTCTTTAACGATGATGTGAACACAAATCACGCATGAGATGGGGAAAACTGATATTACAATAACATTTTCGTCACTTTTATGCTGTCGGTATATAATGTTGGTATATATTACTAATATTACATGATTCTGTGCTGAAATCAAGCCGACTTTCTTTTAACTAACTGCGCAAGTGATTTAGATTAAAAGATAGGTTGTCACATGCGGAATGAGGTTCTTTTTCCGTGCGAAAACTGTTTAGGAGTGGTTGTGTAACGTCCAGAAATTTATTTAATGTTAATGTACTATAAATGATGAATTAGTGTGCCATAATTAACGTTTTAACATTTATTAGACTATTTGGTTGGATTTTTGAATTTTTGGTTGTTTTGTTAAATTAATGAATTCGAAGGATTTCTTATTGTTTTAAAATGATGTTTTGAGTTTTAAAACACAACAATTTATAAAATGTTAAAAATGCTCCGTTTTGCAAAACCGTGGGCGGCACATGGTTTTCACACAGTAAAACCGCCCACTGATTTTCTCTATTTATTTCCTTCCTTCCTCTCTCTCTCCTCACTCTCCCGTGACATTCTCTCTCTTCTCTCTCTCTCTCTCGGCAGCTCTCTTTCTCTCTCAATTCTCTCTCCAATTTTTGAAAACAAATTCGAATCCAAGCTTTGGGATAGCAAGGAGGAAGCTCGGGGACGTGATTCGGCAACCGAGAACGCGGATTGAAGCTTCGATTCGAGGTTAGATTCGAAATTTCTAAACTTTTTACAAAATTTCCAATTTTGTGTGTTTTTGAAATCTAAGTTTGTTTAAGCTTAGAAAACCGTGGGTTTGTGTTAAATGAACTTAAAACAACTAGAATCTAAGCTTAGATTGAAGAAAAACGGATTGAATTCAAGATTTTTCATTTTTCTCCTCTTTTTCTCATTTTCGGATTTTTGAGGATTTTGAGTTTAAATGTTGTTTAAATGATTCCAAACATGTTCTAGAATGTTTTTCTATCAACTATGATTGTTTTTCATGCCTGGGATTTGAGAAAAACAGGTTGGAATCCGGATTTGGATTTTGGGGATCGAGAAACTCGTGGCTGGGATTTCTGGGTTTTCCCAGTTCGGCAGGCCGGAGTGATGATCGGCAGGCCGGTGTTCTTCCGACCGGCAGGCCGAATCTGGGGAAATGTTCGGCAGGCCGAACCTTGTTTCCGGCAGGCCGAACTGTGCAGTTCGGCAGGCCAAAGCAGGGCGTCCGGCAGGCCGACCGAGGCATGGAAAATTTTGTGATTTTTACCCGTTTTCACTGTTTTGAACTCATATTTAAATCCCAACCTTATAGGATGGTTTTAAAGGTACAAATGGCACACTAGGACATCATGAAATGATTTAGTAACATAGAATGTTTCGAACTAGATATTGATCGACTTAGTTTGTATCTAGGATCGTTCGTGGTTCCGTGGAGCTAACGTATAACGGACCGGGATTACGGTGTGGGGCACCGGCACGAGTATTGAGGTAGGACTTCTATCCTATTTCTTTGGTAGCCTGGTTTTGAAATGTTTTGCCTTTGAAAATGATTTCTATCAAAATGTTTTCAACGGTTATTTGAAAATGGTTTGATCGGTTATATTTTAATATACCGTGATTATGAAATGAATTTCATAATAAATGTAATTGACAACACTCGGTAATTGGGTTTTGAATGACAATGATAATAAACACTAAGGCATGATGCCATATCAGAGATCGGGTCATGTAGCGATCGACCTTTGGGGCAGGTCCCGAAACCCAGCTGGGCCACTACGGTGGTGATTTCATGGTTTGCCTAGGTAAAAGTAAAATTGGTGTTTTGATTTGACGAGTAGACTGTTCTGTGTCAGGACAGTTCTACTCAAATTGTTTATCTATTTATTTATTTAAGTTTCCTTTGAATAACTTCTAATAATGCTGTGTTCCTTTGCGTTAAACTATTTTTATAAAACATAGTCCTACTGAGCCTTTCGCTCACGTTTTATTGTTTTAAATTCCCCCCTTCTAGGTGGTTTCCCATTTAGGTTTGGAGAAGATTCTTCAGACCGAACTCAGGAGCAATAGGAGAATTTATTTATATTCTGTATTTATTTAATCAAGGCATGTAAGACCTTAACTTCATTTGTACCTGGACTGTAATTGTATTTATGATATTGTCAGCTCCATGTGTGTGCACAAGTTGTGGGTTGTGGAACCCATATTCGTGATTTTTATTTAATTTTTATTACCTGCTTAATATTTATAAATTCTTTTATAAAATGTGGTGGAAAATCTTCTTAAGTTTTATTTAATTTGATTCTCAAACTCTCAATTTTTAATTAAATTCTCTTTTAATTAATCTAAATATTCCGCCACGTCACCTCCCGTACTTCGGGGCGTGACAGAATGGTATCAGAGCTCAAGGTTATGAACCTTGGGAATTGTGCACACATAGGTTTGACAATGAAATACCTCTGACAGTCCAAATTTTGTTTTCAGAAGTGAGAGAATGGCACCTAGACGTCGTTCGACTGCTGACGCCGAGTTTGGGAATGATGAGAGCATGATGAGGTCTATGTTTGCGGCTTTCCGGCAGATGGCAGCCAGGGCTAGACCGGAAGACTCCAGTGTTGGTAGTCGGCATGCTTTCTTTAAAGAATTTCGGCGGGCGTCTATTTTGACTTTTGATGGCAATGGGGATCCGCAGTTAGCAGAATATTGGTTGGATTCGATCTTGAAGCATCTGGATACTCTTGGTGTGCCTGAGGAGTATCGTGTGGAGTTTGCGGCGTATAAGCTCGAGGGTGGCGCCAACACCTGGTGGAAACAAACTAAGCGTCTGGAGCGCGGTGGCGATATCGGTTGGGACAAGTTCGAGGAGCTGTTCTATGATCGGTATTTTTCGCAGGGATATAGAGACCAGAAAGCAGCTGAGTTTTATAGATTGCAGCAGGGTGATCTTTCAGTTCGGGAGTATGAGGCAAAGTTTAACGAGTTGGCTAGATTTGCTCCATCAGCTGTGGCATCGGAGCGTGAAAAGTGTATTAAGTTTCAGGAAGGACTCAAGGCTCCTATTCGACGGCAGTTGGTTGCTCTACGGCTTAGGAGTTTCGGAGAGCTTGTGTCATCGGCGATCTCCGTGGAGAATGATTACGTGCAGTATTGTGAGGACCGAGCCAAGGCTTCAGGAGGACCGCAGAGGAGTGGCAGGAAGAGCATTAGTAGTCGTCCAGCTCCGGGGAAAGGCAAGCAAGGCGGTGCGACCAGTGGCAGCAGCAGTTCGTCTGGCAGCGGGCGTAGCAATCCCTACAGCTTTCATTGTCATTTCTGTCAGCAGCCCGGACACATCAAGAGGAATTGCCCGATCAGGAGTGCTCGTCTTGGATCGCAGACCGGGGAGGATGCCAGTCGTTCATCTCAGCCTCAGCCTCAGACCCTACCTCCGCCTCCGTAGTACCCGCAGTTGCAGTATCCGCAGTTTTCTCCTCAGCAATTCTCATATCCGGCACGGGGGCAGCAGCCGCAGTATTTTCAGCGCAGTGTTCCTCAGTATAGAGCACCGAGTACAGGTAGTGTGCAGTCGTCTCCATCTCAGCAGCATCGGCAGAGTAATCCAGGACCTAGTAATGTCGGTAGAGGAAAAGGAAAAGCGCCAGTGCAGGTTCATGCAATGGCATCTGGAGGGTCAGATTCTCATACTGGTAACGCGGTTGTCGATGGTATGATTTTGGTTTCCAGATCCTTAGCTCGCGTTTTATTTGATACCGGTGCCTCTCGTTCTCTCATTTCGAGTTCTTTTGTACATGCCTTGGGATTAGAAGTAGAAGAGTTTAAGGAACCCCTAGTTATAACTTCTCTCTTGGGGCGGGTGTGTGTGAATTGTATGTGTAAATCTTGTAAAATAAAGATTGGGGATGAGATTTTGAAAAGTGATTTGATTGTACTCCCCATGAGTTCCTATGATGTAATCTTAGGGATGGACTGGTTGTCCATGTATAGTGCAGTCGTGGACTGCCAACTTAGAAAAGTAACCCTAGTGTCTGATAGGGGGACGGTAATCACTTACCAGGGTGGTGGTGATTGGTTAATGAGTGAGCGCCTTATAAAGTCGTGTCTAGGAGGGCGAAGGAATCTAGATTGTTTTACTTTTCTTGCCAATCTAGATTGCGAGCCCTATGTTTCGAAAGGTAGTGCAGTGATTCCGGTGGTTGATGAGTTCGAGGATGTCTTCCCCGATGAGTTGTTAGGGTTACCACCGCATCGAGAGATTGAGTTTGGTATCGAGTTGTTTCCAGGGACATCACCGATTTCTATGGCACCTTATCGGATGGCGCCAGCAGAAATGAAGGAATTGAGGAAGCAACTTTAGGAGCTTGCTGATAAAGGGTATATTCGGAATAGCACATCTCCGTGGGGAGCACCTGTTTTGTTTGCTAAGAAGCACGATGGGACTCTCAGGTTATGTGTGGATTATCGGCAGCTGAATCGTGTTACGGTGAAGAACAAGTATCCCTTGCCTAGGATTGATGAGCTATTTGATCAGTTGGGAGGTTCGCGATACTTCTCGAAGATTGATTTGCGTTCAGGTTATCATCAGCTCAGGATCAAGGAAGAGGATATTCCCAAGACAGCTTTTAGGACTCGGTATGGGCATTTCGAGTTTCTGGTTATGTCTTTCGGGTTGACGAATGCTCCGGCAGCTTTTATGGATCTGATGAACAGGGTATTTAGGCCGCATCTGGATCAGTTTGTGATCGTGTTCATCGACGACATTCTTGTGTATTCTAAGACTTGGGAGGAGCATGAGCAGCATCTTCGGATCGTGCTTCAGACTCTGCGGGAGCACCAGTTGTATGCTAAGAGGGAAAAGTGTGAGTTCTGGTTGACTGAGGTCAAATTTCTGGGTCATATCATTTCGGAGCATGGTATTTCAGTGGATCCGTCCAAGATTGAAGCTATATTGGAGTGGGAACGACCAAGGAATGTAGCGGAGATTCGCAGCTTCTTAGGTCTTGCTGGATATTACAGGAAATTTGTAAAGGATTTTTCGAAGATTGCAGCTCCGTTGACAAGATTGATCAAGAAAAATGTCAGGTTTGAGTGGGATGAAGATTGTGAGCTTGCTTTTCAGGAATTGAAGAACCGGTTGACTTCAGCTCCAGTGTTGATTATTCCTAGCAGTGATGAGCCGTATGAGGTTTATGCTGATGCTTCAGGGCGCGGACTTGGATGCGTGTTGATGCAGCATGGACGTGTGGTTGCGTACGGATCGAGACAACTACGACCTTACGAGCGGAATTATCCTACTCACGATTTAGAGCTTGCGGCGGTGATCTACGCGCTGAAGATTTGGAGATGTTACTTGTATGGAGCATCGTTTCAGGTCTTCTCCGATCACAAGAGTTTGAGGTATTTGTTCACTCAGAGGGATCTCAATCTGAGGCAGCGCAGATGGGTAGAGTACATGGAGGATTATGATTTTGCGTTGCAGTATCATCCCGGGAAAGCTAATGTGGTAGCGGACGCGCTTAGCAGGAAGTCTTCAGGGATTCTCGCTTGTTTGATTTTTGAGGACTGGAGCAGGGATGCGACAGTGAGTGAGTATCGGCTACTGTATCGTGAAGATGGTGATCGAGTTTCGTTATATCATGTGGAAGCGACTCCAGCTCTTGTTCGGATGGTGAAGCAAGGTCAGTGGCAGGATCGACATTTGCAGGGGATTTGGTCGCGGATTCAGAACGGGGAGCAGTTCGAGGAATGGAGCGTGCATGCAGATAGATCGTTGTACTTCCGGGAGCGTCTTGCAGTTCCAGTTATCGCCGAGGTGACGAAAGCCGTTCTAGACGAAGCTCATAGGTCTCAGTTCGCTATTCATCCGGGGAGCACCAAGATGTATCGTGATTTGAAGAGACAATATTGGTGGAGAGGCATGAAGAAAGATGTTCGCGAGTACGTGGCCAAGTGTTCGACGTGTCTTCAGGTGAAAGCTGAGCATCAGAAGCCTGCAGGTCAGCTTCAGCCGCTTCCTATTCCAGGGTGGAAATGGGAGCATGTGACGATGGATTTCCTCACAGGTTTGCCGAGGACGGAGCAGCGGCATGATGCAGTTTGGGTTGTGGTCGATAGGTTGACGAAATCGGCGCATTTCATTCCGTTTAGGTCGACGTGTTCGAGGAAGATTCTCGGGGAGTTGTATATGCAGAACATTGTGAGGTTGCATGGAGTTCCTTTGTCCATCACCTCTGATCGAGACACCAGGTTTAATGCTAAGTACTGGAGGAGTTTTCAGGAGGCTTTAGGTACGGATTTGAACTTCAGTACGGCATTTCATCCTTAGACGGATGGGCAGTCTGAGCGGGTTATTCAGGTTCTCGAGGATATGTTGCGTGCTTGTGCGTTGGACTTCTGCAAAAATTGGAAGCAATGTTTGCATTTGGCGGAGTTCACGTACAACAATAGTTATCAGGCGAGTATCGGTATGGCACCATTTGAGGCGTTGTATGGGCGACCGTGTCAATCACCTGTATGTTGGGCCGAGCCGGAAGATAGAGTTATTCTTGGGCCAGATGAGATTCGTGACAGCAACGAGAAAGTCGCGGTGATTCGGGATCGGTTGAGAGCAGCTCAGAGTCGGCAGAAGAGCTACGCAGATAGGAGACGTAGACCCTTAGAGTTCGCGGTTGGAGATTTTGTTCTCTTGAGGGTGTCGCCTCGTAAGGGAACTATGCGGTTCGGAGTGAGTGGGAAGCTCGCGCCGAGGTATATCGGGCCGTTCGAGATCACTCAGCGTGTTGGTGTGGTCGCTTATCGGCTTAATCTTTCGCCCGAACTTTCTCATGTGCACGATGTGTTTCATGTGTCGATGCTTAGGAAATGTCCACCTGGGCAGGATAAGATAGTTTCGTTTCGCGATGTGCAGGTTCAGAAGAATACGACGTACGAAGAAGTGCCGATTCAGATTATCGACCGGAAAGTGACTAGCTTGCGTCGTCGTGAGATACCGTTGGTAAAGGTCGTGTGGCAGCATCAGGAGGTTGATGAAGCCACTTGGGAATTAGAGTCGAGTATGCGGGAGCTGTATCCGCATTTGTTTTTTTTTTGAGATGAGTTGTAAATTTCGAGGACGAAATTTCTTTTAGGGGTGGAGAGTTGTAACGTCCCGAAATTTATTTAATGTTAATGTACTATAAATGATGAATTAGTGTGCCATAATTAACGTTTTAACATTTATTAGACTATTTGGTTGGATTTTTGAATTTTTGGTTGTTTTGTTAAATTAATGAATTCGAAGGATTTCTTATTGTTTTAAAATGATGTTTTGAGTTTTAAAACACAACAATTTGTAAAATGTTAAAAATGCTCCGTTTTGCAAAACCGTGGGCGGCACATGGTTTTCGCACAGTAAAACCGCCCACCGATTTTCTCTATTTATTTCCTTCCTTCCTCTCTCTCTCCTCACTCTCCCGTGACATTCTCTCTCTTCTCTCTCTCTCTCTCGGCAGCTCTCTTTCTCTCTCAATTCTCTCTCAAATTTTTGAAAACAAATTCGAATCCAAGCTTCGGGATAGCAAGGAGGAAGCTCGGGGACGTGATTCGGCAACCGAGAACGCGGATTGAAGCTTCGATTCGAGGTTAGATTCGAAATTTCTAAACTTTTTACAAAATTTCCAATTTTGTGTGTTTTTGAAATCTAAGTTTGTTTAAGCTTAGAAAACCATGGGTTTGTGTTAAATGAACTTAGAACAACTAGAATCTAAGCTTAGATTGAAGAAAAACGGATTGAATTCAAGATTTTTCATTTTTCTCCTCTTTTTCTCATTTTCAGATTTTTGAGGATTTTGAGTTTAAATGTTGTTTAAATGATTCCAAACATGTTCTAGAATGTTTTTCTATCAACTATGATTGTTTTTCATGCCTGGGATTTGAGAAAAACAGGTTGGAATCCGGATTTGGATTTTGGGGATCGAGAAACCCGTGGCTGGGATTTCTGGGTTTTCCCAGTTCGGTAGGCCGGAGTGATGATCGGTAGGCCGGTGTTCTTCCGACCGGCAGGCCGAATCTGGGGAAATGTTCGGCAGGCCGAACCTTGTTTCCGGCAGGCCGAACTGTGCAGTTCGGCAGGCCGAAGCAGGGCGTCCGGCAGGCCGACCGAGGCATGGAAAATTTTGTGATTTTTACCCGTTTTCACTGTTTTGAACTCATATTTAAATCCCAACCTTATAGGATGATTTTAAAGGTACAAATGGCACACTAGGACATCATGAAATGATTTAGTAACATAGAATGTTTCGAACTAGATATTGATCGACTTAGTTTGTATCTAGGATCGTTCGTGGTTCCGTGGAGCTAACGTATAGCGGACCGGGATTACGGTGTGGGGCACCGGCACGAGTATTGAGGTAGGACTTCTATCCTATTTCTTTGGTAGCCTGGTTTTGAAATGTTTTGCCTTTGAAAATGATTTCTATCAAAATGTTTTCAACGGTTGTTTGAAAATGGTTTTATCGGTTATATTTTAATATACCGTGATTATGAAATGAATTTCATAATAAATGTAATTGACAACACTCGGTAATTGGGTTTTGAATGACAATGATAATAAACACTAAGGCATGATGCCATATCAGAGATCGGGTCGTGTAGCGATCGACCTTGGGGGCAGGTCCCGAAACCCAGCTGGGCCACTACGGTGGTGATTTCATGGTTTGCCTAGGTAAAAGTAAAATTGGTGTTTTGATTTGACGAGTAGACTGTTCTGTGTCAGGACGGTTCTACTCAAATTGTTTATCTATTTATTTATTTAAGTTTCCTTTGAATAACTTCTAATAATGCTGTGTTCCTTTGCGTTAAACTATTTTTATAAAACATAGTCCTACTGAGCCTTTCGCTCACGTTTTATTGTTTTAAATTCCCCCCTTCTAGGTGGTTTCCCATTTAGGTTTGGAGAAGATTCTTCGGACCGAACTCAGGAGCAATAGGAGAATTTATTTATATTCTGTATTTATTTAATCAAGGCATGTAAGACCTTAACTTCATTTGTACCTGGACTGTAATTGTATTTATGATATTGTCAGCTCCATGTGTGTGCACAAGTTGTGGGTTGTGGAACCCATATTCGTGATTTTTATTTAATTTTTATTACCTGCTTAATATTTATAAATTCTTTTATAAAATGTGGTGGAAAATCTTCTTAAGTTTTATTTAATTTGATTCTCAAACTCTCAATTTTCAATTAAATTCTCTTTTAATTAATCTAAATATTCCGCCACGTCACCTCCCGTACTCCGGGGCGTGACAGGTTGTTGGGTCATTTTTACAGCATGCACTACTAATTATGAATTTTTTAGGTGCACTTTCACTTGTGTTTTTGGAATTATTCTTTGCATTAAAGATATACAATTTAGCCGGTCAATATTAAAAAAGTAACTCATTAGTAGGCATTTATTTTTAAACCGTCATATCAATAGCAAAAAAAAAAAAAAAAAAAAACCTAAATTCAACGTCTTAAAAATATACACTGCCGGGTCCCTAGAACGTATTACTGAGGAGGCCTGGGCTCGGATTTGCCTCCCGTGGTAGGAGCGCATCTCCCTGGATTGGAACCCGTGACCACTCGTATAGGAGAGCCTTAGGTTGTATCCTAGGTACCAATCCAGCTGACCTAAGGCCCTCTTATACGAGTGATCATAGGTTCGAATCTTGAGGGACGTGCTCCCCTTGCGGGAGGTAAATCCAAGCCTGCGTTTCTATGTTGAGGGTTATAGTTTCCCAATCAGAGCCTGACGGGTCCCTCGAACGTATTGCCGAGGAGACTTGGCTCAGATTTGCCTCCCGCGGGGAGCGCGTAAGAGGCAAAGAAAATAAGAAGGAAAAAAAAAGTATACAACCTAAGTAAGGAAAATAGAAAGAAAGAAAAAGAGGAATTTTCTCTTAGTGCGTTTGATTTGAATTCACTCCTAACCGAAGCCTTTTCAAAGGGTTTAAAATTAATCATCAGTAACAAAATCTTTTTCGCTAATGCTCTTACTTCCTCTCCTTCTTCCACTTGTTCTTGCAACTCTTCCCACCAAGCTCCTGAAAGACAATGCCACAACGGCACTTTAGTTTTTCAAGTGCGAATATTCGTGACATAAATTTGAAACTGAGCTCTTTTCTTTATTATTTTATTACTTTTTATAAAGCATTCCTTATTTTTTCTTTTAATAATATAAACAATACATTTAACATGAAAGTGTCTTGTGACCAATTACTTCCCCTCCTCTTAGGAAAATTACACAAATAACATAGTTTCAATTTTTAATATAAGTAAATAATACACTTTAAAAAATATTTAATCATAGCATTTTTATAATTGATACTCTTTTTAAACACTTGAATTTCTAATTTTACCTCATTCTTCTTTTTCTTTTTCTTTTTGTTTTTGTTTTTTGTTACATTTTGGTCCATTTATTGTTATTCCACTTAATAATGGCCTAATTCCCTCTTCATCCCCTAATACTAGAACTTAGAAGTAACAAGAATAGCAAGTCGGTCCAAAAAAAGCTCGAGGTAAGAATTAAGCAAGTAAGAAGGGCCACCACATAAAACCGAAAAGAAAATTTTCATAAATTTAAGATTTATTTTTTATAAATGTCACACATTTTTATTTGTGGCATAATTTAACATGTAATATAAATAATAGTATAGCATTAACTTTTTTAAGTATGACATAAATAAATACAATTTTTATAAAGGTGGCATAACATGTAATTCTCTCAAACCGAAAAACTAAGAATGGCCCAAGTCAATACATACGTTATTTTTCTGTTCCCCATCTACAGAGAAATTACAAAGCATTCTGTGAAAGAAGATTTACGTACTAGACTTGGAAGATACTCAATCAATAGACTCAAGAATCACATTCAATCAATGGATTCAGGTTAGCTTCCGCATCTTATTAATATTCTTGATGATTTAACATGAATGATTTGGGCGATGATGGTTTTCATCACAATTTTGTTCTAACACTGTTTGCATAAAAACGTGTCCATTGGTTCCAAAATGTTCAACTTTTTCCAACTACCAACTTAAAAAGTTGAACAACTAAAATTGAGTGCAAAACAAGGTTGTTTGGAAACTGCATGCCATCAGACAATGAAACACACACCCTCAGGAGCAAAATCAAACAAAAACCTACGCAAGCGAAGTGAGTTTGAGAGGTTACAAAAGCAAACATACGATTAAAATGATGATTTAGTGCAATAATAACTTTTAAAGCAGAATGAAAGGATAAGCTCTAAATTTATTTGCATCTTTTTATTGTTAACTATGTAACAATAGTCTAGTCTGTGCATGTTTTAACTGAAAGCTAGAATGCTGGGTATGACTATAAAGGGTTTCAATGACCAACAATCGAGGGGAATTGAAAGAAAACAAATCATGGACAAAACCACCAACAAGCTACGCCACTAGGAAAACTGTTTTTGAATGCACTTAGTAACATTAATAGGATGGACGTGTTCAATGTTTCATACCAGCGTAGATTTGCCAAAGCCAGAGTTTCACCAGGGCCACGATAATTGTGGAACTTTAATTATAAATATCTATATGGTCCTCTTGCTAGGCCATAATTCTTTGAGATGAATTGGTGAAATATTCTCCTGGGCCGTTGGGTGTTTCAGCAGTCAAAGCGTTTTGCTCGCCTTGGTGCAGTGATCCTCGGGATAGGCTTCGCGGTTGTGGTGGCGATAGGTGGAGGCCGCACGTGGCTGTTACGTGCCGGCACAGGGGTGCTCTATCTACTGTTTTCTTGACTCGGTCTAGCGCCATGGTTTTTGATCTCTCTGTGTGTGGTGGTTGGTAATGAATATATAAACAGAGTATAGAGAAAGTGCGAATTGAGAATAAAATTCCATTTACTCTTTTTCTCAATTACATTCTAGCTAGGTGCTGATATAAGAAATATTATATAGAAGAGGAAATATATAATAAGTACCCAAAATATTCATCCAACGGTCTAAAAAAAGGAAAAAAGGGAATTAATACACAAGGGCTCTCCTACAATTTGGGTATGACGAGAATCACTTAGATATAGCTGAGAATATCACCTTACTGATTTACAGTGAACTAGCTATATCAAATACCAAAATCTTTATTGCCATATTTGTAGAGATACTTTTTCCTTCTTGGTTTATTACTATTAGTCATTGACTTGAATTTGAAACGTTTTCACCCACTTTCAAGCTGACAAGGCGAAGAGGATGAACACCTAGCTTGATCCCAAAAGCCTTGAATAAATGCTCAACTAATGGCTTGGTGAGAGCATCAGCTTTTTGGAGGTGAGACGGGGTAAATTTATAATAAGAGCACTATCGGCAACCTTTTCGTGAAAAAAGTGGTAGTTTAATTCAATACGTTTTGTACGAGCATGGAAAACAGGATTTATGGTCATGTGTAGAACACTAAGGTTGTCACTGAAGAGTTGAGGAGTAGTTGATAGTGGCAAAGCAAGGGCTCGATATTCGGCTTCAGCACTAGAGCGAACAACAATGGCTTGTTCTTTTGAGGACCAACAAACACAATTGGAGCCAATGAAAATGCAATATCCCGTGGTACTTCGTCGGGTGAGAGGCAACCAGCCCAATCTGCATTACAAAAACCATTTAAAGAGATAGACAATTCACATACCATAATTTAGGGGGTGTTTGGAAGGTGGTGGAAACCGATGGTGGGAACCACTTTTACTGTAGCATGTGAAAGCTTTACACTGTAGCAATTTTTAAATTGTTACTGTAGCATGTGAGAGCTTTACACTGTTTATAACTGAGTTTGTGAAAGGGATGGTTGATGAAAGTGTTGACAGCTCGTAGGTGAGCAAGGGATGGTTGATGAAAGTGTTGGCAAACTTTTTTTTGCAGCATGTGTGATATAGGGACGAGTTAGCGTGAGGTACTGTAGGGCACCAACAATGCTTCCATACTCGGTTTTATCAATGAGATTATTGTCATCAGGATGAGTGGGTGGTTTTTATAGCCATAGGAGTAGAGAGATGAGAGGAGGCAAGCATTTTTGTGTGAATGAGAAGATCTTGGGTATATTTTGTTTGCGAAAGAAAGAGTCCAATATTGAAGTATTTTACCTCTATACACAAAAAATAATGAAGGATTCCAAGATCTTTGGAGGAAAATTCTTTGCCAAGGGTGTAAATGAAGTGTTGAACAGGATTGGCATTATTTACTGTGATAAGAATATCGTCAACATAAATAAGAAGGAAGACTAAGTCATTGTTTTTCCGGTAAATAAACAAAGAAGAGTCTGCCTTGCTGCAAAAAAAAAAAAAAAAAAAAAAAAAAAAAAAAAAACCCGGTTAGGAAGCTTCGAGATTATCTATCAAACCATGCATGAGGTGTTTGTTTTAAAGGAAATTGCGTAACAAACAAACATGATGAGAATGAGTAGGATCAGCAAAACCTGAAGGTTGCTCCATGTATACTGTTTCCTTCAAAAAACCATGGAGGAATGTGTTTTTGACATCTAGTTTCTTGATGGAAAAATTTGAGATAACAACAATATTAAGTATAATTCAAATTGTTGTTGGTTTGATGACTAGACTAAATGTTTCATCCTAATCAAGTCTAGGAACTTGAGGAAGTCTTTGGCGGCAAATCGAGCCTTGTAGTGATCTATAGAGCCATTTTGCATTATACCTTGTTTGGTAGACCCACTTTGAGCCAATGATGTTGGTGTTGGGAGGTCGTGGGACAATGCTCCATGTTTGTTGGCATGAATAACGAGAGTAAAGAGAAAACTTGGAATTGAGAATAAAATTCTACTCTTTTTTCTCTCTTACGTTCCAGCTAAGTGCTGATACAAGATATAAATAGAAGAGGAAATATACAAAAGTACCCAAAATATTCAACTAACGGTCTAAAAATAAGACAAAAAAAAAACGAAAAAAGGGATTAATACGCAACGACTCTCCTACAATTTGGGCATGACGAGAACCACCCTGCTATAGCTGAGAACATTACATTACTGATTTACAATGTATTAGCTAACTAAATATCAAAATCTTTGTTGCCGTATTTGTAGAGATATTTTTGCCTTCTTGATTTATTCCTGTTGGTCATTGACATGACAAATTTTAATCGTTTTCAGTTGGATTGACTCTTGAGGTTATTTTTCTATTGGGATTGTGTTTCGTAGGTATGTGGGTGAAATTAAGGTCCTGTTTCTGCCTTCTAGAAGTTCTTTTCAGTTGTCTTATGATGTTCAGTTTGTAACAATGGAGGCAATTTTCCCACCTTTGGATTTTTCTATTTTTCCATAAGATATGTGTCGGGTGGGTTTTTGGTTCCGCTAGAGTTGTCTCTTGGCAGAGTAATCTTGGCCCTCGATCGATTGAGAAACTTCAGTGTTTATTAAGATTTTATCTAAAAGAGCCTTGCATGTGGTCTCTTTTAGTGTGATGAGCTCCTTTTCCGTCATCGGGGTTCTCATATATGTTAAACCCATTAAACGTCATCAGGACTAACTGATGGATCTAATCTCATTAAGGGTTATTGTCTTATGTATTGTGGGGACATTTTGCTATATTCAGTGCCTTTGTAATTCCTTAATGAATTTTAAAGACATTTCCCCTCTAAAAAAATAAAAAAAATAAAACTCTTATTGATCAACTGCAATGTAATAAACGAAGTTGTTATGCAATGTTTTTAAAACATAAAAAACCCATGAAAGCAACATGCAAAATCCGAGTTATCAATAGTTGATTTTATTTTTTTTTTAGGTTTTTAATATTTTTCGAATTCTTTATTAGTTTAATAATTGTAACTTTAGTTTTATAATTAACTCCCGGTTCTACCTCCTTTTCCATTCCACGGACGTCTAGAAACCACTAAGAGTGCGTTAGGTTAAGAACTATGTGGAAACTAAAAGAGGAGATCATGAAAGAGGTCCACTTGTCTTCCATAGGACCATATAGAATGCTATATACATGAATTAGTAATTCCTTGTCCCACCATGTTATAAATTTATTTATATCTTCCCCATGATCACTTGATATATTCTAGGTTCTTAGGTAATTGCAAACACAAAGATCCTTGTTACAAGCGCCAAAACAGACATCGATCTGACGCATGCCCTCATCTCATTCCCAACCCTATAGCACGCCCAGCATCATTTTGTCTCCCCAAACTTTTAATAGTTCTGTTACTTTCACAAGCAACCATCAATTTTTCTCCTTAATTTACTTCTCATCAATATAAAAACCCCCTACAAAAATCTCAACTCTTGCTTCAAAACTAATCAACTAAAAATCAAAGTCACTGTTTAGCCATCTTCTCTATGGCACCTATCACCACTCTCTTCTCGCTCATCTTCTCTCTCTACTTTCTCTCTCAACTCTCTGCTAGTTCACCCCCCCTCCATAGGTTTCCTTACGAGACGTCACTTGCATTTTCTTCAACATCGGGCTTTGGTTTTGTCTACTACGACATTACAATGACCCTTCTATAAACTCACGATCTTTATTGTTGATAAGATCTTTAAGGAGCAGTATGGATCGATCTAGTTTCCTTGTATCTCTCTTGAAAGAGCCATTAGGCTTCATATATACGTATATATCTTTATTCTCCCTGTGTAAGTTTTCCCTGGGAAAAATTACCCATCCTTTGGTTTTAATATGGTGGTTTGTTTGAGCTATCAAATATGTTGTAGTATTGCCAATTTGCCTTGTTCTTTCCTCCATGTATTATGCTTTCTCTTGTAAATGAATCATAATTCAGTCAAATATTTGTTCCATTTTTATGGGAATTGTGTTACAGTTATAAATAATATTGTATGATTTATTCATTTTTGCATATTTATCTTTTTAGAGGAATTTGTTTATTTTGAATTGCCTCTTAGCGTTGTTAGAAGATTGTTCGTAATAATATATGGGTAATTTTATTTTTAGCTTATTTATGTATTGCTGAGTGTGGATATGTGGATATGTATTTGGTTTATTTTGATTTGTGTCTTTGGTTTGGGAGAAGAACGTAGGTAAAATATATGGTTAATTCTATTTTTAGCTTTTTGTTGATGGGTATGTGTATTATTTAAATAGATACGTGTAATATTTATTTTTATATTTTCTTATTGCTAAGTATGGATGTGCAGTTGGTGAGAGTGGGATTTTTTTTAAGTGATTAGTTAAGTTAATTACCTTTTCTTTTTCCCCTATTTTGTTAAGGTAAAACCCATCACAGAATTACAAGGCGCCTAAAATATCAACCAAAACAGTAGACACTATGACTAACGGAACAAACTCAGTACCCTAAATAGATTTAGAACCAAAGAAAACAGACTTAAAGAAAAGGTCTCTAGGTGTAGACAAGAACTGAGATTGCGGCTTGTTTCAGCTACTGAAATGCAGCTTCAGCTTCGTTATTCCAATGGAAGCAGTCTTTTTCTAGCTAGTTGCTACTTAAAATGAAATTATTGTGACGAGGAATGCTAGAGTTATTTTTTGCTTTTTATTTTCTTAGAAAACTTATATTTTACTGTTATCTTTGCTAGAGTTTTTGCAAAATTAAGTTTTGATTTATCATCGATATAGGCCGATACGGATAATGCTTGGGAGGATTTTGATTAATCATAGACAAAGAATGACACATTAAATACTTAACTTATTATTTTGTTTGTCAGTTTAGTTAAGTAATGTTGAAATCATATATGTTTATTAAGTTGAGTTTTTGCCGTATTATAGACATGGAACGGCACAATAAATGCTTTGGTAATGCTTCATTTGTTGTAGCTAGAGTATAATATATTGTATTATTAAACCATTTAATAAATAATTTAGAAAAACTAAAATATATTTAAGTTAATTATCAGAATTGAACCTTTAATTTTTAGTGTTGTTATAATTATTGCTGTTTCTTTTTTAATTAACCGTACCTATTATTAAAGTTCCATTTTAAATTAGTTGCATTTCTTATCATTGAAATTCTAAAATCACAAAAATCTGAAAGAGAAAAAAATTGCTGTAAAAATGTGTATATATTATAAATAAATAATTTTATAAACATATTGGACTTTACATCACTTTTTTCCTGTGGGATCGACCTCATATTTACTAAGTTTAATTACTTGTGACAATCTTATATTTGAGGTCATGTCAGAAGTACCTTTCTAGCCTAAATAGTGTTATATGATATTTTGAACAATAACTAATGCAAATTTAGATCAAAGAATAGGCTTTTAAATTTTGACATGTATTATACCCGTAATTACCCTTGTAACGTTGTTGACAACATCTTGGGCTTCTATGATTCCTCTTTTTGAAATCTATTTGAAAACTTTATTTTCATATCTGTAAAGTTTCATTTTAAATCATATCTTAAATTGGGGTTTGAATTCGATAAAACTGTACACCTGTAGACTCATGAAAATCTGCCACTAAACAACTATTTATTTTAAATCTTGTACCAAAAGGTATCTTTTTGTTTATTTTAAAAGTCCCCATAATTGTATGTTAGAGACAACTTTAATAAAAATTTTCTTTGTACAAAAGTTCGTTGTTATGACAAGGTCTAGAACTTCCGTGTTTTTTAAAAGTCTGCTTTCTTAGCAATAAAGTGAGTATTTTTTTAAGGGAAAGCAGCAACATCTGTAAATAATGAACATTATGGATTAAAAAATATGCAATTTGTAGGACATATATTTTGACAGGTTTTTGGCGCTTGATTATTAAACTCTCATATTAAATTGCGTTAACCAAAAAAAAAAAAATAGAATTAATTTTCAGGATAAAATTGTTGAAGTATAATCATGAGAGAAAACCAAAAGTGTGAAATACAAATGTAATTAAAATGATTGCATGATTGAGATATTAATAAAAGTTTAATTATTGACATCATATAAAGGATTATAAAGTAAAGAAATTATATGGCATGTGCCAAAATTTATATTTTATTTGCATTACTATCCACGATAACATACAATTATTTATGCAGGAGTTCAACTCCAATATTTTAGCGGAAAAAATTTCAAATTACATTTTTGAACCTATCGAGTATAGGCTAATTATTTCTAGGGACCATTCTATGTGGAAGAGTTTATGCTCGCCACGAAATTAGGGTGGTGATCAACTAATGCCACTTTACCCCAATCTTCTTGTCAGAGTTGTAATTATTCCTCCAAATTTCAAAGGTGCTAGGGTTTTTCTTCTTCTCTTTCTCTCTCTCTCTCTCTTTCTTTTCCCTCTTATCTACTCTCTTTTCCATGTTGTTGCCACTCTGGCCTACTGACCAAGGCCTGAAGAAAAAGATACTCCACTCCCTTGCTTTCTCCCAAGGGCACAATAGATAAATCCTACACAAGATTAGGGAAGTTAAGCTATAGAAGAATAAGACAATTAGTGGGTTAAACTTTTATTCACAAAAGTTGCTAGTTGAATTAAAGAAACCAACACAACTACCAAAATTATTAGACAACTTGAAAGTGTGGCCCAACCTTGGAATTTAAGCACATGTGAGAAATCAATTTTAAAAGTTGCTTTATACGAGGGGAATCAAATTGAAAGTTGATCCATTAAGGTTGCAATATTAATAACAAAGCAAAACGGAACTTCTAATCTACAAAGCGATGGCACCAATCACCACCCTCTTCTCTCTCCTCTCTTCCTTCTGTTATCTCTCACTACTCTCTCTCTCTCCCACATTCCACAATTTTCCTTATCCAAGTTCGCTAGCATTTTTGCCAGCATTCAGTTTTGGTGTCCCGATTCTTGTCCCCTCTGACGTACCAACCAGCCTTCTATGAAGTTGTGACCAAATGTTCAAGGATTTTCCTTATTTCTCGCCTTAAATTGAAGATCTGTTAGGCTACACTGAAGTTCACATTTATGACTATAATGGTTTTGCCATTTGAACCATTATATTTTTGTTTGACACTACTTTGTTTCTGTTCTTGTTTGTATGAAGATTGCAGCTTACTTGTCTGTAAAAAATGTAAATTAATGATTTGAAAGAAGAATTGTGGTTAACCTTGGGCCTCTCTTTGAATCAGGAACGTTAAGCTTATTTAATGCCTGTCTAAAAAACGTGCTCTCCAGATTATCCAGGAGAAGTTGCACAAGAAGCTTCAAAATTGGAAATCAACTTTTCGCAGCACGCCAACCTATGCTAATGTCAATTTTCAGATTTTCCTCTGCTTGTATCTTTGAGCTTCAATTGTCGATCACTACGACCTTCCGGTGAGTTGGGACGGGTTCCGATCGAAAAGTTCATTCGATCGCGTCGGATAGGGCTACTTCTCCTAAAGTGTGTGGGGAGCTTGGTTTTCACAATGGAATGCTTTAATCAAGCTCTTCTATGCGGAGTCTTCATCTTCCTCTCCCGCTGAACGCCGCTAGTAGATCAAGGGAAAGCCAAAATTCTCCTAACTACAAAAATGCTTTGGAGCACCATCATTGTTAAGCATTACAATTAACACAAAATGAGTCTTCGCAGTTGTTAGTCTCATGTTATGGGACTCACTTTTTTACTAAGGTGTGCTCTTTTAACAATGCTCTTATGGTCAACTGGGGGCCAAGCCAGGAACAATAACATGCCTCAGGTGTTTTTCAAAATGACCGAATCTGGTGTTGAAATGTGGTCACTTAATGCGCTCAAAATGTTTCAATGGTGCTGAGGGCCAATAAATGTCTGATATCTGCTCTCATTTATATGACTCTGGAGCTTTTTGTGTTTCTATTTAGGGGTGAACAATGGGCGGTTTGGCGGTTTTTGGGCGGGTGCGGTGCGGTTTTTTTGGATGGCGGGTTGGCGATTAACCAACCCACAAACCGCCCATCATATGGCGGGCGGTTTCGGTTTGGTTTTAGGCGGTTGCGGGCGGGTGCGGGCGGGTTAAGGCGGTTTAGACCTATGCTATTGCCCAATCCCCAATGTAATTTTTTAGACCTTTATTTTAAAAAGTGAAAAAAAATTATAGAAAATATAAGATGATAATACATAAAGCATTCTCAACAACAAGCAAGTTTGATGCCTAAAGACAATAACCATATTCAAAAGTACAAATTAAGAAATATAATCATTCACTTCACAAAATAATTTAGTTTGATGTCTTTTTCTACTAACTTACTTGATTTGAATTTTGATCACTTCCACTTTCCAATATGTCAAGAGGCAGCCGAACATGTGCTTGGAGTGTTGGATTGTTCAATCATCTCTAAAATAAGAGCAAAATCAAATAAATGATAAGTTTTAAAGAATAAATAGAATTGTAACGAACTTAAAAATTATACAATTACCTATCTCAAGATTCTCAGAAGTCTCAAGAACCTCCTGCTCATCCATATACTCCATCACAATGATTGGTTGATGAGACTCACTCAACCAATTCTTCAAGCAAATCAATGCCTCTACTGTCTTAGGACTTAGCGAGCTCCTAAAAGGATCAAGTATGCGGCCTCCAATAGAAAATGCAGCCTCAGATGCAACAGTTGTCACCGGAACAGCAAGTACATCATGGGCAATGCGAGACAAAACTTTGTATTTCACAGAATTCACCATCCACCACTTCAAAATGTCAAAATCATCAACATTAGTTGCGTCTATATCCTCAGAAGGCTCGTTCAAGTACCTGTCCACCTCATTCTTTATTTTACCACTATCTTGATTTCGCCGTTGTTGCACGAAACTATCATGCCTACTAAATTTAGTAGCTTTAGTAAACATAAAAGATGACGACAATGAAGTTTGCTTGACAATTTCTACTTGACTTGCAGCTTGAGCTTGAGGTTCTATTGGCTGTGGCAATACACCGAACTCTTTCTCATTATAATACTCAAACATCTTCCTCAAATCATCTTCAACATTGTTTATTATGGACTTACATGTCCTTGAGTCATGAAAAGCACTCAAGCAATGATGTAAATACTCAAGCTTGTATCGAGGATCAAGGACAGTGGCAAGCAACAAACAGCCATTACTCTCCTCCACTTTTCCCCAATATTTTTCATATTTGAGTCTCATATTAGAAGCCATTGATGCCAACAAAGAATTCTCAGAAGCCTCATCAGTCAAATCATACAAATGCTCTTGAATTTGACAAATATCCCGAAAATATTTATTACAAGTGACGTAAGTGGAACCACTAAACCTCAAAGTGATCTCATAAAAAATAGCTAAGTATTGCTCAAAGATTTTTGCATTTTCCCAATCAAGTTCATCCGGTGGCCCATCCCTTTTTTTGCCATCCCTCTCAATCTCTTCAAAATATTTGAAATAATTTTGATCGCCATCCAACCTTTCAAATGCCTTTTGAAACTTCAAGGCTTGGTTTAGCATCAAATATGTAGAGTTCCATCTAGTAGTGACATCTAAGCATAAAAGTCCTTTACAAGGGATCCCCTCCATTCTCACACACTCCTTAAACGTCAATAGTCTTGCTGTCGATGACCGCACATATCTTACCGCATTTCGAATACTGTTTATCGATGCTTGTTTCTCTTTCAAACCATCCTTGACAATCAGATTGATAATGTGAGCACAACACCTCATGTGTAAGAACTTACCATCAAGTACTAGCCCCTCCTTTTTCTCTTCAAATTTCTTCTTCAAGTATTTAATGGCCCTGTCATTGCTAGAAGCATTGTCAACTGTCACTGAGAAAATTTTATGGATACCATATACCCCACTCAATTAAACAAGCTTCAATTGTCTTAGCAATAGTGTCTCCATGATGATCTGTAATTTGGGAGAAATTAATAATTCTTTTTTGTAAATTAAAATGACCATCCACCCAATGAGCTGTGATTACCATATACCCAATATTTTGAATTGACGTCCAACAATCTGTAGTAATAGAAACCCTTTCTTTTTTCAAGATGTCTTTCAATTTCTTCTTCTCAGCTAAATACATCTTGTAAATGTCTCTAGCAATTGTAATCCTTGATGGGGGGTCAAAGCTAGGTTGAAGCTTTTGACAAAAACGCTTAAACCCTTCACTTTCGACATGCCTGAATGGCAACTCAGTCAACACAATGTACTCGGCAACAGCTTCCCTACAAGCCTCTTTGTTGTAATGCTTAGCCACTAATTGTCCTTCATTTGCAGTGTTGCCTCCTTTCTTTGGTTCAAATACCAAGACCTTTTGTTTCTTGTCAATAGGTTTATTGGGATTTTTTGAGCAACTTCTCAAATGATTCCACAAAGTACTCGTCCCATGCTTCTTTCCTTCACTAGCAAAATTTGCCTCACAATGTTTGCACTTTGCTCTTCTCTCCCCTTTCTCATCAAAAAAACGAATGAAGTCCTTCCAAACCTCACTAGTTTCTCTAAGAGGATTTTGGCCTTTCCGTTTTTTGGAATTTTTTTCATCTACTATCTCTTCGTCTGATTCAAATTCCTTCTGAAGATCAACTAGTTTTTCTTTTTTAGAAGCACTATCAATAATGCCAAGACTTGAAGAGGTTTGAGATTGACTAGAACTACCATCCATTTTTCACCTAGAGTACATCATTGAAAAAGAGAAAATCATACATGGATGCGAGGAGGAAATAAATTCTAGAAATAAAGAAGACAATAAGTTCAGTCAATTAGTGGCGTTATTAAAGTCAATTGGTGTTATTGAACAAAATTGCAAAAAGCAATACCAACCTCCCCTAAAGTAATGAACAAAATTGCAAAGGAATTTTTAGAATTTTCTTACTTGGCCCAGCAGATCTCAATTAAGACAGCTACCGATTAAGACAGCTACTTGAGGATTTATATTAGCCGGAATCTCAAGCCTTCGGTTGTTGAAAACAACTACTGCTACAACCTGAGGAAACAGTGAATTACAAACTAGAACATGTTATAGTTTGTAATTGCATTAAATAGTACTTAAGGAAGGATTATGGAGCTAGCTAGCAGCCTTTGGATGGAAGCAACCGAAAGCACTAAACATGATCCGTTAAGGTCGCTACCATGTGTGTTTTTCTCAATTCCCATCTCCAGCTCCAACGGTCTAAATCAATCATAGAATTTTCATTTTTGATAATAATAATAATAAATCAAACACTGATATTAAAAGTTGTTAATTCAAAGTCAACCCCAATATTGTTTTAGCCTTACTTATAGCTGTATGTATGGACGCCCACGAAGGAAATAAGGGAGGATTTTTATAATGGAGAATGCAACACATGGACAAATTCTATTGGTTTAGGACGAATAATGGATGAATGCACATGAAAATAATAAATTATAAGTTGCTTGATGGATCCATTTCTGTCACTTGGAAGACAGTTAGGAGCACAAGTCGGTGCATGAAATTCACAAATAATGCAGCCCAAGATATGTAAAAGGCAGAGTAGTATGATCACAGCAAAGAAAGTTCTATATATACATGTTACTTTTTTCATATCCTTACAAACACACAATCTCAGATAGCATCTTAATAGAATTACGTCCCTTTTCAGCTTTTAGCAAGCACAATGACAGTAAGCAGGCCCCCCTCTCTCTCTCTCTCCCCTCTTCACGTATTTCTTTTCTTATTATAGACAGAAAATGAATTATATTAATACTTACACAGGGGCTAAAAACACGAGGATGGAAATAAAATTACCTGTGAACAAATATAAGAGGACATTATAAAATAATTGTAATCAACCTATAATTAATTAAACAAAATGTAAAAACGACACGAATGTTAAATGAAAATAAATTGGGTTATAAAGTGGCCTTTCATTAGGAGCTAGCCTCATAATCATGTCAAACAGAAACCAACAAATGGACAACATATAGCAAGCAAACAAAAACCAGATAGCAAGCAAACGGAAAAGAGAAAAGTGCACTGTGACCCTGCAACAAAAACCAACATATAGCAAGCAAACAGAAACCAACAAAAACTTCTTTACTAATCCAACAACTGCAACAAAAACCACCCTGTGACCGGTGACCCTATTTCACTTTCACACTCAACTACAACAAAATTTTTACTAATCCAAATAAATTCTTGAAAGCAAACACAAGTGCAACAAACACAAATGCAAGAAAATTTAAAATAGAAGAAAACAGATTCAACAGATTCAACACCAAGGACGGGTAACTAAACAGATTCAACACCAAGGAAAAATTTAAAAACCAAATTATAAAAAACGATTAGTTCAACAAACACAAGTGCAAAAAAGCCTAAAAAAACGAAATAGAAGAAAACAAAAATCAAATCAGGCTTTACCCGATCATTTGATAATTGATGTGCTACACTGCTACGGCCTGAAACCAAACCCATCCATGGCTGCCTTCTTGTCGTTGCACTCATGAACAGAGAACCAGGAAGAAGTAAGAACCGAAGAAGAAAATAAAAGAGGGAAAGAGAAGAGGCGGAGGCGCAGCGCAGAGAGGGAAAGCAAAAGTAAATTAGGGCTGAGAGGTGAAAAGAGGGAAAGCACAAGCAGAGAGGCGAATATTAGCTGAACTGGTGAAGGACGTGTTGTGAGGCTGAGTAGATAATAGGTTTAGTTTTTTTTTTTTTTTAATATATAGGCGGGCGGGTTCGGGTTGAACCCGCCCGCAAAAATTTAAAACCAAACCCGCCCACCTAAATAATTGGTGGGCGGGTTGAACCCGCCAGCCAGTAAATTACAAATCAAACCCGCATTTTTTCAAACGGGCGGGCGCGGGGGCGGGCGATTAGCGGGTGCGGGGCGGTTTTTGAACACCCCTATTTCTATTTATCGAAATTCTAGTTGAGTTCACCATTTGCTAGCTTTTGTTTGGGTATGTTTTTGTATAACATCTCGAAATTAATTAAGTGTTATTAGTGTATAAATGGTAAATTAGTGTGTTGTGATGTATTTTTAAACTTAACTTGATTATTGAGTGATATTTCTAAATAGATGTTATTCCTAATTATTTTTAATTATTCTTAACCACTCTTAATTATTTTTATATTGTTTTAAATTTTGAAACAAAACAATTTGTCAAATACCAACCACGTCTTTTGTTTCAAAACTGTGGACGTGCACGGTTTCTCCTCACTGGTTTTACTTTCCCTTCTCTCTATTTAATCTTCCCTCTCCCTCCTTCTATTTATTTCCCTTCACTCCCTCACTCACTCTCAGCTTTCTCTCTCTCCCACGCTTTCTCTCTTTCTCTCCTTCTCTCTCATTGTGCGTTTCTCTCTTCTCTCCCTCTCATTTTGGTTCGAATTTTCGGAGCCCAAACTTCGGTCTCTAGTTGAATTGGAAGCTAGAAAGCAAGATTGAGCCTCTATAAACGTGATTCAAAGCTCGGATTCGAGGTTGCTTTACTAGACTTTCACATTTTCAAACTTTTCTCAATTTTTCTATTTTCCTTGTATTTTGAAATCTGATCTCAATTAAGCTTAGGAAACCCTACATTTAAGTTAGTGGATCAAAACATCTAGAATCTATGCTTAGTTTGATGAAAAACGGATTTAAATCAAGATTTTCTATTTTTCTCTATTTTCACATTTTTGAATTTAATTGAAATTTTCTATGCAAATCTTGTTTAAATTAGTTTCAAAGTGTTCTACTATATTTTTCTATCATATATAAATCTTTTCTATGCTTAGGAATTGAGAAAACAGGTTGAAAATAAAGATTTAAGCTCGGGAGGCCAAAACTCAAATTTGAAACTTTTCATATTTTTTTAGTTTGGTAGGCCGGATTCATGATTCCGACAGGCCGGACTCATCCCTTCGACAGGCCGAACCTAGGAAAGTTCGGTAGGCCAGTCTTGCTTGGCCGGTAGGCCGAACCAGAGAATTCGACAGGCCGACCGGCCATAGGAAAAATGGTTATTTTTTGCTTGTTTTCACTGTTTTAACCTAGATCGAGAATTTAAACTTTATAGTATGGCTTTACAGACATAAAATGACACACCAGGACACCATAAGATAGGTTAGTAATGTAGAATATTCTAAGCCAGAAATTAATGACTTTGTTTATGTTTAAGGTTGTACGTGGTTCCGTAGAGCGAACGTATAGCGGAGTGGGATTGCAGTGCTGAGTCAATATGCAGGATATTGAGGTAGGACTTCTACCGCCTTTCTTTGGTAGTCTTGTTTTTAAATGATTTTGGCCTCAAAAAGGATTCTTTCAAAATGTTTTCGATGAATGAAAAGAAAGGGCTTTTGACCACAAAATGTTTTCTTTCAAAATAATCCCTTCCAAAATGATTTCTTTCAAAGTAATTTCTTACAAAATGATTTCTTTCAAAATAGATTTCAAGGAACGGTTTAGATAAACTTTTTAGTATTTTTCGTGCTTATCTAAGAATAAGTGTTCATAATAAACTGAATAATGAATGTAATTGAGAACACTTGGTAAGATAAGACTTAAATAATAATATAATACTGGACACGCCATTAATACCATCTGGAATAAAATAATAGAGCATGATGCCATATACAAAAATCGAGTCATGGAGAGTGCGACCTTAGGGACAGATCCTGAAACCTGGCTGAGCCAAGATGGTGGTGACATTATGGCTTTACCAAAGAACAAATAATAAAGGATAATTCCATATGAATATAAATTTTTAAAGGTAAGATTGAATTCAATGTGTTTTGTTCATCTTTTTGAATTTTATAAATTATTTTCAAACATGAAAAATTATTTTTAGAATTAATTTTTTTTATAAAAAACTTAGTCCTACTGAGCCTCTCGCTCACTTTTTATTGGTCGTTCAAACTTTTCCCTTTTACTGTAGAATTCAGTTTAGGACCGATTGAGAGTCCACTGCCTAGACTTGAGAGCAATAGAAGACCTTGAGTAGGTTAGTAACTGTAGTAAATCAAGGCATGCATTATTTAAATTTTATCTCTTATATTGGGTTGTGATTGTAATAATTTATTGTCAATACTATGTGTGTGCACAAATTATGGGCCCGGTGGACCCAACACACACCCTCCTTTCCCTCTTTATTATTCTAGTTCATTTTATTTCCCCTTTATTTGTTTTATTATTTTTAATAATTGATTAAAAGTTTTAAATTTATCACATTTTTAATAATTAACTAATACCTTAAATTTGAAATTTTTGACAAAAACTCAATTTAATTAATCTAATTAACCGCCACGTCACCTCCCGTACTCCGGCGCGTGACATTTTGCCTTTTAGCTCTATGCATTGGTCTTTTTTACGTAATGCACAAAGTTTGTGCATTTTTTTGCATTTTTATATGGATATTTAAATTTTTTTTTGCATTTTAGTTTTGCCAATTTATTATCTCCTAATAGCTTAGTTTACTAGGAAAAAAATTTAGTAAATATGAGAAAAAATAATAAAAAATTAGACAGTATAGTATTTATAAGTTACGTATAAAAAAAAGTTTTTGAGATAATTATAAGACAAAAATATTTAAGCAGATGCAAATCTGAGAAGAAACTGTTTCAGGAGAGCAATTAGGGAAAAATATTTATGAGGGTCATAGTTAGGAAAAAATCAAGTAAAATAATGTTTAAGTAATCACATATCTAAGAAAATTATTTCAATAAGAGTAGATTTTGAGAGGAAAAATTAGAGGGAATGACATTTTCGATGCAAACAGTAATTGAAAGTACAAGAGAAAAAGAATGAATGTAACTAAGGAAACTTTTAGGAACCAAAATGATAAAAGTAAGAAAAGTTTAAATAGAAACAAATAGGATCAAAATTTTGAGGTTACATATAATAAATAAAATTTTGGAGGATGTAAAATAGTACCCAATAAGAAAATTTAAATTTTTTTTTTTGTTTGAAAATAAAATTTACAAATATTTTGACGATATATATTTTTAAAAAAATCAATAAAGTTATTTTGAAAATATATAACATATTGGTGGAAAACAACAAAAAAATAAATAAATAAAGGTGGGCAGGGAAAGAGGACAAAAAAATAAGGATCAAAAAATGGGATGAAAGGGGAAAAACCAAAGAAGTAAATGAAGGGGGGATGCGTTTCAAATAAAAAAAAACAAAAAAAAAAAAAACAAACAGGCAGTAGGAAAATTGCATAGCAAATTATTTATAGAGTATATAAAAATAGTATTTAATAGGGTTATATGGAAAAACAATATTTAGGTAGGAATACATATGAGAAAAAATTATTTGAGGGGAACAATTACGTAAAAACATTTATGAGGGTTATAGCTTAGACAAAATTTGACTACAAAAAAATGTTTAGTTAATCCATGTTTGAAAAAATTATATTAATAAGAGTAGATTAGGGAAGAAAAATAGCTTAAATGGAAAAGAAAATGAACAAAACTTGGAGGCCTCGCTTGGTAAAATAACATTTTAGAGGATTAAAAAAATATGGAATAAGAATAAATTAAAAGCAAAAAGTATTTTGATGCTATGCATTAAGGAAATTAAGTACATATATAATATTTTAAGAGGAAAGCATAAAAAAGAGAAGCATAAAGACGGGAAGGAAAAAAAGTAAAGCATTGAAAATGCAAATGAAAAAAGAGGGATGGAAAAAGGAGGAAAAAGAAGTAGAGTGTAAGGGAAGTCCCAAAAAGAAAAAAATAAATAAAAGAAATAAAAAGGGAAGAAAAAAGAAGAAAAAATTTCCCCAAAAATACAAAATAAAAAAAAAGGTGTTGGAGAACCTTTCATTCACCCTTAACTTGTGTCCATTGCCACTTTTATATATTGTTAGTAGACATCTTAAAGAGAATTAAATAAGCAAATAAAATAAAGAATATAACGTGATTTTGCAATGTGTCTACATCCATGGACTAAGAATAAAAAGAGGAAATTCACTATTAAGAAGCACTATGAATGGACACCATATAAATACACATTACAAAGCACATAATAGGGTAAATTACCCAAAATTAAAATCAAGATATTTTTAATATAAAAATACATATAAATAAAGTCAAAACTATTAGTAAAGATTTTTTTTCCTAATATGCCCCCGCAAAATGGAGTTTTGATAGAAGATTTCAATCTTGAAAGATTTTTTTTTCTTTTTTTTCTTTTTTCTTTTTTTATTGCTTTTTTTTTCCTTTCAGAGAAAATAAAAAGGCATAGAAGAATAATTGGATAGGGACGGCAATCGTCGAGGGGCTCCATTAAACTAGCACAAAGGTGCGAAGAAGAGCACTTAAAAACTGTGGGAGGCACATGGTCTCGAGTTTTGGATGCTCATGACCATGGAATTGGAGGCGCATGGCCTTGGGAGAGCGAGGAACACGTCTTATGGATTGAAGGCTCTTAGCTTAGGGTTAAGAGGTACTCAACCATGGAGCATTAAAGACTCGTTTGAGTATGAACCTCTGATACTATAATGAAAATTAAATAAGAAAATATAATAAAGAACATAATATAGATTTTAACGTGGTTTGACGATATGCGGACACAGTACATCCACATACTAGAAACAAAAAGAAAGAATTCACTAGTAAAAAGCATTATAAATAAGGTCTATATAAATAGACATTACATATTACATAATGGGGTAAGTTACTCAAAACAAAAATCAAGTCATTTCCCGATATAAAAATAAATACAAATAAAATAACCAATTAATAAATATATTTTTCCTAATATATTCTTTCGGACATTTCTCTGGTTTAACAAGCGCAATTTCATCTCAACAAAATGAAAGAAATAAAAAAGTAACAGTAGCAAAAAAGGAAAAAAAAGAGTAAATTAATGGTTTTGTCGATTATCCTTTATATTTCTCTTTAATGTAGAGAAAATTATTCTGTATTTCTTTGTGGGAAACTTTCTCCTAACGGATTAATGTACATGGAAAAACGAAACTATTATCTCAAGAAATAGCTTTGAACAGTAACGTATAGTGTAATGAAGTAATGAATGAGTTTATTTGTACTTTTTCTCCCTTTGGTCAATATTTATATCTCTCCCTTTGGTCAATATTTATATCCTAAAATTCGAAAAGTATTTTTAAAATACCATAAATATGTCTTAGATTTAAACTAAATAGGATAATTCACACAGATGGTCTCTAAATTACAATTTAGTATGTGACAATTTGATCCCGAATATTTCAAAACACCTCTTGAACTCCTTAATTAGATGCAATTAATACCTTTCCGTCAAATACAAATACATCACGTGCAAGACATGTGATTTATTGTAAGAGGGTATTACGGTAAAATCACAATCATAATACTTCAGTAAAAATTTAAAATTAAAAAACTTTTCATCAAAACAAAGGCAAATAGAGTGTGCTAACGAGACTCAAAAACCAGAACCGTTCATAAACTTCTGCAAACCAGATCCTTATGCTCAAGAATTAGAGCAATCCAAACAACCGGAACAGAATATATTCTCATGTGCAATATAATGTCATTCACAAAGTCTGCACTGAAGAACTACACTTGGTATATTCTCATCTTTCCCATAATCACAGCCTCTAGATGGTAGCATATAAAACTAAATAAATAAATAAAAGGAAACCCAAATTCCTCAACTTCCCTCAGATATGGTTTCTTTACCTTCTTTCCTCATTAGGACAAGAAAATTTGAATTTCTTCTCCTCCCTCGAATTTTTAGAAATCAAATATAAATCACCTGAAAAGAAAGCCCATGTATAAAAACAAAACTCAAAACTTGAAAAAGAAAAAAGGGCAAAACATTAGGGGGCATCAATGGGGTAGGTCGCAGACTAACCAAAGTTGTGATCCACTAGGCGGGATGGTCGGGCAAAGGGTGTGACCGTGAGGCATGGTGAGCACAGAGGGTACTGTGGCAAGGTGCGATGGCGGCAAGGTGAGGCACGATGACTAGGGCATGGTGGGACAATCTGGGGGCTGGGGTTGGATAGGTGTGATAGGGTGAGATGGGTGGCACCGCAGCTATGCAGCTACATCTTCTCTTAGAGGTGTCAAAAGGGTCGTGTCAGGTTAGGCCGATCCTTTTAAACCTAGGTCCATGACAGGCTCGTGTCGTACCAAGCTTAGCCCTCAACAGTAGAGGGTTGTGCCTAAGGAAAAAACCTTAGGCCCAACCTTGGCCTAGTCCCTGGCCCTTGAAGGGTCGTGCTGGGCCCAGACCCAGGCCTTGTAGAGCCTAAGGAGGTTTGGTTCTACAGGGTAAACCCTGTAATTTTTAATTTTTTTAATTTTTTGTTTATTTTTAAAACTTTTTTTTTTAAAAATTAATGTATAAAATCATAAGACTATTAAATGTAAAGAAATATTTCTCAAGATTATATTATTATTGTGACTACACAAACCATACAAGTATATATCTATCTTACATGCAATTTATAGTATTTTACTCATGTTCTTAAACCATATCTCCCAGTTTTATTATGATATATGTTATCATCTAATTAATGATCACTTTATTAAAAGCATTAAGCCTAGTATAAATACTCAACATAGATATGAGGTTCACAATAATAAAATTTAGCTAAATTAAATATTCATATATTCTAGCTACGTCATGATTACAACTAAAATTTAAATTAGAACATGATAATAAAAGCACACTACAAAAATAATAAAATAACATTAATATATTACAAAAGATAAAGTTTAAAAATGTCCTGAAGTTTTTGCACTGTCTAGCAGGTCCATCACCCCATATATAACATTATCTAACTTTCAAAATATTACGAACTTTAAACACTCTAAAAATGACTCAAAAGTTTTATTTTTATTTTTATTTTTGAGCAGCATTTGCTTCCTCGGAGGTGAAGACTTCGGCTCTTCCTAATGAAGAGCTTTTGAAGCTTTTAATGACGTACAGCTCGCCCTTTATAATTTATAGATACAGGCTATTTATAGCCTTAAAAGTTTCATTCAAGGAAAAAAAAATTCCTTTGACAGGTTCTTACTCAAATTCCCATTTTGAATGCAATCATCACAAAATCTGTCTCATATGCACAAGTGGTGCAAAACTTGGACTGAATCATGCTTGAATCAACACCAAAACACACAAACAATATTAATTACAAACTAATTACAATTAAATCAAAATAAGGTAAATAAGTTAAAATTAAACTAAAACCAACAATAAAATAAATTAAATTAAAACAAACCAAAAACAAAATAAATTAAAAAAAATTAAAATCTCAAAAACAAAGTTATTTTTACACATCAAAGTGTGGTAAAATAACCTATTTTATAGAATTATCACACCTCTAAGCATGAGATGTTGCCTGTCCTTAAGCAAAAGAAAGAAAAAACTGAAACTAAAAATATATAAAAACGCATGACAATTGAATTGATGTTTTAAAAGTAGGCTTCAAAATTTTCACAACTTATATAGCTCAAGAAAAACTAAACATTATGAATGTGTAGAATTTTAATTCAAATGTTAATTCTATCCTACTTAAGACCCTCTGAGTGTGTGCGTGTGTGTGTATGATTAACCATTTAACTTAATCGCTGACCTCAGATTACTTTATGCAAATCAATGATTTAAAACAGAATTTGAACTCTATAGGTTTGAATTTCATATCTCTCCCCACTAATATAGACTGACATAAGACTTAGGATTTTTAGGACTTTATACAGCTTTTCACATATGGCTAGGTTAATGGGTATGATGTTGTGATATTTGTTTGACTCATATCACCCATAAACACATACATTTAATCTAAGACTTTTACAAAGCACAAATCAACATCTCAATTACAAAATTCGCCCAAACTTAAGTAAGGTTCTCTTTCGTTATCCATTTTTTCATCTTTTTTTTTGCATTTATTTTTCTTTTTTTCTTGTTTTCTTTGTTTTTATATACACATTTTTCCTTTTTTTCAATTTTATATATAATCACAAGTTACAAAGATAATAATAATACAAAACAATAAATATAATACAACACCAGCCTTCCTCTTATATATAGATAAACTTTGAAATATATCACAGAAACAATCAACGTGCCTCATGGGTGAAGGGTTAAAATGTTGGAAAAATAAAAAATAAACTACTACTAAGTTAAAATTTGTGGTTGACAAAGAAAAGGAAAAATAATACTTAAATGGGATGACTAGGGATAAATGCATATCAAGGATTGGCATAGAAAGACTCAAACTATCTAAAGATGGCCTATTTTAAGTCCTAAATGTTATGCAGACTAGATTTCACCTCGAGAGATAATTAGACAAGTTCTACAGCTTAAAAGCCTAAAAGTTTGAGTTACTAAATTACATAAACGTTCTCTAAGTATGCAGGCAACTAAGTGGTCATGATTATGTGCTTTAAGTGTTAAAAGGAATCTTAAGTATAATAGAACTATCAAATGATTTAAACTTATATACAATCACAATGTTTAGCATTTTTCAAGAGCTATACTCATTTTAAAATAGGCTCTCTCATCGACCGAAGACATCAATTTAAAAGAAAAACTTAAAGCATAACATATATATTTAGAAAAACTTTATAAAAAGAAACAAAAATTTAACAAAAAGGTGGAAAAAAATTTAAAATTTTGAAATTTTGGTGCCACACCCCTAAACTTATTATGAACATTGTCCTTAATGTTTAAAAATAAACAAAAGTTAAATCTAGAAGATGTACTTGACTGATTAGAGGCTCTAACATTTTCATTTTTTAATTTTTCAATTTTTCAATTTTTTAATTCTTTTAATGGCCAAATGCAATATATTACATGCACGACTAAGACACGATTCGAGAGTTTAAAAATACTCTGTATATCTGTTATCCTAATCATGCATGCATGTAAACATAGAAAAAATACAAAATGGAGAAATGAAGCATCAATGAATTACAATCTTGGACCTTAAACGTGATGTGTTTCAAGAGTACTAGTTACTCCATACATCTGCCATCCCAACACTAGGAAACATAAATCTAAAGTTTTTAACGACAACATGTCACAAAAACACAAACACAAACATCGCTTGATTTTTTATTTTTTTAACGGTTTTTTTTGCATAAACAAATAATAAAACAATAAAGAAAAACAGAGAGAAGAAATGACATCACCTATAGAAGAGCGGTTATTGAGACTAGAAAGAAAAAGTGACCATACTATGGATAATGTTAGAAAAATAGTACGCAGTGATATTTTAAAGTTTTTATATCAGAGTATTTTTCAAAACACAAGTTTGACATCCTATATGCATAAATTAACTATATCTTACTAACCTATTGTGTGTGTCGAAAAGCTCTTGTAATCAATGAAGAGAAGTAATGTTCTAGAAGGACCTTAACCAACTGACCTTCTTTGCTATTCTCTATCCATGATCGGAGTGACTATAGGCTCACATCGTTCAGCCTTCCCTAGGTGACTTTCTTTCTAACCAATTGAGAGAACCCAAAGCTACAGTTTGTAATTTATGAACAATAGCTCTCATGGAGTTTCTAGAGTCTCATCGATAAAGTCTCACTCTTAATCTCTCGACTGATATAAATAACTTATGAGACTTGCTCCCTATTTATAGAGGTTGAGTTTAGGGTCAGTCCTTATCGGATAGGGTCTCCAAAATTCAAATCATAATCAAACCAGGATCACAATCTAATAAAATCTACGTGGAAACGTGTGGTCTTTTTATCGCTCAGTCGACAGGCCAAACTAGCAAATCGGCAGACCAACTTAAAGATCGGCCTACCAAACCTCCGATAAAAGATCTTTATGAATCTTTATTTTTCACCCAAGATTCTTAGGATAGAGCCTCAATTTTAATTCAAATAACCCAATAGAGAAGTTATTTGATTAAAACAGTCATATCTAGATAATTTCTAGGAAAATAAACATTGCTGATAAGTCAATAAGTTTATCTCGAATTAATTCAAAATTAATCCAATCAATAAACGGATATGAATTATCCATTCCTAATTATTCAACAAGTTTATCTTGAATTAATTTTATCACAAAATTAATTCAACCGATAAACAAACATGAATTATCTGATTTTACCGAATTTTAGCCAATCTGATAAATCTAACATAAATCACCAATTATTAAAAAAACACGCTGTGTCGTTATAGGATTTTTATGAGCTAAGAAAGAGGACCTAATGGACCTATATAGTTCAAGCTCTCGATAATTATGAAACCCAATATCTCAAATATACATTTCATAATTATCAACTACAACGCTACTCCACTAAAAGCTTAGAGCTGCACTCTCAAACTCTATAGAATTACGAAGCCCGTATAGCTAAGTCTTTATGACATATCATAATGTATCGTATCCCCATAGGATTATCCATAATTGGCTTAAGGATAAGTTATGTCTTACCTTCTCGATTATTTTTATCTTACGTTCCATTATCTCACTTTCGAAAAACTTACCATCCATAAGATAGTATATCATTTGGTTACACTTATGTATCCAAATGGTTGAGCGTTCTAGTTTTTCAATTACAGTATAACGCATATAAGAAGATATCACTACTCCTAAAGAGGAACTATAGATTCCATATCTATGAATAACAAGTTTACGCTATCAAGAGTCATGCCTTCAACGGACTGGCATACGTAACACTATTAAGATGTGGATATCACCCTTTGGTACATCAAAAGGCATAAGTCAAGACAACGGGCCCATTATTTATCTCAGGATTAAGATATAATACAAATGATTGTCTAAAGTGAATCAATTTTCCAAGATAGAATTATTAATCCAAATCAATTCACTTTATGTCTCGATCTAACACATCGTCAACTATGACAATGTGCCAATGTTTCTATTCACAGAGTCCACCTTCGATGGTCAATACAAACCATCTTCCGTTAAGGATCTAGACAACATAACAATCTTTACATGAATAAAGTGCCCAAATTTATTCCCTCAATTGCAGATCTTATGATTTAGACTGTCACCTTAAGAATCGTGTCTTCCGCATAACCTGTCCATCATATGCCCAATTCTTAAAGGTTTAGACTGACAGTCTCAGACTTTTGTTTGCTTAATATACATTTAACAAATATGAACATAAAGACGACAAGATTTGGTATATAAATAATAAATAAATTCTTTATTGATAAAAATGTGTCTAAAAACATATTACATTTTTACTCCTTATGGCATACAAGTCTAACAATCTCCCACTTGCATTAAGTGAGTAAATATGACAAATCTCGCATTTCCATAGCTTCTACATGCCTCTCAAAGACTCTCCTAGTAAGTGTCTTCATGAATGGATCAGCTAAATTGTCCTTTGATGCAATTTTGCACACCGTGACGTGTTCACCCTCGATGAAGTCCTTTATCACATGATACTTTCAATCAATATGCTTACTCTTCTTGTGAAATCTTAGTTCCTTAGCATTAGCTACCGACGAACTGTTATCACAATACAGTGATACCACCTTATCTATACCAAGAACTACCTCAAGTTCCCCAAGGAGCTTGTGGAGCCACACTGCTTCATTCGAAGCATCACTAGCTGCCACATACTCGGCCTCTATCGTTGAATCTGAAGTGCAATCTTGTTTCATACTTCTCCAACTAATGGCACCGCCACCCAGAGTAAACACAAAACCCAAAGTCGATCTCCTAGAACCCAAATAGGATTGGAAATCCAAATTAGTGTATCTTAGAAGAGTTGTGAACAAGAGCTCTCAGGGAGTTTTTAGAATCACACTAGTAGAGTTTCACTCTTAATCTCTCAATTGATCTAAATAATAAAGAGACTCACTCCTCTTTTTGGGTCCAAGAGTCAGTCTTTATCAGATAAGATCTCAAAAATTCGACTCAGAATTAAACCAGAATCCATATGTGATAAAATCCACGTCTAAAACACGTGATAAAAAATCCCACGGTTGGCAGATTGAACTAGCAGATCGGCCTATCAAACATGTCGCATCGCTAGACAGAAGTTTAAGATCGGCCTATCGAACTTACGATTTTTTATCCCTGTGAATCTTTATTTCCCACCCTAGATTCTGGGGATAGAGCCTCAATTTTAATTCAAATAACCCAATAGAGAAGTTATCTGATTAAAATAGTCATATCTAGATAATCTCTAAGAAAATAAATATTCTTGATAATTCTACCATCTTATCTTGAATTAATTCAAAATTAATCCAATCGATAAACAGACATGAATTATCTATTCTCGATAATTCAACAAGTTTATCTTGAATTAATTTTATCACAAAATTAATTTAATCGATAAACAAACATGAATTATCTGATTTTACCAAATTTCAACCAATCTGATAAATCTGATATAAGTCACCAATTATTGAAAAAACACGCCATATCGTTACAGGATTTTTATGAGCTAGCAAAGGAGACCAAATGGACCTGTATAGTTCAAGCTCTTAATAATTATGAAACCCAATATCCTAGATATACATTTCATAATTATCAACTCCAATGCTACTCCATTAAAAGCTTGGAGCTGCATTCTCGAACTACATAGAATTATGAAGCCCGTGTAACTAGATCTCCATGACATATCATAATGTATCATATTCCTATAGGATTATCCATGATAAGCTCAAGGACAAGTTCTGTCTTACTTTCCTGATTAATTTTATCTTACGTTCCATTACCTCACTATCAGAAAACTTACCATCCAAATATGGTATACTATTCGGTTACACCTATGTATCCAAATGGTTGAGCACTTCAGTTTTCTAATTACAGGATAACGCATATAAAAGGATATCACTACTCCTAAAGCGGAGCTATGAATTCCATATTTATGAATAACACGTTTTATTTTAAAAGACATGCATGAACAATTTTTAATTGAGCAGCACTCCCTATTCTATATGGCATATTATCAATATACATGGCAAATCTAATAATTATGCTACTACTATCACATGATATTATTTATTTAATATCATCATCATAAAAAAAAGGTGAGATTTTCATAGTTTTGAGATTCTCAGGAAGATGAATATCACCTTGTTGAGTGGGATTCAGATTACCCCAAAATGGGGTAATCTGAATCCCGTGGGAATGAGTTTTTCAAGAATCCAAAACTCATAATTCTTATACCAAACAGGGGAATTTGTAAGATTCTCATTCCCACATCAAGATTACTGCATACCAAATGCCCTATGACACATAAATGATTATCAAAGAGAATTGATTTAAGTTAAATATAATTATTGCTAAATCAATTAAATTTTAGTTCCAGTTTAGAATGCGACAACCATCAAGTCTACCATACAAATGTCTTTACCATAGAGTCAATCCACTCTAACGACCAAGATAAACTGCCTCCCTAATTGGATGTGAATACTTATTGTAGTTTTATCATGTATAAAGTGCCCAACTCATTACATAAACTACGGAGTATATAATTTAGACTATTAATCTTCATGCTGGATCTGTCTGCATATGCCCAATTCTAAGATTTAGTTGTAATAGTCATGGATTATGTATCTGCTAATATATAATCATTACTATGAAAGTAATATAAGGACCATTATCAATACATGAAGTGCATCTAGTTAAAGAGTTCGTGTGATAACATATTAATAACACATGTTATTTTGATCATCATGTGATAACATATTATCAATAACACCTTTTTTTTCAGTTTAATAGTAGGTCGTGTGATAGGTCATATGCAATTTACTATTACAATTTTAACAGAATTTGATGAAAAGATGTTAACTGCATCTAGTTAAAGAGTTCATGGGGTGTTTTGCTTATATTAAAAAATTAGGGACTAAACTATTACTTATTAAATAGTTCAAGGACCATTTGTGCTAATTACTCAACTAAATAAAAAAGTATCTGTTATTTTTTTAAAATAACAAGTAAAAAAACCTTTGATTTGCTATTTTGTTTTAAATACGAACAACACCTTTAATAATTTGTACTTAAATCTTATTTAACTAAAAATTAAATATAATAAATTGTAAGGGCATGTTTGAAACACTGTATTATATTGTATTGTATTGTATTGTATTGTATTGCATTATATTATATTATATTGGTGTTATACAAGACATTGTTTGGTTTTGCATTATATTGACATGTTGTATTACACTATATAATGTTTGTTTACTATAATATTGCATTATATTAGTAATTAAACTTTAAATATAGTAAATTTAGGTCATGGTTTTGGGTTCGAGATCGAGGTCAAGATTTGAGGCCAGGATCAGGTTCGAGATTCGAGACCAAAGTCGTGGTCAAGATTTGGGACCAAGGTCAAGTTTAGGATTTGGGGTTAGGGACGAGATTTGGGACCATGGTCATGATTGAGATTCGAGACCAGGGACAAGGATAGGATTCAGGACTAGGGTCAGGGTTTGGATTTGGGGCTAGGGTTGGGATTAGGATTTAAAGCTAGGGTTGGGGACAGGATTTGGGATTAGGGTCAGGATTGAAGGTCAGAGTTAGGATTTGAGACCAATGTTGTGGTTGAGATTCATGATTTAAAACCAGGGTCGGGGTCGAAGTCGGGTTTAGGATTTAGGATTCAAGACCAAGGTCGAGATTGAGATTTGGGGCCAAGATAGAGGTCAGGATTTGAGACTAGTGTTAGGGTCGGGAACGGTGTGGGGGTCCAAACAAGTGTCAGGTTCAAGATTTTAGGCTAGGGTCGGGGACTAAATTTAGGATCAGGGTCGAGGTAGAGGAAAAGATTTGGAACCGGAGTTGAGGTCAGGATTTAGGACTAATGTCAGGGTCAAGATTTGAGATTAGGGTTAAAGTTGAGGTTGGAATTCAGGACCGTTGTCGAGGTTAGGGTTAGGATTAGGATCAGGATTTAGGACCAGGCTCGGGGTCAGAATTTGGGACTAATGTTGGAGTCAAGATTTGTGGTCAAGGATGGGATCAAGATCAGGATCAAGATTCGATGTCATGATTCGGGACTGGAGTCACAGTCGAGGTCGAGATTCAGGACTTGGTCGAGGTTGGGGTCGGTAGTCGGGGAACCTGACCCCAATCTTGACTCTGGCCCTAAATTCTTACCCCGACCTCTACCCTAGTCTAGATTCCTGACCTTTACCTTGGCTCCGAATCTCGATCTTAGTCTTGAATCTTGACCTCAAGCCTGATTCCAAATCCTAACCCTGATCCTGAATCCCGACCCCAACCTCGAGTCTCGACCTTAGTTTCGAATCTCGACCTTAATCCTGGTCTAAAATCTTAACCTGAAATCTCAACACCAACCCCAAATCTTGACAGCGATCCCAGTCTCGAATTTGGACTTCGACCCAACACTGACCCTGAACCTAAATGCTGGCCTCGAATCTTGACCCTGATCCCGAATCCCAACCCCACCCCAACCCTAATCTTAATCCCAAATCTCGACCTTGACCCCGACTCTGGTTCTCAATCCTAACCTCGAATGCCAACCCCAACCCTGGTCTTGAATTCTGACCCAAAATCCTGACCTCGACTTTAGCCCTGAATCCTAACCCCAACCCTGACCTTGACCCTAGTTCCAAAGTCTGACCTGAATTCTCGATACCGACCCTGAATCCTAACAGCATCCCTGGTCTCAAATTTTGACTTCGACCCCGAACCTAACCCTAGTCCCAAATTCCACCTTGAATCCTGACCTTGATCTCGAATCCTAACCCTAACCTCGATTCTAATCCTAATCCCCAATCCTGTCCTTAACCATAGTCTCCAATTTTGACCTTGAATTTCAACACTGGTCTTGAATCTTGACCTTGAATCCTAACCCTGACACTGACCCCAAATCCCGATCCCAAATCCTGACATTGACCCAAAAACTTGACCTCGACCATGGTCCTAAATCTCATTCTTGAATCTAAACCCCAATCCTGAATTTCGACCTCAATCTCGATCTCGAATATCGACCCTGATCCTAACCTTGGACCTGGATCGCGATCCCGACCCCGTGCTGATCTTAAATCCTTACCCTGACTTCAGCCCCAAATCCTGACTCTGGCCCTAACACTGGTCCCAAATCTCCTTGTTTCCTAATCAAAACCTCGACCTCGGTCCTGAATCTCAATCCAAAATCTTGACCCCGACCCTTACCTTTGCCTTGAATCTCAACCTCGACCTTAACACCGGTCCTGAATCTCGACCCTGACCCATGTATAAATCCTAATCTCAACCTTGACCACGATTCTGAATCCCAACCCTAACCCCCACCCCTAATCCTGACCTCGACCCTAGTCGCGAATCCCAACCCTGACCATAGTCTCAAATCTCAATCTCAACCTTGGTCTCAAATCCTGACCCTAGTTTTGAATCCCAATACCGATCTCGAATCTTGACCGTGACCTTGGTCTCGAATATGAAGGTTTTTGGTCATATTTGATATCACGACTTGTATTATATTAATTTTTGATTTCGTATTAAATAGTACAATACATAAATGTCACCAAACATTGTGTTATTTTTAAATAATATAATAGGAGTGCTAATACTACATGCCACACATGCCCCAAAGCTTTAAAATATATTGAAGGAAGGAAAACCAATTTTAGCTTTCTCTTGCAAGTTTTATAGGATGTTTAAGAAGTGAGTTGAAACTGACAGTTAGAACTAAAGTACTGAGCATATGAGAGCTTTACATTATAGCATATTTTTACTTTACACTGTAGCATATAAAAGCTTTATACTATTTGAATTAGAATGATGAGTTACAACTAAGTTTACCAAATAACACATTAAGCTTGTCAATGCTATGGTTATAGGTCAGATTGTCGAAGAGGTGTTAGTACTAGCAATGTGAAGAACAACTTTAGAGAAAACATAAATAGTCAAAGATGAACATCTTGAGCCTTGAGATGAAAGAGAGATAGACATTCTAACTTTGCTGCATTTTCATCTGCTTTGAAATTTTTTCAATTCAAATTTATAATTTTTTCACTTTGTTTATAATGCTTGAATCCATATTATAGAGGGTGTCTTATTATTTTGAGCATTTTGATGGGTCAACGAGTGTTTCTCTTAATCTTTGTAAAAATATATATATATGAGAGATATTTTTTTTTATTATTTTAAACCTGAAAAGGGTTTTGGTATTTAAAGATGGTAGAAGGATACAAGTTTTTAGGTTTTTTCTATTTTATTATTTTTTTAATCATAAAATTAAGACACAATGTAATTCAAACGTGATGATATCATCAGACAGTTTAAAAACAAGCACAATTTTACACATTTTCCTTGAATTCTTTAATAGTATTGTCAACATGTCTTTAAAACTTTAAAACGCAGTTGTTGTACCTCTTATACGTTTACCTCTTAAACTAATATATATATATATATATATATATATATTAATCCCTGACTTTGAAACCTATGTTTTTTAACGGAACAATATTTACTGCATACGTTGAAAGGACAAATTTATCAGTTTCCTTAAACCCTTTAATGAGCCTAATTGAATTATGGGTTGTTCTTTAGTTTTCTTCCCTCTTTTCTTGTTATTAACTAGCTACTCCAAGGATGGAATATAGAATATTTTGGAAGTATATATTGTTGCACCTTAAACTATGGATTTTGAATAGTAATTTAAGTCCAATAGCTACTTTTAATTTTCGTTAAGTACTATTTTTTCATGTTGAGCTTGAATTTTTTCCCTTAAAATAACTAGCTTTATCATTACGAAAACTGGCATGCGAATTTTATGATCAAAATTCTCCACGCTTTTTAATGTTTATTAGCTATTGAATCTCAATTATCAATAATTTTACAATTCAATACATATTTTACCAAGATTAAAAATTTAAAGTGCCTTATATAAAAAATAAATAATTTAAAATACAACAATACACTTTATCCAATGTTTTGGCATCCAATTAATTCATTAGTGAAGGACATTGCCTTTATCTATTATATATTTAATCTTGAATGAAGCAAGTCAAAAAAAAAAAAAAATCGAAACGTAATTCTAAATAAAACGATGTGTTCCAAAAGTCGGGAGAAATTGGTAAAATCGTTTCTAGTGACCAGAGGACATGTCGTGCTCGTGTACAAGATCGGATTAAGCAAAATAAAGAAATACAAATAGAATAGAAGCGTTGAAGAAAAAAGGAGAGACTATTCTTTTTCCGTTTGGTCCTTGCTTGGAGTTGGGGAGGCCTAAGAAATCCACCTAAAGAAAAAATCAGAGATTCAGATTCTGGGCATAAGTGTAAGAGCAGAGAGCGAAGAAGATGCATCTGTGGCCAACGATCAAGTTCAGAGACTCATGGAAGCTTTCTTCAATCACCAAAGTCGATCGGACGATCAGCAAAATGAGAAGCCAAAAGAGAGCTAAAGCAGCAGCCCTCCAGCAGAATCTCTTGGAAAAATCAGGAACACAGGCAGACTCTCCACCCAAAGGACCCACCTTGCCTTATTCCGATGAAAGTTGCCTCTCTGCTTTTTGGAGAGATTTTCTGTTTGTCGCGACGTGCTGTTGCTGCTTAGGAGGTAAAGTAATATTACATATATCCAAAACTATATCTGCATATTCTTTGGAGAATACCCATCCCCAATTTTTTTTTCTTTGTTTTCTGTGTTTCTGTGTGTTTCTTTGCTGATTCTTTAAGGTTCTGAACGTGGGTTTTGATCATTATGAGATATAAGTTTGTGGGTCTAGGGAGACTTCTAGAGGTGTAATCGTTTTGTTGACCTGGTTGAGTAAAATTTTTAGTGGGTTTAAATGAAAATATGATTTAGGTAATTTCAAAAGTTATCCTTGTCTATTTTTCATTTGTTTGTTGCTAGTTCTGTGTTAGAATTGAAGTTTTTATATGGGTTTTGGTCATAAGGCCAGTTTGGTTTGTGGGTATTGCTAAATTCTACAGATGGGTAGTTTTGTGTGGATGATAGCCTGTGGATTGGGAATGAAGGAAGATTTTTTTGTTTGGCTGAATTGAGGCTATTGCTGGGGTCTTGGGATTCAGTAACTTGCTCTTTTATGTTGTTCTCGAGGGTGATAATCCAAACAGAACATTCAATTGGATGTTATATCTAAAGGAGCAGATTATGTTGCTTTTATGAACATTGGTGGTGGTGTGGCCTTTAAATGTGTTGTTTAGAAGTTTGATAAACAACTTTCAAGTTATGGGTTTATGTCAATGAGAAGAATATACACGTATTTGTACATCCTAGTGCTGAGTATTTGTGCCAGGATCCCTCTAAAATGGAGGAGTTGTAATTAAAAAGCTAATTTCCTGATCAAATTTGGATCTTGGTATGAAGTTTTTCACGGATGTGGCGGGATATCACTGTGACTTTAAGGCTGAAAAGGATTGACAAACAATTAGTATAGAGAAAAAATTGCATGTTGAAGTTTTGGAAGACGGCCTACTAGCAGAGTAGTCGGAGTGGATACTTCTGGAGCTTTTCTTTATCTAAAACTATGAGATGTAGTAGTTGATACATGTTTTGAAAGTCTTTGCTAGTAAGAGATCATATGATATGCTATTGAATTTTGTGGGACTTACAAAGATTGCCCTGGATTACCGTAGTTTTCGACACAGGTTTTGTAGTCTTCTACATAGTTGCAGGTTGTATAGGATTCTTAAAGTCAGATTTCTTAAGTGAAACAATGTTCCCTTGGCGGTCTAACAACAAACACTATCTAAGCTCTAAACCATCATTCTACAATGTTGATTGTTTTATTTTTGTCTTTGTTTGTGGATTGTCCTGTCTATGCCTGTATAAAAAAACACTAGAACTCCACACATTTTCCCCTATTGCTCTATTGTAGAAACTTAATAATGCATCTCCATCGCACAATATTAAACGTCCTGCTGATTTGAGCTTATAATAACGAAATTGGTGCCAATATTGTTTCTTGACATGTATGCATTTCTTGACTTGTTCTCTGTGGCATTCCTCTGAATCAATGAATCAGCTTATTATGATGTTTCTCCCTATGTGTTTGTCTCACCATAGAATAATTAGGAGAATTCTATAGTTGGTAGGACGCAGTTATATAGTTTTGAACTGTTAGATCATATCACAAACACATCAAATTTAGAAAAGTAGGACAACTTATCTAAATATGATGTAGATTTGACGGTTTAAAACTGTACTCAATTGGTCGCATATTTTGTCATACTTTAGTTCGGATTTTTTTTTTTTTAACCCTACCATGGAATTATCGTAATTATTATTTTGGTTTACAATTACTATGCATTTCTTTCCCATCATTGTTCATAACTTAATGTGTTGCTCTTGATAACGTCTATGCTCCTTTTGATTTCTTAGCAGATATTTGTTTTTGAGACTCCAATGGATTTTGTTGAACACCTTTATGTCGTGAAATTTATTTGGAATTTGTTAGTGGGGAATTCTGTGTTAGGGTAAAAAGTACCCTGCTGGTAACCATCGTATCAAAATGTCTACATACAGTTTGTAACTATCATATCGAGTCAAAATTATATCGAATCGGAATAAATAAATTGTGACGATTTAATGGTACTTACTTAAATTTGGTGGTTAAAAATATTCTACCAATACTTTTTTTCACGCAATATCAAATCTTGGACCATATTAAAAATAAAGAAGGTTCAACGTTGTTTATTTTTCTTCCCGAAAGCAATACAAAACAAAAACCGGTAATCTAATATGAGGGTTTTCCTGTTTCAGCTTGTATGGACGAAGTAGACTACTACATCTCCTGCTGATCTATCCTCCAATTGGTCGTCGACTACTACAGCTCCCATTGATCCGTCCTCCAAATTTGACCAATTGGAACGAATCTGTATAGGCCTTTGTTTTGGTTTGTGTTACATGTCGTTCTGTTGCCCGAAAAAAAAAAAAAAAAGAGTAGCTTTTTGTAGGAGTATTGGTTTACAGAGTTTGATTCTTGATTCTCTGAGAATTCTCTAAATCTGGTTTCTAGTTTTCAAGAGCCTCTTAGCATCTTACCTGTTGCCTTCACTGTGGATTTGCTATTTGTCGCAGTCCAGATATCTTTAAGGATGTTGTTCGGCCTATGAGCTTGAACAAGTTATAATCTTGGAAACTAGAAATATTATTAGATTTTATCTTGTCCAAAAGATTTCATATTTTATATGCCCAAATGGAATTTTGATTTTTTTTTTTTTTTTGGTTCTCGTGAACTCTAAAAAAAATGAGTTTTTTTGTTTTTGGTTTACGCAATTTTTTATAGCAAAAGAAAGTAGAATATAATTAAAAAGGCCGATTTTAATAGAGCTTTAAATGAATGACCCTAGTTTTTCAAAATTAAAGAAGTGTCCGGCCAAAAAAAAACAAAACGGAGGTAGGGAAAAAGACGTCTTCTTGCAAACCTAGCTTCTCAATGACGAGGATGCTTGACATTCGGCAATGTCATAGGGCGAAAAGATCGGTGGCAGCGGAGTGCAACAAGAGATGAGTTACTGATGGCGACGATGCAAGGAGGGGTAGGATGTGACGGCAACATCATGCGGAGTAGGAGGAGAGTCACCGTGGCGGTGCAAAGGAGGAATGAGAGATCAGCGTTGGAGGTCTATTGTGGTGGTCGTCAATGTAGATTCGTAATTTCAAAAATTTTATTTAAAGCAAGCGGCCATCTTGCTAAACAAGAGAGATGATGGTCATTTTTTCAACGTGGGTGTTAAAATCCGGCCACCCACCCTAATTTTTCCGAAAAAAAAAATGTGTAACTTATTTTTGTGCAAACAAGGACATGATGGTTGTTTACAAATTTTACAGCCAAGCAACATCGAAACTATCGGCAGTTCCATTAAAAAAAAAAAAAAAAAAGCGCAAAAGAAAAAACAACAACAACGTTGAAGCTATCAATGAATTAAGGTAGAGTACTAGGGCGGTTGAGAAACATTGGTTTGAGCTTAAAAAGTATAAAGCTTACACAATCTATAGTGTAAGCAAAAGTGAGTCACACTATAAAACTTTTATATCTTATAGCATTTTAAACCAAAAAATTTGAACCAAGTTTTCCCTAGTAGTTTTTAGAAAGAAAGTGTGTGTATATATATTGTAATTGTCCCATATTTAGAGCAGGAATTGGACTATAGGCAAGAATAGATCTGTAGGGCGGTTCTTTTGCTTGTGCCAACTAAACCCTTTTGTGCCCTTAAATCTAGTGGCTGATTTAAGTAGTGCCTAGTGGAGACTGTTGTGACGACCCGCCTTTTCAAGCAGTCACTTAACTTTCTTAAATATTGTTTCTTAAACATTAATCTTACTTAGTAAAAAATTATTGGAAAATTTTTTTTAACATATTTTAAAACGTTCTTAAGAACTGCTGCAACCTCTATTGCCATTTAAGTTGAGACATTGCTCAACACTTGACTTTAAAACCATTTCAAATCGTTTTCTTAAAACTTGATAAGAAACATTAACTGAATTGTAACTTAAAATTTAACTTTATGATAATATAAAACATTTTATAAAATATATCGTAAAACCTTGAAAATATTTCTTAAAACTTTGATTTTTGTAGAACTTTAAAAACACTATATAAAATAGTGGAAAACATTTCTTTTGAATAGCGGAAGCATACCGTAGTGGTATCCATACCCAAATCTTCACATCTACCCTCCGCAGTACTGGGCTCCCCAAACAGGTTCTATTGGTTACCCATAGAACTACCTATAGCATGAATGAACTTTGAATGAGCTTTCGCTCAGTAAGTTCAAACTTCGTCTCACAAATCATGTAAACTTGCTTTAAAACTTTTCTCATAAAAACCTTTTCCTTAAAATGTATTCCATAAACGTTTTTCAAACTTTTCTCATAAAAACCTTTCTTTTATAATATTTTTTATAAACGTTTTTCATAAAACATTTCTTAAGTGTTTTTCATAAAACGTCTTTCATAAACCTTTTCTTAAAAACGTAAAAAATATTTTTCATAAACATTTAACATAAAATAGTCATTAGAATGCTTTTCGTAAATATAACACATAAACATTTCGTGACAAACAATACAAGCATAATGAATATGCATGATTCCATTTTATGCTCATTTATGATTATTCATATATGAATATCTTATGAACATTCATTTCTTACTTTAACTTTTATCTTTGTTTCTTAACTTTCCTTATCTTACTATAGTGTTCGTACTAACATCATTAATCATGAGATCATAAACATGATGCTTCCCTTGCGGAAGACTTGAGCCCATCGAACACCGTGGTCATGTACCTCACATCTAGGAGGTCAAACTTTAACTTTACTTGTGTACCTCATATCTAGAAGGTCACAACTTTAACTTTGCTTTCAGTACCTCGCAATAAGGAGACTGGTACGACACTTTTTTTTTATTGTCTTTACTCTTTCCTTCTTTTTTGACTTAGTGAGCATAACAAATGCTTACACTTTATAATGCTATAACTTAGCATTCTAAACATTTAGATTGGCAAATGCAAACATGTTGCATATCATAACTTAAACTTTAAATCATATGCATAACACATGCAAACATATTTTTGATACATTGAAAATCATACCTTGAACTTTAAAAACGTTATGCATATCAAAAGCAAATACACTTTAAACATAGTAATTGCAAATTCATTACAAATCTTATTTTGAACTTTAAAACTTTTTGCATAATAAATGCAAGCATACTTTAAAAGCAACTTGCATAAAATAGCAAACTCATTTATAAACATATACATAAATATTTAAAAATCATTTACTTTATGCTATAAGTGAGATTTGAATTTACATGGACTAGGCTTTAGTGTTCCTTATTTTGTTCTTTTTCCTTTCATTAGTCGGCTTCTATGTCCTAGAGACTTTCAAGTTTTAGCTCCTCCTTTGGAACGCTTGAAAACCTTTTCAAAACCTTGAAACTCTTAAATCTTCCTCCATATCCTTAACTTTGCTTCAAGACATGATTTTGGAGGTTAAAATTCATCGAAATTTCTTGAAGGAACTTTCATAGAGGGGACGGTTTTGGAGGGGGGAAAATGGAGCATTTTTTTTCTTCCTTTCTTTCTTTCTTTCTTTTCTTTCCTTTCCTTTTCTTTCCTTTTCACGTTTCTCTCTTCTCTTTTTTTTTCCCCACCATGGAGACCAACATTTTGGTCTCTTAGATCATGAAATAATTCAACTTTTTTTCTTTTTTCTTTTTTTTTTTTTAAAAAAAGGTGGTGAGTCACATTGGTAATCAAGTAGGTTCTTTTGGGTGGCCAAACATGATTGGGCCACATCTCATTTTATTGTGGCCCAATCATAATTCATTGGGTGTCCACTTGGTGGGTCCCACTAACTTTATACAATGTAAATTTTCACCACATAGTATTTTTCTTATACTGTCGGTATATTCTCTATTCTGCTACAACACTCCTTATTCTTCTATATTCTTTAAACAGTATTATTCTCATACTGCTTTAACTTAAACAGTCTAATTTATGTATTACTTAACCTTAAACAGTCTAATTCTTACATTGCATTACTTTTACGGTGTAATTTTTATACTACATAACTTTATTAGTGTACTTTCTTACTCTGCATTATTCTAATACTGTATAATTTTCCATATAGTTATATAGTATTTTTCTTTAAACAATATTCTTGTCTTAACATTATTCTCAATTATTGTATTTTTAATATATTAGAAATTCTCGGGTGTTATAACTATCACACCAATTGGCCTTTTAAAAATTAAAATTTGACCTTCAAAAATTTATATTTTTTCTTTTGTTTCCACTGAGATTTAATATTTTTATATATACCTTCATTGACCTTTTTTATTTTCATTTTATTCCTATAATTCTATTATAGTTAACTTTACTTATTTTACTCACGAGTTATTGTAATATGTTTTAGAACACTTCATAGTTTGGACTGTATTTTTATACCTTCATATTTTAAATTATGTTCAATCATTATCTTTTTATCTTTATTGTTAAATTAACAGTTGATGTTAGACCGAGGAAAGCTAAGAATGGAACATAATTTTAAAACGTGTGACATGGTTTAAAATATAAGATATGATTTTTTTTTATGGGGAACGTTTATAGCAGGAAATGCCCTTTTCACTACTTGTAAGAACTGAGATCAATTTTCAGTGGTCTCATTTAAGTGGGAGCAGTTATATGTCATGCACACCAATATTTTAATATAAATACTTGTATATCAGAATGTTAAAGGCTAAAACAACAGTTGCTATTGATAGTGAAAAAAAACAATTCTTATTGTAAAAATTCTTTTTTTTTATATCTTCAAAAGTATCATTATTGATAGTGCATACTTCTAAATATTAGATCTAATTAAAATCACATAAAAAAATATTCAACATAAAACATTTATTTTTTTGTAAATATATCTAACTTTTCAAGACAAAGTCCTAACAGTATAGTATGTTTTCATTCCTTAAAATTCTCAATATTATCTCGTAATTCTTAAAAAATATTATCACACACTTTTTTTATAAATTTTTATTTTCTTTATTTTCAAAAAAAAAATATTAACATACACCTGCCCCTACTCAACTAAACGGCTGGCTCCACCACTGCTTAAATCCAACCACATATTTGAGAAATTCAATCAACAACCCACCTACCTAATATCGTTTCCTAATACTAAGGCCGCCTTATTTTCTCGGCTGTATTAATGACAGTGTGCCATGTATCGTTACAGACTTTAACCTGATAAAATCAGTTGCATAATAGAGCATCGGTGCTGCATGACAGTTGCATTAACATTTTGCGACTTTCCAGCCCCCAAAAAAGAAAAATCACAAGTTGAAACGAAAGAGCAATTTTTGATCTTTGGTAATTCCTTCCTTTTCTATTAATTAAACTTATTAGAGATCTCTGAATTTTCTTCTCCTTTCAGAATTAGTTTCTATACTAAAAATTATTCTAACTATAAACTCTAACTCTTCTTGTGTCTCAATAATCATCTACTTATGTTTTGTTATATTTTAGATGGAAAGTGTTAAAACATTGATAGTCAACTTATAAATCCTTTTTCACGATTTCTTTCAAAAAGGGACATTAATAATTTATTTTATTTCATAAAAAAGTTCGTCAATCTATATTCGTTAAAAATGAAAAAAAAAAAAAAAAAACCAAATGAACCACGGTAAAAATATTTGATTCATCACTAAAGAAGCATATATATTTCTTCTTTTTTTTTTTCCTTTTCTTTTTCGTTTGAAATGGAAACGCCATATTGAATTAAGACAAGGACAAAGCGTCCAACTACACAGATTGTGAAATAAAACGAGTAACCTCTAGCCTTCACCAACGCACTCCATATGCTATATATATAACATATGAAACATATCTGACTCACCCTATATATGTTGCACAAATATTAACAAACTATGTTTTGACAAAAGTCTAAAAATTCTACTACTTTCACAAGACAAAATGAGGCACTTAGTAAGAATTGAGTTTGTTTCATAAAAATACCGGTTTAGATTTTTCTTCCTCAAAATGCATTAGTTTCCAGCTAGGCGTTGCTACAATTCTCCACTTATTATAATTACTTTCTTTTTTTTTTTTTTTGGTGCAGTAGAAGGGGCGACCCTAAGGTTTCAAGTTACAAAATGATGGTTCAACTGTATCTTTTGATTCATCTATGGTAAAAAAAAAAAAAACCAAAAACCAACAAACAAACTAGATTGGCATTCATTTAGGTGAAATTACACAATTACCCGCCTTTTTCATTTAAAATTAACAAAATACAATTAAGGAACTAAATTTAAGACATGAAAAGAGTTCAAGTTTTAAGTTGGAACAATTTTTAATATAAGGACTACTTCTAAAAAGAAAAAAAAGTTCAGGAATATTTACGGCCCGTTTGTTTCGTTGTTTGAATCACGGTTCAAATCATTTTGCTACAGTATTTTCTCTCACAAAAATTTAAATCTTCATTCAAATACTCTATTCAAATACTCGAACCAAACTGGCTCTAATGTATTCAACTCTTGTTTTAGATAATTGTTGAAAATACTTAATAATATACAGAAAACAGAACAAAAAGACCAATAAAAAATTTAATAAAAAGGGTTCATATGCCATTTCTCTTGAGAATGTGAATGATAAAGAGGATTATATCAATCCTTTATGTTGTTTAGTAAGGAGGAACAATTGAAAGGATATATAATAGTTATTCATAAAATTATTCAATTATCTATTTTTATATTTGTTAATAATTGTTTTGGCTGATGAAATTGTCTTTTTTATCTTGATTATAGATCTTTCTATTAGTAAAAGAACCCAAATTGGTGGTCGAAGGCAGAGCCTCTCCTCCCATATTTATCTTCTCCTTCCGCCTATCCCTCCAAGCAAACAGTGAATTTGTCCTCTCCTTTCACCTCTCTCCCTCCACCCTTCTCTTTCTCCACCTCCCCCACCGACCAAATACACTCTTAAGGAATGGGTAACAAAAGTACCTGCTATTTGGTTTGTTGATCTTAATTACGTTGATTTAAACTTTTTAAATTTGAACATAATAATCCAAACTGTGTAGTTTAAATTGCAATTTGAACTAATATTTAGATGTGTAGTTAAAGTGTTAGTTTGAATAAAAATTCAAACTAAATTTGTATTTGAATGAGTATTGAGAATTGTCGTTTGAATATCAAAATTTATTTAATTTAAAAACAAACGTGAAATATTAAAAAAAAAGTGTATTCATTTGAAAAATAAATATAAAATAATAGTGTTAAATTATAAATACAAATATGTGACAATAAAATCACTATTTAATATTTGTTCAAATTTTGAAATGAAGGGATAGGGTTTGTGTTTCAAATTAAATAATTTTTTTATGTTTGAATTAAACCAAGTCGAATTGCCATTTAATTCAAATTAAATATTTTATCAAACACAAATCAAAGTGCAATGACGGCTTAAACTAAGCCAAACTAACTAAATATGTGAACCAAACATGATCATAGTCGGCCCACCTGAGAATAGCTAAAGTGGTCAGACATGTGTTCAAGGGTGCGTGACCAACTTTCAAACCTCTACTTACCTAAAAAAAAAATAAAAAAGGTTTTTCTTTGGGAGCCCATGTTTTAAGAACCATTATTTAGAAAATATCAAATGGTACCCTATAATTTTTAAATTTATCTTTTTTTTTCCCCTAAATCATGTTTTATAAAGTGAAATTTTTTGTGTATCTTTTTATTCATAAACTTTTAAATTAAATTTGTAAAGTATTAATACAAAAATAAGTAGCAAATTTCACGTCTATAACAGACAAGATACAAAATATTAACTTCATATTTTCTAAATAATATGATAACAATATGATGTCAAACACAGCTAATCGAAATGATAATACCGAAAAAAAAAAAAAAAAAAACCCACACACACACACACGGGGTTGGTGGCCCACCTATAAAGATAAATCACCAAAAGCAAATGTTCGGGATGTCCGACTCGCTCGCTGCATTGCATGGTTTATAGCAACAAATAACTGTCTAGTCCACATCAAGTTCAGCCCCGTTCGCAGTCCACCTCGTTCATCCATTAATTTACTCCCCAACCTCCCCCAACCAACTAAACACCCCTTTCTCCTCGTTAACCTCCCCTCTACTCTTTCATTTCTCTTCTCGCTGGGAAATTCCAGAAATGGCGCACAACCACCGCCCGCACCCGGTGGCGGAGGCCGACGACAAGAGCCCCTTCGGCTCCTCCACACCGGAAGACTTCTATGCCCGCCACTCCGTCGCCCACTCTTCCGCCTACGTCACAAACCCTAGGGGCCTCAAACTCTTCACCCAATGGTGGACCCCGCTACCTCCTAAAGAGATTATCGGAATCGTCGCCGTCGTCCACGGCTTCACTGGCGAGTCCAGCTGGTTCATCCAGCTCACCTCCATCTTCTTCGCCGAGACCGGATTCGCCGTCTGCGCCATCGACCACCAGGGCCACGGCTTCTCCGACGGCCTCATCGCTCACATTCCCGACATCAATCCCGTCATCGACGACTGCGTCTCCTTCTTTGACGAGTTCCGATCCCGATTCTCCCCCTCGCTCCCGGCGTTCCTCTACGCCGAGTCACTCGGCGGCGCGATCGCCCTCCTGATCACTCTCCGGCCCGGCCAGAGGTGGAACGGCGTCGTCCTCAACGGCGCCATGTGCGGGATCAGCGCCAAGTTCAAGCCGCCGTGGCCGCTCGAGCACCTCCTGTTCCTCGTCGCCGCCGTGATACCGACGTGGCGCGTGGTTCCGACGCGCGGCTCAATCCCGGAGGTCTCGTTCAAGGAGGAGTGGAAGAGGCGGCTGGCGGTGGCGAGCCCGAGGAGGACGGTAGCGAGGCCGAGGGCGGCGACGGCGCTGGAGCTGCTCAGGGTTTGCAGGGAGCTGCAGGGGAGGTTTGAGGAGGTGGAGGTGCCGATGCTAATAGTCCACGGCGCGGACGACGTCGTTTGTGACCCGGCGTGCGTGGAGGAGCTTCACCGACGCGCCGCCAGCAAGGACAAGACGATTCGGATCCACGAAGGGATGTGGCATCAGCTAGGCGGGGAACCGAAGGAGAGCGTGGACATGGTGTTTGGAGAGATGGAGGAGTGGCTGCGCAGCCGAGCGCTACGTGCACGCGAGAATTAAGGTCGCCAACGCGCCGCCGCTTGTGGTGGTCCCCCCTTTCGTTTTGTGTGAAAAACGTCTCCTCGTTCTGTTTGTAACTTCTTTAGCGTTGTCTGGAATCTCCAACATTCACCGGTGTATAGGGTACAAGCGTATCATGTCACCGTGTGCCAATAATTTCCGACCAAGTGTAACGAGTATTTATGATATGTAAGGAAAAAATAAATAAATAAATAATGGCCTCTTTGGTAAAGGATAAATGGCCCAACGAATGGTAAATCTTTTATATGCCATAATATAAAATAAAAATATTATTATAATATAAAATTTTTATATATTATAATAAAAATAATTTTAATCAATAATTTTAATTATTATATTAAATATTTTATAAATAAATTACAAAGGGACAAAAAATAAAACAATTTAGTTCAAAACTTTCTTAATTTAAACTCATTTATTACATTCATCAATTTTTTTTTCCTGCTTTCTAATTGAAGTTTAAAAATACCATATTTTCCTAGTTTTAATTTAAAGAGGAACAAATCTTTATTGATATTGCCCTTAAAATGACTTTTTAAAAATTGTTAGAAAACATTATCAGTTTAAATGAATGTTACATCTATACAAACACTCGTTGCAATTCAAACTGATTTTTTTAAGTCCAATCTAAATGCTAGTTTAAATTGAAAATCTCAATATAAATTGACCCCAGTCAAAACCAATTCCAATACAAATTTATCCAATCCGATCGAAGGAGCCAAATATAGTAATAGTTTTTAAACCTGTATGTGGTATTGAAAATTTCAAAACTACTAGCACAATTGACGAACTAATGTTAAACAACCACAATGAAGAAAATAAGCCAAACAAATAGAGGAATAAAAATTAATAATACAAAGTTTAAAAAAGTAATGTGGTGTTAAGGAGTATTAGTTAGAACCTTAGTTCTAATCACTAAATAGAATAAAGCTCTTACATGCTATAGTAAAAAGTAAAAAATTGCTATAATATAAAGCTTTCACAAACTACAATGTTTTGAACTAAAATGAACTTTAACTATGGTTCTAACCACACTTCCCAAACACCTTATAAATAAAAAGGCCATTTAAGAGAGGCCATTAGGTGTGGATTTGGATTTACATTAAACCAAAAATGTCAAAATATCCTAAGTTAATACCAAATACTAAAAAACAAACCAAAACATTTCAAAATTTCAAAAAAAAAAGATATTAAAAAAGAGAATAAAATCCAAAAACAAAAAAGTTAAGAAAATAAACTGGTAATTAGGCTAATTACTTCTAAATATTTCAAAAGTTGGTCTATTTATTACAATTTCTTAACTAATAGAGGAATCAAAATTAATATGGATATGACTCAAATTTTCTCTAACCAATTGCATTATGAGTTTATGACAAATAATTTAAAAAATTTGAAATAATATCTCATTAATTTTTACATATTTTTTATTAAATGACATATTATGATATAATTGATTAGACATCATTTATCACACCAAAAATTTGACATCAAATTTGGGTACGTAAAAAGCTTCTTTTTTTTTTTTTTTAAGTTTCTTTCATAGAACTTTCATTAAACAGAAAAAAGGTCCTTACAAATTGACCTGGACAGCCACAATGGTAAAGCATTAGTCCAGAATCAAGAAATAAAAGAAGAAAAGCCATAATTGGCAAGCGAGTGAGCCGCCCCATTAGCAGAATGGGGAGCAAACCCGCACGAACAGTTCAAAATTGGTGAAAACCGAAAAATATCAGTAATTAGGACTCCATGAGGTAAAAAGCAGTTTTTATAAGCATATTTTTAGTAAATGTTTTTATTTCTGTGAAATTAAAAATATATTCGTTTTCAAAAATTTCAAAAATAATAGTCTAACTGATTGTTTCCTTCCAAAAAAAAAAAAAGAAGTCTTAAGTAATTAAAAATCGTTGAATTTGTCAAGATTAAATAATCAATAATTAATTAAGGTCAATTAATAATTATTAATAGTTAATTAATTACTTTTGAAAATAAATTTATTAAAAATAGATATTTTTTTTGAAATTTAAAAAAAGATTTTTTTTAGATCCAAAAAAATAGATGTTTTAATTTAATAAGATTAGGAACACTAGTGGACTTTAAAAAGAACCCTCAATTAAACCAAAAATAAAAAAAAGCCCCTCGACCAAAATTTCTCAAAGGGGTTGTCTGTCACTCTTTAATAGTCGAATTTTTAACTTAAAAAAAGTCTCATCTTTTTGGAAAATAACGCTGTAGCATTTCAAAGAAAAACAAAAAGAATTTCTTATTTGTATTCCAAACAAATTTGGACTTTGAATGGAATTTGCAAGAGCTTTCTTCCCCCACTTTTTTTTTTTTTTTTTTTTTTAATTACGGCTAGTCTCTGCCTGCGACACATTTTTTTTTCCTTTTGTTAATGCTGCTAGTAATTGTTAAAAACATAATAATTAATCCAAAATTGTTGGAATCCTTGTTCGTTAAGTAATGGCATTGGCTAGAATTCTTTCTTTTGCCTCTTCTCAGTGTATATAAAAACCCAAAATGGCAATCTATACCACAAGAGATTGAGTCAAACGCTTTAATCAAACATCTTATTACAAAGAATTGGTCAGTTATCTTACCATGTTTGTAGGACAGCACCAGAAAATAAGGATTTTACTCTATTTTCATCCACTCCAAAGACCAACTCTGTCCTCATCTTAACACATTCCATTCACAAATCACATTAAGCTCCAAATTAATCTCTTTATTTTCCAAGAAACAAATGGACGATTTCTTTAGAGGGACGGATGGAAGGCTTAGAATCTCCATAACAGATTCAACCATGATGAGGATCGTCCACTGTGCGATGAACAAAGCCCACGAAAGGTCAAGTCCAAGGAAGGCGTGATCGAGTGGCTGAACGAGATTTCCAAGTTCTATGAACTGGCAGTTATGCAGTTAGAAGGGTGTATGAAGTTTCTCCAAGAAGATACGGAGTGCTACATTCTTGAGAGCAGCCACGTGGAGGAAGCTCTTGAAGGCTTGGTTGAGATCAGGAACCGCCTTCGGGGTCGTCTCCACGAGTCAGAGATGGCGATCACGGAGAAAGATTGGCAGCTGATGGAGAGATTAGAGGGTGAGCTGAATCTGAGGCAGGCATTGGAGCTCAAGGAAAGAGAGTTGATATCTTTGCGTGCCAAACTTGAAAAGACAAAGGATAAGGATGTTGAGGATAGGGACGGTGATTTTTGTGAGCTGATAAATTCGGTGGATCAGCAGGTCTGGAACATCAGACAGAAGCTTGAGCCTGATTATAACAGGCTTAGAGATCAAGGAGGTATTGACAATGAAAAAGTTGAGCAGATGGGTTCTGATATTGACATGTTGAAGGAGACTTTGGATGTGGCTTTTGGGAAGATGAGGAATGCAAGTTTCTTGTTTGAAGTGGCTCCAATAGAGCAGCAATGGAGATGGAACGTTGAGAATGACATATTTTCCGTCTTGCTTAGAGGTGTCATGAGGGATTTTCAGGAGATGTTTAAAGAGAACATAAAGAGACAAGAGAGGCAAGTCCCCGTTGGGTTTGGCGAGTTGTAGCCAGGTTTGATGGATGAAGTTGCGGGCTTGAAAAGTGAACTCAGTTCTCTCTTTGGTCAAAATGAGGTAACGCAAGCGAAAATTGACGATTCATTCCAAGAAAAGCTTAAAAGGGGGGAGTTAGCTGGGGAGGATAGTGAAGAGGATGGGAATCACTATGTAGCTAAGATGATAAAAAATCACGAGTCCATCATCCGGAAAAAGAGTGCGGAGGCAGAGGAGTTAAATTTTCTGAGGCGAGAAATTGCGCGTGAAAAAGCTCCTTCGTCTTGTAAGAGAGAAAAGGAACCGGTTAGCCTCAAGAAAAGAGTCCAAGAAGTCATAGTTAAATTGGAAAATTTGATTGAATAGAGAGATAAGTTGGGTGAACATTTTGATGATCATGAGGAGATAAATGGAGAGGAAACTCATTCACGAAAGAGACTCCTAAAATGTGATGCAACTGACCAAGGAGAGCCTGATATAAATACTTTGGAATATGCTTGGGAGAGCAACGATAAGGTCTGTTGTGCAGGAAATGAAGAAGTACCAGATAAAGTTTGGAGGCTAGAGCAAGAAGTAGAAGAAATAAATTTAAAAAACGAGATAATGGAAGAGAACTACATGATTCTTCTTGAAGGGCTAACAAAAGAACTCTACACTGAGTTAAATAGTTATGAATTAGAGAAACTAACTTGGGAAGGTAAATGTACAGATCTTGCTGTGGAAATGACAAATCAGATGAATGAGAAAATTGAAACCAACAATATTGAATCACAAATCAGAGAAGAATTACTTTGCATTGTGTTCAATGAGGCAGTTAAGGATTTTTGTTCTTCTTTTGACACAAAATCGGCCAAGTTTAACAACATGAGGGATGATATAAATACACTCGTATTTGGCAAAATGTTGAAGGAATGGATGAAAAGCAGAGAAGGTTACGATACTGATGTTCTTGTTTGTGAATTGTCTATGCTGAGACCATCAAAAGTATAGTTGACACCGTTAGTTTCGCATTTACTCAATGTGAAGAAGCCAAACTCTTTGAAAATTCTGTGAAGGAGGATGTCGTCATGGTTTTCATGGGAGAAACTATCAAGGAATGGAAGACAGACTTTGAAGCACATAACGCGGAGAGTCTCCTTGGGGAAGAAATATACCAGTTTGTCATTTTCGAGGCTGCAAAAGATCCTTGCATTGCTTTTAAAGGAGCCGAAGATCAAGAAAAACTCTTTGGATGTTTGTTCTGTGATAAAAAGTTGCAAGAGCCTAAAAATCCGAGCACAGAAGAAAGTATGACTCAAAATATAGATTCTTTACTGAAATGTCTAGAGGTGGAGGAACATCTAATGCTAAGCGCATGCGTCGAGATTAGGAGACACAATGTGGATCTTGATCTGATAGGCTTAGAATGTGAAGATTTTGGAAAGAAAAAGGCATCTAGTTCGGTTAGTTTCAAGCTGGAGAAGGCCCTACATCAGTTAGCTATGAGCAAGGAAATGCTTGGCGTAATGGTATCTAGTTTAGGCTTAGTATTTGGTAATCCAGGCAAGGTTCATCATAAAGGAAATCTTACTGTGAACAGAAATGGAGAGAAGCAATTAGAGCCGTCCGATTCTTCAGCCAAACCTATCCTGGGATTCTTCCAACTGATGGTGGATTTTGAGTGCAGAGTAAGAGAAGAGTTAGAGATTAATAACTTGAGGTCCTTCACTTCTTTTTGGAGACATAAGTGACTTCTAAAAGCATCTTCAGTGGTGGTTTGATATAATTTATGATTGTTTGTTTCCCCCTTTGCAATAACAAGCAAACTTTATTTTGCTATTTTGTTTACTTTTGTATTTACCATGATATAACAATATGGTAAAGTTCGTTCTATATATATATATATATATATATATATGTTGCCATTGTTTAAGTTTAATTTCATCTTAGGATCTACTACCTCTTACATAAAGGAAATCCTTTTATGGAGTAAGCAACTAACTGATCTACTAGGTGTGCAGACTGGAAGAGATTAAGCAACATTTAAGTCCACTTCTTGGAATGGTTTCAACCTTAACCGAAAAGGAATTACTTTATAGGAAGGCTTTTATTGGGAGATGCCAGAATCTCAAGAAGGCTGAAACTGAGGTATATACAGTGCTACTCCAGCAATTTTCCTACCCTTAATTTTCTTTTTGTGGTTCTAACTCAAGATAAATGTGCAGTCACGAAGCTAGAAACTTAGTTGGGGTATAATTATCAAAATTTTTTGTAGTAATAGATATAAGTTAGTACATATGTATATGAAGTAATATGGTACAATTAGAAGCAAAAAATCAAGAGTGTAAATAAAATTTTTCGATTTACTACATATAGAAATTTAAAATTAGAAACTTTTAGGGTGCAAATTGATAAATTTTTAATCAAACTATGGGTGTAAAGGAAAAGTTTAAAATACTGTAGATGACATAGGGGAAAAAAATTTGAAGTGGCCAAATATTATACAAAAATAGAGTAAAACAATACTTTTAAAAACTAATAAATGGGCCAACTAGGGCCCCTTGGCCTTAGTTGGCTTCGTCACTATGAATGTATGTGTCACCATTTCTCGCTTTGAAACTTTGAAATTTTGAGTACTAATGTCGCATTAGATGTTTTGACAAGACTATTTAGAAGTAATATGACAGCGGTAGATAAAGTAAGGGTAAAAAATAGTAAACAAAATTGGCAAGTAAATAAACACACGGACCCAACCTAATATTTACTATAAAGTATCGGTATCAGCGAGGGATGACAGTCATGAACGACATTGCTTTGATATGTTATTCACAACAATCGGATTTTCATCGATACAGAATCAAAGGCTTAATGCACGCTCTAAGGTGTAAAACAGTTATTTGGAAAACCCTTCAATCAAACGTATATTCACCTCCCTTTTTAGACCGAATCAACAAAGACGTTTACTTCTCTTTTTATGTATATGTGCGTACAAAATTTAAGAAATGTTGGGTTGTTTTTATAGGTGGAGCTTTCAGGGGATCAAGTCGAGGTGCTTCTAGGCCTCCTTCAGAAGATATACACTACACTGCATCATTATTCACCAGCCTTGCAGCAATATTTCGAGGTAACAAATATTGCATTATCTGTTTTTGTGTGGTGATTTATGCTATACGTGTCTTTCCAATTCATTATAAAAACTGAAAAACCAAAATTTGTCCCTCTCAATTCCATTTTCTATGAGCAATTTTTTATCCATTTGGTTTCCCTGCAGGTCACTGAACTCCTTCTGTTGATCAAGAAGGGACTGCATGGAGTTGTCAATCCACCAAAACATTGACACAGATTTATAAAATTCCAAAAGTTGCGGGGGAAAAGAAAGAAAAAAAAAAAGGCCAAGGTAAAGTCCATGAAAGCAAATGCAAAGATGGTACTTTGAGGGCAAATATAATACTCTAGAGGTGGTTACATAATTTTGTATTTATTCATATTAAGGTTTTCCAACAAGGTTGACTACTATTATATTTTATTAGTTCTCAAGATCTCTCTGTTTTTTAAAACTACAGATATAGGGTGCGTTTGTTTCGTGGTTCGAATCACGGTTTGAATTATTTTGCTACAGTATTTTCTCTCATAAAAATTTAAATCTTCATTCAAATACTCAATTCAGATACTCGAACCAAACAAGCTTGTAGTCTATTTTATATTATAACTAAAATCAAAGTTCACACATCCTTTTTCTGTTTTTATAATTTTTAAAAAATATTTCTAACTTGTGAGTCTTTTTACTTTTTGATTTTTATTTATATACGTTGTGTCGTTCTGGTTTGACTTGGATTTAAGGAAAGCAGCAGAAGCCGATGATGTGGCATGCAGAGATTGGTTGTCGAAGAGAAAGTTAATCTGTTTCATCTGCAGAGAGTAGTTTCACTAAAGTCGGTTATTGGTTGCTTGTAATTAGCCAATAAGATTATTAGTTTTCATTCTGCAATTATTATTGTTATTGTTACCTTATTTCATATACTAGTTGGCACGTCCCTAATTTATTAGTGATTTTTTTTCCTCTCTCAAAATTTCTAAAGAAATTTTAAGCATGATTAATAATATTTAAAAGTATATTTTTAGGGAAAAGTATTTTTTTCAAAGTTTATAATTATAGAAGTATAAAATAAATACACTATTTCAAACCATAGTTTAAATTAAACTTGAACATGTATAACACTTTCATCTTCAAACCTAGAAATAAAAACATGAATAAATATAACAAACCCACAAATTTATATTACATATAATAATAGTTGAAAAAAAAAAAGTTAAACGAATGCATCTTTTCTTTTATATATACCATAGATACAGTCTAGATCGTAGATGTTCACAAGCAAAAACATTTGTGATTTTTTTTTTAAGAGCTGAAACCTTGATTCAATAATCATTGTATATAGGCTTCTGATACAAAAGGGAGCACTTTGTAAACAACATTTTCTTTAAAGCTGAAACCTTGATTCAACAATCATTGTCTACACGCTTCTGATAAAAAAAAAAAAAAAAAAAAGAAGCCGCGGATCCAAAGCGCTTTAATCTAACCACCAAGAATTAAGCGATCCGAGACACTTTGTGTTCGAATATTTTCGTAAATGTCATCTTTTGAATACTATTAAAAAATATTTTCATGGATGAAAACGAAAAAGAAAGAAAGAATTGAAAGAGTGTTAACATTTGTCTATTTGAATTGGTTGAAAAACAAAGTTTTAAACTACTCATAGTAATAATTTTTAAAAAATAATATAAATGATAGTATGTCATAACTTTTTTTAGTGTAACATAAATACATTTTTTATCAAAGTTTAGTCGAGGTCCAATGTCAATTCCATCTCCTCACTAGCATTTCAATCTACCTCTTTTCCCTGGCTGCCTTAGTTTCAAGCGCTTTCGTCAAGATTGAGATTGCAACTAAAATTAAGAGCATTTCATTGCTTTTGCTAGGTTTTTTCTTTCAGTGTTTTTTTTTTTTGGTTAAAATTTCTAATTATTAAATTTTAATTTAGTCCCCGATGAGCTGCGCATGTGATCATTCCGTCTAATCTTTTGACAGTGTCATTAATTGAACCTACCGTAAAGTAAATTTTAAAGTTTAGAAGGTTAATTATAATGATTTTTAATTCGCAGATTGAATTGTCAAACGAAAAAAGTTCAAGGAGTAGTCATGTAAACAAGCCTTTTTTTAGTCCCAGTGGTCAGGAATGAAAAAAAAAAAATACATTATATATTAAAAAAATTGATCAGTGGGAATGATACTGTTTTGCACCTGGCAAACATACAAATCCTGTTCTATAAAAAAAATACGATGATTGAATAAAGACCCGTTTATTTCGAAACTTGAATCATGGTTTGAATTATTTTGTTACAGTATTTTTTTTATAAAATTTTAAATCTTTATTCAAATACTCTATTCAAATACTCGAACCAAATGGGTCTTAAGTTTTTTTAAAAAATACTATTTGCTGTAATTTTGCAAATTAATTATGCCTAAAAAAACAGAGAGAATTCTATAATGCATGACTTCAATATATTGGAAGATCATTGGGGTAGTTAAATGACTGTGAAGGCGTATATCTCCAATTCTATATGTGTCGAGATAAAAATGAACCACATGAAAACTGCGTTCCCTTTTGTTGGGGGACAGCGCCCTCCAAATTAATAACTATTTTCACATTTTCGTGCATTTACTTTTTACCTTTCAAAAGATTTCTGTTACTATTGTTTATGTTACATAACTAATAATACTCATGGAATAAGCACTTAAGCTTGTATTAGCTTTTATAGGGCACCCAACTGTTGAGGGTCCAGTCAAACATGAGATATTTATGCTTTATGCTATAAATTTACTATTAATTTGATTTACGTCATTGACTCAAAAACTATTTGAAAATATATCACAATGGTATAACTGAAAGTTAATATTCCGACCAAAATCCTTTAAATTAGATTTTGGTAAATGTTACATTTATATGGTAAATGACTCATTTATAATTAAAAAAACAGATCCTGATATGTTCAAAAAACCATATAAATATAATATTTATTGTTCTTATGTAAGTCAAACAAATTGAATATTATTAGTAATATTACTTTATGGTAAACTACTCCTCTACAACTTACACGTGATATTTATCTGTTCTTATATATAAGTCAAATATATGAATGTTATTGGTAAATGACTCATTTACAACTTATATATGATTTTATATGTCCTTGTGTAAGTCAAACAGATTGAATATTATTGATAAATTATTCAGTTATAACCTATACATGATATTTAACTATTCCTATATATAAGTCAAACAGAGTGAATATTATTAGTAACACTCCGTTTGATAGGAGGGATGGAAGTAGGAAGGATGAAGAGAGTCGAAGGGATAAAGAGTAAGAAGGATAAAGTGGATTGTAGTAATCTTTATATTGTTTGATAGGATGAAAGGAGAGTTAAGGGGATAGATAATAATTATTTGTGAAATTATTATATGGTACATTTATAATAATTATAATTATTTATTTAGAGGGTAAAATAATTTTTTTAAAACTTAAAGCGATGGATTGGTAGGATCCTTCCATCAATGAAAGGATCGAATATGGTGGACCATGGGAGAGACCACATCCCTCCACTTCTCCTCTCCTTCATCATGTTCCTCCAACCAAACAAAAAATTCGACCTCTCCTTCTATCTCTCTCTCTCCACCCCATTTGACTATGGGGGAGATCACATAGTAAATGATTCATTTACTACTAGAAAAAGAGAACCTGTTATGCTAGTAAATAGAACATTTACTGTCTAAAGGTGGCATTTACCATGTGAATGTAAATAGAACAATGAGGGCATATTTGGTATTTTAAATATAATGTGATGATATGGTATGATATTTTTTGCAATTAATGTTGTTGTTGTTGTTATGTGTATGACATAAATCAATCCAAGTTTTATTTTTGTGGCGTATATGTAAAGAGTCCCATAAACATTGCTTTTTATAACCTAAAAAAGTAAAAATATAAAGGAGGAGTATTTAGAAACTATATGGTTATTAAGAACATCTCCAATACAATGCTAAATTGATGTGCAAATAACAAATTTAGTATTTGAGTGTAAAAAAAAACCCTTCAATACAATGTCACTTTTAATGTTAAATTTGTTATGTGTTAAATTTTATGAAAAATTTACCACAAAATTTAACACATAGCAAATTTGGTATTTGATTCTTATTGGTTAGTATATTAATTTTTTTCTTTAATAATTATAATATTTTTATTTTTAATTATTTTAATATTAAAAGTTTATTTTTATAAATTTTAAAGTTTAATAATATAGTAAAAGACAATTATTACATTTTAAACATCACTATGTATTAAATACAAAATAAATATATATAATTATATTATTCTTACATTTTTTGATAATAAATATAACATTAGTATTTACATTTACATTGAAAATGATCTAATATTTTCTAAGGTGCAAACATGAGCAAACAATTTGACTGCTACCAAGCCAAAAAAAAAAAATGCAAATTCCATTTTTTTACGAGTAAAAAGTGAAATTTTATAAAGTCGATTGCATTTTGGACTCGTCTTTCCACGTAGATGAAACGCTAACGTCCCTTCCCGCATACTTGAAAAATGTATCCTGGCTCTTGTATATGTATTTATATATTTTTTTTTTCTGACTCGTGATGAATGGTCATTGGCTATTTGCCTTTCTCTGCCCATCTCATTTTGTACTTATTTTAACCAAAAGCAGTTCAACAATTCTATTCAATCCGAGGGGGCTATCTGCCTTTCTCTGCCCGTCTCATTTTGTACTTATTTCAACCAAAAGCAGTTCAACAATTCTATTTAATCCGAGGGGCTAGCGGCTGGCTCCCTCACAGAGGTGGATCCCGTTAGGTGAGACTTACGTGGCCTTACCTTTATAAGTGGACTGGACCTATAAATATTACCATATTATGTCTTAGGTCCGTTTAGCAAATAAATTTAAATTAATGATTTTAATTTGAGTTAGTATGATTTAAATTAGAATTTAAGTTAGTATGATTTGAATTGTTATTCGAATTGACGTTTGAATATGCATTTAAGTTTTAATATGAGTATGAAATAAAATTAAAATTTATATTTGGAGAGGTAATAAAGATAGTTTTTGATTTATTAATAAATCTAATAAAATCTTAATGTTAATGATCTTAAAAAATATGCAATATGGACATTAATTTATTCCTTTTTTTATTAGGAACACAGTGAAAAAAGAATCATCTCAATTCAATATCAAATGAAGAAGTTATGATTTTTTTCTCAAATATAGGAGAGAGAATTTTAGTTTTTATTGTAACAAAGATATCTGAGTATCAAAAGTTTAAGGGGGGACGAGAATTCTGAAAACTTAGATTCTTAATACTCAAATGATTCAGATTTTGGGAGAAACAAACACATATCCAAAGAATTCTTGATACTCGAGTCCAAATTTAAGTCCATTGAATTCAAAAAATGCACGAAACAAACATACCCCTTAATTTTTTGAGAACTGCTTATGATCTTGGCATATTTATAGAATTTGTAAATCTACTCAACGCAAACCAATTTGGCGAATTGGAATGAGTTAAGATGGAATGCATTTCAGATTAGTAATGGATTAAGAATACACCACTCCAAAGGTTTTGAATTGGAATCTGACTTGAACATTTCATCAGTAAAATTCACGAATCTAATTATATTCTATAATTCATATATAACTTTTATAATACCATTATATAATTTTTAGTAATTAGGGTGTTGAATGGCATTGCTTCAAACTATCAGAACTAATTTTAATTAAAATCACTAGAGCATGTGACAGCTTAACATTATAGCAACATAAAGTTTTGATTAAAACTATAAATGCTAAACACCTAAATGTACATGTGTAATCTAAAGTACAATACTAAAAAAAATAATTATAATTTAAAGAATACAACGGATATGTTTCAAAGTTTGAAGAGTACGTTGACATAGATTACATAATTTAGTAAGAGTTTGTAAAATTTGTTCCAAAAGAAAATATAGGCATTTCCTACCCGCTAAGTAATTTACTGCTACTGCTTGCTAGATCAGTGCATACTCTCCTCTTCATTGTCATCCAAGTTGGGCATAGAATATCAGAGACTAGATCCATTGGGCCGGTTGCTTTGTTTACAATATATTCCAATAATAAATAAAGCTGCAAAACAAATATATACCTTCTACATTTTTCTGCTAAAAAAACAGAAAAGAAAATACGGAATAATTCCTACATGGAAAATCTACTGTAATTTAGAGTATTTCAACTGTTATTTTTCTCTTCAATTTTCTCAAAATCCAAACACACATCTTAGTCTAGAAAATTGTCTTACCTTGTTCCGTATTTTGTTCAATTTCGTTACTTTGTGTTTTTTTCAATGGTTTAGCAAATGGGTTTACCCAAAAAGGGGTCGACCTTGTTGAAGGAGAAGAAGAATATGGCCGCTAATTTCAAACATAGCAAGATGACACGTTGCAAAAACGACCTGCAATAAATAGGTTTGGACCAATGTTTTAAAAGGCGTAAACGGGAACTGAGGCGATTTGTCTAATTGAGGCGAGACGTAAGCCTCGAGGCGGATCGAGACGTAAGCCTCGAATTTAAAAAAAAAAAAATCAGAAAATTGAATAAAATTCATAAACATGTCATAACAAATAAAAGATACACTTAGTTCATGCCATAACAAAGAAAACACACACACGAAGCAATTTAAGTCAAAAGCCCTCAAAAATTGAAGTTTCGATCATCATCCTCATCCTCATCTTCATCTTCTTCATCATTATTATCTTCTAAATCCATATCATCTTCTTCATCATTATGATGTTTGGAATGCTGAGGTATAGACCTTTTTTATCTTGAGGGAAGCTATTGAAGCGGCTCTAATAACAACATTTGCTGCAGTAGATAAGAGGAAAAAAAATACGGTAGAAAATAAAAGAAAGGGAAAAAAAAACCTGGGAGAGGAGGTGGGTCATCACTCAGCACGTTGCTACTCAAATGGGAGTAGGCTTGGAAGATGGAGGCGCTGCTGAGAGGAAGATACGGCCGATGAAGAAATGTTGAAGAGGAAGATGCATGCGCTGCTGAGAGGAAGATGCGGCTGATGAAGAAATGTTGAAGAAGAAGAGTATGCTAGGTTTTTAAAATCTCTCTTGCTTTTATCAGCAAAAAGCCCAACTTGACTATTGGGCTGGGTTTTTTTTTTTTAAGAGACAATATTAGGCTGAAAAGAAGCCCAACAGACGTCCATCCATTGAGGCGCACGCCTCAATCGCCTTGAGGCGAAAACGCCTCAAGGCGTGCGCCTTAGAAGAAAAAGGCGTAAGCCTCTTCAAAATGATCAAGGCTTAAGCCTTGAAAAGGAATGAATACGCCTCAAGGCATACGCCTCGAGCGCCTTTTTAAACAATGGTTTGGACTGTACGTTTATTAATTGGACCGTAAACGGGTTGACATGAATAACATAAAAATAAACAGGCTGGATTCGTGCCATTCTGTTTAACACCTCTAATTAAATGGGTCGTAAATGTACGAACACGATATGACATGAACTTGCTTATTTATGGCACATATACACAGAAAAAAATAAATAAAAATTTTGAGATTTTAAATCCAATTGTTGTAAAGAGGCCAAAATTTTAAACTTGTGGAAGTAAATGACTTAATTACTAACGCATACTAATAGGGTATTTGGAAGGTTGGTGAGAACCGTTAGTTAAAACCACTTTTATTGTAGCATGTGAGAGCTTTACACTGTAGCGATTTTTTTTATTGTTACTGTAACATGTGAGAACTTTGTACTGTTTATAACTGAAAAAGTAATGGATATCATGGTTCCCACCACCCTTCCAAACACCCTCTAAATGATTTGCTTTTACTAATTTGATTTCCAATTTTACCCCTAAGTCTTTATTTTATTTTTTCACATTCTTATTGCTTTCTCTTTTGAAACCTCTCTCTCTCATCTCTTCCCATCTCCCTCTTTGTTGACTCCACAATCCCACTCCACCGATGATGGATTTCAAATGCACCAGCAAATTAAATCGTCAGATGAGCAAGTTAGGGAAGTTCATATAAATCTCCAGATGAGTAAGTTAGGGAAGTTCATAATATTAGGGCAGTAAATCATCATCAAAACATTTAGCCAAGGACTACTTTCTCTCTCCAGTGTCGCATGAGGTCGACTATTTCTAGATTGCGATCTCCAACAAAAGCAAGACCGAGCCTATCGATGTCATCAGCCAAATTGCGTGGAGATTGATGAGAGATCTTACCATCACCCTTGTGAACTTGTCAACTGTTCCGTCATCTTGGCGCCGCGATGGAGATGATGACACCCATACTGAAGAGAGAAGAGAGCGTACGAGCCAAGATCGAGGGTTAGGGAGATTGCGAGAGAATAGATGTGTTTCTTCTAATTTTTCAGTGCAAAGGTATTTTTTGGTATTTTACTTCAGTTTATATAGCTGTTTAAACTTAAGGGTTAGTGAGACAATTGGCCCAATTACGTTTATTGAATTAAAATATGACTCTAATTTGTAAAAATTCTACAAATGTCTCATAATGATATCATTAAAATTATTTATATGTAATTATATAGTACAATATGTAATATCATTAAGATAATTACTATATCATTAAAGACATTTTTAAGATATTTTAAATATTATGTTAGATTTTAATTTCATAACAATAATTTGGACACATATTGTAATTTTTTCTAAACTTAAATGGCCTATCGTTAAACATAAATGGCCCATCAATTAAAGTTTTCAAAAATGTGGTCTATTAAAATGTTAATTCCTTTTGTAAAAATTACATAATGTAACTCTTTCTTAAGAAGTGAATTAAAATTTATTTTCGTTTTATAAATATTACTTATATGTCCCTTTTTTAAATTACATATACTGAAAATCCAAAAATACTTCTAAGTAGATTTATCATGTATTTATTTTTATTTTTTTAATAATGCTTCTTATTTTTCTCATAGTTGAGTTGTTGAAAAAAAATAATATTAAAAAAATACAGATTTACTTAATTAATTACAATGTAACTTAAATAACAAAAAAAATCATCAATGTCATTAAATTATTTATAATAGAATTTTCAAAAAAAATAATATAAGAAGCAATAAAAATGAATATCATTAACTTAATGTAATATTGTTTGTATTATCAATCCATAACATTAGCATATCCTAAATAGGAAGTATCATTATCACTTGAAGTCTTAAAAATGAATGTCATTAAATATCATTATCATTATGTATCATTAACTTAATGATATATCAATTATATAACCTATAAGAGACACAAAAAGATTTGATAAATACTATTTTATTAATTTAATTGCCCATCACCAAAAAAAGAAATATCATCACTACTAGAAGTCTTAAAAAATAAATGTCATTACATATCATTAACTTAATAATATATTAATTATATAACCTGTAAGACATACAAAAAGACTTAATAATTACTATATCATTAATTTAATTACAATAGCCTAATTCAAATTTGTCATTAAAATCATGATTTTATAAAAAAAATCTATTTTTTAGTTAAGAGAATTTTAAAATTGTTTTTTTATATACTAATTTAAATTTAAAAAACAACAATCTAATTTTAAGAATTTTTTAAATATAATAATATTATAATCTATTTAAAATCTTAGATACGTATATCCTAATTATTCTAAAAGATAAATTAAAACTAACGATGTCATTATTTAGATCATTAATGTCTTTATATATATACATTATAACATATAAAAAATATGTTAACTCTACAAATAAAAAAAAAAGCACCTCTCATTAACCCTTCTTTTTTTTAAACATGGTCGAAATCCCTCATGAAAAAATTATAATACGTGTCTAAATTACTGTTATAAAATTAAAATCTAATACAATATTTAAAATATCTTAAAAATACCCTTAATGATATAGTAATTATATTAATGATATTACATATTGTACTATATAATTACATAGAAATAATTTTAATTATATCATTATAATATATTTATAAAATTTTTATAAATTAAAATTATATTTTAATTCGATAAATGTAATTAGGTCAATTGTCTTATTAACCTGTAATGACACTATTGTTAGCCAAGGCCCATGCCCAAGCCCAACCCCCTTTCACCGCTCGGTTTCTCACTCTCTCATTGCTCTTGTGCCTCAGCTTCCCACAGTCGTGAACCCTTTTTCACCCAGCTTCTAAGATTCGGCCGCCCCCTCCCTCTTCCTTTTCTTCTTCTTTGCAGACGTCAGTCTGACCTCCGTTCAAGGCTCAAGCGCCGTCAAGTTCACCTCCATTTAGGTATTTTGTGCCTCTAAATTATTTCAACTAGGTATTTTTTTATTCTCTTTAGCGAATATGCAATTTGTCCATTTTTTTTTGTATGTTTGGCTGAATATTCAAATTTGTGTGATTTGTTGGTGGTTTGATATGAAATTTGTGCTCTCCGTGGCCTTTTTTTGGGTTTTTTTGGGTTTTGGGTTTTTTTTTTGGCCCTCCGTGTGCCTCTCTGTATTATTTCAACACATATATGTATCTACTAGCATTGGAGGCACATTTTTGCTTTCGGTTTTAACTTTTAACGGAAAGGGATCCAAAAAAAAGAGAAAAACTTAGTAAACAAAACGCAAAAGAAAGAATTCAGACTCTACTCAATATAGCAAGCAATAACTATTGAAGAATGGATCGCATACATCAACTTCTAACTTAAATTAAATGTAACCATGAAAGGCTATTAGCTATTAGATGTTAAATGACCATCCTTTTTCTTTGAAAGGCAGACAACATAATTTTTATTTTTTAAAATTTTTTTCTTTGAAAGTTAAACAGCATAATTTTTTGTCTTTAAAATTGCTAGGATAATGATTTCTTTATATTTAGTTGTCTTATGAAATATCAATAGCTAAGCCAAATCAACGAAAAAATAGGTGGGGCTCTAGTTGCTATGAGCCTATGATGTTTAATTTATTATGGTTTTGATTTGTGTTGGTTGCACTTGCTTCTGCTAACAAAATCAGTTTGTTTTATCAATTGGGTATTTTTGTGTTTGTGTTTCCTAATTGGATTTCCGGATTTCTTGAATTGAATTTTTTTTTCTTGGAAAAAGATTTTGACTACTCCGACAAAGCTATTGAGCCATGTACATATACTCATATTTAATCATAGTTTAAACATTGGACCTGTTTAAGTGATATGGGCTGTTTTTTAATGTGAAACAGCAACTTTGAGACTTCAAGACTTCAACTTCTGCAACTGAGTAGCAGCACCAGCAGATACTCTGTCTCCTGCTCCTATATATTGTAGGGTTGGTTGTGAGGTGAGTCCAAATGATTTTACTTCCACATTCCTAACCAGATCGATCGTTATCTAAAGAGAATAAAACAAGTCTGACATATAATTTTCTTGAATTTGTTGTGATTTGATGTGATGTTTTGTGTGTTGATTATGACATGGGGCGTACCCTCTTGTAACTGCTAGTTAGTACTTAGTACTATACTAATGTTTTGCAGATTCAGAAATTCGGTACTTTTGCAACTTCGTTTGAGAGAGGGCTTGCTATTTGTTTGCCCTCAACTGCAAGACTTCCACAATCTTGGCCATTACTTTTCCATCTAAGCTAATTTACATATTATGCATTCTATATTGCTTACTAATAATGTGAAGGTGGGTGGTTTATTTTGTTGCATTGTTTTAACTTTGTTGTTCTTTGAAATCTTGAACAGAACGAAATTGAAGGAACTTGGAGCTTGGATTCATGGAAGAAGAAGATGATATCGAAAATCTCAGTCCCGTGGTCTCTGCTTTTGAACCCGAGTCAGTATCAGAATCAGAAGAAGAAGACGAGGATTTGAGATTGACTGAGCCATCAAAGAACGCCATCTACAACACCGATGGAATTCTCGACAAGCTTGGAGATATCAGCTGGCCGGAGAATGTTGGTTGGATTCACAAGCTTTCCGTCGACATTGATCAAGAGCAAGAAGTGGACGTGAACGATGACTTGGCTAGAGAGCTCTCTTTCTACAATCAAGCCTTAGAAGGGACGAGGAAAGCCTTCGAGAAGCTTCAATCGATGGGGCTTCCCTTTTTGAGGCCCTCGGACTACTACGCAGAGATGGTGAAGCCGGATTCCCACATGGAGAAAGTGAAGGGCCGGCTCTTGGCGGAGAAGCGGAGAATCGAGGAGGCCGAGGAGAGGAAGAAGGCAAGGGAGGCGAAGAAGCTGGCAAAGGAGATTCAGGCGCAGAAGGCCAAGGAGAGGGCCAAGCAGAAGAAGGAGGAGATCGAGTCTGTCAAGAAGTGGAGGAAGCAAAGGCAGCAGAATGGGTTTCCAAGGGGGGACGATGGAGGAAAATATGGCGGCGGAGAGATGGATTTCCCGTTCGAAGATGATAAGGCGTTCGAGGGGTCGAGTAAGAAGAGGCCTGGTGTAATGCCGGGAGATCGGTCGGGAGGGAGAATGGGGCAAGGCGGGAAGGGCAAGAAGAACCAGAAGAAGAGGGAGTTTAGGAATTCAAAGTTTGGATTTGGAGGTAGGAAGGGTTTGAAGAAGCAGAACACTGCTGAGACCACCAATGATTTCCGTGAGTTTAATAAAGGCAATGTGTCTGGAAACAAGAAGAGGAAGAGATGAGACCTGAAGAATTCTGCTCGTTTGGTTTTTTTCAAAAGAGAGATAAAATATTTGTACCGTTTGATATGTTTAATCAAATTTTCCTAGGAAGAGTTTGTTATGGCAGACTAATTGTTGAGTTGTTAGCGTCCTCTTTCTAATATGAAGTGATTTTGTTGTTTAATTTCTTTAATTGTTGTTGGTTGGTTATATTTTTGGGATTACAGACTTTTCAAATTGGTAACAAGCTTCCTCTCAGCACGTAGAGTTGACGTTTTCTTTTCTGTGGACTGACTGGATGTGCTTTGAAAGAGCGGGAGATGCATTTTGTACTCTTCTGCAGAAATGGATTTGATCTCTCTCTAGACTAACAATCCAATTACTTGATGAAAACAAATGCCATCATAAAAAAAAAAAGAAAAGAAAATCAATTGAAGGGAGCTCTTCTGTGAATCCAACAAGGATTCCCAAAAAAAAAAAAAAGGCCTTTAGTACAGACCCAGCTAAAGCTAAACAACCTGGACCACTACCCAAAACAACACAACGTTTGCTATCTTTGTTGCGATCAAAAAACTAAAGCAAACTACAACCAAAGCTAACAGCTCAAACTATCTCAAACGGCCATTGGCATCATATCTTCACTTCAATTACTCCTCGCATTGATGCCCCAAATATTGATTGTTGACAAGCTTCACGTTGCATCGGCTGCACCGCCCCGGTTTTTTGCGGTCATTGTGTGCGCTTTTCCGGGTTTCTCAAGTCCATTGTTGTTCTAAGCACGCCTTTGCTCTCACTCCATTAATGATCTGCAGAAAAATAATATCCAAAAATGAATGACCTATGCCACATTATATGCAACAACAACAAAGAAGAAGAAGATACATGTTGAGCTTGGGCTTGAATGATATGACCTTCTAAATTGAACAATCTTGCGCTAAATACTGGTTGTTGACTAGCTTCACTCCACAACTGGTGCATCTCTGAATTTTTGCAAGCACAATGCACATCCTTTCTGTGTTGTCGAAGTCCTTTTTTATTGCTAAGTTGGTGACCGCAAATGGAGCACCAAACTCCCTGCTATGGCTGTCGTGGCTGTAATAATAAATATAGAGAAATCAGCAACAAAAAAAACATATAAGAAATAATAATTTGTGATATGACCCAAGACCTATTCTGCCTTGCCCCAAATAATAGAAACAAAACATCAAATCAATGCTTTGAGCAAAACCTAAAAAGGGTTCGAACCAAAACCCATATTGTGAACTAGATACAAATATAGTCATGATTAAATAAAATATAAATACTCTCAAGTTGCAAACAAAAATCTAAATGAAACAAAACTAACTGTGGAATATATATATTTTTTTAATTTTGTGATTATTAGAATGGCAAATTGAGCTTTTATTTATAAGCCTCTATAAAGCAAAACGTCTAGTCTATAAAATATGCGACTCAACTAAGAGAGGTAACCCAACAAATCTCCTCTTGACCTTTATGAATTAACTATCAAGTCTAAAATACTGAAATTTTATCATCATGTCGGCCTCGTTTGTTTTTGTTCTCAGAATTTTTGGAAATAATTTTGCACGTTTTTTTGAGCAAAAATTTAAACATAATTCCTAAAAAAATTTTATTTTTCAAAATAAAAATATTTTTATCTATTTTAAAAATAATATCAAATTGTCTCCTTCAAGACCCTTTTATGGTACTAGCAATGATCTGCAACACTAAACAAGTCCAAATCATACTAGAACTTTGGAACGGGCACCAGCTTGCTTCTATCGCGGTCTATGAAGAAAATAAAAGAAAAAAAAAAAAAAGAAGCTCATAAACACCAAAAAAAAAAGGCTCACATGGGCCCTTCCTAGTAATGCCTTGGAATGTCATCAAACTATCATAATCAGATTCTAGTCTTAGTGTACTTGATAACCTTTTGCTTGTATAAGGATTGATTTTTGTCCTACTAATTATTTTTTTCAACTGTTCTTTTGAAACAAAAAGGGCAAATTCTGATACTTGTTTTCTTTATAATAAATGGATTATTAGAAAATTATCCTTCACTTATAATCCTTTTAGCAATATGTCCCTTTTTAAAAAAAATAAATAAATTATATACACCCACCTATATATTGGATATTAATAAAAAAATTCCTAATTCTATCAGAATTTTAATGAAAAATGACACGTAGTTAGTATATGGTACATAAATGAGCGTTTTTTTTTTGTAGCTTATTATGTATAAATCTAATTTGAATATATTTTTTTGAGGAGAAATCTAATTTGAATCTAAAAACTGATATAAATTTAAAAGTTCTAATTGTTAAGGAAAATAAACTAAAAAAATTTTAATTTTTTTAAATGTAATAACTTGTCCTTTCACTCTGTGTCGTTCAATGACCTCATTTTTTGTGCAATGCGTTTTATTTTTGTTAAAAATCCAAACTTAAGGAGTTTTTTGTTCATATTTTATAGTAACAAATGATCTTTTGAAGATCGGGATATATGATTACAAAGGTTAAAGTTGAAGTAGTATTTTATAATTTATCCTTAATATAGAGACTCTTATTTAGTTTTTAAAATACAAGTATCGTGACAATTTAATTCCTAACCTTTAATTTTGATATATTATTCCTTAAATTTTTGTTATTTGACAGTTTTAGTCCCTTACATAATGATTAATGAACGATTTCTAAAATTAAAGGTAGATAATCATGTTCTTACTGAATAACAATCGAGAATTTTACATGAATAGTTATAACAAGTGCAAAATGTTATATCTTTCAATGGGTTCTAACAAGTGAAGAGAATATATTTTGCATATAATATAATCAAATGAATTGTTTTTCAAAAGTTTAATCTATAAATAGGAGCATTTACGTGCTTGTAAAATTTTAACATAGACTACCAGACAGTGGCAGAGGTGGAAAAATTTTTCAATAGGAGACAACACAAAATTAGAAAATGACATTCTATTTAATAGAGATATAATTATATATTTCAAATATTGAATGAGAAGAGAGTGATATAATAGTTTTATTATAAAATGGGAGCATAACAACATACTTTAATTGTTCAATGGAGGCATGGTCACATTTATTCTTGCAAAATAGGAATATATCTATAATTTTTAATTATCAACAAACATTTCTTATTTCAACAATTTTAACCCTTTTCCCAAGGGCTTACTAGTCAAAAAGTCTGTTTATTAATCATACAAACCATCATTTTGCAGAATTTGTCAGATTCACGAGTGCTTTATTTATGAATTTTTTTAATTAAAAGAAAACAACGCTTAAAAATATTACTGGAAGAAAAGCAAAACAATCCCCTTATAAGCAAAAGGATATCACATAAAGAAGACTACCCTTTGCTGACGCTAGTTTGACGACATTCCAAAGCATTACTGAGAAGGGCCCATGTGAGGTTCTTGTATGGTGCAACGAACTTACAATACAATTACAAAGAGACCCAAAAGAAACTTCCAACTTCTACCAGACAAAACCTTTCCCAACACACTTCACCATCTACCCAACAAAAGCTTCCTCTCTACTCTTTTTCTTTTCTTTTTTTTTGAAACAAAAAATAGATATTTGTCTATAGGTAAGGCCTTTAAATACTCTCATAACATACCCTACTAACAAAATATCAATATCACCCACCTCATTTTCTCTTCATTTCTTTCAAATCCCACTGACCATGTTGGACGTCACGCTGGATTTGATCACCCAAACCGCCTCAAGCTCTCTGTTCGCCTTCTGTTTTTGCAACTTGATCATAGTCATAATCCTCGTGGGCTCGAAACCGGGCTCCGAATTCGAGCAGCAAGAAAGGCGTGCTACTCCTCCTTCGGCTGTCCCCAACACAAGCGCAAATGATAAAGAAGTACTCGTGGTTTCAAAAGACGAATATTGCGAGAAAAAGAACGAATTAGTCATCGTGAAAGAAGTCTCAAATGCGGAGAAAGCAGTTTGCGATGACAATAACGACGCCGACGATGAGGATGAAGAAGATGATGATGATGATGAGCTGAGGAAGAGAGTGGAAGAGTTCATTGAGAAGGTAAACAGAGGATGGAAAGCAGAGTTGTCGAAAACCTCGCAGTTAGTCTAAAGACTTTACTTGAGCTAAAAATTGTGTTCTGCTGAGCTGAGAAATCTTCATTTTGGTCCCTAAAAGACGAGTTGTTCTCAGGAATTGCTGTGTAGGAGATCTCTGTAGTTTCTTTTGCATGATCTGTATGTTTCGGAGGGTTGACTTTGTTTAAAACATGTGAGAGTTATTAGTAGTTTAGTTAATTTAAATCAAAGCAGAAAGATGAGCAGTCTATTAGTATTCATTTGATTCTTCTTTCACGAGAAAGAGGGAAAGGGAAAGTAGAAGAAAAAGTTGCAAAGAGCATGTGTTGGGAAAAAGCAAAATACATGCACACTTTTTGACTTTTGTTGTCCAACTTTTGGAGCAATAAATTGACGAAGTCCCTTTAACCAAAGGAATATTTTGGTTGTGTTTGTCGTTATATATACTGTTTTAGCAGGAAGTTAGTCGTTATCATAGTGGTTTTTTTTTTTTTTTTTGGCGGCAAGAAGATAGAATGGCCATGATTTTGACCACTGACCAAACGACTGTACCCCAACAAACTGCTCATGATTGTGCCAAGTGACTGACATAATGGTTGGAATGTTAGTTTAGGTGGAATTGTATTAACTATAATATATAAAAATTTTATGTTATAGTAATTTTTTTTGTTATAATATATAAAAATTTTATATTGTTTGCTATTGCGATAATAATTAGGATCATTCTCTATCAAACAGGTTAGACTCTTTTTTATGCCTCTTTCCTAGTTGTCAAACCACTGAATTGCCCCTTTGTCACCAACCTATTTTTCCTCTTATAACTGCCTTATTTCTTTCTTTAATAACTTGAAAGAGTTGTGACTTTTGAGTTCCAATATTGTCCTTGTTCCCGTTTTTTTATTTGTATTAGTATGCGCTCTTGAACTCTTCGTCATTTTCAAATGGGTCTCAACATTTTTAACTTTGTCATTTCAAATACTAAATTTGACTCTTTAACAATGTAGTCCAATTGATAACCAATGCCAATCGATGGACAACAGTGAAAAGTTTTGTAAAGTTATGCATCAGTCGTGGTGCATTTCCTCTCTCAATTGATGCATGTTTGCTACCCAATTGCAAAAAAAAATTCAAATTTAGACTCCCATTTAAAAATGAAAATCGAAAATGTATACTATCAAACAAGGATAATTTCAAGCTGCATGATTGCATGAGTAGAAAAATAGTGATCCCTCTTTTCCTTTATACTAAAAAACGTTCCGTTTAATTGCGTTTTCAAAATGGTTTTGTTTGAGATAAAAATTTAAAAATAAGAATAATTTAAAAAATATGTTAAAACTATTTTTTAAATCTATTTTTGAAATTGTGTTTGGTTGTATGTGGTGTTTTTTAAAAAGGTTATTAACACTAATGACCCCTAAACTTTAAGGTCTTCCTTAATTTGTCTTATGGACTTTAAAAATCACTTCTTTACCCTAAACTTTCAAAACTTCACATTTTGGCCCTCAAACTTTAACTCACCACTTTACCCCTAAACTCTTCCAATTTTCTATTCAAATATATGGAATAAAGCTCACTTGGGAGTGATAAAATGTTATTTTTGCCCTTACAAGTGACACATGTGCAAATCACGTTGGCTTGATTTCGTCTATTTAAATGAAAAATTAGAGGTTCAAGAGCAAAGATAGGAGGTTTGAAAATTCATGGAGCAAATGGGTGATTTTTAAAATTTAAGGGGCAAAATGAGGAGTTTTAAAACTTTAAAGGGTAAAGTGGTAATTTTTAAAGTTTAGAGACAAAGTAAGAAAAACCCTAAGTTTAAGAATCATTAGTATTAATAAATCTTTTTTAAAAATATTAGTTAAAAAATAAAACAATTTAAACTTTGAAAAACACATTATTAATGTTATATAATTATATATTATAACCCCTTCTGATTTTTTATTCAAATAGATGGAATTAAGCTCACTTAGGAGTGATAAAATGTAATTTTTATCCTTACAAGTGCCGCATGTGCAAATCACGTAGGCTTAATTCCGTCTATTTGAATGAAAAATCGGAGGTTCAAAGGTAAAGTGAGGAGGTCTAAAAGTTCACGAAGCAAAATGGTGATTTTTAAAGTTCAGGGAACAAATTGAGGAGTTTTAAAAGTTTGAGGAGACAAAGTAGTGATTTTTAAGGTTCAAAGGCAAAGTAAGAGAGACCCCAAAGTTTAAGGGCGATTGATTTTAATAATAAACCTTTCTTAAAAACATAATTAGATAAAAAAAATAAGATAATTTAAATTTTGAAAAACACATTATTAATATAATATAATTATATATTATAATATAAATTAAAACCCATTAAAAAACAATTTTAAAGAGAAGAAAACATTGACAACAATAGGATTTGCAGACGCGAAGGTTGCTGGGATATGAAGGGAGGTGTAGTGGTTGGGTTACAATAGGGTCAGACAAAGGGATGAGCAACCCACTTGCTAGCGCGCTCTAGCAAAGACGATGACAAGATCAGGTGGGGTGGGTCGCTAAGGTCACTAAGGTAGGGCGATGAGGGTTGTTTGGAGGAGGGACCTTCTGTAGGGCATGTGACACCCGTTATTCTCATAACGGATATTAAGGTAATTAAATTAATTTTTAGTGTGCCAATCAAAAATTTGTTTCATTTAAAATCCATTTCACAATATTTATTTCTATCTATTTTTAAATTTTCTAAAATTCTCCTATACTTATTTAGTATGTTTACTGAAAAGTCTTGGAACTTCTAATAAATTTCAAAAGTATCATTTTGGCATTATGTGCGCTACAGTCTCCAGAAGAGACATGAGGATATTTTTCCCAACTACTCTTGACCCTCATTTTCTTTATTTCTTTTGTGACAAGCTCCGACATGTCTCCTCCATAATTGCTTTTATCACTTCTCTTCAAAGACTTCATCTTTTCTTCCTTTTTCTTCCACGGTTCCCACACTCTTCTTCTCATTTCTTTGCTGAAGCAAAATACTTAGAGAACTTCTTCAAGGCAGCCATAAAAATTAGCCACCATCACCCCTATTTGAGCAAGAATTTCAGCCATACCGAAGTCAAAGAACCTGTTTTGAAGCCATTTCAAGCTTCCAACTAACCATAATCCGAGGTTAGAATCTTATGAACAAATTTAGTCTTTCATTTATAAATTTTCTTTTATACTAAAGGATTATTCAAATTTGCGTTCTTAAACCTAAGTATATGTTTGTTGCTATTTTGGAGCATATGTATAAAGTCTAAGTGTATATGCCCTAGACAGAAAATTTATATTGTTAAACTTTGTAATACCTCTATGGGCAGTGGCTATTTCTTGAAATTCTGGGATTAAATTAAAATGAATTTTATGAATTGGTTTGCATATTTAAAAAGTAGACATCCTAAGCTTTCTAACGAGCTATCATAAACCTAAATCGGACTTGTATTTTATTTTCTATGCATTATTCAATTTTCGGATTGGAAACTAATAAACTTGTCAGTTTGTTATGGTATACCAGCTGCTAACCTGAACCAAGAACCTATCTTTGCTCACCACCTAATTCTTTAATGTCTTGCAACCTTTTCAATATTATCCTAAGTGATTGATGAATCTTATTAGGGACTAAAACACATAGATTACTTGTTCACATTTTATATTGTGTTAAGACAAAAATTGTTTACTGTGGTATTCAAAAAAGCTTTACATAAAAGCTTAATGGCATACTAGTAAGATAGGTTTACACATGATTTATTTATGAATGTAGTTGTATGTTGTGCTTTAGTTTTAATTGTCCTTATGCACGCCTTAGGATCAAGGGAGTATGGAGCTAACGTTAATTGATTCCAGGATTAAAAGATTGTTGATAAGCTTGAAAGGTAGGGATTCTATTACTCATCTTTTGTGAGGTTTTTATAGAATTAAAATTGATTGTTTTGCCGCAATATATATATATATATATGTTGAACTGATATTATATGAGTATCACATATGAAACTATGACATGGACTCGTCTTGTATTGTACGGCGAGGAACATAATGAATTGACACATGTTATAAATTGAGAAGCATGGTTAAGAAAACTGACTCTATTAATAATGATTGAATATAGAGAAATGGTGAGACGTGAAGAGGGCGGCGGTTACGTCCTTGGGCATGAATACCCTAAAAGGTAAAATAGGGGGAAGGTGATGACGCTTCCTTGGGTTGAAAGTCCCAGAACACACTGTACAGGATCGACTTAGTGAGGACTCGGGGCTTGATGTCCCCTCACCAGAACACCCTTAGAATGTTTAGAGGGTGATCAAGCACGTCCATTTAGGTTTCGATGAGTTGAGTGATAATCTATTGAACGTGGGTACCTAGGAATAATGATGAACTATAATATCTGTATATATGTATATGTATGAAACTCGGTAATGATTAACTATGGTATCTACGGAATATGATTATAATAAATCTCATAATCTGGATAATGATAACTATTAACTAACCATGCAGGTTTTAATGTGGTAATGATAAAAACCTAAAGGTGAGTAATGGTTTTCCTCGACTGAGCATAGTGTCGCTCATTCCCTTACATTTTTTTCTTTTCAGGGCTCACTAAGTGTGAGGTGGCTACGAGAAAAATAGTTGAGGAAGCGATGTAGCTATATTATATTGGGGCTGCTTCAATTGTTAAGAATGTTCTTTATGATAATGTAAGCATCAATTGTTACTTTTTGTGACTGTATTACAATGCGTTGAGGGTTAAAATGATGATGACGACAGTTTATATTATTAAATTTAAGGTGCTACATTAAACTGTGGTTTAATTGTCGTTTATATTTTTATTTTTGATTTGAAAGTTTTCATTTAAGCTCCGGCAATTTTATTTTTAAGATTTTACTTTTATTTCTGATTTTTATTTTAATTCATTAAAAACTGTTAACCCCCATATAGGGGTGTTACAGAATTTTTAGTATCAGAGCCTAGGTTCGGTTAACCTAGGGAGTGTAGCACCACTTTAAAAAAAATGTTTTTGAGATGGTTTTGAAGTTGAATTTTCATGTCTTCATCAAAATGAACCTTCACATTGATTTATACAGTCTAGAAAGATGTAACATGGAAAGATCCTAGAATGAAAATACTAACGGTTATATGAGTACAATAATTATATAGAAGAAAGTATTAATAGTTATGAGGGAATGATAATTATATGGAATGAGTTTATAAGTGAATGCTTATGAGAGATTCGTATAATATTAGGATCTATAAGCATATCTAATTCGTATAAAACGATGAGAAATTCGTGTAGATACGAGGATTTAAGAGCCTTTTGTCTCGTGAAAAACAATAAGAAATATAAGGCTTGATTTATTGATTTTAAAGTTTGGCATAGATATGCCAAATTTTTCGTAATTGATTCAAACCTAAGTAATGATTATGTGTGGATTTGGTGGAGTACATAAGTGTCAATATCTTTTCTTAAAAGTTCTATTTATTTGAGGAATATGAGATAAGTTGGGAATCTATGGTATTGAATCTTGAGAGAGATAAACGTTAGACTTTTGGTCTGTTGAGACTGTGTAAAGGCAAGAATGCATGAATCTCAAAGTTGGAATATTTTGTTACGTACATTGTATTTAAGTGTATCAGTGAATCTTTATGAATAGATGCAATATAAAAAAAATGACCAATAGGAGTTTCCTTAAGTAAATCATAATACTTAAGGCACTTATAATAATTTTGGATAATTACGATAAAAGGTTTAGGTTTTAGATGTTTAGATGTGAATCTTTTGGTTACCTAAGGTTTTGTTATATGAGGAAATTAGATATTGTATAAGTAGAATTGTGGGGATTGTAGATGTTCTTAAGTAGTAACATCAAGTGTCTTTGTTCATTGATATGGTCTATATTGGAAGACGTAAATCGTATTGATTTCAAGGTTAGTCACATTCTAAACCCTTGGTAGTAATGATGATGAATCCATTGATAGATGTTGAGTATGAGTAATAACATATGGGTGTATGCATTGTTCAATAAGGTTTTGATTAAAACAAAATTATTTGAGTTGTTAGAAGATTATGTTGTTATGAAATGATTTTAAATACCATTCAGGAAGATCCTTGATTGTCGTTAAATCAGATTTGTTATTCATAGTTAACTTTATCTATAGTGGGCTTTGAATTGGGTTTAAGATTTATACAAATTGGTTTTCAATTTTATGTTTGTTATTTAACTCGTTCTAAATGTGTTAAGGCCCGAAACAACCTGATCCTTTTCAACTTAGAACATTTGGGCCTAGTCCAAATCCTAAATCAGTTTGACTCACACTGTCTCTTCCATATGGTTTCTATACGTGTCATATACAGTGGTTTAATTATTGTTTACATATACGTTTACTGTGCATAGGAGCTTATTTCTCCGAGCTCACTTTTTCTCTCTTAATTTGTTATTTTCTTTCTAAATCGCAAATCCTCTTCTTTTTCACTAGAAATTCTTCTTTCTCTCTAAAAGAAGAAGGAATTCTAGGATTCTGCAACTTACTATCTTAATTTTTCCTTTCTATTTACTTTTCTTTCATCTCATCATGGACCCAAAGTACCAACACCTGAGAAAGTATTTCCCATCACTCTCCCAAAAGATTCTCAGAAAGAAATACAAGGCTAGAATTACTCGGTTGTGGATTCTTATGCGTTTTGGCATCCCTTGTGATGTGAGAATGTTGATAGAGGGGAAGATCCGTCTGAGTGACTTCAGTCAAGATGTCGGTTTACCAGGAACAGGTACCAGTCGTAGTGCAATGAAAAGAAGAGCTCGTGCCATCGTGGTCGCTTGTAACAAATGTGGAAGACAAAATTGTAACGGTAAATGTACTTCACCTGGTTATATGTCTACGAATAGAGAGGATAAAATAAGGTTTTGTAGGGATGGACTTTCAAAGGAGAACTTGGATAGCATCCATCCTCCTCTTCACGGTCACCCTAGTAGATATGTTCAAGAAGCTATTTTTAAACTCTGGCCTAAATTTTATGCAGAAAGACAACGCCTCAGGAATATGGTATTTCTAGATCCTGTTTGCCAAGCCATAAGAAAACTGGATGGGGAATAAGTCATCGCTCTATAAAGGTTATTTAGTCTTTGCTTATTTGAAGCAATTTTAGCTGATGTTCAACAGTTTGTGTTTTTCTTTTACTCAGAATATTTGCTTTTGTGTTTGAAATAATTGTGATTATTAGATTGATACAGTAAGTGTTAATATCTCATTTAATTTATGGTTTTCTTAAATATATATATATATAATAAAATATATTATCTTATCAGACACGTCACATACGGTACAGTAACATGTTTGAATTTTGAAAAACTTATCCAGATATTTCAAGATTTGTGTCTCAAATTTTAAAAGTTCTACAGTATTTGTTGTTTATATTGAATTTCTAGACTCGGTGTATATTTGTCAAAAGGTCTACAGTTGTGTCAAGAGGGTCTTCTATCAAACTGTTCTCAATTGTCAAAAGTTATACAATTAGAGTCTAATCTTTTTCAAAAAGTGAATCAGATTTTCTGTAAACTATCAATCACCTTATCTTACTTTCTTATCTGCACAAGATTTTGTTTAAATCTTTGGATTACCTTTTCATTACCTACTCGTCTGTCTCTTTAGCCTTTTTTGTGTATTCCTCTTCTTTAAAATCTCATGTAGAACCTGAAGTCTAAGTGGAGCAGACTTTAAGCAATCACTTATATAAACCAACTATGTCTACCTCCCAGTCCACGAAGAAAATAAAGATGTTTGTGTCTTTTGTGGTTCCAACCTTGGAAAAGATAAAGCTTATTTAGAAGCTGCAAATCACTTATGGCAAGTCCTAGCACACAGGAAGATTAACATAATCTATGGGGGTGGTAGTATAAAAATGATGAAAAATATGGCGCTAGCAGCTAGGTCTGGTAACGCTATAGTTGTAGGAATTTGGCCTCATATTTAGCTGAAGGAAACCTTTATAAGGAAGCCATAGGTAAGGGAAAAGGAGTCAGGAGCATCCCTAGAAATTTTAAAGCCATAATCAATAATTCTGATGCTTTTATAGCATTACCTGGTGGTCTAGGTACTCTTGAGGAAATATTCGTAGTTGCTTGTGGGCAATTGTTGGGCTTTCATTCCAAACCCTTGGGACTACTGAATGTAAATGGTTTTTATGATGGTCTTTTGAAATTTCTAGATTACGCTGTGGAAGAAAACATCATTGCAGAATCGGAGAGACAAATCTTTATTACTGCTTCAACAGCTAAGGAATTGATAGATAAGATGCAAATCATACATCTAGAATCCGACACTGCAACATCCAAGCTTGAATGGGAAAAGGAAAGCTAGGAGCGGCCAATTGATTTGAATCTCCATCTGTAATCTTTTGGTTTTATCTATGGCATGTAGGCATGTGTGTCCATATTTTGTGTGTCACGAATAACCGTTTACCTTGTATTCTATGTTTCTTGTGGTACGTCGTTGTTCAATCTTTTAGATTCATTGAGCCTAATGCTGGCATGGCTGGACACAAAGTACTTGATGCTCTCGAAACGCATCCTACTTAAGGTCTGATCTTTTGTTTATCGATGTTTTTGTATTCTCTAAGCATGCATGATATGGATAGCTGGTATACGGAGTGCCTTGTACTCTCGAAACATATCCGTATCATGTTTGTAATGTGTAATATTCTGTTAACATTATGTGGAAGTACCAAAGTCAGTTATGGGGATATTCCATATGACATATGAGTATATTATTGGGTTGAATGTTTGTGTCATGAGGATAGCTGTTTAATGAAAAATATGTCGGGTTTGTTTGCAACTCTGAGATTCTGTCTAATATCTTTATGAATAAGTTTAATGTATGGTTTTGAATAGAAGTGTTTATGATATATGTTTCATGACTATGTTTCGGTTTATTAGTTGAAATATGAAATCAACTATATTTGACTTTTCCTTACTCAGAAAGGAAAAGGAACCTAAAGATGAAGTATATAAAATTTCTCTGGCAATCTCCTTAAATGTGATTGTAAATCACAGTCCATGGACAATGAAGGACTGGAATCATGGTATGGTCAATATGTATGTCTGATCAGATTCCTAGACCATTATACGGTGTTATAAGTTAGAAATTGTCAGAAATACTCTCATTGAGGGATTTAGAATTTAGAGTAAGATTTATCATGCAAGTAAATAAGTGGAGATACGATAACTTAAATTTGGAGGACAAACAACATTAACGGTTTAGACTCGGAATTGGAATCATAATGGAATCAAAATTTTTACTAGTATTGCTAGAATTGAAATTTCGAGGACGAAATTTCTTTAAGGAGGGTAGAGCTGTGACACCCGTTATTCTCCTAACGGGTATTAAGGTAATTAAATTAATTTTTAGTGTGCCAATCAAAAATTTGTTTCATTTAAAATCCATTTCACAATATTTATTTCTATCTATTTTTAAATTTTCTAAAATTCTCCTATACTTATTTAGTATGTTTACTGAAAAGTCTTGGAACTTCTAATAAATTTCAAAAATATCATTTTGGCATTATGTGCGCTAAAGTCTCCAGAAGAGACATGAGGATATTTTTCCCAACTACTCTTGACCCTCATTTTCTTTATTTCTTTCGTGACATGCTCCGACATGTCTCCTCCATAATTGCTTCTATCACTTCTCTTCAAAGACTTCATCTTTTCTTCATTTTTCTTCCACGGTTCCCACACTCTTCTTCTCATTTCTTTGCTGAAGCAAAATACTTAGAGAACTTCTTCAAGGCAGCCATAAAAATTAGCCACCATCACCCCCATTTGAGCAAGAATTTCAACCATACCGAAGTCAAGGAACCTGTTTTGAAGCCATTTCAAGCTTCCAACTAACTATAATCTGAGATTAGAATCTTATGAACAAATTTAGTCTTTCATTTATAAATTTTCTTTTATACTAAAGGATTATTCAAATTTGCGTTCTTAAACCTAAGTATATGTTTGTTGCTATTTTGGAGCATATGTATAAAGTCTAAGTGTATATGCCCTAGACAGAAAATTTATATTGTTAAACTTTGTAATACCTCTATGGGCAGTGGCTATTTCTTGAAATTCTGGGATTAAATTAAAATGAATTTTATGAATTGGTTTGCATATTTAAAAAGTAGACATCCTAAGCTTTCTAACAAGCTATCATAAACCTAAATCGGAGTTGTATTTTATTTTCTATGAATTATTCAATTTTCGGATTGAAAACTAGTAAACCTGTCAGTTTGTTATGGTATACCAGCTGCTAACCTGAACCAAGAACTCATCTTTGCTCACCACCTATTTCTTTAATGTCTTGCAACCTTTCCAATATTATCCTAAGTGATTGATGAATCTTATTAGGGACTAAAACATATAGATTACTTGTTCACATTTTATATTGTGTTAAGACAAAAATTGTTACTGTGGTATTCAAAAAAGCTTTACATAAAAGCTTTAATGGCATCCTAGTAAGATAGGTTTACACATGATTTATTTATGAATGTAGTTGTATGTTGTGCTTTAGTTTTAATTGTCCTTATGCACGCCTTAGGATCAAGGGAGTATGGAGCTAACGTTAATTGATTCTAGGATTAAAAGATTGTTGATAAGCTTGAAAGGTAGGGATTCTATTACTCATCTTTTGTGAGGTTTTTATAGAATTAAAATTGATTGTTTTGCCGCAATATATATATATATCTATGTTGAACTGATATTATATGAGTATCACATATGAAACTATGACATGGACTCGTCTTGTATTGTACGACGAGGAACATAATGAATTGACACATGTTATAAATTGAGAAGCATGGTTAGAAAACTGACTCTATTAATAATGATTAAATATAGAGAAATGGTGAGACGTAAAGAGGGCGGCGGTTACGTCCTTGGGCATGAATACCCTAAAAGGTAAAATAGGGGGAAGGTGATGACGCTTCCTTGGGTTGAAAGTCCCAGAACACACTGTACAGGAATCGACTTGGTGAGAACTCGGGGCTTGATGTCCCCTCACCGAAACACCCTTAGAATGTTTAGAGGGTGATCAAGCGTGCCCATTTGGGTTTCGATGAGTTGAGTGATACTCTATTGAACGTGGGTACCTAGGAATAATGATGAACTATAATATTTGTATATATGTATATGTATGAAACTTGGTAATGATTAACTATGGTATCCACGGAATATGATTATAATAAATCTCATAATCTGGATAATGATAACTATTAACTAACCATGCAGGTTTTAATGTGGTAATGATAAAAACCTAAAGGTGAGTAATGGTTTTCTCTACTGAGCATAGTGTCGCTCATTCTCTTATATTTTTATCTTTTCAGGACTCACTAAGTGTGAGGTGGCTACGAGAAAAATAGTTGAGGAAGCGATGTAGCTATATTACATTGGGACTGCTTCAATTGTTAAGAATGTTCTTTATGATAATGTAAGCATCAATTGTTACTTTCTGTGACTGTATTACAATGCGTTGAGGGTTAAAATGACGATGACAACAATTTATATTATTAAATTTAAGGTGCTACATTAAACTGTGGTTTAATTGTCGTTTATATTTTTATTTTTGATTTGAGAGTTTTCATTTAAGCCCCGAGCAATTTTATTTTTAAGGTTTTACTTTTATTTCTGATTTTTATTTTAATTCATTAAAAACTGTTAACCCCCATATAGGGGCGTTACAGGGCAGCAAGGGTCACTAAGAGGAAGGACCTAGGTTGGGGCTCTCGTTGGCGAGGGGTGGTTGTAAGGATGACAGCAGGTGGGGCATTGTTGGCCGTGGCTACTAAGCATACAAGATAATGTCTATGTCTCACTAAACTATCTACACTAATTTAGACATTGTTTTATTCTTTTTGGTGGGGTCAGAGAAATACCCTAACAATACCTTCTCTTAAAAAGGGCGAAGCTCAACAGTAGAAAACTAGCCGAAGGCCTTGAGAAGGCGTGAAAGGATCAAAGAAGCGGAGGCTATTCATAGACCTTGAAAAAAAACTATTCATAATTTTTTTTAATTAAATTTTATTTATTTTATTTATTTTTTATTCAACTACCCCTAATCACAAGAATCAGTTGAAGAGCTAATAAATATGTATATATTTTCCTTCTTTCTCCAGCAAAAAACCTTTTTTTTCTGGGGCTGGGCTATCTTAGTGGGGTGGGCCCCACCAGGTGGATCCCACCCCACTAAAAGGGTAGAGTGGGACCCACCTGGTGGGGCCCACCCCACTGAAAGGGCCTGGCTGTAGCCCGATCGAGATATTTAGAACTGTCCTTCTTCGGTTGAGAGGTGTCTTCAATATGCAAATTAGGCTTTGAAATCTGGTGCAACGTGCATAGGGACAGACACCTTGTGACCTTTAGATTGCTAACTGTTGACTAGAACCTCGGCTAAGATCGTGCAAGGACTGCTGGGACCTCTAGATTGCTAGCGACTGTTGGATTGAGTCAAGGCAAGCAGATCTTACGGATTTAAGAAGCGTGCACATGGATACAAGTGCAACGAATTTCGCACAAAATCTGACTTATTGGTGAACACACGTATAACCCAGATCATTTTGCCAGCACGATTTGATGGTCCAAGAGACGCCAAGCATTCTATTTTGATTTTTAATTTCTTTTTTTTTTCTTGTGCATTTCTGGTCCTTTTTGCCCCCTTTTATGTTGTTTTGCTATGCTTTTCCTCCATATTTTAAACATAAAATTCACAAACACACTAATTAATTATTTTATACACAAAATATTTACAACAATTATTAAAAATATTTATTTTACAATAAAACACACAAAGATAATTATAAACTTTAAAATTCTAGTCTCGTTCGGTTTGATACAGATATAATTTTTAAGACTTGAAAATATCTTTAGAAATTACTAAAAATATTATAGAATATATTTACAAACTAAAACACACTATAAAATATATTAGGACTCAAAATAAAATAACTACTCATTATTTTTAAGTTTTGATTATTTACAAATTAAACACGTATTTATCTTACCAAAACGACTCTAAAAATTACCAAAAATATTATTAAACATAAAAATACACTAAAAACATATTTTTAAACTCATTTATACAATAAGACATAAAAATACTTATTAACACAAAAATGCTATTAATTAGTAGATTTAATGAGAAACAAAAGCATAAATAAATGATATAAGCCTTATAAATTGTACAGCTTTACAGTCTTATTATGTTTGTTTTCAATTTTAGGACTCTTTTTTGGGTTGTTTTTAAATTTTTTTTGAACCAAAATTTTGACTAAAAAAAAGTAAAGAAAATGTCTGATATTGCAATTTTCTTGTTCAATTCAATAGTCAAAAAGTCTAAATAAATTCGGATTGTGTTGATTTGGATTATCTTGATTTAAATTGTGTAATTTGAATTGCTATCTAAATTGACGCTTGGATGCATATTTAAAGTGTTAATATGAATATGAAATAAAATTAAAATTTGTATTTAGATAGATAATGGAAAAATTTTTTAATTTATTAACAAATCTAACAAAATCTTAATGTATATGTTCCTAAAAAAAATGCAATATGAATGTTGATTTATTCCTCTCTTCATTAGGAACGTAATGGAAGAATAATCATCTCAATCGGATATCAAATGAAGAAGTTATGATTTTTTTCCTCAAATATAGAAGAGAGAATTTTAGCTTTTATTGTAACAAATATATCTGAGTCCAAAGAATTCAAGGAGGAGTAAGACTCTAAAAACTTGGATTTAAACAATTCATTTGATTTGAATTTTGAGGAATACAAAAATATATTTAAAGAATTTTAAAGATTTAAATACAAAGAGTTATAAGATGTTTAGCAAAGTTAGTTAGAACAAACTTTTTGGTTAGAGAATAGTACAACTATAGTAAAAGGCAAAACAATTATTATAATGTAAAGCTCTCACATGCTATAGTGTTTTTAACAAAGAAGTTGGTTCTAACCAACTTTGCTAAACACTCTACAAATTTCTTCACTCATGCCTATGTTTCTAAATTCATTAATAAATGCAGAAATACAGGTATGAGTAAAGAATAAAGTGGAAGCACTAAAAATTGAGTTCACTCTTTTATTGAAGTATGTTTTTTCTAATTGCACTCTTTTTTCTTTACTAAGATTCTATCCCAATGGGCTTTACTTCGGAAAGTTTTTAATGAGGCAATTTTTATCAATAATGCAGTTTCTTTTGTTAAGATTTAGTATTTTTATTTTTTTATTTGTTTATTTGTTTTTTTTTTGTTTTGTTTTGTAAATCAGCCACTAGGCATGACAAAGACACATTAAGAGCTAAAAGCAAGACAAAAAATACGAATACCAATACTAGCACAAGGACAGCCCAACTATGTTATGGGCACGGTCTATTAGTAAATGGAGCATGGGTTGGGCATGACGCTATAAAAATTAAATAGGTCAAGCATAGCATAGCATGATAAATAAATAGGTTGGTTTAGGCAACACTTTACAAATTTTGGTTCTAACCAACTTTGCTAAACACTCTACAAATTTCTTCACTCATGCCTATGTATCTAATTTCATTAATAAATGCAGAAATACAGGTATGAGTAAAGAATAAAGTGGAAGCACTAAAAATTGAGTTCACTCTTTTATTGAAGTATGTTTTTTCTAATTGCACTCTTTTTTCTTTACTAAGATTCTATCCCAATGGGCTTTACTTCGGAAAGTTTTTAATGAGGCAATTTTTATCAATAATGCAGTTTCTTTTGTTAAGATTTAGAATTTTTTTATTTTTTTTATTTGTTTTTTTTTTTTGTTTTGTTTTGTTTTGTAAATCAGCCACTAGGCATGACAAAGACACATTAAGAGCTAAAAGCAAGACAAAAAATACGAATACCAATACTAGCACAAGGACAGCCCAACTATGTTATGGGCACGGTCTATTAGTAAATGGAGCATGGGTTGGGCATGACGCTATAAAAATTAAATAGGTCAAGCCTAGCATAGCACGATAAATAAATAAACTGGTTTAGGCATGGCAGAAGGCATACTTAGGCCTAAATTACATGGGTTGGACTGGCCCATTTGATATCTCTAATTTAAAGGGTTAAAGGAAAGAATTTTTTCAAAAAACCATCGTCTAATGTGCCTTTAAAAATTAAAAAAATCACCGAAACTATTTTTTTTCAAAAAAAAAAAATCTTCAAATTATTATTCATAGATTCACGCCATCGGTCTTCAATAAACTTAATTTATATCTCATTAATATACACATAACAATTTTTAAATACATATGTTACAAATTCTTCTTGTTATATATAATCGACATGGATATAACATATTTATTTCTAATTCCACAAACAAAGTTTCTCTATAAAGTTTAATAACAAAAAAAAAAAATAATCAAATACAAAGAAAAACTATAAATCCAAGCAAAACAACTTAAATTTAAGGAAAACAAAGTACCCAAATTTTGGTGCTTAATGAGGACGAGGCAGTGGCGATGACGACAGTGATAGTGGCGACAGATATGTTATAGAGTCACAGTGGCTGAAAATTCAAGGATATGGTTATGAGGATCTTGGTAGCGGTGGTTGAGAAAGTGAGGAGTTTAGAAGAGATGAAAGAGGGATTTTGGAGAAAATTGTTAAGTTTTGACAAGATGGATATAAAGAATGAGTCAAGAGAGGAAGAGAGAGATAGAGAAAACTCGTTGAAAGATGATAGGGTTTAAGAGAAAAACTTTAGAGTTTATAAGTTAGACAGAGTAGAGTAGAAGAAAGTGTTTGAAATTTAAGTAGGGAATGGAAAAATACAAAAAATTTTGAAAAAAAGAGCTAGAAAAATCTCACTTATTTTCTAAATTCGTTTGAGAAATTAGATGACGGGTTTTTAGGAAACCATCGTCTAATTTTGTACTTTAGATAAAAAGCATCGTCTAATGTTCTTGTATAAATTTCCAAAACACAAAGCTTCCTATATCGCGCTTTTTTTAAACACATTAGATTATATATATATATATTTTTTTATAAAACGTCGTAAATAGGCGTAGTCTAATCTCTCACTTAGTAGTAAAAATTCCAAAAATTACAAAAGCAGTTTCTTTTAAAGTCAACAAATAGGATTTTCTTTTAATCTATCATAAGCTATATTCTAAGCTTATTTATCTTTCTAAAAACATATTAGAAACATGTGCATGTTTGGATTAAATTGGACAACTTTTAGACAAACTTTGAAATCATATCTTGAGCTAGAAAACTTTAATTTTAGTAATTCAAGTGCCTAAACGAAGCTTGAGAAGTGTACTTTTAAATAGTAGAGACCGTTTGGCCATAGAAAAGTGAATACAACCTCATATCTACTAGTTTACACAACCAGTACCAAATCCTACAGATGCAATTATTTATTCAAATACATAGTAAGCATATAAGACCCATACATTCCAAATTTCCTTTAGACGTATTCCAACCAATAGATATTATTCATAAAACTTAGTTATTCATATGCATGTAATAGATGATTTAATTTCGACACAAACTTTATAATTTAAAGAGTAAAGAAACATGCAAGTCTTACAATAATTTTTATAGCAAACATAATTCACATAAATATCATGTAACAAACTCAAGACCATGCATTAGAGAGTAACAATATACCATTAGAAGAAGAAAACCTTTGAGTTTAGAAAATTGAATCTCGGATTAAAAACATACTTGAGAAACAACTTTACAAACTGGCATGAAAATCATGAAATTCTAACAAAACCAACCACCCATACATATTAAACAAAGGTTGATCATTAGTCAAAAAGAAAACATATTTTCAGAATTAGGGAACAAAAAAAAATCTTCCTTAGCAAGTTGCAATTGACAAGCTTAGCTTCAATTTTCCACAAATTCTCCTCTAAAACCGAACTACCCAAAGAATTTTGAGCATAAACCCTAATCCTATCACTTGAATGGAGCAAACTTTTGAAAGGAAAGGAGAGAGCGGGAGAGAGAGATATGTGAGAGATAGAAAGAAGGAGGAGAGAAATAACATGAAAAGAGAGAGAGAGAGATGAAGAAAAGAAAGAAAGAAGAGAGAAAAATAAGAAAAGGGTAGTCATATAAATGTCATTTTTTAGACTCAATGTTTATTTATATTACAAAATATGAGAAGTTCTTATATCACAAACCTAGTGTGAATCCCTCCGCGGTCGCGTGTCCCTCGGGAACATTTTTATTTATGTACGTATAGTTGCAATTTCATATAAAAGTACCATTAAAATTATTCAAATACAAAAGTACCATTAAAATTATTCAACTTCTTCATGACTAAAGATAATTTATGTAAAGGTTAGCTTCAGGCCTGTTCATATATCAAATTCGAGCATTGCGACGCTATTCACTGACTCTTATACACTTTCAAAATGTGTATTTTGACCATCTAAAATGTGTATAATGATTTTAAAACAAAAGAGAGAGATATATTACAAGCTCTCTAGCACTTAGTTGATGTCAATTTGGTTATGTGTGCATGTTGCATATTGGCTAAAAAGGGATGAACACTCAAGGGCGGAGCCACTCACGGACTAGGGTGGGCGGCCGTCCCATCTCCCCCTCTCGAACTTTTGTTCTCTTTTAAATTTGTATATAAAATTTAATAAAACTAGTGTTTCATCTCTCTTAAAATTATATTTGGCCCCCTAAAATTTTATTTTATCTCCTCTAAAATTCTCCATATACTTTTGCACCTTTTGACTAATTTTTCTAGTTCTGTCCTTATGAACATTATATAGAGTTTGACTAGCTTAAGTTGAATGGAACAGTCTCTCACAATATTTTTAGTCAGAGCATGAAGTGCTCTTCGTAAATATATAATATAAATAATATAATATAATATAACACAAGGGTAATCTAGTAACACTTAGTATGAGAATAGAGCATTTGCATACATGAAAAAAAAAAAAAAAAGGATGAATATGTTGATGAGAATGAGCGGTATACCGGGACGCAAACAAGGATATTAGGAGGAATGCAGAAAGATGCCAGTTGTGGAGCGTGCACCAACAAAATTTGGATTAAATGGTGGAATCAGCATGGCCAACGGATGGGCATACCCAATCCGGCAAGGGACTAGCCACGCTTCTTGCAGAAGGAATAAATGATAAAAAAAACTACATGTCGTTTATTTCCTTTCCGACTCTGAATTACATGTCGTTTGTACCAGTAAGCAACATAAACCTTTCACTTAAAGCATTATGTTGATTTCGTCTAAATATTCAGCCAAAGTCTTTCATTGGGTGAGGTATAGTTTTATCTCTTTGTTTGTTTATATTTTGCTGGAAAGGTAGTACAAGAGACCTACTTTTCGGCAACCAAAAAAATATTCGTTTTGGTTGAAAGTGGTTTTCTTTACTTTTTAGTCTCATATTGTTTTTTCTTTTTAGTTTTCAGTCCTTCTACTCATATTTTTTCTTTGTAAATCCTTTTTTTTTCTTTATTTCTTTCTTTGTTTGTCTTTCCCCCCTCTTTAAGCCCTTTCTACTCTTTTTTTTTTTTAATCTCTCCACAGCCTTTACTATTTTTTTTGAATGTGAGAATAGGAGTATTCGAACTTTTCACTTTTTAATAGAGTCAATTGTGGTTTTACTATTAAGCTATGCTTACAACCCTTTTATCTACTATTTTTCATATGCACTTCCTTATTTTTTTTTATAAGATTCTTACTAAATTTATTTTCCTTAAATATGCTTTACTTACCAACATGTATACAATACTCAACCAAAATACATATTTGATTGAAACGTTCATTTGATCACATCTACTTACGTTTATATTCTATCATTTTAAGCTTATGTAGTTTTCTTTTCTAATTCTTCCTATTAAAATAAATTTTCTTAAACGTTCCCCTACTTAAGTATCTTTTCTTGTACTCTTTTTAAATTTAAAATTATATGATTTTTTTTTCAATGTGGCCTTTGTGAATTTTTTTCTTCCCTAATTGCTTTTTTTAAAAAAAAATTTCCCCACGTGTCCCTGTTTAAAGATTTCTTTCCTCTCCTCATTTTAAATACTTTTTTTTTAATCTCAAATGTATTTTTGAAATAACTCAACGTCTAATTTGATCTTAGTAATTTTTTTTTTAAATCTACTATGCTCAAATTCTATTTTTTACAATACCTTAAACCTCAACAGAACAATAAATTAAGAAAATAAATGATTTTTTTTATAAAAATCATTCATATATTTGAAAAAAATCAATAAACTAAATACACACGTCCATAGCACATGCTGTCTGACTAGTATATATATATATAGATATATATATATATATAAATCCTCATAGGCCAAAACGATAACAAACTCTTGAGGACGTACCCTATGTCGTTTTTCAAAGAGCAAACTTTAAATGACAAAATATATGTTTGTTTTAGGCTTTCGGCAATTTAAACAAAAAAAAAATCAAACCCTGCATCAAAAGAGGGCATACATATATGTTTTTAAGAAAGGGGAAAAAAGAATAGGGTTATGTTTCATTCTCAGCCCTCTGTAAATTAAGATCGTTCTACTTTGATTCTTGACACTCTAAATGGCACAAATTTGACCCTCAAAGTTTCAGTTAGTGCTGCCAACAACACTTTCATCTTCAAAATGTTAAATTTTTAACAATTCATTGTTGGGATTGTACGCTCTTTAAAACATATTTTGTAAATACATTTTCTATAATTAATCATATTCAAGTATTTTTAGTATATCTTATGTGCATAAGTGGAATTGAGTAAATGTACATTCAATCATATTATATGTATTTATGTGAAGTTTACATATATTCACAAAAGACATAAATACAAATTATCTTATGATTGAATAAATATAGTTCAATTGATAAATAAAGTTGGGAGCTTTATCTATGTTTAGGATATAGTAAATTCAAATAATTTATCTTTATCATATATGAACTTAATGGTATAGTTTGTATATACTAAACTAGATCATAAATAAAATTTAATAAACGTTCACATGACTGACAAATTTATTAAGTCTCATATGTATTGTTTTACTTTAATCTTAATCCCCAAATTAATTATAATATTGAGATAGTAGATTGACTAGTCGAGTCTTGAGCCCAAAAGAACATGCAGACAATGCGTATACACGTCTAAAAATACAACATGAGGGAACTCTAAGTTTATGTCATCAGATTGACTAGTTGGGTCTTGAGCCCAAAAGAACATGCGGACATTGTTTGTACACCTCTAAATATACAACATGGAGGAAGCTAATTTAATTGACATATTGCCATGTCATATATTTGTCCTGGATTTTAGATATTCATTGTTACTTATTTGAATTAAATCTGAGTAAATAAAATATTTGTAATATATTATGTGGTAATTGATATTTTCTTAAAGGTGGATATTGTATGAATTCTAATAGAGTATATAATATGATTTTGGTCACACGTATCCTTAGTTTTATCCCATGATTTATCGAAGTTACTACGAGCTCATTAGCCCATTACTGGGTAGTGTAACTTCTCTGCATATATAACGTGGGAGAGACGTACGGATCGTATATTCCTTCTTCTTGATAGAAAAAAAAAGGTTACATAAATATAAAAGGTTTTTTTTTTTTTTTTTGGCAAAAACCAAAATAGGCAAGAAAGAATATCACGTAAAATGTTATTCCTCCTTTTTGGGAGAAAAACACCATGAGAAAAATTTCGAAGTGTTCTTCCGGCGTTTGGGTCTAAGAAGATTTCATAAATCAAAGCTAAGTCAAAAAATCAATTATATTTTTCTTTCATATTGATTTTAGTGTTTATATTTGCTAATCTATTTAAATTATTGTAGCGTGCACACAAGGTGTACACTCGCTTAAAAGAGTCAATAATAATTAATGACTCGTTCTCTAAAACATCTTTTGGTGACATGATTTATCATCCAAATCTTGTGTTAGTGTTGTCATAAATTTGATCAAGGTATGATTTCTTCTCATATATTTTACAAGACAATCCATGGTGTAGAATATTTTTGTTGTAGTAAAAAATGTGACTGTTGTTTGGCGTGAAATTTTTTTCCACCTAGTGCATTAATCGCTTGTTTTTGAACTTTTTCCCTACATTTGTGTACATAGGATAAACCTGATATGCAAGTAACAAGTTAAAATCACAAAAATAAAAAAGCTTCTCTTTCATAAACAGAAAAGGAGATTCAAGATTTGAAAACTTAATTGAGCTCCAAGTTTGAGTTGATCATGCTGGTTTCAGTTTTAAAAAATAAGCAATTTAGGCAGTTTTATCTACTAACTTGTTACCTGCATATCACTTACATCCTATGTGTAGGAATTTCAATTCTAACCTATCAGTGTTAACTAAGTACAATATGAAGCTCTCAGCAACTACAGTAAAAGGTATGAAGTTGCTACAGTGTAAAGCTCTCACATGTTATATATTTTAAACTTAAAACTTCAGTTCAACGAAAGTGCCAAATGGCCTATAACATTTGAAAGATATAAGAGCTATTGGTGTGACAGATTAAAACTTTAGAGGCTAAATCTGTGTCATTTTAGAGTGTCAATGAATTAAAATAGGATGTCCCTAATTCTTTGGGGCAACAAATGAAAATAACCCAAAAGAATTCAAACATGTTGTCTTTTTGCCCCACAAAAAAATATTGTCATTCATGATTCTTTGGGGGCCAAAAAAAAAATAACCTAAAAGAATACAAACACATTTGCCTCTTTGTCCCCTCACAAAAAGAATAAATTTCAAATTTTCCCCTTGAGTTAAAATATTACTAACCCAACTTTTGATGTGTAACAGCGTCACCTGTAATATTTTGTTGTCAATTTGACATAAGGGGAAAATTTACAAACATACTAAAATTTGGAGGAACAAATGTTAAAAACCAAATATAATAGGTTTTTTTTTTGAGACATGTCATCACAAAGAAAATGTTGTCATTTATGTTTGCGGCATGTCATTGTAGTGCATTTTTTTTCCTTTTTCTTGAGGCAAAATGCGTACAGGGAGAAAACTATAACTTAAACGCCTCCTGTTTGATTTTATTCTTAGAATTTTTGAAATTATTTTTGTATGTTTTTCGAGGTAAAAATTTTAAAAATACTCTCAACACAATTTTTAAAAAATTCTCATTTTTTAAAACAAAAATATTTTCACATATTTTAAAAACAATACTAAACTGCCCAACTCAAGAGGAAAATTTGAAATTTATTCTTTTTGTTTATAGAACATTACATTTCCCCTTCTTTCTTTTTGGAATTTCATCACTAAATAGAATTTTGCTTATTTCTAATTTTTATTTTTTTCAAACCTCAATTAGCTTCGGTAACGTTTTCAAAATGATTTTGTCTGGACAATTTTTCGACAGTGATACTAAAACGGATTTTAAACTTGTATTTGGTTGGTTATTTATTTTAGAAATCATTTTAGGCGCAAAAAAAAAGAAAAACTGTTATTAAGTATGTTTTAGGAAATAAAAACAGAAATAAGAAAACAACTTTCAATTCTTTTTTATTTTCTTCACAAAAATTACTCTCCTGTAAGCATTTTCGGTTTTGTGCCTGCGTGTAGTAGAATCATTTTCAAATATTTGACCATTTGTTTAAATCGTATGTTATTTCTTCCTCACCGATTCAAATAAGCTCAAACACATAGCCACCAAGGGGGCGTTTGGTTTGCAGTAATCAGTAGGAATCATATTCCTGGGAAAATGATTGTAGGGAATATGATTCCCATGAACTAAGATTATTACGTTTGGTTGCACATAGGAATCTTCTATTAGATTTCTAAGAATAATATATTACTGTGTTTGGTTATACATAGGAATCTTGTATAATTGACAAAATAATTTATTGTATTACCATTAAATGTATCAATATAATATATTAGAACTAATATTAAATAATAATAATATAAATATAAATAATAAAATAATATTATATATAATTTAACATTAATATTACTATGAATATTAATGTTATTATTATCATTATTATTAAATAATTATTATTTTATATTAATATAATACTTTCTTTATCTTATATAAAAATATTAATTTATAATAATCATAGAATTATTATTCAACAATATATTAATATTAAAATGTTGTATATAATATAAAATATATTGATATGAATATAAATAATAATAAAAATACAATTCTTAATAATATATTAATATTTATATTAATATTAACATTAAATAAACATATTGTTATAGAAAATATTAAACATATTTAGCTATATTTTATATTTATAATTATTATAATAGTATTTACATAGTTTAATATTGATATTGCTATGCATATTAATATTAATATTATATTATTCATATTGATGTTATATTATTATGTTTTTATTATTATTGTTATTATTATTCTTATTATTAAATTATAATTTTATATTGATATAATATTTATATGTATATCATATATTAATATTAATTTATAATAATAGTACAACATTATTTTATTTTATTATTATAGTATTTATATATATTATATTTAGATATTGTACATGTAATATATTATATATGTTTATTATTATTGTTAATGTTATTATCATTATTATCAAATTATTATTTTATATGAATATAATTTTTATATTTATATTGCATAGAAATATTAATTTATAATAATATTACTATTATAATAATTTAATAATAATATAATTATTATCATCATCATCATGGAAATAAAGATGAGATTTTTATAGTTTTGAGATTCCCAGGAATATGAATATCACCTTGTAGGTGGGCTTCATATTACTCCAAAATGAGGTAATCTGAATCCCACGAGAATTGGTTTCCTAGGAATCTAAAACTTAGATTACTGTATACCAAACATGAAAATCTTACAAATTCTTATTCGCATCTTAGGATTACTGCATACCAAACGCCCCCAAGTGAGCATTGAATCCTTGCCCAGACAGACAGTAGACACCGATTTCTCAGGTACTTCTTCTTCTTTTTCTTCTTCTCTCTCTTCTTCCTGTTACTTGTCACTGCTTCTCATATTCTTTGCACCTACCAACTACTATTCCTTTAAACCTAATTTTATGTTCTAAAATTCAAGGGCCTTCTTAAACGCTCCTTTGATCCAATTATCTGATTTAAATTCCATGGTTTTTGGGATGCTACTGATATGTTCCATTTCGTTGTGTGAAAAGTCTTAATGGGTATCGCATTTTGGTCCAAAATTCAAAATTTGCATACAGTAAGAGATATTTAGCTTTGTTGAAATGTAGTATATGCAGATTACGAACTGGGTTTTGTCAAATATTGTGGTTTTTTGTTTGCAGAGTGGTTAAATCTGACCACCAACCCTTTTTTCCAACTTCTTTTGATGAAATTTTCGTACTCTAGTTTAATAGAAAAAGTGGGTGAAGAATCTATAGAACAATCTTTGATGCGTAGCATACTAGCGTGGGAAGTAATAAGTTACGTCTGCTCACTTTGAGAGTATCAAGCCTTCTTAAAGTTGCCCATTAACAAGAAAGCCACTTGCTAGCCAAATCCCATTTCTAGTTCTAACTTATTATGAATGCTTTCCAGAAACCTTTTTTTTTTTTTTTTTGGTGTCTTCTCCAGATGAACACTCTAAATGCATTTTGTTTATGTATTCTATTTCAAATCCTCATGAGAATTGAATCCTTAGAAAATCCTTCCAACTATGGAGAGCAGTAGGGGACAGAACGGATTTCAAATACTGCTAGCTGCAGAACAAGAAGCTCAGCAAATTGCTAATGCCACCAGAAATGTTAACTTCATCTTTTACTGCCTGTGTTTTAGCTTTTTTTTTTTTTTTTTTTTTTTTTTTGGAATTTGGGGATGGGAGACTATGCCCGCAACCACAATTGTCCTTGTTTCAGATTCTTTATGTGATGTGGTGGTTGTAACTTGTAATGCAATGTATTGTGTTAAATTGATTTTTTAATTTTGCTTTATGCCGTGTTACGTTGCCTTAAGCTATATCTGCTCATACAGCTACTAGAACATACGCTAGCCCTTTGGCAGTACAATAACACTGATCTTTACTGCTCAGATCTGGCTGTTTTACTACTTCTTGTCAGTATTGTTTGGGAACATAAGCAAATCTGTCACCATGTTATTTTAATGCCTTTGTTTCGAATGAACTCAACCATTTTGTTCTTTAGGCACTGTCACAATCACGCACATGGTTTTGCAAAACTTATTTATAAAGATAATTGTTTACTTTTCATCATCCTCGCAGGAATCTGCTAGGTCTGAAATTGATATGGAATATTGGTGTGTCTTTGTGTGTCTTAGAATGTTTATTTTACTTTTATAGAAGTGGATACTTGGCATTTTCCATATGAGCTGAGTGTTGGATGCTGGCAACTCGTCCATAATACTTTTCTTTCTTTTTTGTTTGTTTGTTCCTGCAGCAAAAATAGCTACATTGAAGCAAGCTAAAGAAGAAGCCGAGAAAGAGGTTGTTGAGTTTCATGCCAGAATGGAAGCTGAATTTCAGAGAAAACGTGCAGAGGTATCTATGTTCGAGTATTTTTTTCTATTCTTTATAATTTCTGGTTTGTGTGGGAAAAACTTTCCAATTTCTTGCTTGTTTGTATTCCTTGAATTTTTGTTTACTTTACTCCAAAGAGAAGTTTTTCCTGGATCTATCTCTACAAGTGTTAGCATTGTGTATTGAGGATGTCAGAGAATTATAGGACTTCTAGTTACTGTTTTGCATATCGAATGTTCAACTAGTTTACATCCAATTCATAAGTTATGTTAGTGTTTGCTCAAAAGGTATGTAGAGAAATTCATATTAAAGGAATAAAAGAAATTCATATTAAAGGAATAGTGGCGACTATTTTGTAGGCCAAATTTGATATTCAGATTGTACCAAGTAAATGGTGCAAAGATAGACGTGACATAGCAAAAATTAAGCGCAATTTGTGCGAATTGATGCTAGCCCAATTGGTAAAGGTACGGTGGGATTGCAACCTCAAATCTGAGAACAGCTAGCATTGTATCAATAAATAAATAAATGCAATTTGCAGTAATCGGATTACCTCATAAGCAAGGCAACAGGATCAAAGATTTGGTCGGAGCTGGCTGAGAGGCCAAGGGCAATGGCATCCCACACAAGCAGTGCAACCAATGGAACAAGACAATCATGGAAAACTGAGATCCTTATTCATGTAAGATCACACCCCAAATAAGCACAAAGAACTGCAAACACAAACTATACTATTAGACAGGAGTTTATCCAAATTCAAAGCTCAAAAAATTGAATTGTCAGACAACTTTTCTCTCTTACCTGGTGCTAGATCATGATACACTAAAGAAAAGATTATCACAGGAAGCGTAGCAGGGACTTTTCCCTAATCTCCACTTTCCTCAAGTCCTGACCACCATCCAAACACAACTGCTAACACTTCTATCGCTACTAGTAAGCCTGCACATTAGTCTTTTTCCGCTAATGTTGGTCCAAACTTGGGCAAAAACTAGTACAAAAATATTGCCATTTCTAAATAGTGCAAATTCAAGCCAGCGAAAATAAAAATAGAAGTGTAAAGTCAAACTGAGGCCCAACACCTGACATATTTGAGAATATAATTACACGGGTTCAAACTCAGGACGACGATGCTATACTTGTTTAGCGATTCTTCCCAAATCTTAAGCTGATTAGAAAATCTCTTCTTCTAATACAAATAAATAATGGTTAACTTGCAAAAGTACCAAATTAGTTTGACATGTAATACCTATCCTGGAAACAGAGAGCAATCGGTTAACTTGATCAGATGCCCGGGTCCCACCTAGGGAAATGGGCAAGATGAAAAGGGAAGTGAAAATGAAGGCTGATATAGGAGCTGGAAGATTGACCAAACGAAAGAGGATTTCCCGACTTCGAACTGTAAGCAACTATTGAAGTGTAGCCCAAGAAAACATATGTCAAAGTGGCCAAAGTACCACCAAAGTCCCCAAGAGTCACTTGAGCCATTGTTCTTATGGAAATAGCCTCCAAATCAGACATCTCTTCTTGTTTCTTTTCTTTTCTTTTCTTCTCCTCAAGTTGACTTGATTTCGACAAGCAAAAGGGCTTCCATGAGAAGAAAAGCTCAACATACTTTCAATGATATGGAACTTGGAAGCAATCCCTACCATTGCAATAAAACAATGAAAAAAAATAAAAGCCATTATCTTTGTTTCAAAAGTAGTCACTTTCTTCTTGATAAGTGAAAAATCAAGTAAAAAGATACTTACAACTGGTAAAGCTTTTTGAGGAAGTGCAAGAATCCCTAAGCCTATACTGCTGCCAATAGCCTATACTGCTGCCAATTATCAAAGCAACTGTACCAGCAATAGTTCCTTTTTTTCTCAGCAACTACTTCAGCAGGCTCTTCTTTCAATGGTAGAAGACCATTATTCTTTGCCTTTTCTGCAGAAGCTTTAACAAGCACTGACTTCTTCTTCTGCTTCTGCTGCTGCTGCTGATTATGGTATAAGTAATAAAAATGATTCTTAACGCTGCAAAGAAGAAGAAGAAGAAAAAGGGGTTTTCATAAGAAGTAACTGTTGAATGGAACAGATTGCAAATACTGAGAGTTAATAAAGTGGAATGGGATTTTCCACATGGAATGCATATATGTCCGTCCTAAATTTGATGCAATTTCTGGTGGTCTTTTGATAAATCCATGATGCGTTTGTGCTCGGATATCTTTTCCTTTTGGGTTGCAAACAGGTTGTGGACGTCATGAGCTGTTGTGAATCCATGAGAGAGTTTTGGGAATCCAACGGAATGTATGGTTTGACTTTCTAACTATATTGGAAGTGGGTTTCTGATGACACAGTTTGGTTTCGTGGGATTCACAAAATGAGGGAAGAGAAAAACAGAGGGGGATAGGGACCACTTGGAAGATATATATTAATGCATTTTTGCTCAATTCTCACTCATTTCTCATTTGGTATGTTTTGTAACTTGATGGACCAAATAATAGGCTCAAATAATAGGCTCAGCAAATGCTTGAGAAAACTTTTAAGGTTTTGTTGATGATGTTGTCCAATTCTTTTGTTTTTTGTCAACTTTAAAATGAAAAAGTAAAATAAAATGAAATGGGTTATTACATGTAACTAATAATATTAAATAAAATGGATTCACAAAAGTCATGACTTCAACGTACCGATATGTATGTCAACATAAAATGTGGATGTCATCTTTGGGTACATCAAAAGACATAAGTCAAGACAAGAGGCCCATTATTCATTTCAGGATTAAGATACAATACAAATGATTGTCTAAAGTGAATCGATTTGCCAAAACAGAATTATTAATCCAAATCAATTACACTTTATGTCTCGATCTAATACATCGTCACCTATGACAATGCACCAATATTTCTATTCACGGAATCTACCTCCGATGGCTAAAGCAAATCATCTCTCGTTAGGGATATAGACAACATAACAATCTTTGCATGGATAAAGCACCTAACTTTATTCTCTCGATTGTGGATTTTATGATTTAGATCGTTACCTTTAGAATCATGTCTTTTGCATAATCTGTCCATCTTATGCCTGATTCTTGAAGGTTTAGACTGACAGTCTTAGAATTTTGTTTGCTTATCATACATCCAACAAATATGAACGTAAAGGGGACAACATTTGGTATATAAATAATAAATAAATTCTTTATTGATAAAATATCTCTAAAAACATATTACATTTTACTCTTTAAGGCATACATGTCTAACAAAATCTTCTTAGGATACTTGGCATAAAATCTTCTTAAAATACAAATTCACAAGAAAAACTCAAATATGTTAAGTTCTGTTACCTAAAAAACGTTTTTATCCCCAGCAAAATTTTGCAATTTTATATAATCACCTAGAATATAAATCTAGTTGCTATAAACTATAAATAGAATTCTAATCAAATGTACATGTTGATGACTGCAAGTAGTAGTTTTCACTGAACAAAGAAAGATCTTAACTTTTGGACCTTCAATTTATGACTTTTCCTTCAAGCTGTTATGTTTGTGGACATAACTCAACAGATCTACATTATAGCTTCTTTCCTTCCAACTACTATAGCGTTGAGCAACTAGGAACACCTGGTAGTTTAAGAATAAATAAGGACCCAAGGCCTCTATTTATAAAATAACTAGGAGCGGTCAGAATTTATGAGGAATAAAAAAAAAATTATCTCCCTTTCCACTTGTTAAACACGCCCTCTCAAGGATGTTATCACTTAACTATACACGCCAACTGCTAGCAGAAGGAAATTTAAATCTCAACCAATAATAGATCCATTCAAAAAAAAAAAAAACTCAACCAATCAGAAGAGAGGGTTTTGTGATTATTTGCATCCTTTAGAATAATTATAATTCAAATAAGTCAATTTAAATTAGAATTTTATTATTTAAAATAATAATCTTATTTAAATAATTATGGATAATTATCCATTATCCAAATTCATATACAATTAGTATTTGAATTAATTATTCAAGTACAAAAAATTAAGTATTCCAAATCCCAACAATTAATTTGAATGAATATTTTTCTGAAATTAATTAAACAAATAATTATCCAAAAATATCCCATGAATGGCACCAATAATCCAGTTGGACTGTGTCTGGCGCCACACAATCCAACTGGACTATGGGCATGCACACTAACAAGCCCAGTTGCATGTTCAACATATCCTTATGTACTACCTGCAGTAAATTGTATCTACCCAACTTATCAAGGAATTAGTGAGCTAGCATTGGGAACTGATGGACATAGATTGATCAAGCTCCAATAACAACAGATGAAGTAATTTCTGATTAAGTTTCTATTTAATTATTAACTTTGAGATCACTCCACTATAGACCCAAAGTTACATTGTTGATAGTATATTGTATTATAAGACTTTAGATATTTGTTAGTCTTGTTTATAATCTCTCATATTATGTGTATCACCATATGTTATCTATAATCGGACAAAGGGCTTAGTTTGTTTTACTTTCCAATTGTTTTATCTCAAAGGTCCATTATTTCACTTACTTGAAAAATTCCATTTATAATAAATACAACTAGAAATCATCTGGTTACTATATGTATCCATATAACTAAGGCTTTTTTTTTTTTTTATTTCCCGAATAATGCCTTTGGGATGATAACATTGACTTTTTGTTAGAGAACTATAGATTTTGTGTTTGTGGATTATGCTGTCATCGAATATAGGTTGTATCTCCAACATACCAACAATGGAGTCTTTGGTCATTAGAACTCTTGCCTTTGATATTTTGAAAAATACAAGCTATAAATATAAAGTCATGAATGTGCTTTAAGATTAAGATTACATATAGATGATTATCAAAGTAAATTGATTTAAATGGAATGAAATTATTATTAAATCAATTATACTTTAGGTCTAGTCTAGCATACGACCACTACTAAATCTACCACAGCAATGTCTACCATGGAGTCAATCCGCTTTGATGGTCTAGATAAACTACCTCTTTAATTGATTATAGATCCCCATTATAGTCTTATCATATATAGTGTCCAGCTATATTCATAGACTACAGACTTTAAAACTTAGACTATTAAATTTTTGAGTCGTACCTATCTGTATATAAACTACATATATCCCCAACGCCAAGATTTGGTTATAATTGTCATGGATCACATGTTTGCTTAGGTGCTTAATCATTATGACAGTATCAATAAGAGGATTTGTAACGCCCCTAAGTGAAGGTCAACAGTTTTTAATAGATAAAACAGAGAACATAAACTATAAATAAACATCAAAAGAAATTTGCTTGGGACTTAAATAAAAACTTTTAAAATAAAATAAAAATATAAACAACAATTAAACCACAGTTTAATGTAGCACCATAAATATAATAATATAAACTGTCATCATCATCATTCCAACCTTCAACACAATCTTAATACAGTCTCAAAAAGTAACATACGATGCTTGCATTATCTTAAAAGACATTTTCTAACAAATGAAGCAATTCCAACGTAATATAGCTACATAGTTTACCCAACGTAATACACCTATCACTTGGTGAGTCCTGAAAAGATGAAAATATAATGGAATGAGCGACAACATGCTCAATAGGGAAAACCATTACTCACCTTTAGGTTTTTATCCTTACCACATTAAAATCTATATGGTTATTTAGTTCTCATCATTATTCATCAATTTTATCATGTTCAATTTCAATGAATATCTTGTGATCATTCTTATCAAGTTATATATATATATATACATATTAATTTATGATTCAATTATGCTCATCTGTATCTACCGTACAATAGAATATCAAATCACTCAACTCAATGAAACCTCAATGGGCACGCTTGATCTGTCACAACCTGCCTTTTCGGGCTGTGATAAAACTCCTTCTTACTTACTTTAGGGCAAAAATTTAGGAATTTTTTTTTTGTCAAACGGAAATAAATAATTTACTTACATTAACTTTGATAACTCCCAAAATACTTTCACATACTTGTATTTACATAATTAGTACTTTTAGTTTCATAACATCTTTCTTTTAAATATTTCATATCAAAATAACTTTAAACATACGTAGCGAAAAACATCACAGTAGCAGACTCCATACCCAATCTGCACACCATCCACCCCTCCGCCAGCTCACCATTTGAACTTATTCTGACCTTCTCGTCGGAATACCTACAGCATGAAATACTTAATGAGCTAACGCCCAGTAAGTCCCATAAATCCCACATGGATATTCATATGAATGCATGAATCAATTATGCTTTCTTATAAACTTTCTTTATCCTCATCGTTTCTTATCTTTACTAGGGCCCAAGTGTTCGTACCATTGCGCAATTTCATTTAGGTCTACGTAACACCGTGACCGTAACATATCCTTTAAACTCCCCTTGAGTTAGGAGCCAGTACGACACTTTTTTTAACTTTTGGTGATTCGTTTACCAATTCATTTATTATGGTTATCATACCATGCATGAAGTGATGATCATATGTTATACATAACATAAATGCTCTTGTACGACACTGGTACACATTATTATACACACTGGTATGTAGCATAATGTACTCACAGGTGCTTAACATAAAATATATACACTAGTACATATTAATATACACACAGGTATATATAGCATAATGCACTCACATGTACTTAACATAAAATATACACACTTATATATAGCATAATGTACTCACAGGTACTTAACATAAAATATACACACTGGTACACATTAATATACGCACATGTATATAGCATAATGTACTCACAGGTACTTAATATAAAATATACACACTGGTACACATTAATATACGCACATGTATATATAGCATAATGTACTCATATGTACTTAACATAAAATATACACACTGGTATACATTAATATGCGCACAGGTATATATAGCATAATGTACTCACAGGTACTTAACATAAAATTTACACACTGATATACATTAATATATGCACATGTATATATAGCATAATGTACTCACAGGTATTTAACATAAAATATACACACTAGTACACATTAATATATGCACAGGTATATAGCATAATGTACTCACAAATACTTAACATAAAATATGCACACTGGTACAGATCATCATATACACTCAGATATATGTCATTATATACTCCTAGGTATATATATATATATTTCATATACTCACAATTATTCATACATGCCTATACCCTTAGGTATTCATATCATGGCAAACATACAAGTTTACACTTAATTATACGTACAGGTATACATATACATACATTTCTTTCTAAACCTGCATTTCATACTGTAGGTGGGAAAGGTACTTACTTGATGCGAATGTCGGGCAACTTAACCTCGATTTCTCTTCTCCTAGACTCCTAGGATCCTGTTGGCCAACTACAAAGGCACTAGCCAAATTCCACTATGTTTCGATACGAAACATCCGTTAGTTAATAAATTGAGTTGTATTACTATGTACAACTCTAAAAACCACTGGTTTTTTTTTCTTATTTCTATCTAACTTTACCCTATCGTTTCTAACGAAGGGTAGGAACCTTTCTATTCATTTTCTTATCCCATTGGAAACATTTCAAAGCGGTTCGGGTTATTTGGACAAAAATGACGATTTTGCCCTCCGTTGGTCCACTAACTTACCCAAGCTCGATTTCGTTATTCTTATGAAAATAACCACATACTAATTTCAAAATAACACCCTAGTGGGTCAAATCTCTTTATTTCTCAATTATACCCCATTTTCATAAAACCTTGCAGTTTAGTCCCTGAATTGAAAATTTTGGCGATTTTACTCCCGGGACTAAAATTTACTTCTTTGCATCAAAATTTCCTATTTTTTTCAAAGATCATTTTTACTTAAGGTACTATACGTTAAATCATTTTGAAAAATGACATTTTTTCCATTTAACACTTTTTTCACTTTTAACATATTCTTGAAAAATCAAAAACTCATAAACGATTGAGTTTTTAGACAAACTATCCATGTAACCTAACAGTTTCATCGAGATCTACAACTTTCATGTTTTAACTTTTCCTAAAATCTCACTGTACAGGGACTTTTTGACTATTTTTTAAATCTACCGAGAAGGAACTTTTTCTTTCAATTTAGTCCCTATGGCATTTTTACAAAAATCTGTTTCAAACTTGCAATTCTACCCCTGCAGAAACCATTCCATGCCTTAATCAAAAGATTCTCATGCTCAAACATCACTTTTGCAAAGCCTAACACTTTTTGCAAAAATTGCCATTTTGCACTATAAACCAAAGTTTCACAACTTAAACTTGCCATTCATCACATATACATGAAATTCCATCAAATATGTGCTCAAGAACTCACATGGGTTTTAAGAAATAAAAATCAAAACAAAATTCAAAACTTTGAAATTTAAAACTTACCCAAATGGCACTTTTTTGGATTTCTAACCTTCAAAGTTCCTTTGAACTCCCTCCTAGGCTTCCTTTCCATGCAAAAATACCATGGATTAATTTTTTCCCTTTACCCATGAAAAATCCCTTGAAAACTCATTAAAAAGTTTAGGATTTACCTTAAAACTTGTGGGAAATCCTTGTACTTGCTTGTAAAACTTGTTTGGGGGTATTTTTGCAAAGTTTGGGGGCTGAGAAATTTTTTTAGAACTCTTGGTTATGGCTGCCGGAGCTTGGAAGGAAAGGAAAGAAAAGAAAAATTGTGATAAACTTGCCATAAATGCACCCTTATCACATTTGGTGACTCATGGTAACCCATGAGTATACCACTAGGTGTCACAAGGTGATTGAGCCACTTTTCTTGACATGTGGCCCAATAAAAAATCAAGGAGTGTCCACTTTATGGAATTAAAAATTTATACTGTGTAATTTTTCACCACACAGTATTTTTCCTATATTATTGTGGTCAATTCAGTGTACTTTCTATCCTTAGACTGTATAAAAATATTTAACTTACTTTTCGTTTACTTTTGGAGGCTAATCATAACATTTTTCGTATCTGTGTTTTCATTTAGCAGTATTCTTATACTGCTCTGGCCTCCTTTCTACCCTCGGTTAGGGTTAGGACAACCTCTATGTCCTATTTACATTCTAATCATCCATTCGTTTATATCACAATTTAATAATTAATTGTGACATGAAATTCATTTTATAGATATTATGCACAAATCTCTGAGTCATCAAACTCATAAAATTTATATTTTACAATATTCACCATTGCATTACATATGCCATAAAATTTACAATCAATGCCGCTCATTCATATTTTATTGTAATTTTCACAAAAATTACTATTTTTACAAAATTTTACATTTTTAAGAATAAATTCATTAATTCAACCTAATTAAATATTAGGTTTCATTGATGACGTTTCCTCGATCATTACATGATCACCCTCTAAACATTCCAAGGGTGTTCTAGTGAGGGGACATCAAGCCCCGAGTCCTCACCAAGTCGATTCTTGTACAGTGTGTTTTGGGACTTTCGAGCCAAGGGAGCGTCATCACCTCTCTTTATTTTAGCTTTTAGGGTATTCGTGCCCAAGAACGTAACCGTCACCCTCTTGATGTCTTTTCATTCCTTTATAATCATTCATTATTTATAGAGTCAGTTTTTCTTAGCCATGCTTCTCAATTTACAACAACATATGTCAAATCAATATATTCATCGCTGTAAAATACAGAAAGAGTTTATATCATAGTTTTATATGTGATACTCATATAATAGCAGTTCAACATACATATATATATCTTGTAGTAAAACAACCAATTTTACATCCATAAAACTGATAATAGATGAGTAACAGAATCCCTATCTTTTTACGAATACCATGTTGATAACTTCTAGCTCACAATACCAAACTCACAACATAAGCTTCAAGTACTCTGTTATCCTACAACGTATAAAATAATCATACTTTAATAACATTCCTAATCTATAATCATACCGATTTACCATTTATTCTTATTAGTGTGCCATAATCATTTATATGAAATCATTGGAACATTTTGTGACACAAAATAATGAAAAACAAGTGAGTTTGGACTGCTCGATCGGTTTACCGATCAACGTTTTTGGCCTTCCAAATAAAACTATTATTTTTGGACCCTCTGTCGGCATGCGTCCTAAAGTTTGGCCTACCGGTACTATTCATCAGGTACTATTTATGGGGTACTATTCATCGACCTACCAAACTAAACAATGTTCGACTTGCCAAACTTGCGTATAGGTCTGGTCTGCCAATTGAAAAGATCAGCCTGTCGATAGTACATCTTCTGAAAATCAAATTCTTAAGTTTCAAAGGTTTTAAACTTTAATAGTAAATCCGCCTCTTTTTAACAATTTTTAGGGTATAGAAAATGTATAAAAATATGGATTAATACTTTTAAACACATATAGATCATTCTTTTCATAATTTTCATGCTCAACAAACAAATCTAAACCAAAAATGAAAACCTTTCAAAAATAGCTCAAAAACGCATTTTGAACAAAGATCTATGTAAATTAAGCTTTAAAAACATTGTATAATTACCCATAAACATTCAAGGATACACATTTCTCTCAATTCTGATACCAAAACACAAATTTAAATCAAGGTTTTTAGCCTAGAAAACCTTACCTCAAGCTTCAAGAAAAATAGTCATTTTTTTTTGTAAAAATCCTTGATCTTGTTTTGTGATCTTGGTAGGTCCACAAAAATAACATTGGATTTCCTCTTTTAATTACTTTGAAGCTAGGTTGATGACCTTGATTTTGAAGAAATCAAAGAGAAAACAGAGAGGAAAAGAGAGAAAAAGAAAAAGAAAAAGAGAGAGTGTCATTGTAAGAGGAAAAAGGAAATAAGAAGAAAAAGATTGGCAGGGGAAATGAGTCTCCTTCGGAGACGTTAGGCATATAATGCCAAAATCACAATTTTGTAATTATTTAGAAGTTCTAAGACCATTTCGGTAAATATACTAAATAAGTATAAGAAATTTTTAAGAAAATAAGAAATTTTTAGGAAAATTTAAAAGAAGCTAGAAATAAATAATATGAAATAGATTTTAGATGAGAAAAATTTTAATTGGTATATTAATAATTAATTTAATTACCATAATACCTGTTAGAAAAATAACGGGTGTTACAGGATTATTATCCATATATAAAATATTTGCATTATTATTTATGCACTCATTTAATACAAAATGCTTTTATTATAAATCTTATATTTGTTTCTTAGATCAACGATCCTAACACGCTCAACTCCATCTCTTTACCAAGCCAAACCCCTATCTTTCTCTCTCTCTCTCATAAGAGCGCATGCAACATCACTAGAGATGTTCAACAACCTGCCACAAATGCGATGTCACACAACTGCTTGATCTACAAATTTGTGTTGCGTGGCGCCATCATAGAGATTTCCCCTGTCGTATAGAGGAAAACCAAAGTATCCCCTATCATGATGGTGGAGATTCAACGATCTTCATGTGAGAAGAGATCTCCTTAAATGGTGGCTGCTTCTCCATGCTAGAGATACATAAATTAGCTGCTCTCGTGTAATGGCCACCATGTAGTACCCATTGAAGTACGATTTAAGGAGATCGCATAGAGGAAAACCAAAGTATCCCCTATCATGATGGTGGAGATTCAAAGATCTTCATGTGAGAAGAGATCTCCTTAAATGGTGGCTGCTTCTCCATGCTAGAGATACATAAATTAGCTGCTCCTGTGTAATGGCCACCATGTAGTACCCATTGAAGAACGATTTGTTTGTTTAGATTTCTTTTATTTTTTATCTGCTTATTTTTTTAAGGATTTTTTTTATCTGATTGCTATGCTTGTAGTTTTTATGAATTTTTGTTTAATGTTTTATTTTCTGGTGATGAAGATGGTTTTGGTGATTACTGACCAGTAACTATACAGATAACAACAATAACTACAACAAATACTGTTGGTTTGTCTAAAAAATTTCAATGAAAGACATGAAAACATAGGAGAATAGGATTTTGAAATTTTTCTCAAACTTTTAGGATCCATCTCATGATGCTATATTTAATAATTGAATAAAACTTGAACTTACAAGCCTGGCAAAAGCTCTAGATGATCAAACGTTCTAAAACCTTCAAGTATTACTCGCTATTCGTCTCTCTTTGGATCAACAGGTGCATGGGTACTGGTGAGACACTTTGGACTTTTATATCTCCTTCTATCCCTTATTGGCAAAGGTTCTCAAGACTTTAAAAGAAAGAGCAATAAGAACTCTAGATGGAGGCCAAAGACAATTCTACTTAAAATAGACTCTTTGATGTCGATTTGTAGATATGCATTAGCTAAGAGGTAAGAGTAGGATCCTATGGGATTCTGCTTGAAAGTATGCTAACCCTAGGGTGGTTGGGTGTGATTTTCATCCTTCCAACAATAGGATGATACGTGTCACTCTTATTCATATCTGTAATTTAGAATCCATCTAGCATCCATCTAAGATTTGATTAGGGCTCAAACTAAGATATTATTTATTTTAATGTTTAAAATAAATATTTTCCATGATTATCTCAATTATTTATTATGTTGGATAAAATAAATAATCATTGTGCAATATTTATTTTAACTTCTAATATATATATATATATAGTTACACATTGATAATTATCATATCATATGAAAATCACATAACATAATTACATTATCACATTATGAAAAACACGCCCATGCGCCCCAAGATACATAAATTGGCCCACACATAGTGCAAATGGTGCACAATGTGAGTTCCCCTACTGATAAGAAATCATCCAAGAAGTTTCCATTGATTCATCTGAAAGAATATTATGGAGTTAGCAAAGAGTCCCAATGGACATATAATCTAAACTCTAGTTATTATTTTGAATTTAATAAGATAATTAATTCATTAACAATTATCATCAGTTTGTGCCACTGATAACTCTAGTTTAGAGAGTTATTTGGCCACTTTTAATTAACGAATATTACTATGTTCTTAAGAAAAATTACATGAAACATCCAACTTTTTCATAAAAGCATGATTTTATTGATGTAGGTTGAAGAAAGAAAGAAAACAAAACAAAAGGGAGCAAAAGCACAAGAAATCCGAGACCAACTTTGTTGGCAGAGCTGAAGCGCCGCGGCGCCCAAAGAGCAGCGCCGCGGCGCCCAAAGGAAAGCATGAGCAGCGAGAAGACAGGAACTCAGCGCCGCGGCGCTGGGAAGGGAGCGCCGCGGCGCTACGGCGGAAAAGAAGAAAAAAAACAGAGAAGAAGCGCCGCAGCGCTGGAAAAGAAGGGCCGCGGCGCCAGAGTGATACTGAACCACGATTTTTGGATGCAAAACAAGGGATTTGTTAACTTAAGAGTAGTATAAATAGAATAGTATTGGGTAGCTAGGTTATCAGTTAATTTTGGAGAGCGTTGTTTATTTTTCTGAAGAGCCGTCAAGCATTCCGGAGTAAGAAGTGAAGAATTGGTGACAGAATTTCTTGCTCTCTTAACTCTTGATGTTTGATTCAATTAAATTTTCAGATTTTATTTCTTTTTCAATTATGTTCTAATTTTCTTAGTTAGGGCTATGATGTAACCTAATCATGACGATGTGAATTTCATATTTATGCACCATAATTGATTTTATTCATGTGAGTTATGTGTTATTATGTTTAATGCTTTTAAATGATTAGCTACCATTTAAATGATCTGATGTGCATGTTCAAAACTGAGAAGGGAGAATTATGCAAATGCTTCATCTAACATATAACCATGAATTAAATATGGATAGAGATATACCATATTATTTGTGTGGCTTCATCTGGAAAGTTCATGAATTTTAATGCATTCCGATTTATTTAAATTCACATAGAGATATAGTGAGTTAATAAACTGAGTAGGTTTGCTATACCTAGAGATAGGATAGTAAATAATTTAGGAATTTTTGTCATCACATGTGTATTATTGATTGGGTTGCATAATTTTATGAAATTCATATCTAGTGATTATGGTGGAATCAAATGCCTTAACGCCTTGTCTTATTGAAGTATCTTTTGAAATTGATTGCAATTTTTATTCTTAATTTAGTACTTTAGTTCAGTAATTTATTCAATCACAACCTCATATGATCAACTAGATAAACCTTATAGTTAATCCAATTTTAGTACTTAGTTAGATTATTATACAACAGTCCCTGTGAGACGATACTCTTACTCACTATTGTATTACTTGATCGATAACGTGCACTTGCGTTAGTGAATTTTACCGAACAAGTTTTTGGCGCCGTTGCCGGGGACTACTTGTTTAATACTAATTAATATTAATACCGGATAACCCTTGATTTAATCTAGTTTCTTTTATTTTGTTCATTTTTAGGAGTGCGTTGGTGTATGAGAAGAACTAAACAAGGGAAACTTGTTAAGTTTGATCTAGAAATTGAGCGTACTTTCAAAAGACTGTTAAGAGAACAGAGAAATCGCACTAAGAAAATGGCGGATGCAGGTGAAGCTGAAAACCCTCGCCGACTTTTGAGAGATTATGCAGCACCAACTGTTCAAGGTGCCACTTCAAGCATTAGGAGGCCGGCTATTCAAGCAAACAACTTTGAGATCAAGCCATCTCTCATCCAAATGATTCAACAATCGGTGCAATTTAGTGGGCTACCTTGTGATGATCCAAACGCCCACATTGATGCATTTCTCGAAATCTGTGACACTATTAAATTTAATGGAGTGTCAGATGATGCAGTTAGACTAAGATTGTTCCCATTCTCGCTGAGGGATAAAGCCAAGAATTGGCTCACATCTCTTCCTGCAGGATCAATCACCACTTGGGATACTATGGCCCAAAAATTCCTCGGTAAGTTTTTCCCTCCAGAAAAATCTGCAAAAATGCGTAACGATATCACTAATTTCTTGCAGATGGATAATGAGTCGTTATACGAAGCATGGGAAAGATTCAAGGAGCTGCTAAGGAGGTACCCACATCATGGATTACCAGTCTGGATGCAGGTACAAACTTTTTACAATGGGTCTAGTGCAAGTATCCGGGCTACTATTGATGCAGCTGCAGGTGGGACATTAAATAATAAAACACCTGAGGAGGCTTTTGATCTAATAGAAGAGATGCCATCAAACAACAATCAGTGGCCTACTGAAAGGCTACAAACTAGGAGAACGGCAGGAGTTCATGAAGTGGATGCATTATCTACACTCACAGCTCAATTTGAAGCACTTAACAGAAAGATAGACCATATGAGTGCCTCAGCTATGAAAATTTAGAATGCCGTATGTGAATTTTGTGGTGGAGGACATGCCAGCAATGAATGCCAGGTAGGAAACAATTTTGCTCAACCTTCTGAAAATGCTAATTTTGTTGGAAATTTTAACAGGTCACAAAATAATCCTTATTCCAACACTTACAACCCGGGGTGGCGAAATCATCCGAATTTTTCATGGGGCAATCAAAATGCGATGAGACCACCACCAAGATTCAAGCAACAAGAGGAGAAAAAGCCGAATCTGGAAGATATTGTTGCTAAACTGGCGACCTCCACTCAAGATTTCATGAAGAGTACAGATGCAAGACTCCAGAAGCAAGAGTCATCTATCAGAAATCTGGAAATGCAAATAGGACATATGGCTAATATGATCTCAGGTAGACCACAGGGCTCTTTGCCAAACAACATAGAAAAGAATCCTATTGAGAACATAAAGGCAATTACTTTGAGAAGTGGCAAACAATTGGGACAAGAGGATGCTAAACAGGAGGTCAACATTGAACAAGAAGAAGAGAGTAATGTGCAATCCAAGGAAACATGGAAGAGCAAGCTTTTTCCTGATGATCCCAAGCCCTATGTGCCTCCCATTCCATTCCCTCAACGACTCCAGCAGCACAAATTAGATAAACAATTTTCTAAATTTCTTGAGGTGTTTAAAAAATTGCATATTAACATTCCTTTTGCAGATGCCTTAGCCCAGATGCCTAGCTATGCAAAATTCTTGAAGGAGATTTTGGCCAACAAAAGGAAGCTGGAGGATTATGAAACAGTAAAATTGAATGAGGAATGTTCAGCCATTCTGCAGAATAAGTTGCCACCTAAACTAAAAGATCCAGGGAGTTTTACTATTCCTTGTACTATTGGTGACTCTTATTTCGAAAAAGCATTATGTGATTTAGGGGCTAGTATCAATTTAATGCCTTTTTCTGTTTTTAAGAAATTAGGTTTGGGAGAGGTTAAAGCAACCACAGTGTCACTTCAACTAGCAGACCGAACAATTAAGCACCCAAGAGGTATTGTGGAAGATGTACTAGTAAAGGTTGACAAGTTTATTTTTCCTGCAGATTTCATTGTTCTAGAAATGGAGGAAGATCATGAGGTTCCGCTCATTTTAGGTCGTCCTTTTCTAGCGACTGGAAGAACCTTGATAGATGTGCAACAAGGAAAATTAATTCTCAGGGTTCAAGATGATCATGTCACTTTTAATGTGTTTGAAGCAATGAAATATCCCTCAACTGATGATTCTTGCTTTAGAATTGACACTATTGATAAACTGGTATCTAAGATTTTTCAGGAAGATGTTTTCAAGGATCCGCTTGAAGCTTGTCTAACCCAATCTACTGGTACGGATGTTGAGAATGAGGAAATAAGGGAATATGTAAACTTTATGGAGGCAAATCCACCAATTCCGAGTCATAAGGCATTGCAACTTGAAGAAGTGGGACAGTCCATCACAAGGCCTAAGTTGTCAATTGAAGAGCCTCCTATTCTTGAACTTAAACCCTTACCTTCTCATTTAAAATATGCATATTTAGATGGCAATTCCTCACTACCTGTAATTATTTCTTCTTCTTTGACAGATCTTATGGAGGAAAAACTGCTTAGGGTGTTAAGAGAGCACAAAGGTGCAATTGGATGGAAGATTGCAGACATCAAAGGAATAAGCCCCTCCATTTGCATGCACAAAATTCTTATGGAGGAGAAATACAAGCCCACCATTCAACCCCAAAGGCGTCTGAATCCAAAGATGCAAGAAGTGGTGAAAGCTGAGGTTATCAAACTATTAGATGCCGGGATCATCTATCCTATATCTGATAGTTCATGGGTAAGTCTTGTGCAAGTTGTGCCGAAGAAAGGAGGTATGACTGTTCAAAAGAATGACAATAATGAGTTAATTTCAACTAGAACAGTTACTGGGTGGCGTGTTTGTATGGACTATAGGAAATTAAATGATGCCACTAGAAAAGATCATTTTCCTTTACCATTTATTGATCAAATGTTGGAAAGACTTGCAGGACATCAATTCTATTGTTTTCTAGATGGATATTCAGGGTATAATCAAATCCCTATTGCACCCAAGGATCAAGAAAAGACCACGTTCACTTGTCCCTATGGCACTTTTGCATATAGAAGGATGCCATTTGGTCTTTGTAATGCACCGGTAACTTTTCAGCGTTGTATGATGGCCATTTTTTCTGATATGGTTGAGAAATTCATTGAAATTTTCATGGATGACTTTTCTGTTTTTGGCACATCATTCGATTTATGCTTACATAATTTGGCATTGGTGTTACAAAGATGTGAGGAAACTAACCTTGTTTTGAATTGGGAAAAAGTGTCATTTTATGGTGCAGGAAGGGATTGTGCTTGGACACAAAATCTCAAAAGACGGTATAGAAGTTGATAGAGCCAAAGTGGAGGTTATTGCAAAATTGCCTCCACCCACATCTGTCAAACTCGTTCGCGGATTCTTGGGGCATGCTGGATTTTATAGGTGATTTATAAAAGATTTTTCTAAAATTGCTAGACCTTTGTCTAACTTGTTGGTTAAAGATGCCCCGTTTGTGTTTTCTGATGAATGCTTGCAGGCCTTTAACACTTTGAAAGAAAAGCTTGTGTCAGCACCTATCATGGCAGCGCCTGATTGGGATTTACCTTTTGAGCTCATGTGTGATGCAAGTGATTCAGCAGTTGGAGCAGTGTTGGGCCAACGAAAGAACAAAATTTTTCAAACTATATATTACGCTAGTCGAACCTTGTCGGGAGCACAACTGAATTACACAACTACAGAAAAGGAACTTCTGGCGGTAGTTTTTGCTTTTGATAAATTTCGTTCTTATTTGATTGGTTCAAAAGTAGTTGTTTACTCTGATCATTCTGCTCTGAAATACTTACTTGAAAAGAAGGAATCCAAGCCCAGGTTAATCAGGTGGATATTGTTGCTTCAAGAGTTTGATTTGGAGATCAAGGATAAAAAGGGAACTGAGAACCTAGTTGCAGATCACTTATCCAAAATTCCCAATCATGATGAAGTGGGCAGCCCAATTCTGGAGGAATTCCCTGATGAGCAGGTATTCTCTATCAAATCCCCGCGAGTCCCCTGGTATGCTGATTTGGTAAATTTTTTAGCAAGTAATGTTCTACCCCATAATTTGTCATATCAACAAAAGAAAAAATTCTTTTCTGATGTTAAACATTATTTTTGGGAAGACCCTTTCTTGTTTAAAATTTGCGCAGATCAGGTTATAAGAAGATGTGTTTCTGAGGATGAAATGGTAAGCATTTTACAACTTTGTCATGATGGGGAGGCTGGTGGTCATTTTAGTGGTTCTAAAACTGCTGCTAAAGTATTACAATCAGGTTTCTATTGGCCCACACTTTTTAAAGATGCACATTTCTATGTAGCCTCATGTGATCGATGTCAAAGAATGGGAAATATTTCTAGGAAAAATGAGATGCCTTTAAACAACATTATTGTGTGTGAACTATTTGATGTTTGGGGTATTGATTTCATGGGACCATTTCCACCTTCATTTGGGAATGAATACATTTTAGTAGCCGTTGAATACGTATCTAAGTGGGTAGAAGTAGCTGCTGTACCAACAAATAACACTAAGGTCATAGTCAAATTTCTGAAAAAGAACATTTTTTCCCGATTTGGCACCCCTAGGGCAATCATAAGTGATCAAGGGTCGCATTTCAGTAGTAAGCAATTTGAGGCACTCTTGGGAAAATATGGGGTTACACATAAGGTGGCACTAGCATATCATCCTCAGACTAATGGTCAGGTGGAAATTTCAAATAGGGAAATCAAGAGGATTTTGGAGAAGACAGTAAATGCCTCTAGGAAGGATTGGTCTATTAAGTTAGATGATGCACTTTGGGCATATAGGACTGCATTCAAAACTCCCATCGGGATGTCCCCTTTTAGGCTAGTTTTTGGAAAAGCATGTCACCTGCCAGTGGAACTAGAACATAGGGCTTATTGGGCAACTAAATGTTTGAATTTTGATGCGCAGTTGACAGGTGAGGCTAGGTTGCTGCAACTAAATGAGCTGGATGAATTTCGGCTTGATGCTTATGAGAATGCAAAGCTTTACAAGGAGAAAACGAAAAGATGGCATGATAAGCACATTCTCAGAAAAGAATTTGCAGTTGGTCAACAGGTCTTGCTCTATAACTCTCGCCTTAAATTGTTTCCAGGTAAGCTGAAATGTAGGTGGTCAGGACCATTTACAGTAACACAAGTCTTTCCATCTGGAGCAATAGAGGTGGCACATGATACCAAAGGCAAATTTAAGGTCAATGGTCAGCGCTTGAAGCCCTACTTTGGAGGTGGAGTTAACAGGAATAAAACCACCATCGAATTACAAGCTCCTACCAAGTGACATTGAGACAGTCTGGCTGAAGACAATAAAGCAAGCGCTTCTTGGGAGGCAACCCAAGCATTTTCTTATTTATCATGTTCAAAATAAAAAAATAAAAAATAAATAAATAATTTAGGTTAATTTTGTTTAACATTATCATTTTGTTTTGCAGGAGTCGAAGTCAATAAAGGAGCATCAAAACAAAAAAATCGCTGGTGAAATTGGGCAGAATCCAAGCGCCGCAGCCCTCAATTTAGAGCGCCGCGGCGCTGTTATGGATGAGTAGAATCTCGTTGGCAGAAGGAAAGCGCCGCGGCGCCATAAAAAAAAAAAAAGGGCAGAACGACAGCGCCGCAGCGCTGGAATTCAAGCGCCGCGGCGCTGTGTGCGTGATTCTAAAAAAAAAAAAAAAAAAAAAGGGGGGGCGGATTTAAACCTAACAATCCCCCTTTCTTTCCCTCATTCTCACCATTTACTTTCTCTCTCTACAACAAAACTCCTCTCTCCCACTTCTTTTTCTCCTCCTTCTCTCTAGAAAACTTTGCCATCCTCATCCTCCAACGTTGTAGCTGTCATCTCCTTTCGGTTCGTCTTTCTCTTCAAGTAAGTTGCCTCCTTGTCATATCTTTGAGTATTTTTATTTAATTTTTGTTATTTTTATTTTGTTTATTATTTCATATTTGTGTGATTTTTTTTTTCTTTAATTTGCACTTGTTAGGTTTTCTTTCATGATTATAGTTAGATTTTGGTATAGGTGGTTTTTGGTAAGTGAAATTTTGACGGTGTTAGGTTCTACTCTTTAACGTGTGTGTCATTCAAAAAAAAAAAATGTCTTCTAAGCGCACACGAACTGTAGCTTCATCTTCCACCCCATATACTCGGTTTGTGAGTGAGGCCGCGAGAAAAAGACATAATATTGCCATTGTTAAGAAAACTGTAGTACCGGAGCGGGGTTTAGACTTTCGCGATGGTTTTTCTACAGTCTTTTTTAATATGGTTATGCAAAGAGGATGGACCAAATTTCTTGAGCAACCTGAGGCGGCTGTAGTCCCACTTGTCCGGGAATTTTATGCCAATATTCCAGAGCACACTAACCTACAGATAAGTGTACGAGGTAAGATGGTTCGTTTTGATAAAACAACCATTAACAGGTATTATGGGCTTCGAAATATTGATAATGATGATTATTATGAATACCTCAATGAACATTTAGATTTTGAGGAGGTTCTTGGCACCATAGCTACTGCAGGCACCACATGGAAATTAACACGGGGAGGTGAAGCGGTGTCGTTTCCCTCCTCCGCGTTAAACAGGGAGTACAAAGCGTGGTTGTATTTTATTGCATCGAAATTAATGCTTGTAATGCACTTTTCTGATGTTACCAAGGACAGAGCTGCCTTGTTATTTGCTATTGTTACAGGTAAAATGATTGATGTGGGAAAAGTAATCCAAGACAGTATTCTGAGAACTGCTATGGGTTCCACGACTGGTGGTTTGGGTCACTCTTCCCTCATCACACGCCTATGCCTCGACGCCGGAGTCCCATTCGACCAAGAGGAAGAATTATTGCAACCCATGAAAATCATTAATAGAAAGGTCGTGGGAAGCTTCAGAGACCAAGAAGTACGCCCTCCGATTCGGCAAGACACTAGTGCCTCCACCTCGAGCCAACCCCCTCAGCCCGAACAAGTCACTCCCATAGCTCCACCGCCTGCTGTACCTGCCCCTGAGTTACCAATCAGTGATCGCTTGCGTCGTTTGGAATTGGGCCTAGAATATAATATTGCCATGACGCAGGCAATTGCTTGACACTTGGGCATGGATGAATCTCAACTTCCACCTCCACCGCATTTTCCTGATCACCCTGAGCCTTAATTTCACTTGCCATTTTTTTTTATCATTATTTCGGTTTTCTTTTCATTCTCAATTTCTTAAGTTTTTTGTTTTGTTTTCCTTGTTGTCCAGATCACTTCTCGGAGTTCCCATGGCTGCACAAGTCCAATTGGCCTCATTTGTTACTCAGGGGGTTTCCTTACCTTTTCTTCTTTATTTATACATTGAGGACAATGCTCTATTTAGTTTGGGGGGGAAACAAAAATTTTTGTTTGTTAAAACTTGTGTTCACCCTTTTTGAAACTTGAAGTGATACATTCCTACATTGATGAATCTGGATATGATTGAATCCTTTATTTGGATGTCTTAAAATTTGTAGGAGGTATGAATTTTGTCTAAACTTGTGATGGATTTGTTGTTTAATTCTAATTCTGAATTTATGATCTATTTCTTGAGCACAAAAATCCTGAATTTTTGAATTGTGTGTATGTCCATTAATGTTCACCCATGTTTTAGAATTCATCTGATTTTCTCTCGAGGCGAAATCCTAGGCTACATCTGACTGAAAACATGATTTAGGCCATTTTTGGATCGTTTGAGCCGTTCAAGCCAACCTTGGTTAAATATCCCTAGTCACCTTGTTGAGCCTTGATGCATTAACCGTTCTTTCTTTGTCACCCACATTTGTTAAACCAGCCAATCATTTATACCTTGTCCCACATCCCGTAAACATGTTGATTTCCGAAGAAGGTAAGCGTATTTTGGGAGGTAGAAATGGAGCAAGGGAATTGTTGAGTTGTTTCTTGAAGGATAGAATTTTTTGAGCCTCACGTGGTATTAATTTTGCTATTTAGGGATCTTATTAGTTTTCATATGATTTCAAAAAAAAAAAAAAAAAAAGAAAGAAAAAAAAAGAAAAAAAAAAGAAAGAAAAGAAAAAAAAAAAAAAAAAAAGGATGAAACAACAACAGTGAGTGACTAAGAAAACAAAAGTGCATAATTGAGTGCAGTTGAGGGCGATGGAGTGAGTTTGGGGATAGGGTCTAAATTGGTCAGAAGTTGGATGGCTTGAAGAGAAGGGTAATTGTTGATTGTACAGAAGTGGTTTAAGGGTATACAACTAAGACTGATTCTAATTGGAGTCTAGAAATCAACATGGGAGGGGTGACTTGAGCCTAAAATTTACTTTTATCTTACCTCTAGCCCAACCTGACGTTACAAGCTTAATAAAGCCCTAATGATTTTTAGTTGGATGACTAGCCTACATTAGTGGAGAAAGAAATGAAAGGTGAACCTATGAAACATGTTTCTGTGCACAACTCATCAAAGCTTCTCAGAGTAATGTGGATGTTACTGAACTGCATACAATTTGAAAAGAATGGATAACACACACACGGGTCATGAAATTAGAATTAGTCTTAACCAGCAAATCGATCTCACTGTTTGGATGGAATTTGTTCTTTTCTGTGAATTGTAAGATGGAAAAATTTTGGAGGACATCTTGAAGGATTTATTGGTCCATGTTTGTGTTACTTCTTGATTTTGCTCGAGGACTAGCAAAAGTTAGTTTGGGGGGTTTTGATAACTCTAGTTTAGAGAGTTATTTGGCCACTTTTAATTAACGAATATTACTATGTTCTTAAGAAAAATTACATGAAACATCCAACTTTTTCATAAAAGCATGATTTTATTGATGTAGGTTGAAGAAAGAAAGAAAACAAAACAAAAGGGAGCAAAAGCACAAGAAATCCGAGACCAACTTTGTTGGCAGAGCTGAAGCGCCGCGGCGCCCAAAGGAAAGCATGAGCAGCGAGAAGACAGGAACTCAGCGCCGCGGCGCTGGGAAGGGAGCGCCGCGGCGCTACGGCAGAAAAGAAGAAAAAAACAGAGAAGAAGCGCCGCAGCGCTGGAAAAGAAGGGCCGCGGCGCCAGAGTGATACTGAACCACGATTTTTGGACGCAAAACAAGGGATTTGTTAACTTAAGAGTAGTATAAATAGAATAGTATTGGGTAGCTAGGTTATCAGTTAATTTTCGAGAGCGTTGTTTATTTTTCTGAAGAGCCGTCAAGCATTCCGGAGTAAGAAGTGAAGAATTGGTGACAGAATTTCTTGCTCTCTTAACTCTTGATGTTTGATTCAATTAAATTTTCAGATTTTATTTCTTTTTCAATTATGTTCTAATTTTCTTAGTTAGGGCTATGATGTAACCTAATCATGACGATGTGAATTTCATATTTATGCACCATAATTGATTTTATTCATGTGAGTTATGTGTTATTATGTTTAATGCTTTTAAATGATTAGCTACCATTTAAATGATCTGATGTGCATGTTCAAAACTGAGAAGGGAGAATTATGCAAATGCTTCATCTAACATATAACCATGAATTAAATATGGATAGAGATATACCATATTATTTGTGTGGCTTCATCTGGAAAGTTCATGAATTTTAATGCATTCTGATTTATTTAAATTCACATAGAGATATAGTGAGTTAATAAACTGAGTAGGTTTGCTATACCTAGAGATAGGATAGTAAATAATTTAGGAATTTTCGTCATCACATGTGTATTATTGATTGGGTTGCATAATTTTATGAAATTCATATCTAGTATTATGGTGAAATCAAATGCCTTAACGCCTTGTCTTATTGAAGTATCTTTTGAAATTGATTGCAATTTTTATTCTTAATTTAGTACTTTAGTTCAGTAATTTATTCAATCACAACCTCATATGATCAACTAGATAAACCTTAGAGTTAATCCAATTTTAGTACTTAGTTAGATTATTATACAACAGTCCCTGTGAGACGATACTCTTACTCACTATTGTATTACTTGATCGATAACGTGCACTTGCGTTAGTGAATTTTACCGAACAGCCACTATCAGAAACCAAAAGTATATTTTTAAATTATATATTAAATATATAGAACCTTAAACATTAAATATTGACAATAAGCTTGTCTATTGACATAATGATGTACTATGTGATAATGTCTTCAACAATAATATTCATAATTAGAGATAAGTTGATTGTTTATGTATATCCTCTCTAATTATTTCTTTCTCCATAAATACCTTTAATTCTCTAATGGATGACATTTTCATGAATAAATCATAAATAAGAATTTTGGACACTATTTGATATTCCATATCAAATAGCAAGATATTTGCATTTAAGTTTTTCTGAATTAATACTCATAAGAATATTATCTTATTATCCTATCTAGTAGGAGATTTGGATTCCATGTATATAAGAAGTGTTTATGTCTCCAATATGTCGAACTTGATCATGGATTAATGGATCTCATTTATTGATAATCAAAAGGCATAATAAACATACATGAGTCTATCAATTCCTTTCGGAGTAAGGTAACATTCATAAAATGATCGGCAATGATAGAATTTTAATTTCTTATTATAAAATTGCATAAGTAAGTAAACTTTATATATCTTGATCTAGGTTTAATACATTCCAAAAACACTAATGTCTCTAAAGTAATCATCATATTACCACAATCCAGATAAGATCATTCTACCAAATTAAGAATAAACAACATCACAATTTTTAGCAAGATAAGATATCCAGCTTTATCTATTGATTGTAAACCAAATTTATACTAATACAACATAATTTTATTCTTTGTATTATAAACATTTCATATACATGATTATGGGCTTTTATAAATATTGGATCCTTTACGACATTTACACATATATATACATCAACATATACAGATAGGAGAATAAAAGGAATTTAATTTCTTAATCACTTAGTACTTTAAATCTTATAATGTCTAAATGAAATTTACACAATACTATAAAACATTAATCTCACTAGATATTGGAGGTAACCACGACAAGTACCGAATACCAGCTGGTAACCGCACAAATATCAGATACTAGACAGTAATTGTGGTGGATACCGTTTGCTAGTTATTTTAAATAACAAATATAATCTGATGACATATTTATGACATTCTCTGTACATATATATATATATATATTTACATAAGTTAATCTGAGCTTTATTTTTTAGAAACATGAGGACATAACAAGTTTTTAAACTTGATTTAAGTAAATAGCAGTTTTTAAACATGAGGACATGATTTAATTTAAAAAAATACTTCGTTTTTGGTTACTAAACATATAAGCAGAATATCATTTTTGCCCCCAATGGTACGCTTCTTCCACTTCTCCAACACCAACAACGGAAATCCATTTTGGAGGTGGCTTCGTCGTCGCCCATCACCAATCTACTTAGATGAAATCGATAGCATTAGATCGTCATGCTCGTCGCCGGAGACGCGTGGAGCTTCTTTGCCTATCACCCTTCGTCATCATATCTACACCTTGCGGCCGAAGAGCATGGAGAAGACAACTTCGTCTCACGACGAAGACCATGTCTGCTCCCACTGTGAAGCCACCGTCAAGATCTTGTCGTTCCCAAAAAGAACCGGTGGTCCTCGTGGCTTTGTCATATCCAGTTGTTTGCGTAAGTTTTTTGCCCTAATGTCTGCCATCATTGCCGGAGATGACGATTTCAACGCTGGAGAAGACAAGTTGCAACCCTGGAGAAAGGTGAGCTCGACGATCCCGCGACTTCACGGCGATGCCGATAGGGCAGGGACCATCGGCAATGGCAACTCTCGATGACGACGAAGAAGACAGGGAGAGAGGGGGAGAGAAAAGGGTAATTTTGGTATTTAATGCTTTGAAAACTCGATTTTGCTTCTTACACCTTCGAAAACTTATGTTATAAATTTTTAAAGATACCTCAAGTTACGTTGTTTCCACCAATCTCCCCTGGTTTTTGTGGCATTTGGAAAAAGAACCCAAAAACAATGCATGAGGAACCTAAAAGGCCATACGCATGGCCCATGTAATGACAAGTGTACATCTTCTCAACAAAGAGAGTAAGCTTGATCATAGAACCCAGAATTTCTCTTTTTTGAGGCCCGGTCCACAACATAAATCTTGCAGAACTCAGCATGAGAGTTCATAATGCGTCAACTAATCATTAGGGCATGGTTCGTTTGGCCCATTGATTCTGTCAAAGTTTAACTATGGAGAGCAAAATGATGGGTTCTTTTTTTTTTTTTTTTTTTTTTTTTCTGGAAATGATTTCCTCTGACTTCAATATAAGAGCAATAGAACATTGGGAAGAAAAGAAAATTACAGACTCTTTTTCTTTTGGGTACAAAAGATTACAGACTTTCTTCTATAACCACGGTTTATATTTAAGTAATAATCATAATTACATCAGTTTTTATCTAATCGTCTATTTTTCACATGGTATATAATGTATAAGGCCTATACGCTACAATATGCTATCATGCAATATTCACCAATAGACCTAAATTTGGGATTTTGGGTGGCCATATCACCACTTATATACTCACCATAGCATAAAATTTTCTTTGAGAAAGATTTCATTTTTTCGTTATGAAAATTCTTTTCTCCTACTACTAAATTATTCTTTAAATTCTTAAATTTTTATCAAGTTTTGTTGATCTTATATATCTTTTTTTTATTCTGATGTAATTTTTATTAAACTCAACAATTAAAATTAAAAGCACCTTTTTTTTAACCTTGTTCAGGAGACGGAAAGGCAATATTTTCTTTTGCTGGTTGTGCTTACCGACCAAGGCGTTTTGTTAATCTCATAAGTCAAAGAAAAAATCGCTTATCCAAGTTGGGTCAAAACGAAACCAATTTTGACAGAAGTAGCAAGGCAATGGTTCTATTATTTTCCATGGCATCTTTGCATATCAAAACAAGATGACATGGGGGTAGATGAACAGGGGAATAATTTAGGGATTTGGCATAGTGCAGTCTGGACTATTATCTCAGTTATGAACAGTATAAAGCTCTCACATGTCATAATAAAAAAAAAATTGTTATAGTATAAAGCTTTCATATATTATAGTAAAAATAATCTTAACCAATGGTCTCCACCACCATGTCAAATACCCTATAAAAGGACCTTACCAAATGTAGAGGATATTGTGGACAAAAAAGTCAATCAACAGAGGAAAAAAGAAAATGAAAGTGAGAGGCACGATTAATTTCAAAAAAAGAGTTATAAATCATATTTTGTATTGACAAAACTTATAATAGGATAGTATTTTGATCCTATTAGTAGGTCGTGTTATTTTAACTGTTAATGGATATTTGACACTTCAGTTCAACACATCAATTTTAACTATGAATACTGTAAAGTTCTCAACAGCTGTAATAAAAGGCAAAAAGTTACTACAATATAAAGCTCTCACATACTACAGTTTTTAAACTTAAAACTTTAATTACAACTAAAGTGTTCCAACGGCTTATTAGATTAATTTTTTGACAATTTGATCTACGACTAGAAACAAATATGAGTCGCATGCTGCAAATTTTTGACATAGATAATTTTTGACATATTCAAGGAGATATATATATAACTTGAACAGATGTTTTATTTTTGTCTCCTTGAATAAATACCTGTCATGCCCCGGAGTACGGGAGGTGACGTGGCGGAATATTTAGATTAATTAAAAGAGAATTTAATTAAAATTAAGTGTTTAAGAATCCAATTAAGTAAGAAATAAAGAGATTTTTCACCACATTTGATAAACGAATTTTTAAATATTTAGCAAATAATAATAATTGAATAAAAACCGCGAATATGGGTTCCACAACCCACAACTTGTGCACACACATGGATCTGATAATATCATAAATACAATTACAGCCCAAGTACAAATATGGTTAAGTCTTACATGCCTTGATTAATAATACAGAATATAAATAAATTCTCCTATTGCTCCTGAGTTCGGTCCGAAGAATCTTCTCCAAACCTAAAGGGGAATCCACCTAGGGGAAATTTAAAACAGATAAAACGTGAGCGAAAGGCTCAGTAGGACTATGTTTTATAAAAATAGTTTAACGCAAAGGAACACAGCATTATTAGAAGTTATTCAAAGGAAACTTAAATAAATAAAGAGATAAACAATTTGAGTAGAACCGTCCTGACACAGAACAGTCTACTCGTCAAATCAAAACACCAATTTACTTTTACCTAGGCAAACCATGAAATTACCACCGTAGTGGCCCAGCTGGGTTTCGGGACCTACCCCCAAGGTCGATCGCTACACGACCCGATCTCTGATATGGCATCATGCCCATGTGTTTATTATCATTATCATTCAAAACCCAATTACCGAGTGTTGTCAATTACATTTATTATGAAATTCATTTCAGTTCACGGTATATTAAAATATAACCGATAAAACCATTTTCAAACAACCGTTGAAAACATTTTGGATAGAAATCCTTTTCAAAGCCAAATCATTTCAAAACCAGGCTACCAAAGAAATAGGATAGAAGTCCTACCTCAGTACTCGTGCCGGTACCCCACACCGTAATCTCGATCCGCTATACGTTAGCTCCACGGAGCCACGAACAATCCTAGATACAAACTAAGTCGATCAATATCTAGTTCGAAGCATTCTATGTTACTAAATCACTTCATGATGTCCTAGTGTGCCATTTGTATCATTAAAATCATCCTATAAGGTTGGGATTTAAATCAGGGTTCAAAACAATGAAATCGGGTAAAAATCACAAAATTTTCCATGCCTCGGTCCGGCCTGCCGAAGTGCACAGTTCGGCCTGCCGGAAACAAGGTTCGGCCTGCCGAACATTTCCCCAGATTCGGCCTGCCGGTCGGAAGAACACCGGCCTGCCGATCATCACTCCGGCCTGCCGAACATGAACTTCGGCCTGCCGAACTGGGAAAACCCAGAAATCCCAGCCACGGGTTTCTCGATCCCCAAAATCCAAATCTTGTTTCTAACCTGTTTTTCTCAAATCCCAGGCATGAAAAACAACTATAGTTGATAGAAAAACATTCTAGAACATGTTTGGAATCATTTAAACAACATTTAAACTCAAAATCCTCAAAAATCTGAAAATGAGAAAAAGAGGAGAAAAATGAAAAATCTTGAATCCAATCCGTTTTTCTTCAATCTAGGCTTAGATTCTAGTTGTTCTAAGCTCATTTAACACAAATCCACGGTTTTCTAAGCTAAAACAAACTTAGATTTCAAAAACACACAAAATTAAAAATTTTGTAAAAAGTTTAGAAATTTTGAATCTAACCTCGAATTGAAGCTTCAATCCGCGTTCTCGGTTGCCGAATCACGTCCCCGAGCTTCCTCCTTGCTATCCCGAAGCTTGGATTCGAAATGGAGTTCAAAATTTGAGAGAGAATTGAGAGAGAAAGAGAGCTGCCGAGAGAGAGAGAGAAGAGAGAGGGAGGCGCGTGAGAGTGAGGAGAGAGAGGGGAAGGAAGGAAATAAATAGAGAAAATCGGTGGGCGGTTTTACTGTACGAAAACCATGTGCCGCCCACGGTTTTGCAAAATGGAGTATTTTTAACATTTTACAAATTGTTGTGTTTTAAAACTCAAAACATCATTTTAAAACAATAAGAAATCCTTCGAATTCATTAATTTAACAAAACAACCAAAAATTCAAAAAAAAATCCAACCAAATAATCTAATTAAAGTTAAAACTTTAATTATGGCACACTAATTCATCATTTACATTACATTAATGTTAAATAAATTTTGGGACGTTACTGGAGTCTACCCCTAAAAGAAATTTCGTCCTCGAAATTTACAACTCATCTCAAAAACAAAACAAATGCAGATACAATTCCCGCATACTCGACTCTAATTCCCAAGTGGCTTCATCAACACCGTGATGCTGCCACACGACCTTTACCAATGATATCTCACGACGACGCAAGCTAATCACTTTCCGGTCGATGATCTGAATCGGCACTTCTTCGTACGTCGTATCCTCCTGAACCTGTACATCGCGAAACGATACTATCTTACCCTGCTCAGGTGGACACTTCCTAAGCATAGACACATGAAACACATCGTGCACATGAGAAAGTTCGGGCGGAAGATCAAGCCGATAAGCGACCACACCAACACGCTGAGTGATCTCGAACGGCCCAATATACCTCGGCGCGAGTTTCCCACTCACCCCGAACCGCATAGTTCCCTTACGAGGTGACACCCTCAAGAGAACAAAATCTCCAACCGCGAACTCTAAGGGTCTACGTCTCCTATCCGCGTAGCTCTTCTGCCGACTCTGAGCTGCTCTCAACCGATCCCGAATCACCGCGACTTTCTCGTTGCTGTCACGAATCTCATCTGGCCCAAGAATAACTCTATCTTCCGGCTCGGCCCAACACACAGGTGACCGACACGGTCGCCCATACAATGCCTCAAATGGTGCCATACCGATACTCGCCTGATAACTATTGTTGTACGCGAACTCCGCCAAATGCAAACATTGCTTCCAATTCCCGCCGAAGTCCAACGCACAAGCACGCAACATATCCTCGAGAACCTGAATAACCCGCTCAGACTGCCCATCAGTCTGAGGATGAAACGCCGTACTGAAGTTCAAATCTGTACCCAAAGCCTCCTGAAAACTCCTCCAGTACTTAGCATTAAACCTGGTATCTCGATCAGAGGTGATGGATAAAGGAACTCCATGCAACCTCACAATGTTCTGCATATACAACTCCCCGAGAATCTTCTTAGAACACGTCGACTTAAACGGAATGAAATGCGCCGATTTCGTCAACCTGTCGACCACAACCCAAACTGCATCATGCCGCTGCTCCGTCCTCGGCAAACCTATGAGGAAATCCATCTTCACATGCTCCCATTTCCACCCTGGAATAGGAAGCAGCTGAAGCTGACCTGCAGGCTTCTGATGCTCAGCTTTCACCTGGAGACACGTCGAACACTTGGCCACGTACTCGCGAACATCTTTCTTCATGCCTCTCCACCAATAGTGCCTCCTCAAATCACGATACATCTTGGTGCTCCCCGGATGAATAGCAAACTGAGACCTATGAGCTTCGTCTAGAACGGCTTTCGTCACCTCGGCGATAACTGGAACTGCAAGACGCTCCCGGAAGTACAACGATCCATCTGCATGCACGCTCCATTCCTCGAACTACTCTCCGTTCTGAATCCGCGACCAAATCCCCTGCAAATGTCGATCCTGCCACTGACTTTGCTTCACCATCCGAACAAGAGCTGGAGTCGCTTCCACATGATATAACGAAACTCGATCACCATCTTCACGATACAGTAGCCGATACTCACTCACTGTCGCATCCCTGCTCTAGTCCTCAAAAATCAAACAAGCGAGAACCCCTGAAGACTTCCTGCTAAGCGCGTCCGCGACCACATTAGTTTTTCTGGGATGATACTGCAACGCGAAATCATAATCCTCCATGTACTCTACCCATCTGCGCTGCCTCAAGTTGAGATCCCTCTGAGTGAACAAATACCTCAAACTCTTGTGATCGGAGAAGACCTGAAACGATGCTCCATACAAGTAACATCTCCAAATCTTCAGCGCGTAGATCACTGCCGCAAGCTCTAAATCGTGAGTAGGATAATTCCGCTCGTGAGGTCGCAACTGTCTCGATCCGTACGCAACCACACGTTCATGCTGCATCAACACGCATCCAAGTCCGCGCCCTGAAGCATCAGCATAAACCTCATACGGCTCATCACTGCTAGGAATAATCAACACTGGAGCTGAAGTCAACCGGTTCTTCAATTCCTGAAAAGCAGACTCACAATCTTCATCCCACTCAAACCTGACATTTTTCTTGATCAATCTCGTCAACGGAGCTGCAATCTTCGAAAAGTCCTTTACAAATTTCCTGTAATATCCAGCAAGACCTAAGAAGCTGCGAATCTCCGCTACATTCCTTGGTCGTTCCCACTCCAATATAGCTTCAATCTTGGACGGATCCACTGAAATACCATGCTCCGAGATGACATGACCCAGAAATTTGACCTCAGTCAACCAGAACTCACACTTTTCCCTCTTAGCATACAACTGGTGCTCCCGCAAAGTCTGAAGCACGACCCGAAGATGCTGCTCATGCTCATCCCATGTCTTAGAATACACAAGAATATCATCGATGAACACGATCACAAACTGATCCAGATACGGCCTAAATACCCTGTTCATCAGATCCATAAAAGCTGCCGGAGCATTTGTCAACCCAAAAGACATAACCAGAAACTCGAAGTGCCCATACCGAGTCCTAAAAGCTGTCTTGGGAATATCTTCTTCCTTGATCCTGAGCTGATGATAACCTGAACGCAAATCAATCTTCGAGAAGTATCGCGAACCTCCCAACTGATCAAACAGCTCATCAATCCTAAGCAAAGGATACTTGTTCTTCACCGTAACACGATTCAGCTGCCGATAATCCACACATAACCTGAGAGTCCCATCGTGCTTCTTAGCGAACAAAACTGGTGCTCCCCATGGAGATGTGCTATTTCGAATATACCCTTTATCAGCAAGCTCCTGAAGTTGCTTCCTCAATTCCTTCATTTCTGCCGGCGCCATCCGATAAGGTGCCATAGAAATCGGTGATGTCCCTGGAAACAACTCGATACCAAACTCAATCTCCCGATGCGGTGGTAACCCTGATAACTCGTCGGGGAAGACATCCTCGAACTCACCAACCACCAGAATCACTGCACTACCTTTCGAAACATAGGGCTCGCAATCTAGATTGGCAAGAAAAGCAAAACAATCTAGATTCCTTCGCCCTCCTAAACACGACTTCATGAGGCGCTCACTCATTAGCCAATCACCACCACCCTGGTAAGTGATTACCATCCCCCTATCAGACACTAGGGTCACCTTTCTAAGTTGGCAGTCCACAACTGCACTATACCTGGACAACCAGTCCATCCCTAAAATCACATCATAGGAACTCATGGGGAGTATAATCAAATCACTTTTCAAAATCTCATCCCCAATCTTTATTTTACAAGATTTACACACAATTTACACACACCCGCCCCAAGGGAGAAGTTATAACTAGGGGTTCATTAAACTCTTCTACTTCTAATCCCAAGGCATGTACAAAAGAACTCGAAATGAGAGAATGAGAGGCACCGGTATCAAATAAAACGCGAGCTAAAGATCTGGAAACCAAAATCATACCATCGACAACCGCGTTACCAGTCTGAGAATCTGACCCTCCAGATACCATTGCATGAACCTGTACTGGCGCTTTTCCTTTTCCTCTACCGACATTACTGGGTCCTGGATTACTCGGCCGATGCTGCTGAGATGGAGACGACTGCACACTACCTGTACTCGGCGCTCTATACTGAGGAACACTACGCTGAAAATACTACGGCTGCTGCCCCCGTGCCGGATATGAGAATTGCTGAGGAGAAAACTGCGGATACTGCAACTGTGGGTACTGCGGAGGCGGAGGTAGGGTCTGAGGCTGAGGCTGAGATGAACGACTGGCATCCTCCCCGGTCTGCGACCAAGACGAGCACTCCTGATCGGGCAATTCCTCTTGATGTGTCTAGGCTGCTGACAGAAATGACAATGGAAGCTGTAGGGATTGCTGCGCCCGCTGCCAGACGAACTGCTGCTGCCACTGGTCGCACCGCCTTGCTTGCCTTTCCCCGGAGCTGGACGACTACTAATGCTCTTCCTACCACTCCTTTGCGGTCCTTCTGAAGCCTTGGCTTGGTCCTCACAATACTGCACATAATCATTCTCCACGGAGATCGCCGACGACACAAGCTCTCCGAAACTCCTAAGTCGTAGAGCAACCAACTGCCGCCGAATAGGAGCCTTGAGTCCTTCCTGGAACTTGATGCATTTCTCACGCTCCGATGCCACAGCTGATGGAGCAAATCTAGCAAACTCGTTAAATCTTGCCTCATACTCCCGAACTGATAGATCACCCTGCTGCAATCTATAAAACTCAGCTGCTTTCTGGTCTCTATATCCCTGCGAAAAATACCGATCATAGAACAGCTCCTCAAACTTGTTCCAACCAATATCGCCACCGCGCTCCAGACGCTTAGTTTGTTTCCACCAGGTGTTGGCGCCACCCTCGAGCTTATACGCCACAAATTCCACACGATACTCCTCAGGCACACCAAGGGTATCAAGATGCTTTAAGATCGAATCCAACCAATACTCTGCTAACTGCGGATCCCCATTGCCATCAAAAGTCGAAATAGACGCCCGCCAGAATTCCTTAAAGAAAGCATGCCGACTACCAACACTGGAGTCTTCCAGTCTAGTCCTGGCTGCCATCTGCCGAAAAGCCGCAAACATAGACCTCATCATGCTCTCATCATTTCCGAACTCGACATCAGCAGTCGAACGACGTCTAGGTGCCATTCTCTCACTTCTGAAAACAAAATTTAGACTGTCAGAGGTATTTCATTGTCAAACCTATGTGTGCACAATTCCCAAGGTTCATAACCTTGAGCTCTGATACCATTCTGTCACGCCCCGGAGTACGGGAGGTGACGTGGCGGAATATTTAGATTAATTAAAAGAGAATTTAATTAAAATTAAGTGTTTAAGAATCCAATTAAGTAAGAAATAAAGAGATTTTTCACCACATTTGATAAACGAATTTATAAATATTTAGCAAATAATAATAATTGAATAAAAACCGCGAATATGGGTTCCACAACCCACAACTTGTGCACAAACATGGATCTGATAATATCATAAATACAATTACAGCCCAAGTACAAATATGGTTAAGTCTTACATGCCTTGATTAATAATACAGAATATTAATAAATTCTCTTATTGCTCCTGAGTTCGGTCCGAAGAATCTTCTCCAAACCTAAAGGGGAATCCACCTAGGGGAAATTTAAAACAGATAAAACGTGAGCGAAAGGCTCAGTAGGACTATGTTTTATAAAAATAGTTTAACGCAAAGGAACACAGCATTATTAGAAGTTATTCAAAGGAAACTTAAATAAATAAATAGATAAACAATTTGAGTAGAACCGTCCTGACACAGAACAGTCTACTCGTCAAATCAAAACACCAATTTACTTTTACCTAGGCAAACCATGAAATCACCACCGTAGTGGGCCAGCTGGGTTTCGGGACCTGCCCCCAAGGTCGATCGCTACACGACCCGATCTCTGATATGGCATCATGCCCATGTGTTTATTATCATTATCATTCAAAACCCAATTACCGAGTGTTGTCAATTACATTTATTATGAAATTCATTTCAGTTCACGGTATATTAAAATATAACCGATAAAACCATTTTCAAACAACCGTTGAAAACATTTTGGATAGAAATCCTTTTCAAAGCCAAATCATTTCAAAACCAGGCTACCAAAGAAATAGGATAGAAGTCCTACCTCAGTACTCGTGCCGGTACCCCACACCGTAATCCCGATCCGCTATACGTTAGCTCCACGGAGCCACGAACAATCCTAGATACAAACTAAGTCGATCAATATCTAGTTCGAAACATTCTATGTTACTAAATCACTTCATGATGTCCTAGTGTGCCATTTGTATCATTAAAATCATCCTATAAGGTTGGGATTTAAATCAGGGTTCAAAACAATGAAAACGGGTAAAAATCACAAAATTTTCCATGCCTCGGTCGGCCTGCCGGAAACAAGGTTCGGCCTGCCGAACATTTCCCCAGATTCGGCCTGCCGGTCGGAAGAACACCGGCCTGCCGATCATCACTCCGGCCTGCCGAACATGAACTTCGGCCTGCCGAACTGGAAAAACCCAGAAATCCCAGCCACGGGTTTCTCGATCCCCAAAATCCAAATCTTGTTTCTAACCTGTTTTTCTCAAATCCCAGGCATGAAAAACAACTATAGTTGATAGAAAAACATTCTAGAACATGTTTGGAATCATTTAAACAACATTTAAACTCAAAATCCTCAAAAATCCGAAAATGAGAAAAAGAGGAGAAAAATGAAAAATCTTGAATCCAATCCGTTTTTCTTCAATCTAGGCTTAGATTCTAGTTGTTCTAAGCTCATTTAACACAAATCCACGGTTTTCTAAGCTAAAACAAACTTAGATTTCAAAAACACACAAAATTGAAAATTTTGTAAAAAGTTAGAAATTTTGAATCTAACCTCGAATTGAAACTTCAATCCGCGTTCTCGGTTGCCGAATCACGTCCCCGAGCTTCCTCCTTGCTATCCTGAAGCTTGGATTCGAAATGGAGTTCAAAATTTGAGAGAGAATTGAGAGAGAAAGAGAGCTGCCGAGAGAGAGAGAGAAGAGAGAGGGAGACGCGTGAGAGTGAGGAGAGAGAGGGGAAGGAAGGAAATAAATAGAGAAAATCGGTGGGCGGTTTTACTGTACGAAAACCATGTGCCGCCCACGGTTTTGCAAAATGGAGTATTTTTAATATTTTACAAATTGTTGTGTTTTAAAACTCAAAACATCATTTTAAAACAATAAGAAATCCTTCGAATTCATTAATTTAACAAAACAACCAAAAATTCAAAAAAAAATCCAACCAAATAATCTAATTAAAGTTAAAACTTTAATTATGGCACACTAATTCATCATTTACATTACATTAATGTTAAATAAATTTCGGGACATTACAATACCCCCTTCCAAGTCCTCAAAGTAAGCACATTTATACTCAACGGACGTGCACCCATTACATTGATGCTTCCTTGTGTTTGTGTAATATGTATAAGGTTGAATTTTTTCAGCTATGCCTCGTTGAGGCTTAAATTCCATTCGCTAAAAGGCCGAGTGGGCACGAATTATATGTTAAAAAAGAAACCAAAATGTGGACAACTACTACCTTCGTGTTGAATCCCTCATGACAGATTTCGGTAAGATAATGCTTCGAATGCACTGAGAGAGAAAAAAAAAGAGTGAAAAAGCCATAAAAATTTGCACAAGTCAGGCAAAATTGAACAAAGCAACTTGCAAAAAATAATACTTTGCATTAAAAACCTCTCTAACTTGCATTAATAAAATACGGCAGACGAAGGAAAGCAGTGTGTATGTGTGTTTTGGTGGGGGTGTGAGTTGACGCTCTTCTCTCTCTCTCTATATATATATATATGTAGAGAGAGAGAGGGAGAGAGACACACGCATATTGTGAATTAACAAATTATACCACAGTTTTCATTATGATAAATTCTCTGGATTTAATAAAACATTACAGAGTGCAGCTAAATCAATGAAGAAAAACTTCGAAAAAAATTAACGTATGCGTTCTTCATGAAAAAATCGAGTATTTTTATTCATCTGCAAGTGAATTGATGTAGTTACTCAGCAAAATAATAATAATAGTGAATTGATATAGTTTTTCATCATGTAAAGTTTCAATATTTACCTTCAAACGAGTTTAGGAGACGCGTATAAGAGTGTTCTCATCTAAATTTTGGATTTTGGGGTCATTCTGTAACACATTATTAAATTAGGGAATAACGTTTAAAAATTAAAAAAATTATCAAATAGCTTGTCCAATCAAATAAATTTAGGATTAAAATTGAATCTATACATATATAAAAGAGTCAAGTCGCCCTATTTTATTTCCTTCGCCACACGATAACTCCAACCTTTTTGTTCTTATTTTTGTTATCTTTTCATTTTTCTTTTTCTTTTTCTAATTTTTCCTTCTTTTTCTATTTGGTTTTTGCCATAAAATTCCTTCAATAATTAATTTCTTAAAATATCTTTTTTCTAATTTTTTTCCCTTTGTGGAAGTAATTTTTCTTAAATACAGATGCCTTCAAATATTTTCTTAAATATATAAAATGGTATAAGAAAAAATAAAAATTAATATTCAAAATTTTAACACATGCATAGAGTATATAAAGGGCTCGTTTGGTTCGAGTATTTGAGTAGAGTATTTAAATGACGATTTAAATTTTTATGAGAGAAAATACTGTAGCAAAATGATTCGAACCGTAATTCAAATATCTAATCAAACGGGCCCAAAATTAATTCACATAGACACTTAATTAGTATTTAAAAAAAAAAAAAGTGACTAGGAAGTTTAAGAAAAACAACTTTGTGGGCGGAGAATCAAAGCCAAATCAACAACATAATTTAAAAGAGAAAACTTATTTTCTCGATTTGCCATTGGGTTAAGATATGGTGAAGATATGTTTATCCACAACTCTCACTCAATCATTTTCTTTCAAACATCTTCTCTGTACACAAATTACCTTACAAGGAGACTCAGTTTCGTCATGGAAAACAGATGTGATTGGCCTTTCGGTGGTCCTATCTAATATCAACCGATTAAAATAATAATATTTTTTTGGAAGTAAGACGATAATTGTCTTTTCATTGCCGTCTTTACCGTTTGGGGAGCCCAATTTGAAAAGAAAGACTTGTTTTGAGATTCCAAGAGTTGGGGGGCGTCCCATTCTAATATCCCTTTCTCAATTAAAATTGTCAAACCAAAGTGCTACACTAATTAATTTCCCTTCATCAAAGGCATGATGAAACAGACTAATTAACCCCATAATCAACCAACTGTGACAAGAAAGCACAAAGCTCCAAGTCAACATCATTGTCAATGAAATCTCTTTTTTGCCCCCCTTATTCTTTCTTCTTTTGATTTTCCACTCGTTTTGTTGCAATTTGAGCATGGAATTTCAAAAGGAAGTTAGAGTGATTCCAAGACTTGGTGACAAGTATAAACCTATCACATGAAGGCCAATAAGCTCCGTAATTGGCGTGTTTTAATTGATACAACTTTAATTATCTCATAATGAGCTTTGAATATCCCAACAAAATTTATGTCATTTGAGTAGGTTTGGAAAGTGTTTTTATTTTTTTTTTCTTTCTTTATTTTCTTTAAGGGATAAAAGGGTTTTTTGGAACTCTATAATGGGTTTAAACTAGACAATAATGGACCTAAGGACTAGAGTAGTTTTTCATGTTTCATCCTACTATGGAGATGTTAGACAATAATGGACCTAAGGACTAGAGTAATTTTTCATGTTTCATCCTACTATGGAGATGTTACTTCTTGCGTTGTTGTCATGACAAAAAAAAATAAAAAATTGTAGGGTAACATTAACATATTACTTGTCCTTTCATAGTTCGTTTTAGAAGAAACAAAAAAAGTTGATTCACAAATATTTCGTAGGGTAAAGATTAATTTTGTATTATTAATGTTTGTAATAGTAATAATATTCAAGGAGATAAGTTCATTGTCATCATTTCATGTAGAAACAAGGATATTTGTAAGTTTAATTTGATTATATATATGTCGGCAGTCGCGGTAATATCACATAGGATTTCACTTTTAGGTATAGAATTTAAATATCTTTATTTCTAAGTTCAAGAAAAATTAGATAGAATAGACAAGGAAAAAATCATACATATATATTTATTTTGTATGTAATATTGATTAATATGTATTACATTTTTTTTCTTAGTCCTAAGTTGGAATTAGAGATCCAACAATTAGCTAGGAAAGGAATTTTATGCAATTGCAAACTTTTTACTTGAGCTTTTTTTAATGTTGAAAAAAAAAAAGATTCCGTACTGTTAGCGTTGAAAACGTTCTTTTTTTTCTCTCTATAACTTAAAGCTTTGACCCTCTTCCCAAATATTTCTTAAGGCCTGTTTAAAAGAGCTTTTTAAAAGCTGTTTTTAATATTTTGTGTCTAAAAGTTAATTTTGAAAGTGTTTTAATGACCTATCAAAAATATTTTTGCTTTCTCAAATTACTTTCTATTAAAGATACAAAATATGGGTCCTTAAAAAAGCACTCTTAAAATAGACTTTGAAACTTGTATTACTGTTAATGATACATTATAAGCTTAAATATAATATTTTTTATAATTTTTTTAAAAAAAATAGTATCATTTTGATCCATAAAAATTTTTTTTAAAAAAAGCAAGTCCATGGGAGGACCTGTTGAAAAGTCTTATAGGTAAGACTCTTTTCTTCTTTTCATAAGTTTTTTCTAACCCTTAGAAGAAAGATATGTGGTTTAAAAATACAAGCCCACATAAACAAAAATAGACACAACCATATATAATCCTAACTTCCAAAAGCAAAAATAATTTAAAAACCTAAAAAAAAAACAAAAAACATAAACATAAACATTTGCCCCATCAGCGACGGCGGAGGAGGAGTGGCTAGGGCCGCTCAATGGCTATGGTCGACGATGGTTGCAGTGGTGTAGTGACGAGCTTGTGAACACATACACAGAAGCTTCCCTTTATTTTCTTTCACCAATAGATTTAGCAATGGTTTTTCTTTTTCCTCGATCTTTTCTCTTGTTTTGAAGAAAGCGTGACGGTTGACGAGGGACAAGTGCGCTGGGCTTCGTGGACCAGTAGACTGATGAAGAAATTACCGGGGAGTTCACGACTTGAGTTTTCGGGATCTCCAATGGTAGATTCGACGGTCGGGGGGACTTCACGTTGTCATCAAAGGAGGAGAACGACGAGTCATCGGAGGTGGGCTTTGCCGCCATCGAAGGAGCTGCGTCGTCGAGGGACAGAGGCGACCCACGGGAGGCGATCGCGATTCGCAAATAGTGGAGCGTGATCTCTGATTCAACCAAACTCGTCTAGATGGCGATCACGTCTCGAGATCTTTCAGCAAAGCAGAACCTCCGCAACCAGGCGATGGAGTGACCCATAGTGGTTGCGTGCATCGTCGACCCAAAGGTTCAGAATTGCTACCCAGAGCTCACGGGACTTGCTCCTCATCAGCTTCGGACAGCCCATCATTGACGAAGGTCGTGAGTGTCCCACAACGACCAAGCAGTGGTGGTGGCGACGTCGCGACTAGAGGATGGGTCGCCACCGTCGCTGCTTGGCGTTGTTGGCAACCCCACTGGTTGACAATGAAGAACGAAGAAATCCGTCTTTTTCGTTTTTTTATTTTTTATTTTTATTTTGGGTTATTGATGAATTAAGTGTCTTTGGTCTCATTCGACTTGTGGTGAGCTTGTTTATTCTTAACCATTAGATTTTTATTTGATTGATCAAAATAGTTCTTATTAATGAAAACTTTTTTTTTGGTTCTTACTATAGTTTTGGCCTTTTTAAAAATATAGTTTCAAACACTTACTGAAAAGTTATAGCTTTTGTTTCTCTTCTTCTACTAACTAAAAATACAAACAAAAGCTACACCAAACGGGCCCATAATTTCCATAAAAGAAATCTTAATACTGTTTTTTTGGAAGAAATTATTAATACTTGACTTGAAAGTATTCTAGCCTTATAAAGAAAAAAAATTCCCCTAAATCTTTGTGTCACAAAACGTTTCAATAAAAATATAAGAATATATTTTTTGCTCTTAAAAAATGTGAGAAGCTTATTTACTTCATACCATCTAAAATAGAAGCAAAATCTATCATTGACAGAACCTTTTTATCTATTACATTTTATGTTAAGATAGATGCCTTAAAGCATGTGATGTTTTTTAAATGGAGATATTTATAAACAAATAAAGTAAAATTTCATTATATTTATGTGCATATACTTTGAATATTTTATAAATATCATTAAAATTTCATAATTAGCTATGTGATCTCAAATATTGTATTTAAGTGTTATATACAAAAGGATAATATTTAAGGATGATAATTAAAATGATCAGTAATATATAATCAATTATTTAATTAAAGTATAAAATCTTTAATTGAGCATTACTAGTACAGATCATATCCATAGAGAATGAAACAGTCTTATCCGAATATAATAATTCATAAAATGAATGCACTGTGCATAATAAAATTATGTATGACCAAGACATAATGTGATATGAGCGGCTAAATAATTTTACTTAAAATATAGCAAATTCTAATTATATTGACCAATGATTTATATATAAGATGATCTTAATCTTGAGTTATTAGCAGACTCCTATTTATAAAATTATGCATTTTGATTTACTCAGTACATATTGGAGAATTTAATTCTATCCCTTATATTTTGGAGGCATAATGAAGTAGGTAGCTGAAAATGCTAATATTACAAGATAGATTCCAATCCTTCTGTAATGAAAAATAAATAAATAATTCTCTTAAGTATTGATTTGGGTCTTGAACAATGTGGGTACTCAAATTCGTGATTAAGTTTATGAATTTATTATTCATTAGAGAATCATGGTACTCAAAGATAAAGATGTAATTAAAGAGGTTATTGGATTTTCACCTAGCTCTAATTATGAATTATTTATAAAGGATCAATTTATATGCAACAACTATGTTAAATAGACAACTCTAAACTATGAGTAATTATGTTTATAACTTTAAGAGTGTAATTTCAAATTTTTAGTAGAGCAGCATTGAAATTGATAAAAAAGTAATATATTAATTAAAGAGTTTAATTAATATATTGGTTTTATTATAGCTTAAAATTATGGGTCTATTAATTCCCGCCATCCTCGTAAACACTGGTTGGACTGTAACACCTGAGCATTTTTATTACATTAAAAATACAATAAGTTAAGAATTTTATAAGATGAAAATACAGTTTAAGTAGAAAAATATTGTATAATAACATGAAAAATTATACAGTATTAGAATAATACAGTGTAAGAAAGTACATTGATAAAGTTATGCAATATAAAAATTACACTGCAAAAGTAATGCTAAGTAGGAATTGGACTGTTTAATGTCATGCAATACAGGAATTGGACTGTTTAAGTTAAAGCAGTATAGGAATAATACTATTTGGAGAATAAGAATAAATAAGAATGCTGTAACAGTATAGAGAATGTACCAACAATATAAGAAAAATATTGTCAGTATAAATTTAGATAGTACAAAATGAGATAATATTATAATTACATTATGTGATGGATGTGGATAAGTATTGGAGGTTATGGGACCTCATGAACTGTATGAAAAAGTATACCGATAGTATAGAAAAAATACTGTCAGTATAAACTTGGACTACATAAAAAGTTAATGGGACAACTTGAAAGTTTTGATTGAGCCACCACATCCACTAATGTGGCCCAATCACATTTGGCCACCCAAGGTAACCTAATTGATTACCAAGTTGATGACTCATAAAAAAAAAAGAAAAGAAAAAGAAAAGAAAAAGTTGAATTAATATATGATATATAAGAGACCAAATAATGGTCTCCATGGTGGGAATAGGAAGCGTGAAAAGGAAAGGAAAGAGGGAAAGAAAGAATAAAAAAGAGAGAAAGAAAGAAAGGAAGAAAAAAAGGAAAAAAAAAAAGGGGTTCTGCATTTCTTCCTCCCAAAAACCATCACCCCAAAGTAATTCTTCTAAAAAATTTTGATGATTTCCAAGCCTCTAAATCAAGCTTAAGGCAAGCCCTAATGTTTTGGTGCAAAGTTTTGCAATTTTGGAGGTAAATTTCTAAACTTTTTTCTAAGGGTTTTAGTGATTTTCATTCAAAGTTATGGATAGGTTTTTGAGGAAGTTTTGCTATGATTATGTTAAGGAATTTAAGCTAAGAACAAGCACCAAAGAGGAGGTGTAAAAGCTTGAAGGAATTCTTACCAAGAATTCCTTCTAAAATCTTAAGCTTTGAATTAAGCAAAAATTTATGTTTTAGCATGCCAAGTGTTTGATAAAATGATTTTGGTCTATGGCATGTAAATGGATATTGTGGCATGGTTATTTTATATTATATGTTGATGGTGATGATGTTGGAAAGAAGAAAGTAGGTGAAATTTTCAAAAGGACTAAATTGCAAAGAACAAGTTTCTTCTCTGCAGAATTAAAAAATACCCCAAAACCCCCATGTACAGTGGGAATTTCAAAAAAGTTACCACACAAAAGTTGTACACTTCGTCGAAATTGCTAGGATGGCGCAGACAGTTTCTTAAAATTCTACTTGGTTTAGAAGTTATGAATTTTACGAAATTTTGGGCACAAAATTACAAGAAATGAAAACGTTATGAAATGTTTAGAATTTGACCAATGAGCTTTTGTAAGTTTTGTTCCTTGTGAAAAAACTAAACATTATGGTATAAATTGGTCACTTTTAGTTCCGGAGATAAAAATGTAAATATTTTTATATTTCAAGCCAAAATCAAAAAATCGTGTGAAAACTGGGTTTTTCACCAAGAAATGTAGAATTCTTACACTGCTGTAGGCAGTGAGTGATTAAGGATGCTAAGTTCTAAAGGATTCAAAATTTAGTCAAAGAAAAGAATGAAAGAAAAAGAGTTAGGGGCAAAATGATCATTTTGCGAAAATGGTTAAAACGAACCCGAAACGCCAGATGTCGAGAAACGCTCCTTCACGGGAATTTTTCTCGTAACATGTAAGAAAAGGAATGGCAAAGTTAAGCAATGAGTTTTATAAGGTTATGAAGTTGACAAAAAACCCAATATGGGTAAAAAAAGTCATTTTTTACGAAAACGGCTAAAACAGAGTTGAACACGCCGAATTAGCATAACGTCCCTAGATAGAAAATGTTTCGTAATACGTTAAGTAACGTAACCGTCACGTGTGACGAGATATTTAATAAGAGATGTTCAAGTAAACGAAAGGTAACCCGATGGGTTACAAAATTAAGGAAAGAAAAGGAAAGGGGTAAACCGATAGGGTACCAAGTTAAGTTAAGAAGGACTGAATGTTAATGTTTAAGTTATGTTATTAATCGAGTAGATTGATAATAAAAGTTAACTAATTAGTCGGGTATCGTATGATCAGGATACAGAAGCCGACTAATGGAAGGACAAGGAATGGGACAGGAACGGAATAGAGAACGCTGTAACATAGTTCAAGTAAGTTTCAAACTTCATCTTCAGCATGAAGTAAATGATTTTTAAATATTTATGTATACGTTTGTAAATGAGTTTGCAATTATTATGCAAGTTTCTTTTAAAGTATGTTTTCATTTATTATGCAAAAAGTTTTAAAGTAAAAAAGAAGATTTGCAATGAATTTGCAATTGTTATGTTTAAAGTCTATTTGCATATTAATATGCATAATGTTTTTAAAAGTTCAATTTATGATTTTCAAAGTATTTAAAGTATATTTTGTATTATGATAATGCACAATGTTTTATAGTTTAAGTTATAAGTTTTATGATGCATTTGTTATGTAATAAGTTACATTTGTTATGCAATAAGTTTCAGAATATAAGTTATGATTTGCAAAATGTGTTTACTTTTTATGTTGCATTTGTTATGTAATAAGTTGCATTTGTTATGCAATAGATTTTATAGTACAAGCTATGAATTCCAAATGTGTTTGCATATGATGTGATTGCATTTGATATGCTCACTAAAGTTAATAAAAAAGTAAAGCACAGACGATAAAAGAAAGTATCGTAGTAGCCTCTTTATTGTGAGGTAATGAAAGTAAAGTTAAAGTTTGACCTCCTAAATGCGAGGTACATGACCTCAATGCTCGACGGTCTCAAGTCTTCCTCAAGGGAACCATCGTTTTTATGATTTTATGATTAATGATGTTGGTACAAACACTAAAATAAGATAAGGAAATATAAGGAACAAGGATAGAAAGTTAAAGTAAGGTAAGAAAAGCTAAGAAACAAAGGTAATAAGTTAAAGTAAGAAAAGAATAGTCATAAAATGCTCATAATTGAAGTTCATAATTGAGCATAAATGGAAACATGCATTTTGATTTTTACTGGTTTTCCTTGTTATGATACATTTATATGCTATGGAAAACATTCTTAGGAATGTTTTATATTAAGTGTTTATGAAAATATAAATGGCGTTTATAAAGAGTAATCTGAGGATTTTTTTATATTAAATATATTATAAAAAGCGTTTATAAAAAATGTTACAAAAATGCTTTATGAAAACATTTATGAGAAACGTTTTAGAAATGTTTTATGAAAAATATTTATGAAAACCATTTTAAGAAAAAGGTTTCCATGAGAAAAGTTTCTAAAGCATGTTTTAAATGATTTGTGAGAATATATTTGAACTTACTGAGCGAAAGCTCATAAAAAGTTTCTTCATGCTGTAGGTAGTATGTGGGCGACCAGTAGGACCCGTTAGAAGAGCTAGGTGTTGCGGAGGACGGATGCGAGGATTTGGATATGGATACTACCACAGTTTGCTTTCGCTACAGAAAGGAAAGGTTTTCCACTATTTAATGTAATGTTTTAAAATATTAAGAAAATCATAGTTTTAAGAAATGCATTCAATGTTTTACGATATATTTACGAAATGTTTTATTTTCTTATAAAGTTAAGTTTTGATTAATGATTCAGTAAATGTTTCTTAACAAGTTTTAAGAAACAATTTGAAATGGTTTTAAAGACAAGCGTTGAGCGAGGTCTCAACTTGAAATGCGACAGAGGTCGCATCAGTTTTAAAGGATGTTAAAGAAAAAAAATTTATTCCAGTATTTTTCTTACTAAGTAAGTAAAATTACTGTTAAGTAATGATGTTTTAAGCAAATTAAGTGACTGCCCGAAAAGACAGGTCGTCACAAATGGTATCACAGCGGTATCCTGCCATCCTATCTCATACTGTCATATGTCCTCTACACCATAGCTCAAGTAAGTAAGTTAAGTTAAGTAGGAAGAAAATTTAGAATTTAACGATTAGGTGTTTATGTTGGGCATAGCCTTTGATATCGGCACACCCAGATGAGCAACGAGAGGCAAAGGTCAAAGGATTAATGTAATGTTACATGTTATAATGTTCCCGCAAGTCGATGGTGGTTATCGTCCATTAGCGGTGTCGAGTCAACTATGATTAAACGTCATCAATAATGGTCAATAGATGGCCGACTACTCAAAAATCAAGAAGATGAGCTCGTGACATGTTATGATATTTATGCGCACAAAGGTGTCTCCGTATGGGCAAATCTCGCTCTGTTAGAAGTCATTTGATAATGGCTACATGTATAATGAGGAAAAGCATATCAAGATAATGGAATAGAGGAGGTCCAAAAGTGGTTTTCAGTACTCTATGGAACGAAAGTGCCTAAGAGCAACTAGACGTTAGACGATTAACTATACGATTCTTTTGAGCTTAAGCACAAGCTCATGAGCTCGTAACCGCCCGGATGGGAATCATGGTCAAGACAATGATGTCAAGTATGTCAGTAAAAACCTCATAGATGGGAGGATGGAAGCTGGAGATTTATACGTTATGAGAAAAATTACAGAAAAATGTAATTTTAGAATGGATCTGGGACCGAAAAATCATAGATTTGTGGTCGGATGACCCTGATCTTTTGATAGATATGCTGATTAAATGAAAATGAACCCTGTTTTCAAGAATAACATTCAAGAGTATAATGCTAAACCTATAAATGAATGGAATAGCGCAAGAACACTAAAAGATCAGAGTTGCGCAGCAGAAGTGTGATGTTACAATTTAAAGGAATATGCCAAAAACATGATGAAAATTATTGAAATTCCAAGATAGAGGCTTAGTTTTTAGTAAGGAAGTAGTGACACAAGAAAGCACGTTAAGAACGGAAAGGGTGATACAGAAAATGAACTACCCATGAAGGTTCTAATTTTTAAAGACCAAAATTTTTAAGGAGGGTAGATTGTAACACTCAGACATTTTTATTACATTAAAAATGCAATAAGTTAAGAATTATATAAGATAAAAATACAGTTTAAGGAGAAAAATATTATACAATAATATAAAAAATTATACAGAACTAGAATAATACAGTGTAAGAAAGTACACTGATAAAGTTATGCAGTATGAATATTACACTGTAAAAATAACGCAATGTAGGAATTAGACTATTTAAGGTCATGCAGTACAGAAATTAGACTGTTTAAGTTAAAGCAGTATAGAAATAATACTGTTTAGAGAATAAGGATGAATAAGAAATGCTGTAACAATATACATAATGTACCGACAGTATAAGAAAAATAATGTCAATATAAATTTAGATAGTACAAAGTGAGATAATATTGGAATTACATTATGTGATGGATGTAAATAAGTATTGGAGGTTATGGGACCTCATGAACTGTATAAAAAAGAATACCAACAGTATAGAAAAAATACCATCAGTATATCATGATTAATGATGTTGGTACGAACACTAAAATAAGATAAGAAAAGATAAAGAATAAGGATAGAAAGTTAAAGTAAGGTAAGAAAAGCTAATAAACAAAGGTAGGAAGTTAAAGTAAGAAAAGAATGTTTATAAAATGCTCATAATTGAAGTTCATAATTGAGCATCAATAGAAACATGCATTTTGATTTTTACTGGTTTTCCTTGTTTTGATACATTTTTATGCTATGGAAAACATTCTTAGGAATGTTTTATATTAAGTGTTTATGAAAATATAAATGACGTTTATGAAGAGCAATCTAAGGATTGCTTTACGTTAAATATTTTATGAAAAGCGTTTATGAAAAATGTTACAGAAATGCTTTATGAAAATGTTTCTGAGAAACGTTTTAGAAATGTTTTATGAAAAATGTTAATGAAAAACATTTTAAGAAAAAGGTTTCCATGAGAAAAGTTTCTAAAGCATGTTTTAAATGATTTGTGAGAATATATTTGAACTTACAGACCGAAAGCTCATAAAAAGTTTTTTCATGCTGTAGGTAGTATGTGGGCGATCAATAGGACCCGTTAGAAGAGCTGGGTGCTGCAGAGGACAGATACGAGAATTTAGGTATGGATACTACCACAGTTTGCTTCCGCTACACAAAGGAAAGGTTTTCCACTATTTAATGTAATGTATTAAAGTATTGAGAAAATCACAGTTTTAAGAAATGTATTCAAAGTTTTACAATATATTTACGAAATGTTTTATTTTCTTATAAAGTTAACTTTGGATCAATGATTCAGTATATGTTTCTTAATAAGTTTTAAGAAACGATTTGAAATGGTTTTAAAGACAAGTGTTGAGCAATGACTCAACCTAAATTGTGACAGAAGTTGCAACAGTTCTAAAGAATGATTTAAAGGATGTTAAAAAAAAATTATTTCAGTATTTTTCTTACTAAGTAAGTAAGATTACTGTTAAGTAATGATGTTTTAAGCAAGTTAAGTGACTGTCCGAAAAGGCGGATCGTCATAGGTGGTATCAGAGCGGTATCCTGCCGTCCCATCTCGCGCTGTCATATGTCCGCTACACCATAGCTTAGTAAGTAAGTTAAGTTAAGTAGGAAGAAAAGTTAGAATTTAACAATTACGTGTTTATGTTGGGCATAGCCTTTGATATCGGCACACCCAGATAAGCAACGAGAAGGCAAAGGTCAAAGGATTAACGTAATGTTACATGTTATAATGTTCTCGCAAGTCGACTGTGGTTATCGTTCATCAGCGATGTCGAGCCAACTATGATTAAACGTGATCAATAATGGTTAACAGATGGCCGACTACTCAAAAATCAAGAAGATGAGCTCGTGACACGTTATGATATTTATGCCCACAAAGGTGTCTCTGTATGGGCAAATCTCGCTCTGTTAGAAGTCATTCGATAATGGCTATACGTATAACAAGGAAAAGCAGATCAGGATAATGAATAAAGGAGGTCCAAAAGTGGTTTTCAGTGCTCTATGGAACGAGAGTGCCTAAGAGCAACCAGACATTAGACGATTAACTATACGATTCTTTTGAGCTTAAGCACATGCTAATGAGCTCGTAATCTCCCGGATGGGAATCACGGTCAAGGCAATGATGTCAAGTATGTCAGCAAAAACCTCACAGATGGGAAGATGGAAGCTGGAGATTTATATGTTATGAGAAAAATTATGAAAAAATGTAATTTTAGAATAGATTTGGGACCAAAAAATCATAGATTTGTGGTCAGATAACCCTGATCTTTTGATAGATATGATCTGATTTGATTAAATGAAAATGAACCTTGTTTTCAAGAATAACATTCAATAGTAGAATGCTAAACCTTTAAATGAATGAAAATTGCGCACAAACACTGAAAGATCAGAGTTGCGCAGCAAATGGTGTTACAATTTAAAGGAATATGCCAAAAATATGATGAAAATTGTTGAAATTCCAAGATGGATGCTTAGTTTTTAGTAAGGAAGTAGTGATACAAAAAAGCATGTTAAGAACAGAAAGGGTGATAAAGAAAATGAACTACCCATGAAGGTTCTAATTTTCGAGGATAAATTTTTTTAAGATGGGTAGATTGTAACACTCGAGCATTTTTATTACATTAAAAATACAATAAGTTAAGAATTATATAAGATGAAAATGCAATATAAGGAGAAAAATACTGTATGATAATATGAAAAATTATACAGTATTAGAATAATACAGTGTAAGGAAGTACACTAATAAAGTTATACAGTATAAAAATTACATTGCAAAAGTAACATAGTGTAGGAATTAGACTATTTAAGGTCATGCAGTACAAAAATTTGACTGTTTAAGTTAAAGCATTATAGGAATAATACTGCTTGGAGCATACAGATGAATAAGGAATGCTGTAATAGTATAGAGAAGTACCGATAGTGTAAGAAAAATACTGTCAGTATAAATTTAGATAGTACAAAGTGAGATAATATTGGAATTACATTATCTGATAGATGTGGATAAGTATTGGAGGTTATGAGACCTCATGAACTATATAGAAAAAAATACCGACAGTATAGGAAAAGTATTGTCAGTATATCATGATTAATGATGTTGGTACGAACACTAAAATAAAATAAGAAAAGATAAGGAACAATGATAAAAAGTTAAAGTAAGGTAAGAAAAGCTAAGAAACAAAGGTAGGAAGTTAAAGTAAGAAAAGAATGTTCATAAAATGCTCATAATTGAAGTTCATAATTGAGCATGAATGAAAACATGCATTTTGATTTTTACTGGTTTTCCTTGTTATAATACATTTTATATGCTATGGAAAACATTCTTAGGAATGTTTTATATTAAGTGTTTATGAAAATATAAATGACGTTTATGAAGAGCAATATGAGGATTGCTTTATGTTAAATATTTTATGAAAAGCGTTTATGAAAAACGTTACAAAAATGCTTTATGTAAATCTTTATGAGAAACGTTTTAGAAATGTTTTATGAAAAATGTTTATGAAAAACATTAGAAAAGTTTCTAAAGCATGTTTGAAATGATTTGTGAAAATATGTTTGAACTTACTAAACGAAAGCTCATAAAAAGTTTCTTCATGCTATAGGTAGTATGTGGGTGACCAGTAGGACCCGTTAGAAGAGCTGTGTGCTGCGGAAGACGGATGTGAGGATTTGGGTATAGATACTACCATAGTTTGCTTCTGCTATACAAAGAAAATGTTTTTCACTATTTAATATAATGTTTTAAAGTATTGAGAAAATCACAGTTTTAAGAAATATATTCAAAGTTTTACGATATATTTATAAAATGTTTTATTTTCTTATAAAGTTAAGTTTTGATCAATGATTCAGTAAATGTTTTTTAATAAGTTTTAAGAAACAATTTGAAATGGTTTTAAAGACAAGTGTTAAGTGAGGTCTCAACTTGAAATGCAACAGAGGTCGCATCAGTTTTAAAGAAAGTTTTAAAGGATGTTAAAGAAAAAAAAAATTATTTCAATATTTTTCTTACTAAATAAGTAAGATTACTGTTAAATAATGATGTTTTAAGCAAGTCAAGTAACTGCCCGAAAAGGTGGGTCGTCACATAGACAATTGGAATTATTGATTTGATTAATTAATTTAGAATTATAAAATTCTAAATTAAATATCACTTAATATAAATTAACAATAAATCAATTTATAATTATGAAATAACAAAATTATTTAATAATAACAATGAATAATTAATTTTGGAAGACACATAATGAGACTCACCCACTATGGCACATACCTACACAGAGAAGGGTTCCATGTGTAGCCTAAGTCTTGTTCACTAAGTTTCCTATTTCTGGAAGTTTGTAATTTTGATAAATGTAATTTTTCAAAATTAGAAATTTAAATCATGGAAACAAATTAGATTGGGTACACAAGCAATATTTTGTCCCTTCTAGAAGCTAATTGGCGCCATAAACATAAAAAAGTTCTCTTGTGTGGTGCCACAAGCAGATAAAGAAAGGGAAAGTTATATCTTTTATTTTTAATTGAATATGGGATATTAAATCTATAAAGGATACTTCTACAATTAATTGGGTCTCTCATTCTTTATAAATATTAGGTCTCTTGGTCTTTATAAATAGAAAGTTCCTATATTCATTTTATACACAATTAAGAGTATTGTTAGATTGCAACTTTTTGTTAGTTTTTCCTAGCAATAGGCATGTAGAAGAAAGAGAGAAAATAAGTGTTTTTCCATTCCTAGTCCCCTTGCTCATGTATTAAGATTAGTGGGAGACTAAAAGTTAGAGTGATTCCAAAAACCCAAAATCACGTTCATCTATTTCGGTGTCAAAGATTAGGCAAGAAAGCAATGGTTTCATATAGAGAAAAATTTCCGTGGATGTTATCCGAGCTAATCACTTCAACCGGATTAAACATTTAATTAATAAAATCTATAGTGTTGTTTTACAAAAATTACATGAAAATTTTTGTTATGCACATTCCATATCTTTTCCATGTTTTTGTATTTTTTCCCTCTAAAATCATTTTAGAAGTCCAACCTTGTGCAGTGAAGACTTTGATTTAACGTGATAGATTTTTCCTCTTTCTTTTTTGATGAGAAAAGGAGATAAATTATCTTCTACGTATGTGTAATATTGTATGTAAAAGATAGGTGGTTTTAATAGGGAGAATATTGGTTTTGATATTTCAGGGAAAGGGAAGGTCTGGTTATAAATGCATTAAATTTATAGAAGCAAAAACAAAACAGCTAATGCCTTGCAAAGTGGAAACTTTGGAGTTTGGAATTTGGATAGCTAAACGCTGGTTTGGCTCAAAGTTTAAACAAAATTTTTTCTCTTTTTTTTTAAAAAAATGAAAAACATTGCAGCAAAAATTTAATTGTTATATTTTTACTTAATATAATATAATTTTGATTTAATTTTATAGTTAAAAACCACCCCACTAATTTACCATAAAAATTCTCGGGTGTTAACCTTTATCGAATTGGTAAAACAACTATGTGGTGCAAAAAATTACCATCATGTGCTTTTTTAATGAGACTTATATGGTAAGATATGAAAAAAAAAGAGTATCCTGTCAATGGAATATATATAAGATTTGATAGAACAGTGTGAGCTGGGCTAGAGTTCTCTTTCTTTTTCTTCTACCTTCGTCTTAAACTCTGGCAATCTGCTTCGCCATAGATGAAGTACGTTCTAGAGGACATCCCTCTGTGATAGAATTTCACCTATTACTTTCATCTATTTTGTCTTCATGTTGAGTAAATATGTAACCACTTAAATCTTATTATGTGGTGACTTCAAAAAAAATCTTATTATGTAGTGGTGATGAGTTTGGTTTACAAAGATTTCTATCTAATGTTAGCTTTCTATCCAGGTTTTTAGTTCTTGTGTGTTCCTTTGTGGTTCCTTATTAGACAGTGGTTTTCACCACAAAGTCAGTTATTAACAGTATAAAGCTTTTACATGCTACAGTAAAAAGAAAAAAAAGTTGCCATAATAAAAAGCTCTCATATACTACGATAAAAATGGTTCCCACCTATGGTTCCTATCACTAGCCAAACACTCTCTTAACATCAAATTTGGAAGATTTTAGACTGTTCATTTCAATGTCGGTAATACTATCATTATTTTTAAAAAATACTAGTATAATTCTATTTTAAACAGTTTGATATATATTAACTTCTATCAATATCACTCTTTTTTTGAAATAATTTCAATTTAGTACTATATATTATATCAAAATATATGTTTGGTATCTTATATTTTAGAATATTTTATGTTAATATCTCAACCTTTTTGAAAATCTTTTTTTACTACCTAAAGACTTTTTTAGAGACACAAAAAATGCCTATTTAGTACCTAAAAAAGCTTCATGGTACTTAAAATTTTTTTTCTAAAACGTTGAGATACTAATATAAAACATTTTAAAACACAAAATACCAAATGTATATTTTAATATAATACATGGTACTAATATAAACCCCCCACCCCCCCTTTTTTTTAATTCAATAAGATTCAAGATTAAATATAATACACCATGTTGGTCTGTTTGTTTCGTGGTTTGAATCACAGTTCGAATCATTTTGCTACAGTATTTTCTCTCACAAAAATTTAAATCTTCATTCAAATACTTTATTCAAATACTCAAACTAAACGGACTCATATTCTACCACTAAAAGCTCTGCTTTCCTCTTTCTATACAGTTGAAATCTCTGCTTGTTTGATGAAAATTTATTAGTGAAAATAAGAAGAAAAAATTAAAAAGAGAGATAACTCAAGTTTGCCAGGATGAACGGGAAATGGCCTGAGAGATTACTGCGAAAACTCCACTCCAATCATGTTATCCAGAAACCCCTAATTTCTCATTTTATAATTCCGTTTTTAATTGCAAGCGCATTTTAACCGCCATATTTTATAATCAATTTACACTTTCATTTAAACATGTGGGTCCCGGGCCCACAGATAGCTTAGTCAGAAGAGCCCATCGTTCCACGTCACTGCCCTTTGTAACCTTGACCCACGACATACTAGTCAGCACGCAAGCCGGAATGGGACCCACCCAACTCTAATCTAATAGCAGGGGTAAAATCGTCCGAAAAATAAATTTTCCAAAGAAGGGGACCATAGTGCGTTTCCTGTCCTCTCACCGACGATGTTTCCCCCAATAAGAGGGTCCCACGCGTTAACGACAAGAAGCGCGCGAGGAAAAAAAGCAAAAAAAAAAAAAGGGGAAAATAAAATAAATTTATATTATTTTCTTTCTTCTTTTCCTTTTGCGAAATTTGACCGTTGATCGCGGGCAAACATTACGAGGGCGTTTTCTCACCGTCCGATCAAAATACATCCGATACATGACCCGTTCTAGACCGTCGGCGATCATCATTGTCAAAATAAAACGTTATTATTATTATTATTATTAATGTAAACTTAAAGTTAATAAATCAACTCTCAAAAAAGAAAAAAAGTTGATAAATAAAAAATGTGAGGCTTAATCTGATCCAAATTCCAAAAGACCGTACCCACACAACGAGAAACAGACATACTGTATAAAAATATTAAAAAAATTAAGTACTTTTGGCGAAATTGGAAATGGAGGAAACGTATTCAGTTTATTATATATATAAGACAGACATGCTCTGAAAAACCTCTGTGTTTCTTGACAGATTTTCTTCTTCTTCTTTGGCGTCTCTTACTTTCAGAAATCATCATATCTCTGTGTGTTTCGTGTTGGTTCTTCTGTTTAAGAGACGTAAAGTTTGAAGAAGCAGAGGATTCTGCGAAAAAGGAGGGGTTTTTTTAATTTTTGGTTTGGTGTGGGCTTAAGTGGTGAGTGTTTGGGAAGGAGGAAAATCTTTTGGGCGGAGTTTTCTGAGGCAGTTTTCTCGGACTTTCTAGTTGGAGAGTTCTTGTCGTGTGAAATTTTGTTTTTGGGATATTTCGATAGTGAAGTAGTGATTTGGAATGTTTATGTTTTGGTTCTGGTAAGAAAAGAAGAAAGAAAAAAATATGCGTTTTTTGAAAAGCTTCGATTTGGAGCCAAGTTTTGGCATGAATTCAATGGGCGTGACATACAAAATAAACTAAGAAGTCTAAAACCCTCTCATTTGTTGTTCATAATCTGATTGCTTAGCAAGGTTTTGGAGAAGAGAAGAGAGGTATTTGTACGTATGGTTGAGGATTAGAAGTCATTAGTACGGAGAAAACGATTGGTTTCAGAGATTGTCGCAAGTGTGGGCCTTTCTTCTCCAGCAAGCTTAGAGCAACAAAAACGTTTTCTTATTTTTATTAATTTCTTTTTTTGGTTCTTATTGCTTTCGTTCAGAAAATTTTCCGTTTGGATACCCGGAAAATAGCGCAATGATGAATTGTGACAATATTGATAATCAATCGGAAATGCACGAGCCGAGCATCGACACAGATAAGCTCAGCTACGAGATATTCTCCATTTTGGAGACCAAATTCCTCTTTGGCTACGACGATCAGAAGCTCTGGGTCCCTAAGCAGATCGCTCCGACTCCGACCGTCGGCGGTGAGGCTCCGCCACAGAGCCTCGTCGGCGGTGAAACCAATGTCGCCTCGGCGATCAAGAACCAGAGAGGCAAAATCTGCATACTCAGCATCGACGGCGGAGGCATGCGGGGGATCCTCTCCGGCAAGGCCCTGGCCTACCTCGAGCAGTCTCTGAAGACGAAATCGGGGAATCCAGACGCCAGAATCGCCGACTACTTCGACGTCGCCGCCGGTGCCCGCGTTGGAGGAATCTTCACGGCGATGCTCTTCGCCACCAGGGACCAGAACCGCCCAATTTTCAAGGCCGACGACACATGGAGGTTCCTCGCCGACAACGGGAGACGATTCTACCGAAACACGTCGCCCTCAGGCGGGTTTCTCAGGCGAATCTTCCAAGCCTGCGGCGGAAGCTCCGGTTCGGCAACGGCCGGTCTGGAAAAGTCGATGAAGGAGGTTTTCGTCGAGAAAGGGCGGAGCCTAACCCTCAAGGACACGCTGAAGCCGGTCCTAATCCCCTGCTACGACTTGTCCAGTACGGCGCCGTTTCTGTTCTCCCGAGCCGACGCGCTGGAGACGGACAGCTTCGACTTCGAGCTTTGGGAGGTGTGCCGAGCAACGTCGGCCGAACCGGGCTCGTTCGAACCGGTTCAGATGAGGTCAGTGGACGGACAGACCCGTTGCCTGGCGGTGGACGGAGGACTGGTGATGAGCAATCCGACAGCGGCGGCCATTACGCACGTGCTGCATAACAAGCAGGAGTTCCCGTTTGTGCGAGGGGTGGAGGACCTTTTGGTACTTTCCATAGGGACGGGGCAGATGCTGGAGGTCAGCTACGAGAGTGAGCAGGTCGGGAAGTGGAAGGCCAAGGAGTGGGCCCGGCCCACTGCTCGCATCGCCACCGACGCCTCCGCGGATTTCGTGGACCAGGCCGTGTCCATGGCCTTCGGCCAATGCCGGAGTACAAACTACGTCCGGGTTCAGGTACATTTTTCTTTTTCTTTTTCTAATTAATTTTTATGTTATTTTTTTCCATAAATTTATTATGAAATCTAACAACGTTGTCTAAAAATTTGTAATTTGTGATTTTTGCTTACTTAAAATTGGAAAATCATCTTGTTTTTGTACTAAAGCTAATTAATTTTTATTCAAATGGAATTCATTATGGGACGTGATGAATTCTTTTAAAAAGCTAATGGCATGTGACCGTAGGTGCAAAAGTGAAATAATTCTAGGTTTTAAAAAGTGCTATATTCAGGCTACCCATATACTATGGTGGCATAACTATAAGTGAAAAAGTTGACTCTTTCACTTTAATTCGTTTCATTTTTTTTTTCTTTTCTTTTAATTTTTCTATCTTTGATTTTTTTTTTGTTGTTGCTGTTTCTGGTGCATGAGACAGAGTGGGCCACGCTGGTTGATGGTCAGCCATTTTTGTTTTGTCGCTTGCTTGGGACATCTAGATAGATATTGATGGGTTACATGTATAGATAGATAGATAGATCAACACACACACACCCATATTGGTATGGTTAACGTGCGCCGGAGTTTGGGCTTATGCAATTAAATGTTGGGGTGTGGGGGAAGGAAAGACTGGTGTAGCAGCAAGTTATTAAAAAATAAACCAAAGACCCTTTGGCTTGGCATTGGAACCTCTGTGGTGTTCTGCAGTTTGTGACCAATGCGAAACAAATGGGGACCTGTGTCTGAGTGGTGTTTCTGAGGGAGTTTTGGGATTTTTTTTTTCCTTCTCTCTGTTGGATTGCACGTGATAGTTGGGTTTGGAAAACTCTTGATTAAAATTCTTAATTTTCTTGGGGACCAAGAAGAGGGATTTTGGCTGGTTCCAGAAAAAATATATAGCAGTTTGAGAAATTACTGCTTCTGGACCAACTAAGCCCAACTTGTTTTGACAAAGTGTCCATGAACTGAAAGTCAGTTTCCACTTAACGTTTTGATTAATTCTTCCTTTCCTCTGTTTTGCAAATTTGGCGGACAGTGGATACTTCTCATTTCCCACCTACTTCCCCTTCTTGTTTTGGCCTTTTTTTGGGTTCTGTTTTGTTTGGTTAAAAGGTTTGCCAATTTCTCTATAGTACTTTGCCATTCGGTAATCACTTTTAATTTGCTTAAATCTTTGTTTTTGTTAATCAATCTCAACCGGCTGAGCAAAAAGTAAATTTGTGCCGTAATTTTTTGGATGGAAATAATAGGTGAGATTCCTGGCATATACATTTTCTAGCGGTGGTCACCTAAATATTTGTAATTTGGTGGGGGTAAGTCTGGAAGTTTGGAAGACGCTTTTCATAGTTAGGTTAACAATTATGATTAAGTATAGACGTATACTGTACTTTATGTATTGCTGACGTGTCATAACTGAAGGCTCAGATTTTCATTCCCATTCCAGTATGTATGACTCATATAGCAAGGTTCTTGCCATATATTAGACAAAAATGCCGGTTTTCTCTGGTCTTGCTACAGTTGCATCCCTTTTCGTATGAAATGCATTTTTCTTTGTCTAGTAAATACTACATAGAGCATGTTAGCTGCCATGCGATAAATTGTCTTGTTAATCACTCACTGGACAATAGTCACTAAATGCAATTCCTTAGCTATGGTAGAATTGACAGGCTGTGCTTGTACGTTTTCACAATGACCTTTTACTTTAGTATGGGTATGGAATATCTTGCCCAATAATATAACTTCATTCAAAAAAATTGTATGTAGGAAAATATGAATGACGGTGTTCTTTCTTTGTGCATTTAAATCTGTTCCCACTCTTGGGGCTACTTGTTTATAGTGTATTATTATTTCTCTTTATTGATATAAATTTCAATAGTTTCGGGGACTTAGCTTGTTGTCAGGGTTAATTAATTCTAGGTTGACTGCGAAATTGGAAAACAATCTCTTTTTTTTTTTTTTCCTTTTTGGGCTGAAAAGGTCCATGAATTTATGAGTTTATTAAACACAATGACTAAGTCGATTAGGTTCATCTTTTTCTTTGTCATAATTTATTTGGTGGTTTATGCTAGCATAATGGCTTAGCACAAGCTGTAGGGGTTTTCTTTTCTATTACACCACGTAAATCTACTATTCTAACGTGATTAGTATTTGGCTGGGCTATGTGTTACTGAAGCTCATGTTTCCAACAAAATTGTGGTTTGTTAGGCAAACGGATCTAGCTTGGGACAGTGTGGGCCAAATGTAGATACAGACTCGAGTCCTGGCAATGTAAATATGCTGCTTGGACTCGCAGAGGAGATGCTCAAACAGAAGAATGTTGAATCAGTCCTCTTTGGTGGTAAGAAGATTGGCGAACAGAGCAATTTCGAGAAGCTCGACTGGTTTGCCGGGGAATTGGTGCTGGAGCATCGGAGGCGGAGTTGCAGAATAGCTCCCACTGTTGCTTTCAAGCAAGCTACTTCAAAAACAACCTAGATAAACAAACCAAAAGTGTCCAAAACAACAAGGTAAAAGTAAGTATTTCATTCATGTTCATGTCTATAATTAACTTTGATCCTATGTAGCCTTCTCAAAGAGAATATCTTGGTATATGCTTCAAGAGTCTTGGTTATAGACCCGGTGGGACAGGCAAATGAATGAATGCCTTGTAATACATAAAACCGAAAGAGGTTGAATATTTTGTACACAAAAGAAATGCTTTTCTCTACCTATTGTAATACAAATGGTGTCCTCTCTATATAATAATTTATCCAAACCGAACCAAATTTTCAACAAAGGACTCTTCTTTTGGACCATGATCGACCATGGTCCACTACTTTTTTACATTCCCGTACAACGATTGCACCCCGTGGGGAGCCTTGTGTACTGCTGACGCATTCTAAATCAATAACTACTTTGAACTCCCAATTTTTAGTACTTAAAAATCTAGCTTTCACGCTCTCTATTTATTTGCTTGTCTAAAATTCAATGGAAGTAAGATTTTCTTTTAACAAATGTGTTGGAATGTGGTGGCATGGCATCAATTTGAATGAATACAATCACAAGAAGTTAGCAGAAAATTTCAGTTCCTGTTGGTCCGTGGGCTGGTCTTGTCCTTTTCTTCTTCGATTTAAAGGTCATACTTCATAGCCTAACCAGCAGCCAATTTGTTCTTGTTCAACAGAAATGAAAAGAATAGAAAGAATAGATGATGCGCCAGGGGCCATGCCCCAGCGGCTGTCGGCCTACCGACAGGAATTTTCTTTTTGTTTTAGGGGCATGTTTGTCATTCTGTTATTAGGAAGAGGAAAGCGCATGTCAGGGGTGTTTAGGTCATTTTACAGGGAGCCAAATCATTGTGTGGTACCTAAAGGCAATTTCCGTAGTCCGGAAATAAAGAGGGCTCCCATTGTGAATTGAGATTATTTTTCCTTTGAATATTTTTTGTGTCAAAGCTTGCCCTTGATTTTTGATTCTTTTGACCTACAAAATCAAGCATTGCCTTTTGGCAGAGGGCTAAATTAGGCAATTGGACGGGTTGCTTTCACTTTCCTTAAATTACGTAGGTGCCCTCTTGTTTTCCTTCAAAATTCAAGCTTGACCAGCGTTTCAAGTCTGCTTTGACCTCTTGGTGCAGGCTCGGCTCTTTCCCCTTCACGTGAATGTTCTTCCATAAGGAGAAATCACTCAAATGATGACCATATTGTCTTCTCCCTGGATTCATCCTTCAGATCTCACACATGTCACTATAATAAAATGAGAAAATTGATGTTCAACTGTGGGCTCATATTCAGTAAATTAGCTGTATTGCATCTGTGGTATGCAAAAATTTGGATAAAAAAGAAAAAAATCTGTTGTGGTTAAACTAAATTGAGTGTTTAGGACATAGTTGGAACTTCAAGTTAGAATTAAAACGTGATAACATGTGAGAGTTAGAATTAAAACGTTGTAATATGTGAGAGTTTTATACTGCAGTAAACTTTTACTCTATTTCATAGCACGTGAGAAGCCACTGTTCGGTTCATGGAAAGATGAAAGCGTCTATGATTAAAAGAACATGCATCTAATAAAGTGGAATCTAGTCAAAATGATAACGAGTCATAAAATAAGCAGCAGCAATTGTGCCATTGCGTCCCCCAAGTAACTTTTAACAGACAAAACAAGGAAGGTAAAACAACAGGGAAAGAGCCAAATGAAACACAACAGTTTGGAAATAAAGCAAATTAGACTATTCAATATCTTGGAAAGAAGAGAAAGCGTGAAACCTGGGCTCACTCTCCAAAGTTTTTTGCATTGATGCTTTCAGAAGCCCCTTTTTTTTTTTTTATGATTTTTGTCTCACGAATTGTAACAAATTCAGTTTTCTGAAAATGCAGGGAGAACTTACTCAAAAAAAAAAAAAAAGCGAAAAGAAACTGTTTGGGTCTAAAAGTATAAGTTTGATATAATCTCAAGTATAAAAGTGTAGAAGTAATAAAACTCAGTGAATTCAAGGTCGATTCCATAAGAAAAATGCATTGTAAATGTCTAATATATTAGTTATTCTATTTTTAGCTGACAAATTTAAGGATGAAAGTTAATTATTTACAATTTATTTACAATATTTACACATTTTTCTTTTTCCATTTTTAATTTTTTTTTGTGATTTTTGGAACTTCAACAACAAGAAATATGACTTAAATTATAATAGTAAATAGAATTTTATTAAGTGCAATTAAATAAAAGATGAAGCTTTAACAACAAGTGTAAATTAACTTAAAAGAAACAACAATTTTAACAACGCTGAGGATTAAGGTTTTATTTTGACAATTAACTTCAATATGTTTTAGTTTTTCTAAACTTATCTATTAAAATGGTTTAAGTATGCAATATGCTATCGTTTGTTTGCAACAAATCAAGAGTTACTAAGCATTTAAGTGCTAATTCATGTCTATAATGTATCAAAAACTCATTTTTAATAAATATGTATAATTTTAAAATTATCTGACTAAAATTACCAACAAAATTTTATAGTTAAATATTTACTATGCCATTACCTGTTTATAAATAATCAAGGTATTTCAAAGGATTACCTGTGCCAGCTTATATCTATAATAAATCAAAACTTAATTTTGTAAGAATTTTAGTTAAATCAATATAAAAATCATAAGTTTTTTAAAAATGATTTTGACATTATAACAACCCAACAAATATTAAGAAACTAAAAATATTTACCTTAATTTTGCTAGAATTTCCTATTCTCTCCTCAACAAAAAGGAAATTTAGAAAGACATTGAAAGTAAAAACACACATAATTTTACCAAGCATAACTATTTTATAACATAAACTTAAAACTATTTTACAAAACCTAAAACTAAAAACTAAAAAAACATAAAGAAAAACTTAGAACTACATTTTTACAAGAGGAAAGAAATTTCTCACAAGGAGAAGAAGTGAGTTTTATAAGGCATGGATGAGGGTATTTATAGCAGAAGGAAATCTACTATTTTACATGAATATTTGCATTTTTAATTCATTTTTTAATTATTTTATTTAGCTATTTTTTTTGCAATTGACTAAGATGGTATTTTGAGGATTTTTTAAGAATTTTGAAAATTTTATATTGTCGTCCATTGCCTTAAATTAGATGCAAATCTGATTTGAATAATTTTTTTTTTAGTTTTTTTTTCCTTCACTCGTGATTGTAGAATTAACGTCACGATCCAGTGAAGCTTGCACATGGGAGCGCAGTGAGCACATGATGAACACAGTTCAATTTGCTGACGAATACTGGATGGATGGCTGTGATGGGAGAGCTAAAGAAGGATCCGCTAAACTGTTGGATCACGGACTGCTAACCAAATCGGACAGAGAAGAAGACAAGTGGACATGAGAGCTGCAGCACAGGATTCTACTGGGAGGGGAAACGCGTGGACGGCCTTGATCTCCTAGGCTGTTGATCGGCGGCTCAGATGTCACCACATGTCAGTTTTTAATTTTTGTTTTATTTTTTATTTTTCATGTACTTGAGTTATGTTTTTGCTCTTTTACACGCCGTTTTACTCCTTTTTTTTTTTTTTTTTGCAGACATTAAATCCAAATCTAATAAGCAAATTAAAATTAAGTATTTTACAGACATAATTTTTACAATAATTTTAAAATTATTTATTTTACAATTAAACGAGTAAAACATACTAAAAATAAATAAAACTTTTAAAATTAACAAACCTTAACACATAGATTATTTAAGACTCTAGAATATTTTTAAAAATTATTAGAAATATTATAAAATATATTTACAAGCTAAAAATTATTTACAAATACTTTAAGACTTAAAATAAAATAAGATAAGATAATATTATTTTTATGGTTTTGATTATTTACAAACTAATTAATTATGAAACACGTAAAAATAATTTTAAAATTACTAAAAATATATAAACACATTGAAAATATTTTTAAACATATTTTCATATAAACACACTAAAATATTAATTAATATACAAATACTATAATTAAAAGATTTAATAAGAAATGTTAATACAAAATAATGATATTTAATCATGAAAAATACGTACTTTCATAGTCTCAATTGAAGTAAAGAATAAAAAAAAGAGAAAAAAAAAGGAAAAAAAGAAGTTTTATATCAACTTTTACTTTGTAAGTGGAGAGAGGAAGGAAATTGGGTGCAGAAGACGAGCAGTGTAAAAAGATGGAAGATCTTAGTGGGATACTTTGTCTGCCAGAGGACAGGCATTGTGACTTCCAGTATTTTACCTTTCTACAACGCTTATGGAGCCAAGTTAGTGAAAAGTAAGAAAGTTTAAAGGCCTTGGAGGTCAAACAAGTATCAGGTGTGAATCTTTAGTTTGCAAAATTGGGTGGTGATGGTGGGAAAACTATTTCTAAATGGCTTCCCCATAGTCTTACTTTTTCATTGTTTTCCAGCTTCCCAGATGTTTTCCATTATGTTTTTTCTTTGCCCTTTTTGTCATTTCATCCTAGTCTCAAGAAGCTTGAATGTGGGACTGTGGATGGTGGGATCCCCTTCTGATGGAAACCCCAGAAAACAACCAAAGCTTATGTCTGCCTCTGGCTCTTTTTTGTTTTTGTTTTTGATTTTATTTTTTCTTCCTTGAGTATAGTTTTCTTTGCTTAATGTATATTGTAGTGGCAGAGAGAGTTTTAAGAGTGGCTGTCATTCCAAAAGCAACCGACCGCATCTCCTGAGATTAAGATTGGTTGCGGACCCACTATTGGACCCTTTCCAAAGGGGAAAAAAAGAAAGTTGGCACATTTTTTTTTTTTCTGTCATTCTAAACTGTGTTACAAGAGATTGGGGTCCTTTATTTGGAATTTTCTCTTTTGTTGATATTTTCATGATTGTTTAGTGACTTGGAGCAAGAAAAATTTGCAATCTTCTTTTTGTATATGGTTGTATTCTAACTAGTGGCAGTAGGTGTTGGTTGATACCTGTTCTTTTCATGGTTGTGTTTTTCTGAGTTATCCCTCTTGTGGGCTAGCTTTCTTTTTTGCCCCTTCTTGACCATTACCAAATGGTTAGTGGTTAGACGAATGGTTGGTGTGTTTCTTGATATATTTTATAAAGAGAATATGAACAATTGCGCATGGGCTTACCTTTGCCGTTTGCCCACCTTTTGAAATAGAAGCTTATATTTGGCTGCCCATATCTTCATGCAGAAGGGTCAAGCACATACAATATCTGCTGCTTTCAAGCATGCACCGCTTTCATCATAAACTTTGTCATCTACTATAATAAATAGCGCATGAGCTTTGCCTTTTCTTACTCCTTTGCTTTGAACAAAAAGAATAACCCTGAATTGAATTCAACTTTCCTTTTTTTTTTTAAAGAAAAAAGAGAGACTTTGAGTACACAATAATTAACTAAAAGAGGGTTAGCTATTTTACAAGATATTTTTGACATGGACATGAAATGGGCAAAGAAAATTTAAAAGTAAGGAAGTATCACAAAAATATTGCAAATGCTATCTTATGCAATACATGTAATATGAACCATTCAAAATGAAAAGCAAATAACGGATGACGTCAAACGTTCAATAAAATACTCGGAGTTCTTTGTACGACAAAGGCTGCTGGATTAGTACTTTATTCTGTAATTGATCTTATTGCATCGCGAGTAACTTGAGTAAACAACTCCTATGTTTGGTAGGGAAGGGGAATAAGAAGGACGAAGATGGAGAATGTGACTATGATAATTTTTGAAGTAGTTTGATAGAAGAGGGAGAGTATACAACAAAACAAAAATAGAAAAAGAAAGGAAAAAAGAAAAGAAAGACTGTAATAGAGACCCTTCAAAGAAAACAAGAACAATTTAGAGACCACAAGTGAGATGATCAAGGGGTAGGGGACTATTGTGGAATGTCTATGGTCAAAGTTTCAAGTACTGGTTATCGTCTTAAGGGCCTTAAGTATGAAAGCCTGTGTATATCAATTTAGTACTTAATCTAGAGTGTTTAGAACCTCGACCCTAAGTATCCCTACTGCTATCACATTCGGTCTAGCTGGGATGACATGCTCCTCGTTGGGCGGTATGGCCTCCGATGAACTCTCTTGTTAGTGTCTTGGGACCCCCTTTGGTAACGTTCTGGGACCTCACCCCCAATTATCGTTACCGCTAACATATTAGGTGTGGTTAAGAAACGCGCTGGTTGTTGAGCGGTAGGGCCTTCAACAAACACTTTCCTTGGCATCTTACAAGCCCCTTTGACAACACCTATGGAGAGTATGCTAATGCCAGTCATCCCCTTGCTATAGTCTAATTATTTCGCAAAAAAAAAATAAAAAACAAAAAAATAAATACAGAGAGGTTTTTTTATGTAATAACATTTCAGAGAGGTGTTATTGTAAGAAAACTCACTGAATAGAAGCTGATTTTAGGGCTTATTGTTCCAAAAAAAAAAAAAAAGTTGAGCTGCCTAGTGGTTATTAGTGGGTAAGATACTTGGATTACTCAATTACAATATCGAGTAATGCAATAATATAAAGATTTAGCAGTTAGGTATGAACTTATTTCAATCACATCGTCAGCCAAAAGCAGACTCCCATTTTCAATCCCACAGAGTTTTATTCACAGTTTTCACAACAACAGCCGCAAAAAAGAAGAAGGGCATTCTCCAATTCTGTGTAATCATTGCATATTTAAAAAATAGGAAACAAAAAGACTGTATATAAACATTCTCCTCATGCGTTGACATTGAGTCTAATTTGACTTACCTCGCGGTCCACTTTACCCTTTAATTCCAAGATCCGACCCTTTGATTGAATGTCACACCGAAAAGGTAGTTGAACCTAACTCACTGGTCACAATCCCACATAATCTATCAATCACAAAGACAGCCAATCAAAGGCTGAAATTAAGCTAAATTAGCGGTAAATTACAAGGGTGTAAAAGGGTTGCATAAAAATTCAATCATTTGTCATCCATGAAATGAAACTAATCAATGATTCTATGTTTTTCTGCTGGCTGCAGCTAGCCAAAGCCACAATGGATGAAAACACAGTTTTCCCTCTTTGCAATCATATGTCAACTCAGAAGTTTAATATTTCTACCCTTATTATCAAGCAAAGGAACACTTTCCAGCCAATAAACATCTTTACTTTTAAATTTCTTTTTGGGTCTTGAGTCCCGTTAATAGTGCATGCTTTCAAACCATTTGAATGCAAATATAAACGAATAGGTTACTTTTAGAGCACCCACGAGAGCAATTGTCTTCTTTTTTTAGAAAATGAAATAAAATTTTGTGTTGTTTTACGCAACCTAAGAAACAAGGAAAATACTAACGCCTTTTGGGAAACAAATCTAAAAGTCATGAAATCATGGTAATTATCGTGTCTATTTTTTGTTCTGCTCCCCAATTGCTTCACTTATTATTGATCATGTGGTATAACCACAAAAAGAAGATCCTACACTTAACTTTGTGGGTTAGAAGTAGCAATAACTCATTGCTAATAATTTGGTATCTGGATGTCAAAAAGAGCCAAGCACTATCATTCATTAGTAAGGAAAAGAAACGGCCTTGTTGCATCTTTCGGTGGTTGTGCTGATCATGAACAATGGAAAATGCAGAAACTTTGTCAAGTTTATCATTTTTTGGCTTTTCTTCAAGTTTAGAAAATGTAACGCTATGTCCATGTGAAATGGACCACTACTTTCCTATCATTGTGTATAAAATAATAGGCAATCCTTTTGCAGGGATTAGAGTTTAATTTAATTTATTATCCTCTATATCTTTCACGCGCAATTTACTCACAACATGATATATATATATATATTGTTTTGCTCTGAACTCACAACATAAGTTTTACAAGTTTTGTTAACAATAATATTTATCTAGGTTGTATACATTTTATTTCACAAATTAGATGTGTTTGATAAGTGTATTGTCAAGTATTCAAATTTGATAAATAATTTATTGCCGTAGCATTACATATTCTACATAACTAGTATATATATATATATATGTATATATAAAATAGAGCATTCTTTTTTAACCCATAAGATTATAATCTCGCTACTAACAAACTATGACCAGGCTAAAAAATACAATACATATAAGACCGAGACCCATATTTTTGTGAGTAGCAAGATTATAACCCAACGGAGATAAAAAGGATTTTTCTATATAATATTATGAAGACTATATTTGAAACATGCAGTAAACATTATGCCTGCTTTGTAGTGAAAACCTTCCATTAATGAAACACATTTACATTGAATCACGTACGTGGGCGTGGCTTATTACGTGCCGTAGTAGCAAAACTTTATATATGTTTGCTTGATAGTTGAAGAGAAGTTCAAACGATAAACTTGCGTAAGTATTTGTATGCATAATATGCATATATTATACGTAAAGTATAACAACATAAAACATTGATTTTTGGTATCTCTCTGCACAATATAATATGTATATTTCACCAAAAAAAAAAAAAAAAACGACGTTGTAACTTTGAATGTGCTCATTATTCGGGTCCTAACTTTGAAAATGATGGAAAGCAATTGAAATTAGAATATGGTAGCCTAGAAAGGGGGAAAAAAAAAAGGCCACTTTAAACTGTATTAGAAGAGGTCGTAAGGGGATTCAAATTGCTTTAAATTACTTGAGCACGTACCAAAAAGTCTTACAAAATAACAAAGAAGAAACCCCTGGGACTATTAATGAATGATAAGATGTAAGTTGCAATTTGATTCCAATTGCCCAATTGACATATATACCCGTTTTTTGGTCAAACAACATATATACTCTTTTTGAAGTATATATGTTTATAAGAGAAAAAATTATTTTCAGCTCTATAGGTTAAAATCTTGTTATTTATAAAATAATAGGTCTTAATATAATATATAGTATATTTTTTTTATTAAGACTCAATATTTTATAAATAGTAAGATTTTAACCGTATGGTTAAATATGATTACTCTTCTCTTCTCAACCATGGTACAAATTTCGTATGTTATGGACAGGGAAATTAAGATCAAAACTGGATGTCAAGCACAGCCATGTAGGTAGGTGGGCAGCGGGTAGCGGGTATCTAGGTGGGCAGCGGGTAGCGGGTATCTAGGTGGGTATCTAGTTTCTTTCTACGTGATTTTTGTCTTTTTTAATTTTCGTTTATGTCCTTTTTTTATTGTTGTTGCCATTGTTAATGTATACTTCCATGGTAATGAGGAAGATCGTCCCATTTTTGTTTTTTTTGTTTGCTGTTTTGTCCTTCTATAATCTCTTTGTTTTATTTCCCACTGACTTATTGCTAGCTCTAAAATGATATGCCACCAACAAATTATTTGGAAGTCACGTTTTGTACTCTTCTCCTAGCCGGCTGGCTAGCTTTGAAGAATTATGTTGAGGTTTCTAAAAGAACCCAATATAGACAGAAACATGCGTCATTCACCCTTTGGCCTGTGGACAATGAATATAATTTCTTTTGCTACAGCCAAGCCAATATTTTAGTATCACATTGATGTATTTCTTTGTCCCTTTTTTTTTTAAAAAAAAATGTAGTCTAGAGAAACAATTATTGGAACAATTAGTGAACTATATAATATGGGGCTAGAAGTATGTATAAAAACTATGTATCAACACAACCACCATAAAATATTCGCCATGACTATATCTCAGCCTAAAAAAAAAAAAAGAATGTTGAAAGATAACGCAATATTACAAATTGAAACTAATTATGAGAGGTGAATTACTGAATTTGGTTTTTATATTTGTGATATGTAGGGTCCTAAAGAGATCAATTGTTAGAAACTTTTAGAGCTAGGTTAGCTTTCAATTCAAATGGGGCCTAAGAAGGAAGAAATATGCCATTGTAATTAAGCAAAAAGCTACGAGGAGTTTTCAATGCGTAAGCACAAAAAAATATCAAAGATGGACTAAGACATGAGCAGAGAGAGAGAGAAAAAAGGACACGCCATTGAAAAGTTCAGACCATGATCATGATATTTTAGGAGGTTTTTCTCCGATGACTTTAATCTCAAACACCAAAAAAATCAGTTTTCTCATCAAAACTGATTCGGATATCATCAAGGCGCAGGCTCTGTCAATAATTACTAAAAAACAAAAAAACAAAAAACAAAAGAAATGAAAAAAACATGGGTCCGTGTAAACAGACTTTTCTAGGTGCTTATCATGATTGCCCTACCAGAAGTTTCACGAATGAACAAGCAATTTTCTTGTCAATTAAACCTATGATCAATCCACTCGTGACGTAGTAAGAATTTTCCCAGTTGGTAGTCCCACCAATTTTTGCATTTAAATTGTCATAATTAACCCAAATTAAGCCTATAGCTCGTGTCTTAGTTCCTCCTTTCTAAAAAATAGTTAATAACAATATAGTTTGAACTATAATGATGATATTTTTCTCAAATTTATGGTTTAGACTTAGATATTTTTGCGTGCTTGCTAGTTAGACTATAAAGAGAGAGAATATTATTTATGAAAGATGATAATCAATTAGCTATTTAAAGAAATGATTGCAAAGTCCATAAAAGCGCTAGCTAAAGCAAATGCGCCCATTCTATGATAAAGCTTGATTTAAATTCATGAGGAGATAGATGTATACATTCTAAGATGATCATAAGATCAGTGTCAACCATTCAAATTACAAAATAATTACTGTTATCCTTGCATGTATCTTTCAGTTGTTACGTCAAAAAATACACATCAACCATATTATAATGCAAGAAATGACACGAGGCTTTTTAATAAATATTTAGTAATATTACAATATTAATACAGGAGGACTTTTGCCAAAGAATTCATTTTTTTTGGTTGTTTTAAGTTCAATAATACAAGGATATGTTACGTGGAAAAATCATTATTATTTCCCTTCCATGTATCTTTCAGTTGTTATGTGGGAAAATACACATCAACCATATAATAATACAAGAGATGACACGAGGGTATACTTAATAAATAATTAATAAAAGTACAATATTATTACACGAGGAGCTTTAGCCACTAACAAAAAGTCATATTTGTGTTGTTGAAGTCCAATAATACAAGGATATGCTCTTTTTCGTTTAATATTATGTTTGACATCTCAGTTGTAACTGTTGTTTCTAACTGACAAATAATGCAAAACTTTCAGTAGCTGTAGTAAAAACTAAAAAGTTACTTTAATATAAGACTCTCATATGCTATAGTTTTTAAGCTAATATTTTCAGTTCCAAACGCTCCCTCGAACACCTTATAAATATATGTTTATCCTATGAATTGTTTGTTTGGTCACACATCCCACTTAATAATAATAATGCATGCCCTGTCCTTGTAATTTCAATCACGACTGAATATTTATCTCTCGTTCTCTTTGACGTATGACAAAAAATTTATGATTACGCATAAGGAATCTGCTTTAGGGTTGTCTCCTATCAATATTATTTATAAAGCCTCGTCTTTTGCACACATTAAACTATTAGCTAGTCTCTCTCTCGTCTTTTATTCACACGTTGCTTCCCCACCATAAATTAAGGCTAAGATCCACATATTAATTCTAATTTTCTTATATAATATACATGGATTAGGACATGCTTGAAGGGTCATGGATTAGAACATGCTTAAAGGGTCTATAGGACAACAAGTAAAAACAAATTGCCTTCCTTATGATAATGATGATGAATAAAGGATATGTATCTATTAATGTAGATAGAAGATGATGATGTAGGGTTATTATGTCTGAGATATATATTAATAAGTATTTTTTAGTAGTTTCTCAACTTCTAATTAGTTGGGAAGTCACAAAGCATAAATGGAAACACCAAATAATTAGCAGGTGAGGGTGGTCTAGTGGGAAATTAGTTGAAGGTGACCTCAATGAAACATGGTTGTCATTTGGGCTTTATTAATTTCCTTTTTTTATTTTTTCTTTTCAAGGGAACTTTGCCAATTGTTGCAAAATTCGGTGGTCATATTTGACCAAAAGGAAATAATAGGTTTTTATTAATAATAGGCATATTTCTACTTAAAACTTTTCACTTCTTCTCCCTCTCTCTTTTTCCAAAAGAGGGAAAAAGGAAGAGTAAAAGTTTCTTACTAGATATGATGAGATTCTGCCCCGGCATATCTAACCAGAAAGAAAATTTCTGTAGTAGGGTGATTTGAAAATATATACCCATCCCAAGTTGACATTCACGGTTTATAATTTGAAAGTTGAAGGCTCCTAAATTCTGTTTGCTTGTCCTTATGCAACTTCTTGTTTCTGATGTCATAAGTGAGGATCACGGATCTCTATAATGGAAGAGGGCATGCCTCTTTTTTTGGTCCTTCACCTATGGGTGTGTTGGACATTTCATAAGATTTAGTTCAATTGAAGCTTAAAGTACAACTTTTTTTTTAACACTTTTAAAAGGAAGAGCTTTTGAAATGCATGAAGTTGGGCTTTGTTCATAGACCTTTTCTGATCCATGAAAATGCCTCGTTCTTGTCCATGAAAATGCCTTACTAACAACACATTGTCTTTTTGTTGGAAAGTAATTCATGGTTTAACAGATTGGGGATATGAGAATTTGCTTTTATTTGTTTCTAATTTTTTTCCCTTTTTTTTCATTTACTTTAGTTTGTTTTTGTTATAAAAAAAATGCAATGAACTAAATTGCAAAGCATAAAATGGAGAGACACAAGAGATATAGAGAGAAACAATCTTATTATTCATCATCTCATACTGTGTACAAATACAAGCTCTCAATGGCTATATATATAGGCCAATGATCATAAAGTAGGAGAAGCCAAAAGTAAAAGTTACAACAACAAAATAATACTAATAAAGTGGTAATTAGGAGGTTATGAAGGTTATAAAATACTAACAGTAATGGTTATTAAGGCGGAGATAATACAATTCATGAGGGTGTTTGGAATACAAATATCCACACTAATAAACTAATTTATTCATAACACTCTCCCTTGGATGTTTATTACTTGAGAATATATGCCTCGTTAAAAACCTTATAAAGAAAAACCACTTTGTGAGAAAAAAAATCCTAGTGAAGGTCTTAGCTTAGAACTACCTCGTTAAAATCTTGATGCAAAGGAAAAAAATAGTATAGTAGACAATAGCCTCCCCCTTATGTTAACATATCTTCTTTAGTAAAATCACATGCAAAGATCTTTGAGTCAACACATACTAATATTGCACACTAATATATCAAATGTAGTTGTAGGAAGTATCTCTATACAAATTTCTCAAGTTGTCACTTGCACAAATTCGATGAGTGTTGTCCTTGAGGAGCTCACAAATGAAAAAGAGCTGTTGGAAAACGTGTTTACTCTTTAACTTGGGTGATAAACGTTACATTCTCCATGTATAATGCCGTTGGGCTTCCTTTGCTGAATAAAAGGTCACAAGTTGCTTGGATATATTTGAGTAAAAATCTCAAC